>CM060904.1:316233048-317433048 GCA_030737815.1 Allium fistulosum
GTTACTCCTATGCTTGGAAAAGGAGTTTAGGTGAAGAACTCCACATTCTTACCTATTTTACAAACTACAAATCCCAGTTGTATAGTAATCCCCTCGTTGCCGCAAATTTCTCCCAACGCATATGGAGGCTTGTTTCCAAGCTCTAAAACGAAATTGAATCCAAAAATGAACTCTTGCGTGTCATCAACAAGGTATGAAAATAGAATTTCCAAGGCTAAAATAGCTTTTACCTTGTTATCGTTTGCGTTTTATTGTATTGTCGATCTTAATGCACCGCTAAATTCATATTTTACTAATTTATTTACCTTCTCTACACTTAACATGTGGCCTTCAAAAGTCAGAAATTATATAAAAACCCTTTCATTTTCCAAATCAGTACGTCACTTGAAAAATAAATACTCAGATGCAAAACTTTCCTTTGGAACCAATTTGGAAAAAAGTTCCAAAAACTTATTTGGATATTAAGAATAAAAGTTTTTTTCAAGCGATTTATAAAGTATTTGTCCTTTACCAAAAAATCAACAGTTCAAACCATACTTCAATGTAGACGGAAGCTTGTTATGCGCTAACACATAATCTCCACTCTAATACTTCAAAATTATTCTTTGCCTTCAACTTTTACATTTTCATTTTGAAATGTCAATTCATTTATTAATTTACTACGACTACTCTCAAAGAGATTTGTAGATTTTAGGACAGTAAAAATAAACTATAATTCTACAACAATCTTTGTTGTCCTTCTCTTGCTAAAATTTACTGTTTTAACAAAGTTCCAGTCTTACATTGCATCTACCGTTGGTTAAGTTCTTTTATGAGATTTTTCTATTTATGCTGCATCTTTCCACAGTACACATAAGAGCGGTCCACATTTCCAACATAGTAAAATAGATAAATAGGAACACATCTCATAACATACCGTACATGCCCTTTTTTTTAAAGACAACCAACAGTTATAACCTAACAAAATCTAAGAACAAGAAAAATAACAAATGATAAAAAAACTATAACACAACCTTACCAAATTAAAAATACTACCTAAGAGCCATGGGATGGCCTCGATCCTCCATGGGAGCTAGGGCCGTTGCCGCGGCCTTTGAATGAGAGCAGCATAGCGGCTATGCACCTTATATCATGGCCTTGGCGCTGCTGCTCAGCCTGGACCTCTCGGATCTCCTTTCAGACTCCTTAAATAATGACAAGCTCGGGGCTTAAGTACTTCTCAGCTCCCTACCCCTACTCAGCCTCTTTCTAGGGCTGCTGCCATCTGCGGCTCAGGAATGTCCATCTTCCTGAGAGAAACTCTATCAAATGTGGAGGGGTCCTTTACCTAAACCGACTCTCTATAAAGGATCACTCCATACTTCCTAATGATATGGGTAAATAGGTGGCAGTAAGAAAAGTAGCTACAGGGAGTGCCAGCGCTGGGGCTAATGCAGTTGATCATAATGGTCAGAGCATAATTAACTGCCATACCAACTATGATGGCATAGGTGGCCCTCAGAACCATCAGGTAGATCTGGTCATAGCTTACCATCTTCGGGATAATGTTGTGCTGGATAATCCGCACAACAAGACGGGCTAAAGGTCGCAAATTGCTCGACCTCGAAGTGCCAACATCCCTAGCAAAGATCCGCTACAACATTCTGGATCCGTCATCTCAATATCATCAAAATCCCCCCCTTCGGAAGAAATTCCTAAATATCACTGAGATCGTCGTCCGATAGATCGATCTCTACTCCCTTCAATAATAATGAAGCTAGAGGACACCCTCATCAAAGTTGTATGTCATCTGAGTGTCAAACAAGCTTATACAATACGGATAACACTTCCGCTCAAATGTGTCATGGTGCAGGATCGGTGCTAATCCTGCTGCCACAAATAGCTCCTCATGCTCGAAGGCTGCAAAATCTCTAAACTTGATCGATCGTCTCAGTAGAAAATAGAAATTGGCAGTGAACAAGTAGGCGGCGATTTCGGCCTCATTGTGGTTGAGCCAGTTTAGCTCTTAAGGAGAGATGCCAGGGTGGCACGAGGAGGAGATGACGGTCTGAGGTGGTTCCATTGCTTTCTAGGTTTTAGATCTGGAAATTAAAGGGGGGGGGGCTGGAACCAAAACTGTAGAGTTTAGAGAGGAAGGGGAACGAATGTCGATAGACGTCGAGGGAGGTGGTAGCGTTGGTGGTCAGTGAAGGGCCTGGGGGAGGAGGGAGGAGGGGAAAGTGGGTTTGTGTTGAGAGAGAAGGGGGAGTGGCGGCTGGAATGAACGAACGGTCATGACCTATAGTCGTGTTCTAGGTTCATAACCGCACCCGACCCGTTAACCGGTTGACCGGTTCTTGAAATTTGGGCGCAGATTAAACCTAGACCCAATTCAGGATGGGTTAATTAAATTAGTAGCGATAATAACCTTTCCGCATCAATTTCTTTAATCCAACTCAATCCAAACTATCCAGAAAATTTTCTTGTCCTCTACCCAGTGCCTTTGCCTTCCAACAACTTTACGGGCCTCATGCTCGAACGGTCATCAGTGTTTCTGATCCACACTACCCTGTCCAACAACAATTCTCAAAACCCATAATTATTACAGCTTCCACTTTCCATGCCAAACTTATATAGAAATATTCTCCTATATTGCTGGCAGATACCCCAACACTTCCTAACAATAAACCTCATTATTAAATACCATTTCTATTTTATCCACCCTATTGAGAGGAAATTTTAAATGTTTCAATTCTCTCAAATAGAAAATTTTGTTGAGCTATACATATGCCCGTTTTCTCTTTTCCTTACCATGAAAAACCCACTTTTCCTAAAGATTTTTCAAACCTTTACTATGCACTAAAATTTCCCAAAAACTTACCTTCCAAACAAAAACTTTTAACATCACTAATTTCTTCAGTGTGAATATTTCTTATAAAAATAAGTTTAGAATCATTTTGTTTACTCATATAATATAAGCTATTATATCATTCTCATTTCATACTTTTATTCTTCGACAACAATTTTAAATTGGACTTTTGGGAAATATTATTATTATTGAGAAACTCATTCAATTAAAACAAGGTATCCTCTCATGGGGTCGGACCAAGAAATGAGTTTTACTTTCTTCCACAAGAACCCGATTCATCATTTTGAGGTGGTTGATGAACATCCTCCTATGAGAATTAGTCTTTGGATTTTATTGACATATAGATTTTTAATCCTCGCTTGCCTAACAATGTGTCTTCCACCGAGATTCCATCGAAGTCCATATAAGGTAGCTTATTTCCAACCATCCATTCAACCTTCGGGAATCCATCTATATGTCGTGCCCATGCTCTAAAGAATTTACACCATATGGCCAACACTCCATGGAGTAATCAAAGTAGACGCACAATCTTTAACTCCATAAGAATTTTCCCTACTCATAGTTGCCTCGTCCATCCCTTCAAAACATGGTCGCAAACCTTCTAGGACTCGAACTTATAGAGTTTAACGTAAATTAAGATAGAAAGATCACAAGTACGCTCTCTTTATATATCCTAACCCTTATGATCGACTATCCTAGGCTCTGATACCACAACCAACACCTCAATGGGCCAGAATTTTGACAAAAACCGAAACCCAAGTCCATTAGGGTATAGACTGTTGGTTTTGGTAACCTGTAATAAATATAGGTATTAAAGATCAATTAAATAAAACTCACAGCGGAAAGAAAAGATAATAAGATCAAATACCAATAGAGGCTACAACTTTTGAACAAATCCACATCCCACGGACATCCAACGCCTCACCAAGGTGGAGCATCAAAAGGAATAACCCTCTATTGACCATCACGTCAACTCTAGTTGTAATGATCTGCCTTTCTTACCGCTAAAGACGACACTTATTACATCCTTAGTATTCCTATGCCGATCATTTAGTCGTCCGAAAGACGGTCATTATGGGTGGAAGAAAGAAAAGATAGAACAGAATCTCACAGAAATGTGATGAGTAACATATAAATTAGGTCTTTAAAAAAAGAAAGAACTTTAATATACATACAATATCAGAGTACACTAACCTATTATCAGCTTGAATAGTAATAACAATCTGCCCTTACAATTGCTGATATCTACAACAATAACAAATAGCAGAATATAAAAGTAAATATGAAAGTACGTCTTAGGAATCCAGCTCGTCCCCTGAAATCCAAAGCATCCAAAACTAATTTGAAAACATGCTCGGTCTAACCTGAGCATAATAAGAAAACAATGCCCGGGTTAGTCTGGTAAAACCAGCTTGAGAAAATCAAATCACAAGGAATTTCATTATAACTTATAAAATCCTTTAAAATCAAAGGTATCTTGTAAGACCACGCCATATATAAACACGGATGGGTTTCTACCTTACGATAACCAATACATTTTATATGAAAATCCAGTGATATTATTATATTGTCTAAGGTTTAAAATATTTAATAACCAAGTAGCCGCGATTCGTGTACATAATAGCAATAACAGGTATACAATCAAAAAATGAAGATGCTTATTGAAGAATGGATTTCCATCAAATGGCAATGTAAGGAACTACCTTCCGAAAATTTGTACACCTGTATATAAAATGTACAGTGAGATCGAAAACCTTTCGACCTCTGCCAACATAGGATCGGCCTACCCCTGAACTAGGTAGTACTGAATATGATCACCCCCTGTGATCAACAATAAAAAATAAGCCCGAAGCATACATAGAGATATCGACACTAGATCTTGGGATGTTCATACCCTAATGGGTGCGACCCACATAGCTAGGGATGGCAATGGGGCGGGTCGAGGGTCCAAACCCGGTTGACCCGCCCCTGTTTTGGCCCGTCTAGACCCGCCCCATTGGGTCATTGGGGCGGGTAGACCCGTGACCCGTTCTTGGGAGCTCCGGGTCTAGGGTCGGGTCGGGGCTTGGCTGACCCGCCCCAACCCGACCCGCACTACTAAGATCTCATAAAATCGGTTTAGTAATATTATAATGATGGTTTGTTAATACACACACATGTATTTATGTGTGTAATTCTGACATGGATATTATAATGTTCCAATCAATAAGCTATAAAATTTTATAGTATTAAGCTGCATCATTGATATTATACAATAACATATGCATATTTTTTTGAACTATTTGGTACACCATATTTTTATTATCTTCCTTTATCATTGGAAATACATTGTTATTTGTATTTAATGTATCATTTAGTAACAACAAATATAAATATATGTACATTAGTACACAATTTTGGATCGATAAAAAAAACCTCATCGGGTCTCGGGGCGGGGCGGGTCTACCCTGACCCGTATGGGTTTCGGGTTCGGGGCAAAATTTCGGACCCGCACCGGGTCTACGGGGCGGGTCCGGGGCGGGGTCTAAAAAACCCGGGGCGGGTCTGGGGCACAGGAAACCAACCCCAACCCGCCCCATTGCCATTCCTACACATAGCCCTGCCGCTACCATGTTTTAACTATTACCAGGATGTGAGGTTTGAGAGGCTACGCTCTTAACATTTAGCAATCCATCTTAGAATGCTAACACTGCCCTCCAAGTAGAAGTGCAATGCTAGCATTCATCCATACAAGTTCGTTCTGGGTCTGAACGAAACCAAAGGTTCTTCAAGGAGCATCATCTTCAGTCATCTTCAAGATATCTTCCATGCGAATGCATATGTTGGTTCGGAGTGGTTTTCGGATAACATATCCAATCCCGATTTCCCTAAACCAACAAAGATAATTTTTGGTTGACTCATTCTCGGTTCTTTTAGAAGTATACAACAAGTATTCGAGTCCTCACCGGGGAACTCGCATATACAATCATACTTCCTAAGTCAAAACTAGCCAAGATTTGATAGTCGGTTATTTAACAATCAAATAATCAAACAAAAATATAGAGATTTAATTACCCATAACAACCACTAAGCCTCAAAAACAAATCTTCATTTATTAAATCTCTTTTCAAAATGTTTAGCAAACATTCATACACTTATCTCACTAACATAAGTATATTCACAAATAATTTGTGAAAGATTTCTTATTTCAAAATCATATTAAAAAGGATCAAACAAATGTTATTTAAATTAGAGATAAAAGTAACCCTAAACATTATTCCTTCGGTGTTAAGCATGAAACAAATGTCCAAACCACCATAATTAAGAAGGTCAGTTAAGGGAAACCCAATCTTTAACTATTTTATAAATTTCTTCAATAAATCCTTTCTTATAAATAATTTCCAGTTATGAAATCTCCTTTGCTTTAATTCTAAATCCATTTATAAAACTATTTTATAAATATACAAAAATCATTTATAAAACTTCTTCTATAAATATCCAAATTCATTTATAAAACTTCTTTTATAAATCCCCAAAATCATTCCTAAAACTTCTTTTATAAATTTCCAAAATAATTTATAAAACTCTTTTATAATTCTCCAAAATCATTTATAATACTCTTTTATAATTCTCCAAAATCATTTATAATTCCCTTTTCTTATAAACATTTACAAATATCATTTGTAAATCTCCTTTAAATAAATCCTTTATAAAATATTATTTATAAAATATCATTTGTAAAAACCTTTATCAAAATAATTTGACTACTTACAAAATCATTTAAAACACTTATCCTGAAATAAATATAGAACTAAAGTCAATTTAAAACCATAAATTTTACAAATTTGAAAAGAGGCTTAGTGACCACAATAGTACTGAATTAAGTTACCATTTTAATTAAATTTTGACTACAAGTCACATAACAATTATTTACATAAGCCAACATATATGTAAATAAAATTCATAATCAAATAAGGAAATAACATGTCAATACAAACCAACTGGCAGATACATATATAGATACATAATTGCAGGATGGTGATTTGTGCATTAAATAGATGTCCAAACAATCTGTTGAGTTTAATGTAGCAGAACGGAGATTTATTCTGCTAAGAGGTGTCCAATAATATACTTAATAAAGATATAGTAGAAGGGGGATTTATTTTGCTAATAGTGTCAAATTTTAGTATAACCTATTCACATTTGTATGGTTACTTAATGGTATCATCAATAGACTGTGTTCAAAACTATTCTTTGTAAAAGAAAGTTTTCTTTAACAAATTGATCCTTGGAAAACAAAGTAATTAAGAACTTATACCTCTTTTTAAATAATTAATTACAAGTTAAATCCTTTTTAAAAACATAATTAAATCTTAATTAAGTCTTAACTTAACTTAACTATTAATTAATAAATAATTAACCTTTAATAAATAATTTGTTTTTAAATTAAACGCTTAATTAATTTATAATTAGAATAATTAAACACTTACTTAATAACTAATTAATAATTAACCCTATATCTAACTAATAATTAATTAAAAATAAATCATATAGTTAATTCATAATTAATTAAAAATAAATCTTACTTAATCAAAGATTAATCAAAATTAATCTGACTTTTAAAAGATAATTAATTAGTAATTAATCTCCCCTTAATTATAATAAATAAACCTTGTTTAATACTTAATTATTAATTAATTAATAAATACTTAATTAACTATCTTAAACATAATTATTAAGTTTAGATAAACATATCTAAGATTTTTTTTGCATAAAAACTCAAGTTTGTAAGAAGTTGAACTTTTTTGAAAAACTGTATCCATAGCGAATATCGCCATAGATACCATAACTTAAAATTATTTTCTAAGTTTATTTTGTAATCTTACCCTTTGAAAAGCTTACTTTCTTTTACAGCCATTAAGTAAGTATTTTGTAAAACTTAAACAAAGTTTGAACTTGAAAATGATTTTGATTTAAAACTTAATAACCCAATATTTACACAAGGATTCCAAGTCGCCAAACCATACAAAGGTGCTAACTTTCTTAGCATCCTCTTACAAAATCCAGTCCATAGCATATCCATCATACCACAGACCAAAAATACACATAAAGATCCAAACTTTATCACACCCATAACACTTTTAGACTTTTTATCAAGTCTAAGGCAAATTTACATACAAGCACATATAAATTCACATCCAAACTATACTTACAAGCTTATGACCAAAAAACATACATATAATCTTATATATACACACATCAAACACCATGTATTTCCAACCAAGATTCAAGATTAAATTAGCAATAATATAAAGTTAAAAACTTGATAAAAATATGAGCTTACCAAAACTTAATTAAATCGACTAGAACTTTTGAAAAGAGTCTAGATCTCGGATTTTGAAAACCAAAACTTGATTTTTTGAACTTACGAAAGCTTTTTTGGGTTCGAACATTGAAGAATATAGCTCGACCATGATAGCTTAGGCTCGGCCATGGGGTGGTGGAGAGTGTATGGGCTTGTTTTGAGAAGAAGGAGGTGCTAGAAATGGAAAGAAAGAGTTTTAAACAAGTTTAAGAGCTTTCAAAGTGAAAAAGGTGGAGTTTTAAAAACTTTTAAAAATATGGAAGCCATTAATAATCTTTTGAAAAACTTAGAAAAGTAGAAGAAGGTTTTGAACAAAAAAAAAGAAAATGAAATGAAGAAGGAGAGAGAGGAAAGGAATTAGTTTTTATAGAAATGAACTTATTGAAATTACCTTAATGCTCCCAAGTACCATTGCCCTCCACTAGATTAATGACACATCACCACTCCACTTCCCTTCACCTTGTTCAACACGTTGCCTCCCATGAACCACCCGTATACCCGCTATATAATACTCAAATGCGCATTAGGATGTAAGATGATAAGGACATGTCATGATTTTTCTTTTTATCTAATTTTTAAACTTGAAAATTGTCGCGTCACTTTCTTTTCACTTAAGTAAACATATGTTTACCCCTTTACACACTTAATTAAATTCATCTTAATTTTATAAGTGTGTATTTAAATATATTAAGGTATATTACAACATTTTTAACAAATTTTTGTTTTTTCAAAAATCGGGATTTTTGAAAAAGCTTTGTTGTCACATTTTCTAATTTTCTTTTAGCTAATTATTTTTGTAAATATATATTGAAAATAATTTCACCATTATTAGTTATAAATTAAAAAAGAGGTATTTTTAATTATTAAAACCATTATTTGAATATTTAAAATTAATTAAATATTCACAAATCAAAATGATAAAATTCCGGGACGTTACACTAGTGACCCGTCCCTCTAAACTTATCCTATGGGTTGTAATGAGGAGGGGGTCAGAACAACGTTCTGATGACTAGAAAACTACACACATTAACAATAAAATAAACTTATACCAATGTGGCTTATATTTAATGTTATATCCATTATTCAATTAAGGTTTGCACATATGATATATTTATTCTTACCTAAGGCATGGTTACATGTATACACATGTCTATATACGTATGTATATAATCCTATGCAATTACTACCTAATGTTCTCTATCCACTTAATACTTATTAACTAGGACAGAGACAGACCCTACGGCCATTTAATACTTCAATCCCAAGCAGGTCAACTTCTGATACCAAATGTAGCGGTCACTCTAAATAAATTGACCCTAGGGACCGCCTAACCTCCACAAATGATTTACCAACATATGATTTAACCGTCATGCATCTACTGCTTTCCAACTAAATCATTAGTCTCCTCTGTAAACCCGAAGGTTATCCAGTCAAGGATCCTAACGCAATATCATCTATGATGTGAGAGAGTACCCCTTAACCATGTACCGTCTCTTTTACAAGGAATTAGGTAGACTCTAATCATTTAAGACCTATAAATAGGAAGATCCCCATCATTTATGACCTAACCCTCAAGGCGGGTCCTTACAAGGTACTCTTTAACTGGCATCGTAAGGAATTTGATTAGGTTACTCAATATTTTTCCTAAGGAAAAAGGCGGACCCTATCGTAGCCACTTAATAACTCCATCCCAAAGCGGACCCCTGCTAAAGATTTTTCCTGTCGTATCTGTAACAAAATCATGACCCATAACCCGACTGTGACGTCTCACATTAGTCGACTATTCTTAGATACTTGTAGCCAGGTTGATTGGATAGTTTTACCCTATAGAATTTGGGACTAACCTCACATCCACTAGGGTTATTATAAATGATGTCCCATATTTGTCCGAAAAACCACATTGCTGGCAGCCAGATTTAACTGTGCAAACTTCCATGTAGCTTTGTACTAACCTCGCATCCCTATAACTTAGCCATAACTTATATGTATATCCACTATTTACATACATCATCCTATCCGAATAATAATTAAGGTCATATAAGGTATCCCCTTATTACGCCTCTAATTAGGGGTTAACTAATTGATTCACCATATCCATACTTATCTCCTTTTTAGTTTGTATGACTTACACACTTTTATGCTTCCTTTATCTCCTCATAATTTTGTCATTAAGTTCATTAATTAACTCCCTTAATATTGCTGTGACCATTTAAATTCTCATAACTCATATTTTATTCATGACACTATTAATGCTTATTTATTTCTGGAGTTACACACTTGTAACTCCTGCACCTCTTTGTTTGTACATTAAATGTCTATTTTGCCTTCACATTTATTTGAACATTAATTGTCTATTTAACTTTCTCTTCTTTATTTCTAATTATTTCCACTTATTGACCGTATGCATTTATGTAGTATTAATCATAATTTCATTTTTGGGTTTAGCATAGTTATACATGTTATACGCATTTAATTTCATTTATTACTCTTTTACCTTTCTAATTGCATTCATCTCTAATCTGGACATTTTTTCATAATCTAATCTGTAGGAACTTTCCCTTTTAAAATGTTTTATGTTACATTATTGCATAGATTTACCCAAATAAGTCATCGGTTGAGCATGGAGAAGGCAAAGGCAATCAGTACTCCCAACCATTGCACGTACAACTTTCAGAGAAGAGCTCTTCGATCTCAGACGAAGACAAAGCTTATATGAAGAAGGTATCTTATGCTAGTATGGTTGGAAGCTTGATGTATGCTATGGTCTGCACGAGACCAGATATTGCATAGGCGGTTGGTTTGGTTAGTCATTATATGGCTAATCCGGGAAAATCGCATTGGGAAGCAGTGAAGTACATTTTGAGGTATCTTAGAGGAGTAATAGATTATTGACTTGTTTTTTACGGTATGAAGAAAGATTTTAGCTTGGTCTGATTTTGTGATTCTAATTATGCCGGAGATAGGGATCGAAGGAAGTCAACCTTAGGTTACATCTTTTTAATGGAAAAGACAGCTATTAGTTGGAAAGCGAGTTTGTAGATTAGAGTATCCTTGTCTATTATAGAGGTGGAATTGATAGCTGCTGTAGAAGCAGCTAAGGCAGCAGCTAAGGAAGCACTTTACTTGCAGCGGTTGTTGTATGATTTAGGCTTTATTTATGGGAGTATAGTAGTAAATTGCGACAGTCAAAGCGCAATACATCTGGCTGAGAATCTGACATTTAGTTCAAAGACAATGAACATAGAGGTAATAAAGTCTTTCCTTGTCTTTATGAATGAAGAAAAGCAGGTTCATCTTCAGAAGATTCACACCGAGGAGAACACAGTAGACATGTTAACTAAGTCCTTGCCTATTGCAAAGTCGAGCATTGCTCAAACTTGATTCGCTCACTGAAGTGCTAGGTGCCACTTGGTGGCACAGGGAGAGAGTGAGTTGGTAGGTGGAGATATTGTTTGGAGATTGATAGGTCCTACATGGAGAGGGCACTTTCAACACTTTTTGGCAGGCGACGGCCTTGCTAGAGTTCTTTGACAAAGTGCAATTGGTGATGGCCATGCCGAAGCTCATTGGGGAAGTATCTATGGTGTTCAGTCCGAGAGCTACATGGAGTAAGAGGATGTAGGTGGAGTTAGTAAGCTTGTGGAGAAAAATAGTATCATGGTGGAGATTTTTAGATTTGGTGATATAATATTTCCGTACTAAAGAAGATTCGAAAAAATTGTTGATTTCAGTAATACAATATTTACGGTTGCAGAAGATTTGAAAGATATTTTAGATAATTACTCAAATATATTGCCTCTTTTATAGCATTACAGAGAGCAATAAATTACCTATATGAGAAGAAGAATTATTTTGAGAGATTGAAGTCATCAATTAATTACCTAATTAGCTGATTAAAGAAGGAATCGTATCAGCCGCATGTAAATTGCGAGAAACTAGAAAATCAAATGGCCAAACATTTCCCTTTTGAATAGGAGAATTGATGAGACATTGATTTATGACCATAAATAAATTACTTTAATCTCAACTAATAATCTCTATATAAAGACAGAGATTAGCATGGGTAGTTAACATCTCAAATTGGATTTTTTATTCTTCTTCTTAGCCTCCATTATCAATCTTGTAAAAATTTCTTTTCTTATAAATAATAAAATATCCTCTCCCTAAAGTGGATGTACATTATCCCATGATAGTGTAACCACTATAAATCCGTGTGAACATTCTCTATTTACTTTCTTCCATGATTTGCTGTTTTATTCTCTTGTTTCTATTTGTATTATCACACCACAACACAATCTCATTGCTTCAGCATTTATTTGGGTTGATTTACAGTCATTTGTATGAAATCTACCACAACACTATTATTACTACCATTATTAATGCCAATATAAATTAAATTGAAGCCGATAAACGTAATAGAGGCTCATGTATTAGGTTGTAGCCTGTAGGCTGATAAATAACATTAGATGGCGCCCGATACATAGCAGAAGCCCATCAGACCTATGCTTGGATATGCTAACTAAGGTAACAAAAGCTCAAAGTGAAGTGTATGTATTTTCAAACTAAAGTAACAAAAGCTTTGATCAAAGTGAAGTGTATTTATATTCAAACTGAAGTAACAAAAGCTCAAAGATGGGTTATAATAACAAAAGACGAGGTAAGCCAAGATCAAAGTGAGGCCTAAGTGCATGGAATTGGAAGGGCCCCTGGATGAGCAGTTGAAAATGACGTGTTGGTGAGATAGGGATGTGCTGGAGTATTTAGAGCATGCAGCCAAAGACTGCAGCACCACTAGTAAGATCAGGCATGTGAAGTTGAGGGTATAGACAGTAAAAGGAGTGAATGAAGCTGCGGTGAAAACGAGTGAGGAGCTGTTGAAATGTGGAAACTAGTATTGAAGCACCGGTTTAAGCCAAGTACGGAGCAAAAATAATGACGTAGAGAGGACACCTTACTTCAAGTTGAAACACCGACAAGTATGTGTTGTACATTTGTCGCAATGAGGTGTTGATTTATTTGTTGATATAGGAGGAGCATCATGGTTAGTGCAAAGTGGCTGTAGTTCCCCAATCAAGCACAACTTCAAAATAGATGAAGTGATAGCAGTTTATGATTTAAAAAATAGTGACCAGTTAGCTAGATTGGAAACCATCAGACCAAAGAGGAGTAGTGTAGCAAATTCCGATGGTTATAAAACTTGTCAAGTTGTTTATTGCAAGGCCAACGCTGGACTAGGGATAAAAGTTTGCGCACATTGATTGTAACGATGTTCCCACACTCTATAATAATAATAATAATAATAATAATATTATTATTATTATTTTGAAACTCCTCGATATAGTGGACTTTCGGAAGGGACGATGAACCAACCAACTCCAAGGGAGGGATTAAGTTGTGTCTGTCCGCTTCAACCCATGACATCTATAACCTCCAGGATACTGTTTTTGCAAGAAGTGCATGCAAGGAAAAGCTCGAATCTGGGTCTGTTACGAAGCAAAGGCATGGCTCCCATTCTATATTACCTTTATAGAGGAAAGATATGTAAGTGGTAAAAAATATTATAGAATCCATATTTCTATATCTGTTGTTGACAATATGTTGATTCTGTTGGGTCCATAATCATCAACCAGTGACAGCGCATATAATATCGATATGATTTCTATGTGTTTGTTGGAAGTTAGATCGAAATATCGACCAATAATCATATGTTGTGGGGATAGGTTGGTTCAACTGAATACCAAAAATGAAAGATAATTTATTGATGGCTGGCATTCACAAAAAAATTTATTTGTTGTTTCCAGAGCTGAATTACAGAAGCAATATACATCATTGATATTGTTATTTGAAAATTTGGATTTTAGTAATGAAGTAATGTTTAATTTATCTTGTATCATTATCCAAATATGTATTTTGGTTTTAGGAGTCCTCGTGTTTTCCAAGGATGTTTGAAATAGTTCATCTTAATTCTAGAAAAATTAAGGAAGTTACATAGGCATTGAGGTGTAATTCCTATTTTTGTTCCAACTCTATTCTATAATATCATGGTGAGAATCTATATTTGTATGCTCAATTTTTGTAATAAGCATGTGGAATTGTTTGAACAAGTTTCCTGTAAGGTCACTATTAAGGTAATATTTCATTTAAATTCATCATGGGGTAAAAATAAGTTGGTGAAAAGATCATTTTTGTTTTCAGATATAAGGAAAAGATCTGGTAAATCCTGTTTTAAGGCGATTAAAGATAAATTATGATCATTCCAAAATGATGTTTTATCACCGAGTGTACAACGATGTTTAGGCATAGTTTAAAAACATGAAATTGATAGCTTACATCTTGCTAAAAAAATGAAATGCATTGGTTGTGGAGTTTGTAAAGATTATATGAACCTTCATAAATAAAGTTTGCTATGATTTATTTCCAAATTGATTTCTTTTCATGTAAAATTTACAAAATCCAGTTGCATAGTGAAGCAATGTTTAATTTTTACAAGTTAATTATCCCTAGACCTCCTTGATTTTTAGGTTTGCAAACTTGTTGGAAGTTAACTAGATAGCGCAAACTAGAACATTCATTTCCCTACCACGAAAGAAAATTTCGTATAATCCCATTGATTTTATCAATCGACAAAGCAGAGAGATGATAAAAGGATAACCAATAGATAAGAATGGATGATAGGACCAAGTTAATGAGGGTAATTCTACCTATATGTGAAGGTAGTTTCTCTTCTGGTGCGATATCTTGTACCAACTTTATAAATGATGAAGTACCTGTTAGTCCATGAGTTGATGGTTTTGATGACAACAACCTTAGAAAAAGATTATAAAATATAAATACTAACATTATAGTTTAGATATATATGTATATGCAGGATTTAACCATGCAGGTACAAAGAATGAAGACTGTACAATATAAAGATTCAAGATATCAAGATTGAAGACTCATGAGTATCAAGATTATCAGGAGTTCAAGATTTCAAGATAAGTATCGAGTCTAGAATTTTGTTAAAACTTCACAATAGCACTAAAATCTTCACTCCATTTTTCTTTTGGGATGGAACCCATTTCTACCTTTTTAGTGGCTTACAAACCCACGACAAGTAGCTTACAAACCTACGACAAGTGGCTTACAAACCCAAGAACATCCTGGTTTTGTACAAGTTCTCGAGTCCCGATATGATGAAATATTCTGTAGGAAGAAGCTTGCAAAACTACTTCAAAATGATTTTCAAAACTACTTCAGAATTATTTTCAAAACTGCTTTTCAAAATATTTTAGCCTTAAAAATTATCTTTTCAAATGATTTTCAAAAAGATGTTTTAGCCTTAAAATATTCTTTGATTTTTAAATAAATTCTTGTTTTTAACTTCGTTTGTTTTAAACTATCTTTTAATATATTTAACTTTTTAATATTTACTTAGATTTAAATATAAAATTATAGTAAAATTATATATATATTATTATCTATATTTATCTATGTATTTTATCTATAGTCAAGTATATTAGTAAAGTTTAAAATAGTTTTAATATAAGATAAAGGTTATTTTCAAAGAAAAACAAAACATCAAAATCTCCTTTGGGATGTCGACATGCCCTAGTACCCCATGTCGACATAGTGTCAGTTAGGACCAAAAATTTGAATTTCAAAAGAAGTGTCTATTCACCATAACCTTTCACGAATGGACATGGCTGTTGTTCTTCTATAAATAGGGGTTAGTTTCAACGAATTTAAGATCAGATTTTCTGGTTTTTCACTTCTCTTCTTCTTCCACATTTTCTTATTCAAAATCCTATCATTACTCTGCCGAAATCAACATTGAATCTAACTAGATAATCTCTGGTTTGATTCTCTATCACTATCTCAACAAGATCCTAGTGCTATTCAGAGTTATAGGCTTCTTTGTAATCTATCTAGCGAGAAAAGGTGTGATTGTAGCCTTGGAAATTAATCAAGCGAGAAAAGGTGTGATTGTAGCCTTGGAAATCATTTGGGTGAACTTGTCGCCCGGAATCATGTATCTCTACCCAGAGGATTGTGATTCTGGAGGGTGTACCTCGTAGCCTTGAAATCGAGGGTTGTAATTGTTGAATTGCTTTTGAAAGGAAATCCGTACTTAGTTGTGCAGGACTGGATGTAGGGTAACTCCAAACCAGTATAAAATCCGGTGTGTTCTTTCCTTTACTGCATTTACTTTATTTCTGCATGTGTGTTTGATTATGTGATTATATCTGTGTCTGAATATTGCATACATTTGTGTACAAATTAACAATAACTCAAAAAGATTTAGTAATTTCTTATAAACACTATTCACCCCCTCTAGTGTTCATTCTAGCCTTAAGATCCATATTCCGCATTCCTCACATTTGGTATCAGAGAAAGTTTTTCAAAAGTTTCGTAATCTGATTTTTGAAAAAGTTTTTTTTAAAATGGCTATGTTTAAGAAATTTGTTAATGCATGTTTAGAAATATTTAGATCATCATTGTATCTTGAGTCTGCATATAATAAATATTCAAATACAAGTTGTCTACTAAGATTGTTTGATGTACAGGAATCATGCTTTATGGGAGTTGAGGAATCAATCCAGAATAAACAAACCGTGCAGATCAAAAAGAACAAATGGATACTTGATAGTGGATGTTCTAGACACATGACTGGGAATCCAGATATGCTGAATGATATAATATACAGTGACGGAGGACTGGTTAACTTTGGAGACAATTCAAAAGGTTATGTGATCGACATCGGCAAAGTCGATAACTCTGAAACTCCTATTATTACTAATGTTTTGCTAGTTAAGAATCTGAAACACAATCTGCTAAGTATAAGTCAACTATGCGATAAAGGATATAAAATTAAATTTGAAAAAGATAAGTGTCACATTGAAGATAATAATTCAACCATAATATTTGAGGTAATTAGGAAAAAGAATATTTATATTCTTAGTATGAAAATTTCAAATGATAACTTGTATCTTTTGGCAAATGCAAGTGACCCTTGGATTTGGCATAAGAGATTTGGGCATTTGAATTTCAAACTCTTATCTAGACTGTCAAAACATGATCTAGTAAGAGGCCTCCCTAAAATGAATTTTAAAGTAGATAGTCTATGTGATGCATGTCAACTAGGAAAACTTAGAAAAAGCTCTTTTAAATTAAAATATGTGATTTCTACTTCAAAACCTCTTGAATTACTTCATATTGATCTATTTGGTCCATCTCAAATTCTATCAATAAATAATAGTAAATATGTTTTTGTAATTGTAGATGATTATTCTAGATTTACATGGACAATATTTTTAAAACATAAAAGTGATACTTTTGAATATTTTTAGAATTTTGCAAAAAGGGTTCAAAATCAACTTTCTCAAAAAATTATAACCATCCGTAGTGATCACGGTGGTGAATTTGAAAATGAAAAGTTTGAAGAATTCTGCAATAAAAAGGGAATAATTCACAATTTTCATTTCCAAGAACTCCACAACAAAACGGAGTAGTAGAACGTAAAAATAGGATGATTCAAGAGTGTTCGAGAACTATGCTTTCTGATAGTAATTTACCAAAGTACTTTTCGGCAGAAGCAGTTGCTACCGCCTGTAATATTTTAAATAGAATTTTAATTAGACCTTTAACTGATAAGACATCTTATGAACTTATTTACTCAAAGAAACCTAAGGTATCTTATTTTAGAATTTTTGGAAGTAAATGTTTTATTTTAAATACAAAAGATAACTTAGATAAATTTGATCCTAAATCCGACAAAGGTATCTTTATCGGATACTCTAATAGAAGTAAAGCATACAGAGTATTTAATTTAAGAACTAATACCATCAAAGAAACAATGCATGTTTCATTTGATGAAAATTTCAAAATTTTTGAAGAAATAAATGATGAAGAGGATTTAATCACTCAAAACCAAGAGTCAACTGAAACTAATAATGAATTAAATCATCCTAATAAAAGGATTAAACTTTTAAAAGATCACCCTATAGAAAATATGCTTGGAGATATGCAATCTGTTGTTAAAACTAGAAACCAACTAAGTCAAATGAGTAATGTAGCTTTTATATCAACTATTGAACCCAAAAATCCAGAAGAAGCATCAACTGATGATTCATGGATTTTGGCTATGCAAGAAGAATTAAATCAATTCACTAGAAATGATGTTTGGGAACTTGTTCCTAGACCTGAAAATAAAACAATAATTGGAACTAAATGGGTTTATAAAAATAAAATGAATGAACAAGGAGAGGTTGTTAGAAATAAAGCCCGGTTAGTCGCTCAAGGTTATTGTCAAGAAGAAGGAATAGATTTTGATGAAACCTTTGCCCCCGTAGCAAGATTAGAAGCCATTAGGATTCTACTTGATTTCGCAAATCATAATAATTTCAAATTATTTCAAATGGATGTTAAAAGTGCATTTTTAAATGGTTTTGTAAAAGAAGAAGTATTTGTTAAACAACCACCACTTTTTGAAAATGATAAATTTCCAAATCATGTTTACAAACTTAAGAAAGCTCTATATGGTCTAAAGCAAGCTCCTAGAGCCTGGTATGATAGACTAAGATCTTACTTGTTACAATCAAATTTTGAAATAGGTAAAGTAGATAATACTCTTTTTATTAAAAGAAATAAAAATGATATTCAACTAGTACAAGTCTACATAGATGATATCATTTTTGGATCAACTAATTTTGAAATGAATAAAGAATTTTCTGAAATAATGACAAAAGAGTTTGAGATGAGTCATATGGGTGAATTAAACTTCTTTTTAGGATTACAAATAAAACAATTAGATAATGGTATCTTTATTAGTCAAGAGAAATATGCTAAAGACCTAGTTAGTAAATTTGGTTTGACTACTGTGAGTGGAAAACCAACTCCCATGGCAACCAATGAGTACCTTAGTAAAGAAGATCTCTCGAAAGATGTAGATCAAAAATCATATAGAGGAATGATTGGATCACTACTCTATATCACTACGAGTAGACCTGATATCATGCATAGTGTCTGTCTCTATGCAAGGTATCAATCCCAACCTAAAGAAACTCACTTAAAAGCTGTAAAACGTATTATAAGATATATTATACACACCTTTGATTATGGCTTATTTTATCCTAAAAATGATTCGTTTGACTTAATATCTTACTGTGATGCTGATTATGCTTGTTGTAAATCAGACCGAAAAAGTACAAGTGGAACTTGTCACTTTTTAGGGCATTCTCTGGTTTCCTGGTTTAGTAAAAAGCAAAACACAGTTTCTCTATCAACAACTGAAGCAGAGTATATTTCTGCTGCTTTGGCTTGTGCTCAAGTAATATATATGCAACAAACTTTAAAAGATTTTGGTTTAAATATCTCAAAATCACCAATTTATTGTGATAATACCAGTGCAATAAATTTATCCAAAAATACTACTCAACACGCTCGAACTAAACATATTGATATCAGACACCATTTTCTCAGAGATAATATAAGTAGAGAAGTAATTACTCTCGACTATATCAATTCTGAAAATCAAATTGCTGATATCTTAACAAAACCCTTAAATGAATCTACATTTACTAAATTAAGAAGAGAATTAGGTATTTGTACATTAACTGAAATATAAAATATAAATAACAAGTATAATTAAAAATTAATTCAAAATAAATTAAATAGGCAAAAATTCAAGAACCATGTCGACATCCCCCTATACCCATGTCGACATATAACGTTTTTAAAATTTTAAAAATTTTCCCACCAAAATTCAAATAAGTGGTTATAAATTTTTCCTATTTCGAAATTTTCTTCATTCTCTCTGTTCTTTTTCTGTTCTATCTTCTGAAATCAATTTATCAATGGCCTCCTCTTCCAAATCAAACATAAAATCAACTTTTTCGTCCCAACGCCTACTTCTGGTCCGTTTCAACAAACAATGCTCGCTTGTGTGATGAAAATGGAGGATTCTATGAAGGATACCCTTCAGTTAATGACTAAAATCCAAGTGATGCAACTTCGAATGGCCAAAGAACAAGAGAGGCCAGGCAAAATCCTTAGGAATTTGCAAAAATTTCTTATGGATAATCATGCTAACCCAATCTTGATTGATGAGGACTCTTCAGGAGATCATGAACAAGAGGAAAGTGAAGAAGAAGAACCAATGGAAGAAGAGCATGCAGAAGACAACGACAAAGTCATTTGCGTTGGCGAAGTATGTTTCGACAAGGATGGAAACTTGGTTGAACAACGTGGAAATTTCGGTTTCCATTATCCAAATTGTTCGATCCATAGATCTCCAATTGTCAAGGATGCTCAGTAGTTTCTTCTTTTTCGTTTTTCATCGTTATGTGTATATTTGTCACGTTGTACGAAAATGTAATATAAACATATATATATATATATATATATAAATAAATATTGTGTGTTCTTATATAATATTATATATAAGTATTATATAAGTACTTGGTTAGGAATGTTAGTAGTTTAGGACTAAGTTTTAGGATTACAAATAAGTATTGATTATGTATGATAACACTATCATTATAATCATATAGAATATTAGACCAAGAATTATATAGTTTGGAGTTAGTTTGTTTTTGTTGATGGCAAAGGGGGAGAAATATAAAATAGGGTAGTCAGGCATAGATTAAGGGGGAGTTATTAGTTTTAGGAGGAGTTATTAGGATAGAAGTAATATTTTATAAACAAAGGTTGTCATCATCAAAAAGGGGGAGATTGTTAGTCCATGAGTTGATGGTTTTGATGACAACAACCTTAGAATAAGATTATAAAATATAAATACTAACATTATAGTTTAGATATATATGTATATGCAGGATTTAAACATGCAGGTACAAAGAATGAAGACTGTACAGTATAGAGATTCAAGATATCAAGATTGAAGACTCATGAGTATCAAGATTATCAAGAGTTCAAGATTTCAAGATAAGTATTGAGTCTAGAATTTTGTTAAACCTTCACAATAGCACTGAAATCTTCACTCCATTTTTCTTTTGGGATGGAACCCATTTCTACCTTTTTAGTGGCTTACAAACCCACGACAAGTAGCTTACAAACCTACGACAAGTGGCTTACAAACCCACGAACATCCTGGTTTTGTACAAGTTCTCGAGTCCTGATATGATGAGATATTCTGCAGGAAGGAGCTTGCAAAACTACTTCAAAATGATTTTCAAAACTACTTCAGAATGATTTTCAAAACTGCTTTTCAAAATGTTTTAGCCTTAAAAATTATCTTTTCAAATGATTTTCAAAAAGATGTTTTAGCCTTAAAATATTCTTTGATTTTTAAATAAATTCTTTTTTTAAACTTCGTTTGTTTTAAACTATCTTTTAATATATTTAACTTTTTAATATTTACTTAGATTTAAATATAAAATTATAGTAAAATTATATATATATATATATTATTCTCTATATTTATCTATGTATTTTATCTATAGTCAAGTATATTAGTAAAGTTTAAAATAGTTTTAATATAAGATAAAGGTTATTTTCAAAGAAAAACAAAACATCAAAATCTCCTTTGGGATGTCGACATGCCATAGTACCCTATGTCGACATAGTGTCAGTTAGGACCAAAAATTTGAATTTCAAAAGAAGTGTCTATTCGCCATAACCTTTCACGAATGGACATGGCTGTTGTTCTTCTATAAATAGGGGTTAGTTTCAACGAATTTAAGATCAGATTTTCTGGTTTTTCACTTCTCTTCTTCTTCCACATTTTCTTATTCAAAATCCTATCATTACTCTACCGAAATCAACATTGAATCTAACTAGATAATCTCTGGTTTGATTCTCTATCACTATCTCAACAAGACCCTAGTGCTATTCAAAGTTATAGGCTTCTTTGTAAACTATCTAGCGAGAAAAGGTGTGATTGTAGCCTTGGAAATCAATCAAGCGAGAAAAGGTGTGATTGTAGCCTTGGAAATCAATTGGGTGAACTTGTCACCCGGAAATCAAGTATCTCTACCCAGAGGATTGTGATTCTGGAGGGTGTACCTCGTAGCCTTAAAACCGAGGGTTGTAATTGTTGAATTGCTTTTGAAAGGAAATCCATACTTAGTTGTGCGGGACTAGATGTAGGGTAACTCCGAATCAGTATAAAATCCGGTGTGTTCTTTCCTTTACTGCATTTACTTTATTTTTGCATGTGTGTTTGATTATGTGATTATATCTGTGTCTGAATATTGCATACATTTGTGTACAAATCAACAATAACTCAAAAAGATTTAGTAATTTCTTATAAACACTATTCACCCCCCTCTAGTGTTCATTCTAGCCTTAAGGTCCATATTCCGCATTCCTCACAGTACCAAACCTCTTTTTTTGGTTTTGTAGGTCTGATAGGTATACTAAATAATTTATAGGAAATTGAATTTTACTGTAGTTTAATGTATTTTCCACATCATCTGTAAGATTTTCGTTATCATTCCAGACTAAGGAATCATGCTACATTACGAACTACAAAATATCAGTGAGGAATTTCCAAATATTTTAATTCAAAAGTAAGAGAGAGGGCATTTACAAAAGAAGATATGGTACTTAATTAGAAGGGTAATGGCAAATACCAAGAACCCAACAGACAGTCCACTAGGGCTAAATTGGGAAGGACCCTTAATCATCCATGAAGTAATACCTCCAGGAACTTACCGATTGAGTAGATCAGACGAAAATGTTATAGTAACAACGTGGAATGCTGAACATTTAAGTAGGCCTATCAATGGATACCCGAAAAATCCGAAATCCGTATTCGGAAAAACGGATATTATCCGATATCCGAAAAGCGGATGTGGATATCCAATATCCGAAAAGAAAATCGGATGCGGATGCGGATATGGGCATATCTGTATCCGAAAAACATCCGTCCGATTTGAAATTAATTATAATAAAAATTGTTATTATTATTGATTTATTATTTTAAGATGACCCTAAGTTATAGTTAAAATATATTTAGAAATGAATTGGCCCAAGCCCAAATTGCTCAAGAAAGAAAGTAAAACCCTAACTAAGCAAGTAACAATATCAATCTAAATTTATGTTAGAGGAATATGTATGTTATTTGGTTTATTAACTGATATTTGATTTTCTAGTGTGCTATATATACTTTGTATTTTATTTAGACTATTAGTTACTTTATATAAGATGGCTAAGATGAAAACATATGAGAACTGAAAACAAATATTATCTATTGTTTTAGTTTGTTTGTGTTTATTTGAATTGTTGTAATATCGTACGAACTTGTTTATTTCAGATGCGGATATACAATTTCGGATGCGGATATTTCAGATATTTTCGAATATTCGGAAATATCCGCTTTTTATTTTCGGATGTGGATATTTTCGGATATCCAAAAAATATCCGCGGATGCGGATGTTAATTCTCTGATATCCCCGGATATCGGATGCGGATGTGGATTTAAATTTTCGGATGCGGATGCGGATGCGGATACAGCCATATCCCCATCCGTTTGCATCCGTTGACAGCCCTACATTTAAGACTATATTTCACTACATTAGATGAATAAAGATGGATTACTAAAGGTTCGCTACCTAACAAATATTTGCAGATGTTTTTATAAAATTTCCAGGAAAAATAAGTTTTCAAAATTGACAAACTCTCTTGAAAAGATATTTTTAAAGATCTTCAAAAATGGTTTGCGAAATGATTTTGAATAACATTTTTAGCCCCCGGACTTAGATGCATTATCTTCAATGCAACTTCTGACCTGGCAAGATTAGTAAGATTTTTTGAGCAAAAACAGATCTCCTACCCGATAGAGGACAAAAAGCCTATGGTCCTGCCTCTGGACCTAGCTAAAGCAACGATCCAAGGATGTTGGTAAATTTAGCCTTTAGTCCTGCCTCTGAGCCTGGGTAAAGCAACCACCCAAATAGTCGTGGCTAAATTAAGTCTTTGGTCCCACCTACAAGCTTGACAAAAGCAACCATCCAATGATGATGGTCGATTAAGCCTTTAATCCTGCCTTTGAGCT
The DNA here is from genome assembly GCA_030737815.1 of Allium fistulosum. Classification (NCBI taxonomy): domain Eukaryota; kingdom Viridiplantae; phylum Streptophyta; class Magnoliopsida; order Asparagales; family Amaryllidaceae; genus Allium; species Allium fistulosum. The sequence continues at coordinate 316,257,235 of CM060904.1, forward strand.
GGCTAAAGCAACCACTCAAAGAGTGGTAGTAAAAATTAAGCCTTTGGTCCCTTCTCTAAGCTTGGCCACAACAACCATCCAAGGGTGATGGTCGATTAAGCCTATTGTCCCGCCTCTGAACCTGGCTAAAGCAACCACCTATAGAGTGGTGGTCAAATTAATGCTTTGGTCCTACCTTCGAACCAAACCAAAGCAACCACCCAAGGGTGATGGTTGATTAAGCCTTTAGTCCCGCCTCTGAGGCTGGCTAAAGCAACCACCTAAAGAATAGCTGTCAAATTAAGCCATTGTCCCACCTTCGAGCCTAGCCAAATCAACTATCAAAGGGATAATAGTTAAAGGAGCAATTTACCAAGAGAAAAGCGATAATCAGTTAAGAGCTACCAAAAGCCATACCCATAAAAGAGAGAACTTAAAAAGAAAACTTAAGGTAGATGCTTACTTAAACTAAAGCATAAGTAAACTTCCATGGAGGGGGGCAAGTGTTACACCCCAATTTGTTTCAAAATTTGGATAGGAATGTTGCTATAAAATGCCAAAAGCTATCGCATGATGATGTATGACAAAGCTATTGCATATTGATAAAATAAAACTATCGCACATTGAGGAGACAATGCTATCGCATGTTGAAGATAAGGGCTATCGTAGGTTGAGAAGCTATCGCATGATGTATGACAAAGCTATTACATATTGAGAAAATAAATCTATCGTTATTAAGAAAATAAAGGTATCACATATTGAGAAGACAAAGCTATTGCATGTTAAAGATAAGGACTATCGCAGGTCAAGAAGCTATCGCATGATGATGTATAACAAAGTATCGCATGTTGAGAAACTAAAGTTATAACATATTGAGGAGACAAAGCTATTGCATGTTGAAGAGAAGGGCTATCGCTGGATAACAAGCTATCGCATGATGATGTATGACACTATGCAGTTAAAGTCCCGCTATATCCCCACTATAGCGCATAACGTTCTTTGACCGATCGCTTTTTCAATGCAGCCCTATTAAACAATAGATCCGCTTTAAGCCTCGCCGTTTTCTGCTACACCCGCTAATCAATGCTTTTTAGCACCCATTTTAATGAAATTAATATAAAATGGTTGATTTAACTAGTTCTCTTTTAAACCAAATCAAAAAGTTGGTAAAGACCTAGTTTTAAGGCATAAATGCTCTATATAAGTTAGAAATATACTGTAGGATGAAATCTATACTGCATAAATCATGATCTTCTTAATATTTCTTTTTCCTATACAAATGATGTGAGAATGAGAATAAATTTACTTTAAATATTTGGTTCTATATTTAATGAAGCTTTTTGCACCTCTGTTATTTTCCGCTATATCTCCTCTTTATCCTCGCTGTAACATTTTACACCTCCACCGATATGGAACCGTTAAACACTTTAAGTGCACGGGTATGACAAAGCTACTAGATATTGAGAAAATAAAGCTATTGCATATTGTGGTGACAAAGCTATCACATATTGAAGATTAGAGCTATGGTAGGTTGAGGTTATCCTATGTTGAAATTAAACTATCATAAATTAAAGTTATCACATAATGAGATGATCAAGCTATCACAAGTTGAGATTCAAAGCTATCACAAGTTGAGATTATTAAACTATTGCAAGTTGAGAATAACAGAGCAATTGCATGCTAAAAAGCTATCACATGGTCAAGAAAGTGCTATCGCATGTTGAGAAAAATTCTAGAAAATGAGAGAAAAATTCCAGAAAATGACACTCTAATTAGCCACATGCCAATTCCTGATTAGTCAAGTCACGCCATGTCATCATAAAGAGATCAAAGCAAGTTATACTATATGTCAAATCAACAATGTGTCTTATTAACAAAATCTCAATCATTCATCTCCTATGAGTGCCATGTGTCAAAGATCTAAAGACACAATTTCTCTATTGATAAGCATATACTTCTGCTAAGAAGGGTAAATTATGAACTATCTTCTTCCTCATTTTCATTTTATAATCTCCAGAATAATAAAGATTGACTTTGGGACATCAATGGCCACATAGGTCTTGGACTTTTTAATTGAGGATTTGGACATTTGACTATTTGCACATTTACTTACTTGACTATTGAATTATGGACATGCTTGCCCAATGACTAGATCCCTTGCCGAAGAACTTTTGAACTTTCTAACATGCATAGGACTTGAATATAAGCTAGGCCTAATTTCTGAACTAACAATCTCGATCTTCTCCAAAGTCTTCCTTATCATATCTGGCCTTAGTATCAGTTTCTCGTCCGATTCTCACCAACATAAAGGAGCATTGCATGGTCGGCCATATAATGCCTCAAATGGTGCCTACCTATTCTAGACCGATATCTATTGTTATATGCAAACTCAACAAAATGCAAATGATTATCCCTTGAGCCTCCAAAGTCAAGTATGCAAGCTTGTAAGGGATTCTCTAAGATACGATTTAACCTCTCGGTCTGCCCATCAGTATGTGGATAATAGTTTATACTTGAATGCAACTTTGTCCTTAATGCCTCTTGTAAGATCTTCCAAAATCCTTTCGTGAATAATGGGTCTCTATCGCTTATAATACCATTCGACACACCATGGAATCATACAATTCATTTTACAACTCAACCGGTTTGAATGCCAATCTATCGACTTTATGGCTATGAATCGAGCACTCTTCATCAATCTACTAACTATAACCCAAATGCTATCGTACCCTCCTTAAGTCCTCATCAATTCATCAATGAAGTCCATTGATATGTATTTTTTTCCACTTCCATTGGGGAATCTCAAGTGGTTGCAACAAAACTACTTGGCTTCTTTTTCTCACCCTTCACTAAATGGAAGTTCATACAAATGAATGTTTCGACGTCCTTCTTCATCCCTTCCCAATAAAATGCCTACTTTATATCATAATACATTTTATTTTCTCCAGGATGTATAGTCAATCTCGAATGATGGCACCTACGTAGCACCTCATCCTTAACCCATCGACATTACATACGAATAATCTACCACCATTATGGAGCCTACCATATCGGTCAAGTTTGTTCTGCTTTATTTCTTTCGACTCTATCCAGTCTCAATCTTAGCTATGATCTCCATTAGTCTGGCATCATGTCTCTAAGTAGTACTTATCTGCTATATCAGAGTAAGCTAATGGTACAGCTTGCCAACATTTTTCGTTCTAGCTCAAAATTCGATCGGAAATCATAACCAGCAACATACACTAATTTCTTCCACTCTAGAAACACTGCTCCCAAGTTGGCATGTCTCCTACCCAAAGCATCAACGACTACATTTCCCTTTCGAAGTGTATAGGAAATGTCAATGTCATAGGAGGCTAAGAATACCAACCATCGCTGCTGACTAAGCTGAGATCCTTTTGTAAGAAAAAGGTACTTCAACGATTTATGGTCGATGAATAACTCAAGCCTTTCTACAATCAAATAGTGCCTCCAAATCTTTAACCATGGGTTGGGTATTTCTTCTCATGCGGTTTCAGCTGTCGATTACACTACAAGAAAAGTTTAGGGCCTGTTTGGTTTTGTTTTGAGTTTTGTGTTTTGTGTTTTCAACATACACTACAAAATACAAGAAAACATGAGAAATTTTTTTACAATCCTTAGCCATTACAACGATGGATGGGAAATGGAGGAGAGAAATTGTTTTTCGTCCTTTTGCTATGTCTCAAAACACAAAAAATCAAATAAACTTGTTTTCTATTTTCTATGTTAATTTCATTTTTCGAAATTGTGTGTTTTCCAACAATGCATAAGAAATGCGCATTTTTGTTTAGACGAAAACACAAAACTAAAAACAGCAAACCAAATGGGCCCTTATTTTCTTAGCATATATGCACAGCGTTTCTGAGTGGGATGCCGTGAGAAATAATAATTTGACAGTAAATTACATATTGGCGTTGTGCACGCTGTAGGAATCAAAGGCGCTAAATTTATTTCCTTTCCTTCCATTTCTATGAATTCCCATTAAGTAAAAACTTCCCCAAAATTTCAATTCCCTGATCTAAATTTAATTACATAATATTCAAATTTCGTCACTACTAGCCCTAGTTTCGAATGAAGTCGATTGGTGTTGTTGTAGTTATCCCTATTGTAGGCTCTTTCCCGTTTGCAGTCGTCCCCATTGCAGGCTCATCTCTATTTGTCCTTATCACCATTCCCATTACAGGCTCGTCAGTGGAAGCGACCATTAGCCATAGTTCCCGCTGCACAACTCTAAGAGGTGAAAAACAAATATTCCTTTTTAGGTAGTGATAACATGTGGCAAATTTACTAAATTTGATCAACGTGGTCTAGAAATAATGATCATTACAATATTTTTTTCCTGTAGTTTAAAAAGTTGCAATTCTTTGATTTCTCTACTCTATAAGTTTTTGTATTAGTGGCTTTTATGTATATCCACCCGTTCTATTAGTTTATCCACATTTTGAATTTTGTAAGCTAATTCGCTCGCTTTTTATAAGTAAATCCATGGTTGAGTTAAGTAACAAAATAAACACTCTCTCACTTTCTATTACTATGTTTTTTCCATCACCATGTTTCTTCCTCCTTTTTTATATACATTTTCTACACTATTGTGGAAACCAATTCATGTTATGCAATAATAGTAAATGAAATCAGAAACATCATAAGGTTTTAAATGACCAATGACTAACGCTGTAATAACAGATTTGGTAAACTTCCTCTTAAAAATTATTCAAGCATTTGTAAATCCATTTACAAATTGAATGATGATGATGTCCGACTGTAATGACCCAATAATCTATCTTCGATAAGTGACTACTATCTTGATGTTGTATTTGTTAGTGCTCTACCTGCTATTACATCCTTGATAGTTGTGCACTCCAACACATTATCCATTCTCCGAACCAACCAAGAGTAGAAAATAAAGTGATGGTTTGAGTGGCCTTGTAACGAGTATTGCAAGGCATTGGAGTGGTGTAGGCCTGTTAGCAGTGAGGGTAAAAGGAGTTCATTGATGCATGTACACACCAGGAAACTTTGGAGCAGATGGTCATTGATTAGTGGGTGGAAGGGTGAGTGGAAACAGTTGACTTAAGGCATTTGTGTAGACCCGTAGACCTATGCGGTAGGGAAGTCTGGATGTGTGTATTAAATCGATCATTTACGAGTGCAGAGTGGGCATGTACTGTGAATGCATAGGTAGAGTAGAGTAAACATATGTGGAACTAGTGCATGCATGTGTGTAGGTGAAGAGGACAAGTGCAGAGGTAGGTTGGACATGTCTAAAATCAAAGAAAATGTGCTATAGGGGCATAATGCGCATGTATAAAGAAAGAGAAAATGTCCGAAGCACATCCTTCATAAAAGTGAACTTGCGAGAGGATTAAACTGTCCATTCCATTTAGGGTTAAGGTTTATTTCATTAATTTGGCATGAACGATGGATATGTCGGTAAGGCTAGAGATTTTTATTTGATTGAGGCGGATGCACGCATAAGGAATGAAGGTGGATAAACTAAATAGAATCTTGAAAATTTTCAAAGTCAAACATCCTATCTTTTAGAGTGGATCATGTGAATAAAAAGGTGGATTAAAATAAAATTATCCTTTTGTATTTGTTTGGTTGCTTTTTTCAAATGAACATGTCTGTTTTTGCAATTTTGTTCATATCCAATCTTGATCATTAGTGAGTTTTGTTGAATTTTAGCGACACTATATGAAGAATTGAAGAGGTCGAGAATAGCTTGATTATGGTGAAAACAACGCACAAATCGGAGCTCGGATGCTCAAGTTATCGCGATTTGTAGATGCACAAGCTGAAAGTTGTGTCAAACATCTAACAAGAATCCTCAGACGTCTGACAGTAGGTTTACTGCAGCCTAAAGTTTAAACAGACGTCTGACGTGGTGCAGTTTTGTTTTTTTGGCCCAGAATTTGTGTATTTGATTGTAGGGTTTCAAGGAGTAAATTGGGTATTTGTCAAGGAAGAATGGTTCATTATATAAGCTATTTTCAGGATTCAAAGCAAGGATAATTGCAAGAGTTTTTGATTAAGGTTTATCCACCATTAAATAGGGTTGATCAAAACCTATTTTTCTTCAATTTTCTTCTTCAGAAATCTATTCTATTTGAATATTGATCATTGTAATCAATATCTTATACTCTTCTCATTGGTATTAATAAAGGCTCTCTCTCAAAGTGGATATACACTACCAAGACGTTAGTGGAACCACTATATATCGGTATGTGATTTATTTTGTCATTATTGTTTTGTTTCTCTATTTCTTGTTTGGTGATTGTGATTGGTTTTGGATTGGATTGAGATATTGATTGGTTGTTTTTGCACCTCTTACCATGATCTTGTTTTCTACTGTGCTTTGAGGTTTTTATTTGAGTGGTCTCGAGTTGTAATTCCCATAATATTTGGTATCAGAGCTTTGGTGTTGGTACGTGATTGTAGAAATGCCGAAATCCGATAATACCTCGGGTAGTCCCTTAATGGTTAGTCCAAGTGGTGTAGCGCCATATGTACATGGGTCGTACGTGGCTTCGGGATCATAATTAGTTATAAACAAGTGGAATGGAGATAATGATTTTGAAAAGTGGCAATGGAAGATGAAAGCGGTTCTTAGGCGGAATCGTGTGCATCGGGTAGTGTTTGATACACATTTGTTACCGGCGGACATCTCGGATGTTGAGAGAGATGGAAGAGTGGACATTTACTACACTTCAACTTGCTATGGGGGAGAATGTTATCTTCGAAATTAGTGGTGAGACTACCGCTAAGTGTATTTGGGACAAGTTGGAGGAGTTTTATATGAAGAAGGCATTAACTAATCATTTGATCTTGTTGTAGATATTCTTCACCTATAAGATGAAAGAGGGTACTTCCCTTAAGGCACACTTGAATGTCTTTGATGATTTTATAATAAAGGTGAAGGCGGTAGATTTGAAGATTGAGGAAGAGCAAAAGACGATGATATTGTTGTGTTCGTTGCCGGACCGTCATATGGGTTTCTCAAGTGGTCTGATCTATAGCCAAGATACTTTGACTCTGGATGATGTCAAAACAGGTCTTCTTAGTAAGGAGTTATGGGATCAAATGAAGGAGTTAAATGATGGAAGTAGTGGTGCTATAGTGGTCACGGTTTATTTGTGGAGAAGTAGAGATATGAGAAGAAAGGGAACCGGGGGCATTCTAAATCAAGAAAGCCCGGTTGGAGAGGAAACTCGAAGGAAAGAAATGGTAAGTGCTTTATTGGTAAGAAACCTGATCAATGGAAGAATGAGTGTCCAGACAAGGAGAAAGCAAAGAAGGAAGTAGCATCTTCATCCATAATGGTAGAGAGTGGAGTTGGTGAGGGAGACGTAGATGTTTTGATGGTGGTAGCATCGGATGTATCAGGTAGCGAATGGGTGCTTGATTCTGGGGTGTCTTATTGTAACATCCCGCATATGTAGGCCAAAAGCTAAACGCTATAGATGCTGCAGTCATCCATAGTATTAAATTCTAGTGACAAAATACGGTAATGATAATGGTATCCATAATATCAAAAGCACATGGATATGAAAAAAAATTCACAGATTTCGAAAAACAACATTTTACTGATTACATTTCAAAACAATAATTCATATCCATGTTACATAATCCCTTAACGTTCCCCGGGCAATGATTAAATATATCAGTACAAAATACGCCAAGAGCGACATATGGCGATGCCCCCTTGGTTGATCAAAGCAATATAGTCATATCTGACTTATATACACAGCGGAATCAGAACAAAATGAATGAGAAAATTCTAATTAGCTATCCCTCAGCTACCTACTCGTCATCGGATGCTTTATTAACCAAAAGACTAAAACCTGAAAACCTCAACCCTCAGCCTACTCAAATCAGTTTTGAGTACCCGAGAGTTTATGGGGAAACAAAAAGTTTGATTCAGACATAAAACCCGGTGTGAATAATTCTGTTACATCTCAGTTTACTAATATTAAGTGAGACCACGCCGCTTAGCAGAACGGGTTTCCCTTCACTAATATCCTTTTCAAAACATATATATTTTGCAATCCTTTCCTGCAACCAAACTGGTTAATCAAACTGATTATACCAAAATAGCAATATCCTTTATGCTAATAAATGTACTATTTGTTCGTAAAACAAGTGATATGTGAACTATCTTCCCACGTATAATAACAAAGTCTGTTATGCTACAAAAGGACTATCTGTCCATACAACTGGGCTGACTACTCGCAAACTGAACTAACTGTCCGAAATCTAGGCTGACTGCCTGCAAAATGGACTAACTATCTGAATTATTTTCTTAGGGTTAACTACCTTTTAAATTTTCCTTCAAAACATTTTCTAAATGATTTAGTCCTTCAAATCATATATATATACACACACACAAGGAAAATATATCTTTAGCTTACTCTAAGCCATTTTGCCATGTTATATATACTTTACTCAAAATAATGTTGATGGGATTTAATTAGGATTAACTATCCTTCCAAAACAAGTCAAAACCCTTTTTAACTTGAAAATACTTAGGCTACATTGCCTATTTATTACATTCGAAACCTTTGTTTAAAACCTTTAAAAAACCCTTTCGAAACCCAGGAAGGTAACCCCTTCGAAACCATTGGAAAACCCTTTCGAAATCATTAAATATTGCCTTTCGAAAACATTGAAAAAACCTTTCCTTTCTATCCTTTCGAAACCCTGGGGAACCACCCCTTTCGAAACCATTCATTAAAACCTTTCGAAACAGTCAAAACCCAACCCTTTCAAAAGCACTTTGAGTTCAATTTAAAACATGTGGAAACCTTTTTGAACCATTCAAAATGTCTCGGTCGAAACCATTTGGATTCTACCTTCAAGTAGAGCAAAAGAATCAAAAACCTATTAAAGTCAAAAGCATCTATTTCGAAACCATTTAAAACTATCTCTTTTGAAACCAATTTGGGTTTTACTTTACTAATAGAAATAGGGTCCTTAGAACATTTTTGTCGAAAGCTACTGCTTCGAAACCATTTCCTAAGTAATGAAGTGATGGTGTCGAAACCATCCCTTCGAAAGCATTGGAGAGATGGCCAGGCTTTAGAAAAACAAAACAACCCTTTCGAAATCACCTGGGTCAAAAGGTAAAAAGGCGGGAGCAAAAAGGTTTCGACTTAGTTGAAAGCAATTACTTAAAAATAGAGGCACAACCCAATCGAAACCATTTTCTTTAAACCATTTATATTGGTCGAAAGTTACTTAGTCAAAAGCCATTTAGTCGAAAGCAAGTAGGTGTATTTCTTTAATTTAAAAAACAAAGGACTGCCTCAACCCTTTCGAAACCTCTGGTTTTGACTCCCTAGCTTCCGCCATCATCCAATTCATTACATACCAGTTGCCTGATACCATATGCATTGGTTTCCACTATGTCGAAGGCGATAGTATGGAGGCGGATCCTGGTGTCGAAAGAGACGAAATAGTAAAAAACTTGTAGCAAATAGTTCTTTTCACCTAACCTGCCTTATGTGTCTAATTGTGATTGGTTGCCTTTTTCTTTACAAATAAAAAGTACTGCACTTTGTTAAAAGGGCTGTCGACATTTCAGAGTTAATAATTTAAATCATTTTATAAAAAGCCTCTTCTTCTCTTTTAATTATATAAAACGTTTAAGTCTCATACCTTAAATAATTTTATATAATCATTAAAACACTTAGGAAAAAACTAGAAAAATTCTAGAAAATCACATTATATATGTTTTCTAATATATTAAAATTTCAGACCCAAATAATTAATTATTTACCCGTAATTAATTTTTAACCCAAAATACCATTTTCTTTACTAGAAAATTCATATTAATAATACGAAAATTCGGAAAAATTTGAAAATTAAAACCCATCTCCAAAATAATATTTATGATCTTCATAAAAATTTGTAAGACAATTGGACGTCATTTTATAGGGTTTTCATCTTAAAACATATCATATAGTCAATATGAATAACCATAATTCATCAACAAGAGTGTGTGTGTGTCTATATATATATATATATATTCATTCCACGATTAAAAAATATGGCAAATCATTGCAAAATATTCGGAATTCATATTAAAACCAAAAACACAATTGTTTCCTGGAGATTTGACCAGGCAACTAGTGCTCGGCATCAGGTAGCACTCGGCATCAGAGAGCGACCGACATCCAGGAGTGTTCGGCGAAGCACTCGGCATCCAGGAGTATTCGGCGAAGCACTTGGCATCCAGGAGTGTTTGGCGAAGCGCACGGCATCTAGAGTACTCAGCGTAGTACTCGGCTACAAGAACGCTCGGCATCCCATGGCGCTCGGCGTCAACCAATACTCGGCAGCAAGAGTGCTCGGCATACAAGAGTACTCGGCAGCAAGAGTGCTCGGCATACAAGAGTGCTCGGCATCAAGACTGCTCGGCATACAAGAGTGCTCGACATCAAGACTGCTCGGCATACAAGAGTGCTTGGCATCAAGACTGCTCGGCATACGAGAGTGCTCGGCGTCAAGACTGCTTGGCATACAAAACTGCTCGGCATACAAGAGCGCTCGGCATCAAGGAGAACTCGACAGCATCTGGAGTTCGGCATACATGAGTACTCGGCGTAGTACTTGGTAGCATCAGGAGTACTCGGCAACAAGAGTACTCGGCATCTAGAAGAGCGTTCGGCTTCAATTGACAAACATCCTGCACTTCCCAGACATCAACCACATCGTTCGGCATAGAAGGGACTGTTCGGCATCAGGGTGTTTGGCACACCTGGTTCGGCATACAGCGACCACTGTATTGGGGCTGGAGCGTTCGGCTATCCAGCCCACTTGGGAATTCCATCCCATATTTGCCTATAAATAGAGGGGCAGGGTCACAGTGAAATGGATCCTTTTTTGGAGAGAGAATACTGGGGAGACTCTGCCATTTTCGAGACTCATCTTCTCTACTTAAACAACTTCATTCAAGCATTTGATTCACGAATTGTATTTGTAATCAACTATAAAGAAGATCAATAAAGTTTAACCTCAAAGTGGACGTAGGCAATTACGCTGAACCACTATAAATTTGGTGTTCTTACTTTCTGTATTTAGATTAGCACTGTCTTCTCTGTTTAATTTGATTTCATCACTTATATCTCTTCACAATCTTCTTCTACGAGGTTAGTGACCAATTTTTGTGCTAACACTTTGGTGCTTTCATTGAGAATTGAATTCTCAGACCTCAAGGATCTGCTTTGAAGCTACTGGATTGAACAAATCCCCCAAGGAAGATCCGACTCACTGATAGGACATCCGTTTATTCTACTCAGAGTTCATACCAATAGCTCTACAATGGCAAGACCACGAACCAGGTCACCTTCTCATAATGCGAATGCCCGTGAGACTGCTAGCGTGCAACAAGCAGGACCTAGCAATCAACCAGTGATTCCGAGTGTAGGGATTGCCGCTCAAGAACAGACTCCAGTTGTCACCAGAGTAGAGTTCAATGACTTGATGAGAGAACTTAGGGAAAGCAGGAGACAACTAGGAGAACAGATGCAAGCTAATGCCAACCTGATGGCACAACTCACTCAACAGCAGCAACAGAATACTGGGGGCAATCCCGCTCCTTACTCTTCATCTGACAGCTCAACTTCCTCTGATGAACCTCCCAGGCGCAGACGACGTAAGACTGAAGCTACACGAGCAGAAGCTGATGTTTAGACGATTGGAGACCGTAACCAAGCAAGAGCTGGGAACTTCAGGACCGGAGTACAAATGGAGGATGGAGGTCCAGATCATCAAAACGCTAACAATGTCGGACCTCAGGACGAACGATTGGCAGGTCGCCAGGAGAGGAGGCACCGGCATGGTCAGGCACGTAGAACAGACACTAACCTTCCGCCTTCCATACAGACACCAGATCTGACAGCCATGATCAGGCAGTTGATGAAAGAAAATCAGGGGTTATCGAATGATGATTGGGGAGTGTCAAGAAGTCATACTCCGTTCACAGATGTTGTGTTGCAAGCGGCGTACCCCAGGAAGTTTAGTATGCCTACTATCCCTGCGTATGAAGGGAAGACTGACCCCAGACAGCACGTCATGAGGTATGAATGGATGATGGATTCAGCTAGAGCGAATGATGCCACAAAGTGTAGGTGCTTTCCGATTACTCTATCTGGGATCGCTACTATGTGGTTCACCCGACTTCCTCCACGATCCGTATCAAAAATCGAGAAATTGGCTTATTGCTTGGTGATTGCATCACGAAAGCTTCGCCCATACTTTCAAGCACACTCAATCGGTGTTTATACCGATCAACCTTTGAGGCAGGTACTCCAACGGCCAGAGACTTCTGGAAGATTGCTAAGATGGAACATCGAGTTGAGCCAATTCGATATCGAGGACTTCCCAAGAGCGCGGATCGGAGTACTCTAAGTCCCCAGAGCGCGGACTAGAGTATAAACGATTCCAAATCTTCGAATCCCCGGAGCGCGGATCGGAGTACTCTAAGTCCCCAGAGCGTGGACTAGAGTATAAACGATTCCAAATCTCCGAATCCCCAGAGCGTGGAACGGAGTACTCTAAGTCCCCAGAGCGCGGACTAGAGTATAAACGATACCAAATCTCCGAATCCCCAGAGCACGGATCGGAGTATTCTAAGTCCCCAGAGCGCGGACTAGAGTATAAACGATTCCAAATCTCCGAATCCCCAGAGCGCGGATCAGAGTACTCTAAGTCCCCAGAGCGCGGACTAGAGTATAAACGATTCCAAATCTCCGAATCCCCAGAGCACGGATCGGAGTACTCTAAGTCCCCAGAGCGCGGACTAGAGTATAAACGATTCCAAATCTCCGAATCCCCAGAGCGCGGATCGGAGTACTCTAAGTCCCCAGAGCGCGGACTAGAGTATAAACGATTCCAAATCTCCGAATCCCCAGAGCGCGGATCGGAGTACTCTAAGTCCCCAGAGCGCGGACTAGAGTATAAACGATTCCAAATCTCCGAATCCCCAGAGCGCGGATCGGAGTACTCTAAGTCCCCAGAGCACAGACTAGAGTATAAACAATTCCAAATCTCCGAATCCCCAGAGCACGGATCGGAGTAATCTAAGTCCCCAGAGCGCGGACTAGAGTATAAACGATTCCAAATCTCCGAATCCCCAGAGCGCGGATCGGAGTACTCTAAGTCCCCAGAGCACGGACTAGAGTATAAACGATTCCAAATCTCCGAATCCCCAGAGCGCGGATCGGAGTACTCTAAGTCCCCAGAGCGCGGACTAGAGTATAAACGATTCCAAATCTCCGATTCCCCAGAGCGCGGATCAGAGTACTCTAAGTCCCCAGAGCGCGGACTAGAGTATAAACGATTCCAAATCTCCGAATCCCCAGAGCGCGGATCGGAGTACTCTAAGTCCCCAGAGCGCGGACTAGAGTATAAACGATTCCAAATCTCCGAATCCCCAGAGCGTGGATCGGAGTACTCTAAGTCCCCAGAGCGCGGACTAGAGTATAAGCGATTCCAAATCTCCGAATCCCCAGAGCGCGGATCGGAGTACTCTAAGTCCCCAGAGCGCGGACTAGAGTATAAACGATTCCAAATCTCCGAATCCCCAGAGCGCGGATCGGAGTACTCTAAGTCCCCAGAGCGCGGACTAGAGTATAAACGATTCCAAATCTCCGAATCCCCAGAGCGCGGATCGGAGTACTCTAAGTCCCCAGAGCGCGGACTAGAGTATAAACGATTCCAAATCTCCGAATCCCCAGAGCGTGGATCGGAGTACTCTAAGTCCCCAGAGCGCGGACTAGAGTATAAACGATTCCAAATCTCTGAATCCCCAGAGCGCGGATCGGAGTACTCTAAGTCCCCAGAGCGCGGACTAGAGTATAAACGATTCCAAATCTCCGAATCCCCAGAGCGCGGATCGGAGTACTCTAAGTCCCCAGAGCGCGGACTAGAGTATAAACGATTCCAAATCTCCGATTCCCCAGAGCGCGGATCAGAGTACTCTAAGTCCCCAGAGCGTGAACTAGAGTATAAACGATTCCAAATCTCCGAATCCCCAGAGCGCGGATCGGAGTACTCTAAGTCCCCAGAGCGCAGACTAGAGTATAAACAATTCCAAATCTCCGAATCCCCAGAGCGCGGATCGGAGTAATCTAAGTCCCCAGAGCGCGGACTAGAGTATAAACGATTCCAAATCTCCGAATCCCTAGAGCGCGGATCGGAGTACTCTAAGTCCCCAGAGCACGGACTAGAGTATAAACGATTCCAAATCTCCGAATCCCCAGAGCGCGGATCGGAGTACTCTAAGTCCCCAGAGCGCGGACTAGAGTATAAACGATTCCAAATCTCCGATTCCCCAGAGCGCGGATTAGAGTACTCTAAGTCCCCAGAGCGCGGACTAGAGTATAAACGATTCCAAATCTCCGAATCCCCAGAGCGCGGATCGGAGTACTCTAAGTCCCCAGAGCGCGGACTAGAGTATAAACAATTCGCCAAATCTCCGAATCCCCAGAGCGCGAATCGTTTATACTCTAGTCCAGTGTTTCCTGGAGATTTGACCAGGCAACCAGTACTCGACATTCAGTTCAACTCGGCATCAGAGAGTGACCGGCATCAGAGAGTGTCCGGCATCAGAGAGTGACCGGCATCCAGGAGTGTTCAGCGAAGCGCTTGACATCCAGGAGTGTTCGGCGAAGCGCTTGACATCCAGGAGTACTCGGCGTAGCATGCGGCATCCCAATGGAACTCGGCGTCAACTGGCACTCGGCGACAACCAATGCTCGGCGCTAGCGTTCGGCATACAAGGGTGCTCGGCATCAAGGCTGCTCGGCATACAAGAGCGCTCGGCATCGAGACTGCTCGGCATACAAGAGCACTCGGCATACAAGAGCACTCGGCATCGAGACTACTCGGCATACAAGAGCATTCGGCATACAGGAGTACTCGGCGTAGTACTCAGCAACAAGTGTACTCGGCGTCTAGCAGAGCGTTCGGCTTCGACTGTCTAACATCCTGCACTTCCCAAACCTCAAACCACATCGTTCGGCATCAGAGCGTTCGGCGTACCTGGTTCGGCATACATCGACCACTGTACTGGGGCTAGAGCGTTCGGCTATCCAGCCCACTTGGGAAGTCCAGCCCATATTTGCCTATAAATAGAGGGGCAGGGTCATAGTGAAATGGATCCTTTTTTTGGAGAGAAAACACCGGGGAGACTCTGCCATTTTCAAGACTCATCTTCTCTACTCAACAACTTCACTCAAGCATTTGATTCACGAATTGTATTTGTAATCAACCATAAAGGAAATCAATAAAGTTGAACAAAGTGGACGTAGGCAATTACGCTGAACCACTATAAATTTGGTGTTCTTACTTTCTGCATTTAAATTAGCATTGTCTTCTCTGTTTAATTTACTTTCATCACTTATATCTCTACACAATCTTTCTGAACGAGGTTAGTGACCAATTTTGGTGCTAACACTTTGGTGCTTTCACTGAGAATTGAATTCTCAGACCTCAAGGATCTGCTTTGAAGCTACTGGATTGAACAAATCCCCCAAAGAAGATCCGACTCACTGATAGGACATCCGTTGATTCTACTCAGAGTTCATACCAATAACTCTATAATGGCAAGACCACGTACCAAGTCAGCTTCTCACAATGCGGATGCCCACGAGACTGCTAGCGTGCAACAAGCAGGGCCTAGCAATCAACCAGCAATTCCAAATACAGGAGTTGCCACTCAGGACCAAACTCCAGTCGTCACCAGAATAGAGTTCAACGACTTGATGAGAGAGCTCAGGGAAAGTAGGAGACAACTAGGAGAGCAGATGCAAGCCAATGCCAACCTGATGGCACAACTTACTCAACAGCAGCAACAAAATACTGGGGGCAATCCCGCTGCTTACTCCTCATCTGACAGCTCTACTTCCTCTGATGAACCTCCCAGGCGCAGACGCCGTAAGACTGATGCTGCGCGAGCAGATGCTGCTGTTCGAACAGTTGGAGACCGCGACCAAGCAAGAGCTGGAAGCTTCAGGACCGGGATACAGATGGAAGATAGAGGCCCAGATCATCAAAATGCTAAAGATGTCGAACCTCAAGACGCATGATTGGCAGATCGCCAAGAGAGGAGGCATCAGCATGGACAGGCGCGTAGAACAGACTACAACCTTCCGCCTTCCATACAGACACCCGATCTGACAGCCATGATCAGGCAACTGATGAAAGAGAATCAGGGCTTATCAAATGATGACTGGGGAGTATCAAGAAGTCATACTCCGTTCACGGATGTTTTGTTGCAAGCGGCGTACCCCAGGAAGTTTAGTATGCCTACTATTCCTGCATATGAAGGAAAGACTGACCCTAGACAACATGTCATGAGGTACAAATGGATGATGGATTCAGCCAGAGCGAATGATGCCACCAAGTGTAGGTGCTTTCCGATTACTCTATCTGGGATCGCTACTATGTGGTTCACCCGACTTCCTCCGCGATCCGTATCAAATTTCGAGGAGTTGGCAAAGAAGTTTATTGAGCAGTTCAGGATACACACTACGCGCCCAAAGGACGTGATGTCTCTGTCAAGTGTAATCCAAAATCCTGGGGAATCGTTGAAGGAATATTTGCAAAGATTCCACGTAGCAGCGACTGAAGTCAGTAATCCCAATGACCATGCAATTCTGATGGCTGTAATGAGAGGTGTGGATCCAGACTCTGAGTTTGGAGACTGGCTGGCAGGAAAACCTCCAGCTACGCTAGAGCGTTTCTACTCTAAGGCACACCAATTCATAAGAAGAGAGGAAGCTAGGTGGGTACGACGAGATAAGGCGCCAGGGCCTATCCAAGAGTCAATAAAGAGCAACATCGCTATGAAGCAATCTGGAGACAGCTCGGGAAAGGTCCAAGTCAATGTCCAGAACAAGCCTGGGCAACCCAAGGAGTCCGGAGGAAGGAGTCAAGGGAAAAGAAAAGAAGCAGGAAAGTGGAAGTCGAGAATTCCAAGCTACAGCGAGTACACTCCACTAAACGCCCCACTTGAAAACATTTACCTATTCACCTGCAATACTTTTCAGTACAGAAAACCACGTCCAAAAAAATCAACCGAAGAACAGAAGCGGACCGGGAAATATTGTCGCTTCCATGAGACTTATGGACACAATACGGAAGAATGTAGACACTTGCACGACGCTATCGAGAAGTTGATCAGGCAGAAGAAATTGCAAGAATTTGTGAAGGATCCACAAGAAGGAGGACAGGGAACGTCCAACCCAGGTCGTGCACCAGCTCCACGTCATCCCGAGGAGCCTGCCCGGACCGTTGGTAGACTGGTCATAAATACAATTATCGGCGGGCCTCACCCCGCGGATAAGAATTGGCAAGAGATGGAGCGATATGCAAGTTCCTTGAAGCATGCAGATTTTGAGTGTTGTTCGAACATGGAGGACGGAGCCCCTGCTAAGCAGCAGCGCGTAATGACAGACGATATTGTGTTCAGAAGCAGAGACGCTGATCAGGTAGAGGCTCCGACCATCGACCCCATGGTCATATCTGCAACGATCGGACCAGCATATGTAAAAAGAATTCAGATTGATTCTGGAAGTTCAGTCAACATCATCTTCAAGAAGGCCTACGATCAAATGAAGCTAGAAACAAAAGACTTGAAACCATCCAAAGCTCATATTCACGGCTTTAACGGCGCTACAACTGATGCAGTGGGATATGTCGAGTTACCAGTTGAACTGGGACAAGGCGAGCGTCGGAGAGTGCGAATTCTACCCTTTGTAGTTTTGGATGTGGACTCTCCGTATAACGTTTTCTTGGGTCGGCCGGCCCTGGCGGAGTTTAGGGCAGCGTTAGCCCCGTGGTGTTTAACTTTGAAGTTCCCGACTGACAAAGGAGTAGGCATTGTTCACGGCGACCAAGCAGCTGGTCGTTCCTGTTATGTGGCCGAGCTCCGAGAGGCCCACCGGAGGGAGAAGGGAAAGGTTGCGGACAATCCCGTCCGCATCCTCAATGCGGATAATTGACAAGTAGTGCCCGAGCCCTGGCTCGGGCATAGTTCTCGGATCTACGGAGATATAGATCCGAGAGACGACGATGAGAAACCCAGGGAAGAGAAGGCGGCACCGGCTGAATTAACAATTGACATTTCAGTTAGCCGTGACGACCCTTTGCGAATACTGAAGATCGGATCACAACTAGACCCCGCAATGGCTGAAGACCTTAGCGACTTCCTCCAGGCGAACCTTGATGTTTTCGCCTGGACGCATTCTGATACGTGTGGGATTTCTCCCGCCATCACGAGTCATATGTTGAACATAGACCCGAAATACGTCCCAGTCAAGCAAAAAAGGAGAGGAATGGATCCGGAGAGATCCGCCGCTCTCGGAGAGGAGGTGGACAAACTCAAAGCGAATAGGTTCGTCCGCGACGCCCTCTACCCTGAATGGGTATCCAACCCCGTGCTAGTAAAGAAGGCGAATGGGAAATGGAGGACTTGCGTAGATTATTCCGACTTAAACAAAGCATGCCCTAAGGTCAGTTTCCCGTTGCCTAGGATCGATCAGTTGGTCGATTCCACCGCAGGACACGAGTTACTGTCATTCATGGATGCGTACTCAGGATACAACCAAATCCCAATGCATATTCCGGACCAAGAACACACCAGCTTCGTTACAAATGCCGGACTGTATTGCTATGTAGTGATGCCCTTTGGATTGAAGAATGCTGGAGCAACTTACCAACGTCTGGTGAATCAAATGTTCAAGGACCAGCTGGGTAAAACCAAGGAAGTCTATGTGGATGACATGCTCGTGAAGTCACGACGGTCAAACGACCACATTCAAGACTTGGCTGAAATGTTCGACATACTCAGGTTTTATGGCATGAAGATCAACCCGTTGAAGTGTTCTTTCGGCATTGCATCAGGGAAGTTTTTGGGATTCATCGTCAACGCTAGGGGAATCGAGGCCAACCCAGAAAAGATCCAAGCTATTCGAGATGTACAAGCGCCCAGGACTATAAAGCAGGTACAGAGCTTGAACGGAAAAGTAGCTGCGCTGAGTCGATTTATATCCAAGGCAACTGACAAGTGCATCCCGTTCTTTGACATAATAAAGAAAGGAAAGAGAAATTTTGAATGGACGTCTAGCTGTGAGGAAGCATTCCGGAATCTGGTGAGGCATCTGGAGAGCCCACCAATGCTATCAAAACCAGTTGACCATGAGATGTTGTACGTATACTAGGCTGTATCCCCACATGCGATAAGTGCGGCTTTGGTACGAGAGGAGGATCGAGTCCAAAAGCCAGTGTATTATGTTAGCAAACGTTAAACAGGGGCCGAGAGGAATTACCCTAAAATAGAGAAATTGGCTTATTGCTTGGTGATTGCATCACGAAAGCTTCGCCCGTACTTTCAAGCACATTCAATCGGTGTTTATTCCGATCAACCCCTGAGGCAGGTACTCCAACGGCCGGAAACTTCTGGAAGATTGCTAAGATGGAACATCGAGTTGAGCCAATTCGATATCGCGTACTTACCACGGAGAGCCATCCGAGGGCAAGCGTTAGCAGACTTCATCGCTGAATTTACCATACCCATCAAACCGGACGATCACGACATCATTCCCCCCGTTCGATGGAAATTATACACTGACGGTGCATCAAACGACCGTTGCTCCGGCGCGGGCGTAGTTCTTGTAACTCCGGAAAACCGATCGATCTGTTATGCCTTGAAGCTCGATTTCCCGGCTACAAATAACGAAGCCGAATATGAAGCACTGATCGCTGGCTTGAAGCTCATCAGGGAACTCGGGATCGAATCAGTCGAAATCTTTTGTGACTCGCAGTTGGTGGTTTACCAAGTACGGGGAGACTACCAAGCAAAGGGACGAAAGCTTGCTCCGTACTTCATTCAGGTCCAAGAACTACTATCAAATCTTGAGCGTTATGACATCTCACATATCCCGCGCGAACAGAACAAAGAAGCCGACTTATTGGCTAAGTTCGCGAGTACCGACGATGCGCAACAAATGGGATTGTATCCCGTCGAAGTCTTGCATGCCCCGAGCATAGACGAAATGAAAGTCGATCGCGTGTTGGGAACAGAAATCGAGAAGGAATCGTGGATAACCCCATTCAAACTATACCCGACGACCGAGGCTTTACCAGGAAAAAGAAGCGAAAGACGGCAGGTCCTTCGAAAGGCCGCGCGATACATAATGCAGGATGGATCAATGTATCGAAAAGGATTCTCAGTCCCGTTATTACGATGCATTGCTCATGATGAAACAAAGCGAGTCTTGAGAGAGGTTCACGAAGGGGAATGTGGCGACCATACTGGGGGACAAACGCTAGCAAAGAAGATCCTCCGCTATGGATATTACTGGCCCACCGTAAACCGGGATGCCGCAGACTACGCAAGAAAATGCGACAAGTGTCAAAGATATGCAAAAATCCCGAGGGCTCCATCAACGGAACTCACACAAATGATCAGTCCCTGGCCATTTGCGATCTGGGGAATCGACATAATCAGCTCTTTGCCTCTATCCAAAGGTGGTGCGAAATATGCAATAGTTGCAGTCGACTATTTCACGAAATGGGCTGAGGCAGAACCTTTGGCCACTATCACCTCTAAGAAGGTCATTAACTTCGTTGTACGAAACATTATATGCCGCTTTGGCCTTCCACGCACCATCATTACAGACAACGAAACGCAATTCGAAAGTAGAGAGTTCAAAGAGTTCTGTTTAAAGTATGGCATCGAGAAAAAGTTCGCCCCCGTTGCACACCCAAAAGCTAACGGACAAGTCAAGGCCGTTAACAAGATAATCAAGTCCATACCGAAGAAGCGTCTGGAGAAGGTTGGAGGCAAGTGGGTAAATGAACTCCCGACAGCATTATGGGCGTATAGAACTACCCACAAGTCCGCGACCGACCACATTCCGTTCGCCTTGGCATACGGCTCTGAAGCCGTTATACCCGTGGAACTTGAATTTCCATCGCACCGAGTGACATACTATGACCCCAAGACGAACCAAAACCTCTTGCTGGAATCACTGGACTGCATCGACGAAAAGCGTGAAGAAGCTGAATTAAGGGCGGCGGCGCACAGACATCGAGTCAAGCGTTACTACGACGGCAGAGTCCGCCAAAGAATTTTTGATGTGGGTGATCTCGTTCTAAAACGAGTCTTCCCGGTACCATCACACATGAATCCCAGCTGGGAAGGTCCATACGCCATTGAACGGAAGCTTGGAGAAGGAACATTCAAGCTAGCGACCGTTGATAGCGCGACACTCCCCCGAGCATGGAACAGTGAACATTTGCGGCACTATTACATTTAGCATGTTTTCCTTTCTTGTTGTAGGCACTGTTATTTCCTGCATGTTTCCATTCAATAATGACTTAGTTTCCTTTTAAAAGTTGTAATCAAGCAATTTAGTTGATTTTCATTAATAAAGGCTTGAAGCCATATTTTCTATGAAGTTTCTATATCTCTTAATTGGATGATAAATTACATTATCCTGCACGACATACAGACTCGTACGAACGATTCCAAATCTCCGAAGCCCCAGAGCGCGGATCGCAGTACTCTAAGTCCCCAGAGTGCGGACTAGAGTATAAAACGACTTCAAATCTCTGAATCCCCAGAGTGCGGAGTGGAGTACTCTAAGTCCCCAGAGCGCGGACTAGAGTATAAACGACTTCAAATCTCCGAATCCCCAGAGTGCGGAGCGGAGTACTCTATGTCCCCAGAGAGCGGACTAGAGTATAAACGAATTCAAATCTCCGAATCCCCAGAGTGCGGAGCGGAGTACTCTAAGTCGCCAGAGAGCGGACTAGAGTATAAACGAATACGAATCTCCGAATCCCCAGAGTGCGGAGCGGAATACTCTAAGTCCCCAGAGCGCGGACTAGAGTATAACGATTTCAAATCTCCGAATCCCCAGAGTGCGGAGCGGAGTTCTCTAAGTCCCCAGAGCGTGGACTAGAGTATAAACGACTTCAAATCTCCGAATCCCCAGAGTGCGGAGTGGAGTACTCTAAGTCCCCAGAGAGCAGACTAGAGTATAAACGAATACGAATCTCCGAATCCCCAAAGTGCGGAGCGGAGTATTCTAAGTCCCCAGAGCGCGGACTAGAGTATAAACGATTTCAAATCTCCGAATCCCCAGAGTGCGGAGCGGAGTACTCTAAGTCCCCAGAGCGCGGACTAGAGTATAAACGAATACGAATCTCCGAATCCCCAGAGTGCGGAGCGGAGTGCTCTAAGTCCCCAGAGCGCGGACTGGAGTATGAGCGAATACGAATCTCCGAATCCCCAGAGTGCGGAGCGGAGTACTCTAAGTCCCCAGAGCGCGGACTAGAGTATAAACGATTTCAAATCTCCGAATCCCCAGAGTGCGGAACGGAGTACTCTAAGTCCCTAGACCGCGGACTAGAGTATGAACAGTCTCAAGTCTCCAAGTCCCCGGAGCATAGTGTCAGCAAACCAAATAAAGACAAGAGAATCATTCAAACAAAAAGAAACTAAAATTTTATTCGATAAGTCCAAAATGGGGATACACTATCACTCCTACAAAATTCAGACCTATACAAACTACGAGTTGTGGAAGATAAAAACAATTACAAAACTTAAGCAGGAAACTTGTTGAACAAGTGCATCGATTATTTCTTCGACTTCTTCTTCTTATCTTCCTTTGGTGTTTCCGACGACTCCTCTCCCTCACGCTTTTTCTTGGACTTTTTGCTTGCTAGTGGTTTGGACCTGCCCGGGAGAATGATTTTCAAAGGTCTGTTCCGCGGGTCAGTGAGTTCAAGAATTTCAGATTCAACTTTGACTTTGACCTTTTTCTTCTCCTCGTCAGTGAGACGATCCTTCATGCTCATCTCTGAAGTATGCTCAGAGGCGCCAGTAATTTCAATTTCGTCGTTTCCTTCGGCAGGAGACGAAGTATCAAGCTTGTCATCATCTAGCGCCCCGATCACTTGAGCGTCTGGACCGGGAGTTACTCCCGCGTGAGCGGCATCGCTTGTTTTCTCTTTTTCCTCCTTGGCGTCATCGCTCCTTGGAGTTGGCTCGGCGTCAGAACAACCTACATGAAAATATAAAGAATGGGCATTAGAGCCAGTAACCATTGCTGAAAAATGACGGGATCTTTCAACTTCTAGAGAAAGAAGAATTTCCTACCAGGTTCCGGTTGGCTATCGGTGGCGCATGGGGTTTCACCCTCCAGGATAGGTGATAGCACATTAGCACCGAGCCCGGGGTCTTCGGGGTCATAACCAACATGCTGCTCGAATGGATCAAGTGTCGGTCGACCGGCCGATTGAGCGTCAGGTTGAGCAGTAGCATGAAGAGCAATAATATTAACCCCAGACGGGCCAGCTTCATCATTCTTCTCTTTCAAAAGGGGAGAGCCTTTGCTGTAAAGTGACAATGCTGCGGATAAATCCGATGGCTCATTCCCCCTAAGGAACTCTTTCACCAAGGCCTCCTCATCAACCTCTTCGGAGCCTGACTCAATCTTCCTGATCCTTATCAAAGTTTCCCAGGCCTCAGCTAGGGACTCAAGGTAGCCGTCGCCCAAGAATGTTAAGTCGCGATGCATAAGGACGCGGGCTCCATATTCAGCAATCAGCGGGTCAAACATGTTTTTGACCTCTTCCCTGCCGGCTTCCGCGGCTGCCTCGAGGCGAGAATCAATCTCCTCCGCAGCCTCTCTCTTGCCCTCCTCACGGGCCTCATCCTTCATTTTCTCGACCCCAGCGAGTTCGTCATCGAGCTTCATTTTCAGAAGTCGGGTAGCAACGATCTCATCGCATTATCGTTGTGATTCTTCTTGAGCAGCTACCCTATCCTCCTTCTCCTTGGAGAGTAATTCTTTCAGCTCTTTGACTTGGGTGGCGAGCGCGTCCCTTTCCTTTTGGACAGAGTCTTTTTCTAGGGCGAGGGCACCGCTGCGCTGGACTGCTTCGTCATGCTCTTTTTTGTGAGCCGCCTCTAAACGAGTAACTGCCTCAGCAGTATCTTTTGCACTTTGTTCAGCGGCTTCTAGCTTCGACTTATACGAGGCAAGCTCTTCGTCTTGGAGCTTGATGATTTTCTTATCGCTGCCAGCCTCTAGGTTCAGGCGATCAATATCGTGTTGACGCTCGATGGACACTTCCGAGATCTTCTCCACCAAGTGCACGAACGCGTCATGTTGAACATAGACGTCGTTGTTGCAGGCAATGACACTTTGCTTCACGTGCCCAGGAATGTAATGGATGGCTGGGAGGAATTTCAAGCCGTCAAAATAGATTTTCGGAAACTTGGCCTTAAGGTCGACCATTTTTTCCGCAACAGTTGGGCCCACTGCAGGAGTAGGAGGAGGAGGCTTTGAGAATTCCGTTCTTTTACGTTGCTCTCGAACTTGCCTCGTACTCGATGAACTGGAGTGTTGTTCTCGAGCAGCATCAGATTGATAACCCTTCTGCGAAGACTTCTCTTTATCCGACTCAGTTGGAGGAGGAAGATCGCGGGACTGGGAAGATTGAGAATGTGCTTTCTTGCGGTGAGACGACTCGCGAGGACGATTGTCCCTATCTTCATAATCACCT
The DNA here is from genome assembly GCA_030737815.1 of Allium fistulosum. Classification (NCBI taxonomy): domain Eukaryota; kingdom Viridiplantae; phylum Streptophyta; class Magnoliopsida; order Asparagales; family Amaryllidaceae; genus Allium; species Allium fistulosum. The sequence continues at coordinate 316,281,817 of CM060904.1, forward strand.
CGGTCCCTGCGTCTGCCTGAACCGGAATCCCATCCAGAGTGATGGAATATAGAAGACCCCTGAAGGCGATCAAGTCCGTGAGTGCGGCCCATATCACCTGCAAAGAATGGAGATAACAACGAGTTAAGGAGAATTCACGAGTTAAAAAGACTTGAAGCATATTATGGAATGCGCATGTGCGTGTGTGTCCTAGTGTTCCCCCCGACGGCCGCGTTCGTTTATCTTTGCTAATCGGAGTGTTGTCTCCTTGAGCCGGGAGTTGAACTCCTACATTGCCTCTAGCGGGCGAAGAGAATTTGAGAGCTTCAGGATCATCGAACCCGTAATTAAGTAAATCATCGGGGATGGACAGGTTGGACAGACCCCTCAGAGAACTTTCCAGATACTGTGAGGAAGCCTCTTTCTCAAGCGGAATAAGTGTGACTTTTGAAGTGCCACCAACTTTCTCCTTCTGAACTTTATATTTTAACTTCTTTTTTCCCTTCAAAGGGGAGGACGACGTCTCGATGTCGTGAACTTCGACTGCCGAATTCTGAGCGGGGCCCGCATTCTCACCCTGAGTTTCAGAGGCATCATCCTCTTTGCGCTCGCCTTCTTCGTGCGTGTCGGGAGCACAGCGCGACGATAATCCGGAAAGTTTTTTCCCTTTACTGGACGGAGGTTTGAGAATGGTAACACCTTCTGGAAGGCTGATCCGACGACCAGGAGCCAGCAAGCCGAACCCCGACAGTGATTCATTTGAAATGATAACTCAGATGTCTCGATCCTCGGTAGGAAGAGCTCTAATGGCATCGACAGCCTCAGAATATCCTCGGCCTTTCGGGCGCGGGTTGATACCTGAATAGATGAAAGGAAGAGTCAGGAAAAGCATGACTCCGATCAAATACGAATAGTGACTCGGCAAAGAGACTTACTGCCTTCAACCCATCTCCTAGCGAAACCAGAAGGGCAACGCACATAGAACCATTCCTGTTTGTACAGGGCGAATTTGCTACAGGCCCTTGTCAAGATCTGGCATTTGTGGTATGGCTCGAGGAACATAAAAGAAGGACTGTCTTTCCGTCTCTTGAACATGTAAATATATCTGATATCATCGGCGGTTGGAGGTCTGGAGAAGACAGCCATGAAAAGTAGATAAGTCCCATATAGAAATGCATGGCCGTTCGGGTGCAGCTGCGACGGAGCTATGTCTATGTACTGCAGTACATCCCGGAGAAATAAGTTGAATGGAGGCACGCTGCCCATCCAACACATGAACTTGTTGCAGGTAGTGTACCCGACTGGCGGCAGATGAGGGCGATCGTGTCTTGAAGGAACTAACACGTCGGCAAAAGGAATCCCATGAATGGAGCATATCCGTTGCAGAGCAGCTTCGTTGATCTTCGAGGCTTGAGAATCGATCGGATTGTCTAGTAAGATGGTTGCCTCCAGAGCATCAGGTGCCAAGTTATGAGCAGGAGAAGTCGATGGGTTAGAAGTATCAGCAGCTCCTTGCCTTGATGACGGCCCAGGCCTGTCGGATATAGTGGCGGAGCTAGATTTTCTCGACATCCCAAATAAATAACGAACCTGGCTAAGTGCTTGAGAAAACTATACTTAAAAAACGTTGAACGTTAGAATTAGCAACACGAGTTTTCCCCTCACGTGGTGTGTGAACTAGTGCAAGCAATTGTGTACAAGCAATAAGATTTCAAGGATATAAAAATGAGTTTCGAATCGTGGCCTTCGAAGACCGTCATCGCTGACCGTCTCGAAGAGCCCGCCTGGTAGTGATTACAGTTCCAGATTCAGAAGACATATGATTTCTAAAGTAACCGGCCTAAGTGTAGTTTGACATTTATACTGTTCGGCATTTAAGTAGTGATCGGCAATTGTATTGTTGGTCCTAAGTATAGGTCAGCAGGCATTCCGTTCGGCATTCAAGATTGTTCGGCCTAAGTATAATGTTCGGCTGTGTTTTGCTCGGTCTAAGGAATGTTCGGCTAAGTCTATGTTCGGCTAAAGGCCTCGTTCGGTTGAGACATCGTCCAGTTAAAAGTTCTGTTCGGCATGTGTGTGTTCGTTCGGCATGTCTAAGTTCTGTTCGGCAGGTATGTAACTGTTCGGCATGACAGTTGTTCGGCACTTATGTCGTTCGGTCTAGATGCTATTCGGCGTATATGTCTATTCGGCATAAGGGTAGTGTTCGGCCTTAGTTCGTTCGGCTAAAGTAGCGCTCCGCCCTCGATCATAACTCCGCCCTGCTCTTTCTCCATTTACGCCGAACGACAGAGACAGATCGCCCGGCGAAGGTTACGCCGTTCGACACCCCATCTTCCTTTTTCTTCCAATCTTGATCAACACAAAGGAGCTAGGTCTAACTACCATGCACCGTTCGGCGACTCCGAACGTGCGAACCACTTCTACTAGCCACACATTGTACAACCATAGAAATACCCCGTTCCCATGTGATGAGCCTAAAGTTGAAGTAATGTAATCGTGGAGGGAATGATACCTAGTTCGATGATCGAAGTTGAGGAAGGATCAACTAGACTTTATATCTGATAGGGTGGCAAGAATTGCAAGTCTCTGGGAATGGCAGAAAAGAAAGCGTAAAGGGAAAATGGTGGAACGGCGCCTGGTTATATAGAGGGAGGTAGAAGTCGAAAAGGCCATGACCGGTAGAACCGGTCAAGGTCATAGCGTTCGGCCTCGGCGCATAACGGTTCGGCACTGAAGCATCGTTTGGCAAGGAAGCACCGTTCGAACGCGAATGTCTCGTTCGGCATTTGGAACACGTCCGGCACACATCGGTCCTACAAAAGGCGCGTCTCCGTTCGAGGTTAGCCAAGGGTTTAAGACGTGACGAAAAGGTTGCACGGTTCAAAGCGTACCACGTTCGGCCACGCGATACACTTTGGGGGGCAAGTGTTTCCTGGAGATTTGACCAGGCAACTAGTACTCGACATCCAGTTCAACTCGGCATCAGAGAGTGACCGGCATCAGAGAGTGTCCGGCATCAGAGAGTGACCGGCATCCAGGAGTGTTCGGCGAAGCGCTTGACATCCAGGAGTGTTCGGCGAAGCGCTTGACATCCAGGAGTACTCGGCGTAGCACGCGGCATCCCAATGGAACTCGGCGTCAACTGGCACTCGGCGACAACCAATGCTCGGCGCTAGCGTTCGGCATACAAGGGTGCTCGGCATCAAGGCTGCTCGGCATACAAGAGCGCTCGGCATCGAGACTGCTCGGCATACAAGAGCACTCGGCATACAAGAGCACTCGGCATCGAGACTACTCGGCATACAAGAGCATTCGGCATACAGGAGTACTCGGCGTAGTACTCAGCAACAAGTGTACTCGGCGTCTAGCAGAGCGTTCGGCTTCGACTGTCTAACATCCTGCACTTCCCAAACCTCAAACCACATCGTTCGGCATCAGAGCGTTCGGCGTACCTGGTTCGGCATACATCGACCACTGTACTGGGGCTAGAGCGTTCGGCTATCCAGCCCACTTGGGAAGTCCAGCCCATATTTGCCTATAAATAGAGGGGAAGGGTCACAGTGAAATGGATCCTTTTTTGGAGAGAAAACACCGGGGAGACTCTACCATTTTCAAGACTCATCTTCTCTACTCAACAACTTCACTCAAGCATTTGATTCACGAATTGTATTTGTAATCAACCATAAAGGAAATCAATAAAGTTAAACAAAGTGGACGTAGGCAATTACGCTGAACCACTATAAATTTGGTGTTCTTACTTTCTGCATTTAAATTAGCATTGTCTTCTTTGTTTAATTTACTTTCATCACTTATATCTCTACACAATCTTTCTGAACGAGGTTAGTGACCAATTTTGGTGCTAACACTTTGGTGCTAGTAAAGAAGGCGAATGGGAAATGGAGGACTTGCGTAGATTATTCCGACTTGAACAAAGCATGCCCTAAGGACAGTTTCCCGTTGCCTAGGATCGATCAGTTGGTCGATTCCACCGTAGGACACGAGTTACTGTCATTCATGGATGCGTACTCAGGATACAACAAAATCCCAATGCATATTCCGGACCAAGAACACACCAGCTTCGTTACAAATGTCGGACTGTATTGCTATGTAGTGATGCCCTTTGGATTGAAGAATGCTAGAGCAACTTACCAACGTCTGGTGAATCGAATGTTCAAGGACCAGCTGGGTAAAACCATGGAAGTCTATGTGGATGACATGCTCGTGAAGTCACGACGGTCAAACGACCACATTCAAGACTTGGCTGAAATGTTCGACATACTCAGGTTTAATGGCATGAAGATCAACCCGTTGAAGTGTTCTTTCGGCGTTGCATCAGGGAAGTTTTTGGGATTCATCGTCAACGCTAGGGGAATAGAGGCCAACCCAGAAAAGATCCAAGCTATTCGAGATGTACAAGCGCCCAGGACTATAAAGCAGGTACAGAGCTTGAACGGAAAAGTAGCTGCCGAGCACTACTGGATGCCGAGCACTACTGAATGCCGGACACTATGGATGCTGTGTACTTCGCCGAACGCTACTGGATGTCGAGCACTAGTGAATGCCGGACACTATGGATGCTGTGTACTTCGCCGAACGCTCCTAGATGCCGAGCGCTAGTTGCCTGGTCAAATCTCCAGGAAAGGGCCTGATGCATACTCTTGTATGCTAGGAGTACTCTAAGTCCCCAGAGCGCGGACTAGAGTATAAACGATTCCAAATCTCTGAATCCCCATAGCGCGGATCGGAGTACTCTAAGTCCCCAGAGCGTGGACTAGAGTATAAACGATTCCAAATCTCCGAATCCCAAGAGCGCGGATCGGAGTACTCTAAGTCCCCAGAGCGCGGACTAGAGTATAAACGATTCCAAATCTCCGAATCCCCAGAGCGCGGATCGGAGTAATCTAAGTCCCCAGAGCGCGGACTAGAGTATAAACGATTCCAAATCTCCGAATCCCCAGAGCGCGGATCGGAGTACTCTAAGTCCCCAGAGCGCGGACTTGAGTATAAACGATTCCAAATCTCCGATTCCCCAGAGCGCGGATCGGAGTACTCTAAGTCCCCAGAGCACGGACTAGAGTATAAACGATTCCAAATCTCCGAATCCCCAGAGCGCGGATCGGAGTACTCTAAGTCCCCAGAGCGCGGACTAGAGTATAATCGATTCCAAATCTCCGAATCCCCAGAGCGCGGATCGGAGTACTCTAAGTCCCCAGAGCGCGGACTAGAGTATAAACGATTCCAAATCTCCGAATCCCCAGAGCGCGGATCGGAGTACTCTAAGTCCCCAGAGCGCGGACTAGAGTATAAACGATTCCAAATCTCCGATTCCCTAGAGCACGGATCAGAGTACTCTAAGTCCCCAGAGCGCGGACTAGAGTATAAACGATTCCAAATCTCCGAATCCCCAGAGCGCGGATCGGAGTACTCTAAGTCCCCAGAGTGCGGACTAGAGTATAAACGATTCGCCAAATCTCCGAATCCCCAGAGCGCGGATCGGAGTAGTCTAAGTCCCCAGAGCGCGGACTAGAGTATAAACGATTCCAAATCTCCGAATCCCCAGAGCGCGGATCGGAGTACTCTAAGTCCCCAGAGCGCGGACTAGAGTATAAACGATTCCAAATCACCGAATCGCCAGAGCGCGGATCGGAGTACTCTAAGTCCCCAGAGCGCGGACTAGAGTATAAACGATTCCAAATCTCCGAATCCCCAGAGCGCGGATCGGAGTACTCTAAGTCCCCAGAGCGCGGACTAGAGTATAAACGATTCCAAATCTCCGAATCCCCAGAGCGCGGATCGGAGTACTCTAAGTCCCCAAAGCGCGGACTAGAGTATAAACGATTCCAAATCTCCGAATCCCCAGAGCGCGGATCGGAGTACCCTAAGTCCCCAGAGCGCGGACTAGAGTATAAACGATTCCAAATCTCCGAATCCCTAGAGCGCGGATCGGAGTACTCTAAGTCCCCAGAGCGCGGACTAGAGTATAAACGATTCCAAATCTCCGAATCCCCAGAGTGCGGAGCGGAGTACTCTAAGTCCCCAGAGCACGGACTAGAGTATAAACGATTTCAAATCTCCGAATCCCCAGAGTGCGGAGCGGAGTACTCTAAGTCCCCAGAGCGCGGACTAGATTATAAACGATTTCAAATCTCCGAATCCCCAGAGTGCGGAGCGGAGTACTCTAAGTCCCCAGAGCGCGGACTAGAGTATAAACGATTTCAAATCTCCGAATCCCCAGAGTGCGGAGCGGAGTACTCTAAGTCCCCAGAGCGCGGACTAGAGTATAAACGATTTCAAATCCCCGAATCCCCAGAGCGCGGAGCGGAGTACTCTAAGTCCCCAGAGCGCGGACTAGAGTATAAACGATTTCAAATCTCCGAATCTCCAGAGCGTGGAGCGGAGTACTCTAAGTCCCCAGAGCGCAGACTAGAGTATAAACAATTTCAAATCTCTGAATCCCCAGAGTGCGGAGCGGAGTACTCTAAGTCCCCAGAGCACGGACTAGAGTATAAAAGATTTCAAATCTCCAAGTCCCCAGAGCACAGAGTCAGCAAACCAAAGAAAGACAAGAGAATCATTCAAACAAAAAGAAACTAAACTTTATTCAATAAGTCCAAAATGGGGATACATGATCACTACAAAATTCAGACCTCTCTATACAAACTACAAGTTGTGGAAGATAAAAGCAATTACAAGACTTAAGCAAAAAACTCGTTGAACGAGTGTATCGATTATTTCTTCGACTTCTTCTTCTTGTCTTCCTTCGTTGTTTCCGACGACTCCTCTCCCTCACGCTTTTTTCTTGGACTTTTTGCTTGCTAGAGAAACGGAGTCGGGAGTAGGAGACGGAACATCTAGTGGTTTGGACCTGCCCGGGAGAATGATTTTCAAAGGTCTGTTCCGCGGGTCAGTGAGTTCCAGTATTTCAGACTCAACTTTGACTTTGACTTTTTTCTTCTCCTCGTCGGCGAGACGGTCCTTCATGCTCATCTCTGAAGCATGCTCAGAGGCACCAGTGATTTCAATTCCATCGCTTCCTTCGGCAGGAGACGAAGTATCAAGCTTGTCATCATCTAGCGCCCCGATCACTTGAGCGTCTGGACCGGGAGTTACTCCCGCATGAGCAACATCACTTGTTTTCTATGCTTCCTCCTTGGCATCATCGCTCCTCGGAGTTGGCTCGGCGTCAGAACAACCTACATGAAAATATAAAGAATGGGCGTTAGAACGAATAACCATTGCTGAAAAATGACGGGATCTTTCAACTTCTAGAGAAAGAAGAATTTCCTACCAGGTCCCGGTTGGCTATCGGTGGCGCGTGGGGTTTTACCCTCCAGGATAGGTGATAGCACATGAGCACTGAGCCCGGGGTCTTCGGGGTCATAACCAACATGCTGCTCAAATGGATCAAGTGTCGGCCGATTGGCCGATTGGGCAGCAGATTGAGCAGCAGTATGAAGAGCAGTAATATTAACCCCAGACGGGCCAGCTTCACCATCTTTCTCTTTTGGAAGGGGAGAGCCTTTGCTGTAAAGTGCCAATGCTGCGGATAAATCCGATGGCTCATTCCCCCTAAGGAACTCTTTCACCAAGGCCTCCTCATCAACCTCTTCGGAACCCGACTCGATCTTCCTGATCCTTATCAAGGTTTCCCAGGCCTCGGCTAGGGACTCAAGGTAGCCGTCGCCCAAGAATGTTAAGTCACGATGCATAAGGACGCGGGCTCCATATTCAGCAATCAACGGGTCGAACATGTTTTTGACCTCTTCCCTGCCGGCTTCCGCAGCTGCCTCGAGGCGAGAATCAATCTCCTCCACAGCCTCTCTTTTGCCCTCCTCACGGGCCTCATCCTTCATTTTCTCAACCCCAGCGAGTTCGTCATCGAGCTTTGTTTTCAGGAGTCGGGTAGCAACGATCTCATCACAGTATCGTTGTGATTCTTCTTGAGCAGCTACCTTATCCTCCTTCTCCTTGGAGAGTAATTCTTTTAGCTCTTTGACTTGGGTGGCGAGCGCGCCCCTTTCTTTTTGGATAGTGTCTTTTTCTAGGGCGAGGGCACCGCTGCGCTGGACTGCTTCGTCAAGCTCTTTTTTGTGAGCCGCCTCTAAACGAGTAACTGCCTCTGCAGTATCTTTTACGCTTTGTTCAGCGACTTCCAGCTTCGACTTATACGAAGCGAGCTCTTCGTCTTGGAGTTTGATGATTTTCTTATCGCTGTCGGCCTCCAGATTCAGACGATCAATCTCGTGTTGACGCTCAACGGATACTTCCGAGATCTTCTCCACCAAGTGCACAAACGCGTCATGTTGAACATAGACGTCTTTATTGCAGGCAATGGCACTCTGTTTCACATGCCCGGGAATATGATGAATGGCCGGGAGGAACTTCAGACCATCGAAGCAAATTTTTGGAAACTTGGCCTTAAGATCGACCATCTTTTCCGCAACAGTTGGTCCACCGCAGGAGTAGGAGGAGGAGGCTTTGAGAATTCCGCTCTTTTCCGTTGCTCTCGGACTTGCCTTGTACTCGATGAACTGGAATGTTGTTCTCGAGGAGCATCAGATTGATAACCCTTCTGTAAAGACTTCTCCCTATCCGGCTCAGTTGGAGGAGGAAGATCACGGGACTGGGAAGATTGAGAGTGTGCCTTCTTGCGGTGAGACGACTCGCGGGGGCGATTGTCCCTATCTTCATAGTCGCCTCTGTCCCTACGTCTGCCTGAACCAGAATCTCGTCCAGAGTGATGAAATATAGAAGAGCCCTGAAGGCGATCGAGTCCGTGAGAACGCCCCATATCACCTGCAAAGAATGGAGATAACAACGAGTTAAGGGAAATTCACGAGATAGGAAAAAAGACTTGAAGTATATTATGGAATGCGCATGTGCGTGTGTGTCCTAGTGTTCCCCCCGACGGACCCGTTTGTTTATCTTTGCTAATCGGAGTGGTATCTCCTTGGGCCGGGAGTTGAACTCCTGCATTGCCTTTCACAGGTGAAGAGAATTTGAGGGCTTCAGGATCATCAAACCCGTAATTAAGTATGTCTTCGGGAATAGAAAGGTTCGATAGACCCCTCAAGGAACTTTCCAGATGCTGCGAAGAAGCCTCTTTCTCAGGCGGGGTAGGCGTAACTTTTGAAGTGCCACCACCTTTCTCCTTTTGAACTGTATATTTCAACTTCTTCTTTCCCTTCGAAGGGGAGGATGATGTCTCAATATCCTGAACTTCGATTGTCGGATTCCAAGCGGGACCCACGTTCTCGCCCTGAGTCTCAGGAGCTTCGTCTTCTTTGTGCTCGCCTTCTCCGTGCGTATCGGGAGTGCGGTGCGACGACGACCCAACCTGTTTTTTCCCTTTACCAGACGGAGGTTTGGGAATGGTGACACCCTCTGGAAGGCTGATCCGACGACCAGGGGCTAGCAAGCCAAACCCCGACAGCGATTCATTTGAAATGATAGTCCGGATGTCTCGATCCTCAACAGGAAGAGCTCTAATGGCTTCAACAGCCTCAGAATATCCTCGGCCTTCCGGACGCGGGTTGATACCTGAAAAGATGAAATGAAGAGTTCAGAAAAGCATGACTCCGATCAAATACGAATAGTGACTCGGCAGAGAGACTTACTGCCTTCAACCCATCTCCTAGCGAAACCAGAAGGGCAGCGCACATAGAACCATTCCTGTTTGTACAGGGCGAATTTGCTACATGCCCCTGTCAATATCTGGCATTTGTGGTATGGCTCGAGGAACATAAAGGAAGGACTTTCTTTCCGTTTCTTGAACATATAAATGTATCTGATATCACCGGGGGTTGGAGGTCTGGAGAAGACGGCCATGAAAAGTAAGTAAGTCCCGTATAGAAATGCATGGCCGTTCGGGTGCAGCTGCGACGGAGCTATGTCTATGTACTGCAGAACATCCCGGAGAAATAAATTGAACGGAGGCACGCTGCCCATCCAACACATGAACTTGTTGCAGGTAGTGTACCCGACTGGGGGCAGATGAGGACGATCGTGTCTCGAAGGAACTAACACGTCGGCAAAAGGAATCACATGAATGGAACATATCCGTCGCAGAGTAGCTTCGTTGATCTTCGAGGCTTGTGAATCGATCGGATTGTCTAGTAAGATTGTTGCCTCCAGAGCATCAGGTGCCAAGTTATGAGCAGGAGAAGTCGACAGATTAGAAGTATCAACGGCTCCTTGCCTTGATGACGGCCTAGGCCTGTCGGATATATTGGCGGAGCTAGATTTTCTCGACATCCCAAATAAATAACGAACCTGGCTAAGTGCTTGAGAGAACTATACTTAAAAAACGTTGAACGTTAGAATTAGCAACACGAGTTTTCCCCCACGTGGTGTGTGAACTAGTGCAAGCAATTGTGTACAAGTAATAAGATTTCAAAGATATAAGAATGAGCTTCGAATCGTAGCCCTCGAAGACCGTCATTGCTGACCGTCTCCAAGAGACCGCCTGGTGGTGATTACAGTTCCAGATCTAGAAAACATGTAATCTATGAGGTAGCCGGCTCAAGTGTAGTTTGACATTTATATTGTTCGGCATTTTAATGTTGTTCGGCAATTGTATTTTTCGGCCAAAGACATTATTCGACCTAAGGATTGTTCGGCAATTGTATTGTTCGGCTAAAGACATTATTCGACCTAAGGATTGTTCGGCAATTGTATTGTTCGGCTAAAGGCATTATTCGAACTAAGGAATGTTCGGCAATTGTATTGTTCGGCTAAAGGCATTATTCGAACTAAGGATTGTTCGGCAATTGTATTGTTCGGCTAAAGACATTATTCGAACTAAGGAATGTTTGGCAATTGTTTTGTTCGACTAAAAGTCATGGTTCGACCTAAGGATTGTTCGGCTGAATTCAATGTTCGGCCTGAAGTCAATGTTCGGCATGTCAGTTGTTTGGCATTTGGGTATTGTTCGGCTTTAGTTCGTTCGGCTCAATTATAGTTTGACATGTTAGTAAGCGTTCGGCCTGGGATTGTCCGGCTAGGGTAGTGCTCGGCGACTTCCCATTCCACCGTCCGGCGCATGACGACATACGCCGGAGCAGCGAACATCACCTTTACCTCCTCCAACACCTTCATTCGATCCTCTTCCCTTTAACTTCGGTTTGACACGAAGAAGCTACGACAATAAGTGGACATACTCCTAATCATACCTCCTCGCTATGTCGTTCGGCAATGCAGACGAGCTACACAAAAACCTTCTACACGACATCGTTCAAACATCTCGTTTGAATGAATGAGGAAAAATACCTAAGTTTGCAGTTCGGAGATTGAGATGGTGTAGTTAAGTCTCGAATTAGGACGACTGGACAGAATTGCAAGAATGGTAGAAGTAAAAAGTAAAAGGGGAGAAGAAGAAGAGGACCTGGTTATATAGGGGGAAGGTAGAAGTTGAAAAGGCTATACCCGGTAGAACCGGTCAATACCGGAGTGTTCGGCATCATAGCAGAGTGACGTTCGGCACACGAGAATTGTTCGGCTTCGAGCGTATCGTTCGGCATCCAGGACACGTTCGCCACACACCTCCGTTACAGACATTCTCGAGAAGGCAGCATCAAGGAAAATTGAACCAGAGTCAAAGCGCATCACGTTCGGCCACGCAATACACTTTGGGGGGCAAGTGTTTCCTGGAGATTTGACCAGGCAACTAGTGCTCGGCATCAGGTAGCACTCGGCATCAGAGAGCGACCGGCATCCAGGAGTGTTTGGTGAAGCACTCGGCATCCAAGAGTGTTCGGCGAAGCACTTGGCATCCAGGAGTGTTCGGCGAAGCGCACGACATCCAGAGTACTTGGCGTAGTACTCGGCTACAAGAACGCTCGGCATCCCATGGCGCTCGGCGTCAACCAATACTCGGCAGCAAGAGTGCTCGGCATACAAGAGTACTCGGCAGCAAGAGTGCTCGGCATACAAGAGTGCTCGGCATCAAGACTGCTCGGCATACAAGAGTGCTCGGCATCAAGACTGCTCGGCATATAAGAGTGCTCGGCATCAAGACTGCTCGGCATACGAGAGTGCTCGGCGTCAAGACTGCTCGGCATACAAGACTGCTCGGCATATAAGAGCGCTCGGCATCAAGGAGAACTCGGCAGCATCTAGAGTTCGGCATACAGGAGTACTCGGTGTAGTACTCGGTAGCATCAGGAGTACTCGGCAACAAGAGTACTCGGCATCTAGAAGAGCGTTCGGCTTCAACTGACAAACATCCTGCACTTCCCAAACATCAACCACATCGTTCGGCATATAAGGGACTGTTCGGCATCAGGGTGTTCGGCACACCTGGTTCGGCATACAGCGACCACTGTACTGGGGCTGGAGCGTTCGGCTATCCAGCCCACTTGGGAAGTCCAGCCCATATTTGCCTATAAATAGAGGGGCAGGGTCACAGTGAAATGGATCCTTTTTTGGAGAGAGAATACTGGGGAGACTCTGCCATTTTCGAGACTCATCTTCTCTACTTAAACAACTTCATTCAAGCATTTGATTCACGAATTGTATTTGTAATCAACTATAAAGAAGATCAATAAAGTTTAACCTCAAAGTGGACGTAGGCAATTACGCTGAACCACTATAAATTTGGTGTTCTTACTTTCTGTATTTAGATTAGCACTGTCTTCTCTGTTTAATTTGATTTCATCACTTATATCTCTTCACAATCTTCTTCTACGAGGTTAGTGACCAATTTTGGTGCTAACAACAATCAAAATGGAGATATAAACATTATTCACCTTAGCTTTTGAGATTATAGACATTGAGACGTGAATAGATTTGATTTGAATTAGCTTCTTCCTAGCTTTTCTTCTTCTCTTCCTTGTTAATGGTGGCCAGCCCCTTAATTTAAAAAATTGAAAATGAAATGAACGTGTAAAATTTTACATGGCCAAGGTCTGGAGGATATAGGAATGGCCTCTTTCCTATTTTACCCCTGCTCTATTTCAAGTTAACTCTTATTTTAATTCATGGTTAAATAGCACAGCTACACCTTAATTAAAATCAAATCTCAATCCCCTAATCAATATATTATTTTATTTAATTCAACTAATTAAATATCCTAAATAATGTTATCAAAAATCTGGGGTGTTACAGACTCCCCTACTTAAAAAAATTCGTCCTCAAAATTACGAGAAGGTACACAACAAATCAGACAAGAAGGTAAAACATACAATCAAACAAGTCAGGATAAGTATCTCTAATCGTGCTCTCAATCTTCCAAGTACAGTCCCTGTCATCGTCGCTCCACTGGACTTTGACTAATCTAACTGTCTTGGTTCTAAACCTCTTCTCATATCTCGCAACTATGCGAACTGGCTTCCTTACTATGGTCAAACCCAGCTCTACCACTAAATCATCTAGCACAGTCGGTGCAATAGCAGTCTCCGGGTCTCTAACACACTTTCTGAGATGAGAAACATGAAAAACATCGTGGACTCCTACTAAACTGCTCGGTAACTCCACCCTATATGCAAGTTTCCCGATCCTCTCAATAATAGGAAAAGGTCCAACGAATCTCGATGCTAACTTCCCTGATTTTCCAAACCTAATCACACCCTTCATTAGTGACACTTTGATGAAAACCTGGTCTCCAACTGAGAACTCTAGATCTTTCCGTCTCTTATCTGCATAACTTTTCTGCCTAGACTGAGCCTCCTTCATTCTAGCCCGAATGACCTCAATCTTTTCTGCAGCTTCATGTCTAAATCTGGACCAAGAACCAACCTATCCCCAGAATCTAGCCAACAAATGGGAGATTTGCATGGCCTTCCATACAAAGCTTCAAACGGTGCCATCCTAATATTAATCTGATAACTGTTGTTATACGAAAACTTGACTAAATGCAGATGGCCTTCCCAAGATCCACCGAAATCCAGAACACAAGCTCTTAACAAATCTTCCAAGATCTTGTTTACTCTCTCCGTTTGCCCATCAGTCTGCGGATGGTAAGCGGTACTCATCTTGAGCTTGGTTCCCAAAACTTCCTGTAGACTCTTCCATAATTTGCTAGTGAATAAAGGATCTCTTCACTAACTATGCTACTAGGCATTCCATGCAGTATAACCACATTCTTCAGGAATAACCTTGCCAGAACAGGTGCCGTTCTAGTTGACCTAACTGGAATGAAATGGGCACTCTTGGTTAATCTGTCCACTATGACCCATATACTATCATTTCCTCTGTTTGACCTTGGCAACCCGTCAATAAAATCCATGGAAATAGAATCTCACTTCCATACTGGAATAACTAATGGCTGAAGCAACCCACTTGGTTTTTGGTGTTTGGCCTTTGCCTGCTGGCAAATCATGCACCGCGTCACACACAACCCAATATCCCGCTTCATACCTTCCCAGAAGAAACTCCTCTTCATGTGTTGATACATTTTAGTACCTCCTGGGTGAATAGAGAACTTCGAACGATGGCATTCCTCTAAGACTTCTTTCCTTATGTTTCCTATACTCGGAACGCATAATCTTCCTTTCTTCCTTATCCTCCCATTCTGGTCAAGACTGAAATCTTTTAAGTCATCGCTCTCGGTTCCACCTTTTAGCTTTCTGATCCGTTCAGCTAATATCGGATCCTCTTCCTGTTTAAAAGCAATATTTTCGATCAACACTGGTCGAACTTCCAAACAAGATAATACAACTGTATCTCTACTAGACCCAGCTTCGGATCTCCACTGCAATCTGCAATCTGCTAATGCTCCAAGTCCTTCCACTTAGCAATCATCGTTAAAACTGCATTCTGATGTCTCCTGCTAAGTGCATCTGCAACCTTGTTGCCTTTGCCGGGTGTGTACTCAATCCCAAAATCATAAGCAGCGATAAACTCTAACCACCTTTGCTGTTCATGTTCAATTCCTTCTGAGAGATCAAATACTTCAGCGACTTATGATCTATATATAGCTCAAACCTTTCTCCTAAAAGGTAATGTCTCCACACCTTCAATGCAAAAATCACTGCAGCCAACTCTAAATCATGCGTCGGATATCTGACCTCATGCGGTCTAAGCCATTTAGAAGCGTATGCAATCACTTTACCCCTCTGCATCAGCACAGCTCCTAATCCTGTTCCACACGCATCGGTGTAAACCACCAAATCTTAATTTCCTTCCGGAACAACTAACACAGGTGCCTGGGTCAATAAGTGTTTCAAACTTTGGAATGATTCCTCACACTTATCAGTCCATACAAACTTTACATCCTTTCTTGTCATCTTAGTCATCGGTGCTGCTATCCACGAAAAATCCTTAATAAACCTATGATAATAACCAGCCAACCTAAGAAAACTCTTTATCTCCGTCACTGTCTCGGGTCTCTTTCAACTATTAACTGCTTCAATCTTAGTCGGATCCACTGATAACCCTTCTTTTAAGACTACATGACCAAGAAACTTCACTTCTTTCTTCCAGAAATGACACTTCGAGAACTTCGCCTTCAGCTGATGCTGCCTCGGCGTCTCAAGCACCACTCTAAGATGAACTTCATGCTCTCTTTCATCCTTAGAGTAAATCAAGATATCATCTATGAAAACCAATACGAACCTATCCAAGTGCTCTCAGAAACCCAGTTCATCAAATCCACAAAGAAAGCTGGCGCGTTAGTTAATCCGAATGGCATAACTGGCCATTCATATGACCCATATCTGGTCCTAAACGCCGTCAAAGGTATACTATCCTCTGCTACCCTAAGCTGATGGAAACCTATCGCTAAATCCAACTGCGAAAATACCTTGGTTCCACTCAACTGGTCGAATAAATCGTCAATCCTACGCAATGGATATCGATTCTTTATCGTCCTCTCATTCAACTTATGATAATCGATATAGAGCCTCAATGATCCATCCGACTTCTTAGCAAACACTGTAGCTGCTCCCCAAGGCGAACTACTTGGCCTGATAAAATTCTTGCTTTCTAAATCCACCAACTGCACCTTTAACTCTCTCATCTCTGAAGGGGTCATCCTGCTTGGCAGTCTACTCACTGGTTCTGCTCTCGGAATCAAATCTATCCGAAACTCAATGGCTCGTTTCGGCGGTAATCCAACTACAGGCTCAAAAACATCTGCGAATTCTCTAACGACGAAAACTCGACTCAATTCATCATCCAATTCCATAGCACCCAACAAGGCATACATCTCACTGCAAGAACCTTCTATGGTATAAACTGCCCGATCACTACAATCTGGGTGTCTAAGAGATATTTTCCTATCCTAGAAAAATATCCTAGTATCGTACTCACTTAACCAATCCATACCGAGAATAATCCCAAACCCAAAAAAATAAAACACATGCAAACTACAAACAAAAGTATGACCTAATAGGTTAAACTTTATCCGATCACATCTCATCCCTAGAGTTGCATACCCTCCTATTGGATTCGCAACCCGTAAAGAAATTACTAAATAAGTGGGTTCTAGGTTAAACTTATCTACCAAACATCTAGATATAAAAGAATGCGATGCACCAGTATCAAATAGAACGCTAACAGTCATACCATGAATTTGAACTGTACCTCCCAAGACTGCCTTTCTTTTTTCCTGAGCTGTCAGGTTAGAAGCAGCAGGCTCCAATGCATACACCTTGCCCTTTCCATCCTTAGTGGGCTCCTTGCACTGGCTCTTGTAGTGGCCAATATGGTCATAGTTGTAGCACCTGACATTCTTCCTCCCAGCCACTTCCTTAGCCTTTCCAGCACGACACTCATTAGCATAGTGCCCCTTCTTATGACACTTGAAACAGACAATCTCTGACTTCCCCTTCTTAGCTGCTCCACCCTTCTGAGCACCTTTCTTAGGAATGAACTTCCTCTTCTGATTCTGCCCGGCCTGGACTTCTTTAGCCTTACTCTTCTCTAGAGAATCAAGCAATTCCTCATGCCTCAAGGCCATCTCCACAACAAAGTCAGAAGGATCTCTGATATGAGGCAATATGGCCCAAGCTAATTCAGGCTTCAACCCCTTGATAAAATTCTCATTCCTCTTCATGACTATATCCACTGAGGCATATCCAAACCGAGCCAACTCCTCAAACTTCCTTGCATACTCCAGAACTGACATCTCTCCCTGCTCTAATTCAGAAAACTTCCTGATCAGAGCCGACTGTTCCATTGCTGACATAAACCTCTCCTGGAACCTTCCCTTGAAATCTTCCCAGGTCATAGTTTCGTCATCCACTACCGCAGTCACACTATTCCACCAGAACAGAGCTACTCCCTGAAGCTGCCTAGATGCCAACCTCCTCTTCTGCTCATCATTGAGCCCCAAATCTGCAAAAATCCTTTCGTAGTGCAATAACCAATTCTCTACTTCAATGGCATCTTCCGTTCCAACCAACGGCTTCCCTCCAAGCTTGGTGTAATCCCCACTCCACTTTGCATAATAGTTAACTACCGGAGCTTCCGGAACTCCCGCCCCAGCAGCATTTCGTCCTACCATTCCAGCTGCAACTCCAACCTGAATCATATTCACAAAAAATTGATACATAGCCCCCATGTCCACTTGGGGGACTCTGGCACCAGTATTCTCTGCTTGTGCCTGACCTTGACCTCTTCTCACATTAGGCCTGACATTTCCATCGGTGCCCTCCCCTCCTTGGTTATCTCTTCCTCTTCTTCCTTCCATATCTGTATTCAAACCTTATGAGATACAGAAAAATAACTTAGCAAGGATAGGAGACTAGAGATAAAGCGTATACTTATATATAAAAAATACAAGTACGTTATTATAGCGTTATCCCATACCCCAATCTTACTCTAATTCCTTAGGATTATGTTTTAAAAATCATTTTTAATTTAAATTTTTTCATAAACCATACTCTGATACCAAGTTGTAACATCCCATATCTGGATACCAAAAGCTCAATGCTATAGATACTGCAGTCATCCATAGTATTAACTTTTGGTTACAAAATACGGTAATGATAATGGTATCCATAATATCAAAAGCACATGAATATGAACAAAATCACAAATTTCAAAAAACAACATTTTGTTGATTACATTTCAAAACAATAAGTCATATCCATCTTACATAATCCCTTAACGTTTCCCAGGCAATGATTAAATATATCATTACAAAATACGCTAAGGGAGACATATGACGATGCCCCCTTGGTTGATCAAAGTAATAGAGTCATATCTGACTTATATACACTGCGGAATCAGAACAAAATGAAATAGCAAATCCTAATTATCTATCTGTCAGCCACCTTCTCGTCTTCGGATGCTTTATTCGTCAAAAGACTAAAACTTGAAAACCTCAACCCTCAGCCTACTCAAATCAGTTTTGAGTACTGAGAGTTTAAGGGGAAACAAAAACTTCGAGTCAGACATAAAGCCTAGTGTGAATAATTTTGTTACATCTTGGTTTACTGATATTAAGTGAGACCACACCGCTTAGAAGAATGGATTTTCCCTCACTAATATCCTTTTCAAAACATATATATTTTGCAATCCTTTCATGCAACCAAACTGGTTAATCAAACTGATTATATCAAAATAGCAATATCCTTTATGCTAATAAATGGACTATCTGTCCGTAAACAAGTAATATGTAAACTATCTGCCCACATATAATAGCAAGGTCCGTTATGCTACAAATGGACTATATGTCCATACAACTGGGCTGATTGGCAGCAAACTGGAGTAACTGTCCGAAATCTAGTCTGACTGCCTGCAAAATGGACTGACTGTCAGAATTATTTTCTTAGGGTTAACTACCCTTTAAATTTTCCTTGAAAAACTTTTCTAAATGATTTAGTCTTTCAAATCATATATACATACAAGGAAAATATATCTTTAGCTTTACTCTAAGCCATTTTGCCATGTTATATATACTTTACTCAAAATAATGTTGATGAGATTTAATTAGGATTAATTATCCTTCCAAAACAAGTCAAAACCCTTTTTAACTTGAAAATACTTAATCTACATTGCTTGTTTATTACATTCGAAACCTTTGTTTAAAACCTTTAAACAACCCTTTCGAAACCCTGGAAGGTAACCCCTTCGAAACCATTGGAAAACCCTTTTGAAACCATTAAATATTGCCTTTTGAAAACATTGAAAAAACTTTTCCTTTCTTTTCTCCGAAAGCTTCAAAATAACAGACATCCCCCTTTAAAACCTTTTAAATATTGCCTTACGAAAAACATAGGAAAACCTTTCCTTTCAATCCTTTCGAAACCCTGGGTAACCACCCCTTTCGAAACCATTCATTAAAACCTTTTTAAATAGTCAAAACTCAATCCTTTCGAAAGCACTTTGGGTTCAATTTAAAACATGTGGAAACCTTTTGAAACCATTAAAAATGTCTCGGTGAAACCATTTAGATTCTGCCTTGAAGTAGAGCAGAAGGATCAGAAAGCCATAAAGTCAAAAGCATTTGTTTCGAAACCATTTAAAACTATCTCTTTCGAAACCAATTTGGGTTTTACTATACTAATAGAAAAAGGGTCTTTAAAACATTTTTGTCGAAAGCTACCGCTTTGAAACCATTTTGTAAGTAATGAAGTGATGGTGTCGAAACCATCCCTTCAAAAGCAATAGAGAGGTGACCAGGTTTTAGAAAAACAAAACAACCCTTTCGAAACCACCTGGGTTGAAAGGTAAAAAGGCGGCAACAAAAAGGTTTCGACTTAGTTGAAAGCAATTACATAAAAATAGAGGCGCAACCCAATCAAAACCATTGTCTTTAAACCATTTGACTTGGTCGAAAGCTACTTAGTCGAAAGCCATTTAGTCGAAAGCAAGTAGGTGTATTTCTTTAATTTAAAAAACAAAGGACTGCCTCAACCCCTTCGAAACATCTGGTTTCGACTCCCTACCTTCCACCATCATCCAATTCAGTACGTACCAGTTGCCTGATCTCATATGCATTGGTTTTGACTATGTCAAAGGCAATAGTTTGGAGGCGGAATCTGGTGTCGAAAGAGACGAAACTGTGAAAAACTTGTAACAAATAGTTCTTTTCACCTAACCTGCCTTACGTGTCTAATTATGATTAGTTGCCTCTTTCTTTACAAATAAAAAGTACTCCACTTTTTCAAAAGGGCGGCCGACATTTCAGAGTAAATAATTTAAATCATTTTATAAAAAGCCCCTTCTTCTCTTCTAATTATATAAAACGTTTAAGTCTTATACCTTAAATAATTTTATATAACCATTAAAAAACTCAGGAAAAATCTAGAAAAATTCCAGAAAATCACATTATATATGTTTTTGAACATATAAAATTTTCAGACCCAAATAATTAATTATTTACCCGTAATTAATTTATTACCAAAAATACCATTTTCTTTACTAGAAAATTCATATTAATTCCATGCAAATTCAGAAAAATATGAAAATTGAAATCCTTCTCCAAAATAATATTTATAATCTTCTTAAAAATTCGCAAGGAAATTGGATGTCATTTTTTATAGTTTTCATCTTAAAACATATCATAAATTCAATATGAATAACCATAATTCATCAACAAGTATATATATTCATTTTATTATTCAAAAACATGGCAAATCATTGAAAAATATTCAGAATTCATATTAAAACTAAAAACACAATCAAAATTGAGATGTAAACATTATTCACCTTAGCTTTGAAGATGATAGAGATTGAGATGTGAATAGATTGATTTGAATTAGCTTCTTCCTAGCTTTTCTTCTTCTCTTCCTTGTTAATGGTCGCCGACCCCTTAATTTAAAAATTTGAAAATGAAACGAACGTGTAAAATTTTACACGGCCAAGGTTTGGAGGATATATGTGATAACCCAGATTTTTGAAACATCTGTTAATTGATAATTAACTGGATTGAATCAATAGGAAAACTAATTTATAAGTTGAATAAATAAATCCGATAATAAATATTTATATCTAGATAAATATTCATTTGATAATCTCCAGATATAATTATTGAAATTTTACAATATTTGTTTAATGACCTTCTTTTTGTAAATTTTTATTTAGCAAAATTTATCTTTTCAAAGCTAATAAAAATAATTTTCTAATACAATATATAGGTTTATATATATTGTATTGGAAGTTATGTTTTGAAATTAATATATATGTATGTATATGTTAGGTTGGTTTGTAAATATATAAGGTGAGATTTAATTAAAGATTTAAAAATACTTTTCTTTTATATACTTGGAAATAGATATAGTTAGTATATATGAAAATAAATATAAAGCTTTGAAGTGTATATCTTTTAAAACTATAAGTATAAATTTAAAATATACAAGACATATGTAAATATAACATAAATAATCTATATAAATAAATAAAAATTAAGTAGGGATTTAGACATAATTTATAAATAATTTAGAGGCAAGGATATAAACATAAAATTCATAGTTAAGACATTTGTAAAATAAATATAACATGCATTTACAAGTGTATAGCTTAGTGTATACAAGTGGCAATTGATAAAAATTAGTAAAATTAATAACAAGTTATTAGAGAAAAGAAGAAACCAGGCTTCATCAATTCCCTTTCACAACTTCACAAGCCTGTAAACCAAAAAGAATCAAAACTAGAGAAACAAAACTTGAATTCATTTCTAAAACCTGAAGCTATAATTCATCTCAAACTTGGAAAACAAAATCAGAGAAAATCTCCTTAGGAATCCAAATCTGATCTAAGCAGGATCAGATTAGCTCAACAATTCAACTCAATTCAAATTAAATCAGCAAGCAAAAATCTCCGGTTTCAAGTTTTAAAGGGATCAAAGTAAATTCCAGATTCATAAAGCTTCCTCAGTTCTTCAAACTTTAGGTGAGTAAACATTTTGTTTTAAAAGCCTAAGTAAATTAAATTTTGTGCATGAGATTCCTGGAATGATTTGTGCCCTACATGTATATATTTACAAGTGTAGATCTGTATGTTGTTTGTATTTGAATTATGCATGTCTGTGCTTCTCTGTTTTCAAGTTACAGAGTTTAGATTAAATCAAAAATTCAAATTCTCCTTATCTATTCTCTGTTAAAATTTTGTTTTCAAACAAGATAGGATTGTTTAAACATAATTTAACTTTTAAAAATATAGTTAAGTATCTCAGGTTTGAAATTTGCTGGGATTAGGAAATATACAGTATAAATCTTGATAATATGTTAAAATCAAGTGTTGTAATTTTTTGATTAAATTATATAATTTGATTCAACTCAGAAAAATAAGATTTTTAAAACAAATATGGTGATTTTTAATTTAGTAAGTTAAGAGCAGATTGGAGTTGAACTTGGAATGGGTTTTCACCATTTCCTGGCAATCGAATGACATTTGGATCTCGGGGTTTTGATCGAAGCTTGATTGTTGGCCAGGAATGTCGAGAAAAATGTCAAAAGAATTTATCATCCACTGTGGCATCGGAAGTTAGACGAACTAGGGTTTAACACCTTTATTTGGTCATGGTGGAAAACGTGATGACTGGGTTATCTATGGTCGATCGAGTGGAACCGGAGCAATGGGGATGGTTGCGTGGATGGCTTGCGGTGATGTGACCGGAGTTTCAGGTGGTAAGGTGGTCGGAGGCGTGGTTGCGTGGCGTTTCTTTCAGGCGATGTTGAATTTCTGTTTTGAGTTGAAGGCTCGATTTCGATTCAGGCTAGATACTCTCGTTTGAATGCTCGTAGTTGAATGTCATGATGATTTACGACTTGCCGGAGGTAGTTGAGATCGCCGGAGCAATGGCGAACGATCATGCACGTGCACGGCGTTGTATCTGTTCAGGTGGAAGGTTGCGTGAGTGACTCGAGTGAGATCTCGAGCAGGAAGATGATTGTCACGGGGCGTAGCTCGAGTTTCGCTCGTGTTTCGTGAGGGGTAGCATTACCAGTTGTAATCTAACTAAGTTTAAAAAAACAAACCGAGGGAAGAAGATGAAAGGGGAAACTCGAAGACTGTCTCGAGTAGAACGTGGGAATAACGAAGCGAGGATCGGGAGAAGGAAAGTGTTAAGCACGTATTAAAAGTTTTTATAAAAATAAAAGTTTGAAATTTTAAAATGATTCTATGTTTAAAACTTTTCTAAACCTCTTTTTAAATGTTCTTAAAACTTTATATTTAAAGGTATGTTTGTTAAATTTAAGTTTGTTAAAAACTTAAATAAAATGTTTTAAAACTTAATCATTTTATAAATATAATTAAATGTTAATTAAAGGTTAAGTTAATAATGTGATTTAGTAATTAACAAAGGAAAATGATTTGTTAAAGGTAATTAAATTGGTAATTAAAGATTAATTAATTGATTAGTAAAGTAATCAAGGAATGATTAATTAATTTAATGGTTTGTAGTTAATTAATGATTAAGTACGGTTAAGTAATTAATTTCTTAAGTAATTATTTTAATTAAGAAATTAGAGAATCATTAATTAATGTGATTAATTAACTAAGGAGATTAATTAAAAATTAATAGGAATGGTTAAGGCTAATTAATCTATGGAGTAATTAAGGGTTAATTACTTAATGTAATTAAAGAATAATTAATCAAGGATGATTAATTAAGATGGATAATTAAGGGATGATAAATTAATTGGATTGTAATTAATTAATGTTAAGTATGCAGGATTTAAAAGTAATTGAAGTAATTAATTTAATCCAATTGTGGTTAATTAAATTAATTAGAGATGGTATGGTTGGTTAATCTTTGAATGATATTGTATGCCTTAGATTAGTTGATATCTCTGGTATGTGATATGGAATGCTATGAGATATAATATGTTTGGGTTAAAATAGTGACACCCTGTATTTAAAGTTTGAATTGTTTTTCATTTGAATAACTTCGATTAAGATGACATCGGATTCGAAGAGACAGGAGTCGGGTATTAGTTAATACCCGAAACCACTTCGATTCTTTTTAAATCGATATGTGAAGTAAGTATTGAGCATAACAAGTAATGAACTCGTAGGGAAGTATGAGTTACCCGGGTTTTTTTTTATGGTTTGAACTTAGTATTTCAAATTGTATGTGTTTACTCACGCTGGTTTCCAGCCTGACCCGGGTGTTACTTTGATGTAATGCTCGGGTCAGACCGAGTATTACAGATTTCCAAGTAAGGACGTTCTGGAGCTCAGGAGGCGAGCTGGATGGCAGGAACGTATGGAGTGTATTCCGCTGTGTATATGAGACTGTGTAGTCTGTATAGATTGTAGTCTGGAACAAGTTGTATAACTGTCCAGTTCATGTATAAATGGTTGTAACTCTGATGTATTAAAATGTAATTGACTAATACAGTTTTCTTTGTGTAAAGAATATTATTTGATATTATATTTTATCCGCTACGAATGTGAGAATCTATGTCTTGTTCTGTTTCTTTCTTCTATCTCTTTTCTTTTCCTCCTAACTATCTGGAATTTTCGGGTTCGAAAATTTCGAGTCGTTACAGTTGGTATCAGAGCGAAGGTTAAGCGAGAACCTTGGCTCTGTTGGGATTACTCATTAAGGATAGGGTCAATAGTACCCTAGAATGAGATGAGTGTATATATATATATATATATATGGGAGCGTACTTGTTATTTTCTTACATAAAGATTTTAAATGGTTTTAAAATTTAATGATATTTATATAAGTTATCTTTTGATATATATAAAAATAATTTTCTAATTATTAAATATATTAAAGAAAATGGTTGTTGAATTAATTGGAATAAAATAAAATAATGAGAATTAAGGGGTAATAGTAATACAACCAAATCGAAATTGAATGAAGATAAGTTTGAAATGGATCCGAACTGAAATAAAATCTTGAATTTGTAGAAGTGTTTTCAGAATAAAGATAATAATGAATTGGTTTTTAGATATGATAATCTTGGTTATTATCATAAATGGTTGTTGTGTTTAATAATGAAATGTTGTTAATGATTAAGCGAAATGAAATGTTTTAGGGAAGTAAATTTTTTGGTGAAGTATGACCTATAAATTGGAATTGAAGGTAATTTAAAATTGTGAGATTTTAAATCTAAATCCAGAAAACTTGAAGTTGTTTTAAAGAAATTTGTTTTGATTTAAAACCAAAGGTGGTTTAAAATTTAAGAATAACTTGGTGTGTAAAGGAAATTAATATGTACAAATGAGGAGATACATAATATCAAGGATAATTTGAAATAAACTCTAAGTGTTGAGTTTTAAATTTTTCCTTGAAATGTGATATGAAAACCCAAAGTGATAAGTTTTTGAACTTATGAGTGGGAAGATTTTTAATATAAAATTTGAAATTTGAAATGGGAATTCAAATTGGGTCTAGTCGACTGGATTAAATTAAATTTAACTTAAGGAAAGTTAAATGAGTTTAAATGAACAACTTGAATTTGAAATTTCAAGATAAATTGAGATTTGACTTGAGAGTTAAAATAGTGAATTTGATTTGTTTGAATGAATGAAGAAATGGATGGTGATAATATATCCATTATATAATGAAAATTAAACCTTAATTTGAAATTAAGGATATGAAATTCCTTTTAACTTAAGATTTGAATGTTAAAAATTGAATTTGTAACTTAAAATTATTTAAGAATCAGTTTCAAAGTTGGAAGATAAAATTGGGCAATAAATTGAATTTTTGAAGAAAATTTCTTTGAACTTTTAATTTGAACTTTAAAATAAGTTAAGTAATGATAATTTAAAAATGGGATTTTGGAATTTGGATTCCGAAGTAAATGGTTTAAAGATTTAAGTTGTTAAAAAAAAATTTAACTCGAATTTATATAATTCGAGATAGTTTAAGTTTGAAATTAATCCAAATTGATTTGAAAAAAAAATTTTGGAATTGTGATTAAAGTTGAATAAATTTTAAAATCAAATGGAATTTGATTTGAATTTGGAAAGGAATTAAGGATAATTCAACTTGAATTGAGATTAAATCAATTTCAATGGAAATTGAAGTATTAAGTCAATTTAAATGGAAAAGGAAATTTAAATTGAATTGATGGGAAATTAATTGGAAATGGAGATTGGGATATTAAACAGTTGGCTCTGGATTATTTTCAAAATAAATTGTTTAAATACAAATATATTTTTACCAAACTATTTACTATACAATCTTTCTTCTTAAACCCCAAACTATCTTATACTTATTTTACAATTATTTTGGAACTATTTAACTATTTTGAAACTATCTTATAAACTAATTAATATTTTTCAGTTACTTATATCTAATCACTATTTAAAAAAAACTAATTCGCAATTATCTAACTATTTTATACCTACTTAACTATTTTACAGCTATTTTTACAAACTAATAACTATCTTTCAACTAATTATCTATTTTAAATTTTTTTCAAGCTATTTTAAAATTTAAATAGGTCAGAGTTCAAACTGTTTGAAATTGAAGTAATAACTAAATTGGAAATGGAAGCAATTGAGAATAAGAGAATAGAATTAAAGGAAATGTGAATAGAAAAAGAGAATTGATTTAGCTATTAATCAATAAAGATAAATACGTAGGATATACATATATTATTCTATTCGCATAGTGATTTGATCCAGATTCGAACACAGAATTTCGAGATAGTATTATCGATCCGAGTTGGGATTTTTCGCTCGATTTTCGACGGCGAACCTGGATATGGATTATTGATTGGTTCTGGATATTCTCTATCATAGTTGTGACTATGCAAGGAGAATGACGGTTTCTGATCAGGAAACCAGATCTGAGTCCGCACTAGGAAGTCGGGTGGACGATACTAATTCGGAAGAGAAATTGTGTGATCGAGTGAGCGATCAGATTAATATTGCGTACGGATGATATGTGTACATCGTACGGATTTGAATAAAATTGATATTAAATTTTGTGGATAAAAACTGTAAAATGATTTTGAACTGGAAGGGTATATTTTAAAAAATAAATGATGAAATAAAATGGGAGTTGAATGTTTCTGTGATTAGAACTCATTTTATAGAAAAGTGATATGGTTAATAACTGTATAAAATATTTATCAAATTTGAATATTTGATTTGGAATAAAACAAAGTTATATATCTTTGTTATATAAGATAAATCTTCCCTTGTTGAATCTATAGCCAGAATAGAAAAGGGTTTTGAAATATTTGAAGTATAAAAGAGGTTTTATACAAGTTTGAAGTGATCCAAAGATTTTTAAAGTTATATATATCTATATATATAAAGGATCTTATGAGAATGATTTTGAAAAAGGTTTTGGGAACCTATGAAATTTTGGAAAGGCTTTTGATTTTTGAGAAAATCAATTTTGGATTTTTGAAAGCCAAGTTTGGAACTATCGATTTTGGATATCGATTTTGTGTAAAGGAGATTTTGATATAAATCATAAAGGATATGATTTGAAGATACTATAAGTGTATAGTATAAAGTGTTTTGAAAATAGCTCTGGGAAAAAAGGCGCTCCCTTGAAATGAACTTCTCAGGAGTATCACAGGGTGGTACTGCCTTGAGCCCCAAGGGGGGTTTCTAAAGTTGATCCTGTGAGGAGTCCGGACAAAACTAGTTCTTGAGGATTATTTGTGTAGCGAAAGTCGAGGGGCTGGTGCCCACGGAGGCATTTGGGTTATGCTGTGACGATAGTGTAACTCGATGTCACTGCGATCTACTGCAGACCATAGCGAAAGTCATGTGTGCCGCTGAGAGCCAACTGTCTACGTTTGATTTTATATCGGTAGACTGTGACACTATGGTAACATAGCGAAAGTCGTTTGTGCCGCTGAGAGCCAACAGTCTGCGTTTGATTTTATATCGGTAGACTGCGACCTATGTGGGAGAAGTTTCATTTGACAGCGAAATCGTGTGTGCCGCTGAGAGCCAACAGTTACATGGACTTTTGCTGCGATGGCAACGTAACCTTGGAATGTAACTGCGATCTGTTGTGTGTTCCATGCTATCATCAGTTACATGGACTTTTGCTGCGATGGCAACGTAACCCGTGATGTAGCTATGACCATGGATGGGGGTGATGATTTCCAGAGCATTCTTACCAAAGATATTTCCTCGATTTCAAAAACGTTTTCAATATTTTCAATAAAATTATGTTTCAAATATTTTCACTGGGTGTTGGATACGAGTTTACCGAGTACTTATAGATTTTCAGTCCTACGCCTGATCAACGTATGACCGAATTTCTGTGAGAACGAGGATGGATTTGTTGAAACATCAAGTTATAAAATAATATTTTTATAAACTATTTTGGCATATTATATAGATTTTAAAGTATTTTAAAAATGTTCAAGGAGAAAATTTAACTGATATTAAGTATTTTAACAAATTCTAGTTTCGTTCCTTTTCGAGGACGAAAAGATTCTAAGGGGGGAGGAATGTGATAACCCGGATTTTTGAAACATCTGTTAATTGATAATTAACTGGATTGAATCAATAGGAAAACTAATTTATAAGTTGAATAAATAAATCCGATAATAAATATTTATATCTAGATAAATATTCATTTGATAATCTCCAGATATAATTATTGAAATTTTACAATATTTGTTTAATGACCTTCTTTTTGTAAATTTTTATTTAGCAAAATTTATCTTTTCAAAGCTAATAAAAATAATTTTCTAATACAATATATAGGTTTATATATATTGTATTGGAAGTTATGTTTTGAAATTAATATATATGTATGTATATGTTAGGTTGGTTTGTAAATATATAAGGTGAGATTTAATTAAAGATTTAAAAATACTTTTCTTTTATATACTTGGAAATAGATATAGTTAGTATATATGAAAATAAATATAAAGCTTTGATATGTGTATATCTTTTAAAACTATAAGTATAAATTTAAAATATACAAGACATATGTAAATATAAAATAAATAATCTATATAAATAAATTAAAATTAAGTAGGGATTTAGACATAATTTATAAATAATTTTGAGGCAAGGATATAAACATAAAATTCATAGTTAAGACATTTGTAAAATAAATATAACATGCATTTACAAGTGTATAGCTTAGTGTATACAAGTGGCAATTGATAAAAATTAGTAAAATTAATAACAAGTTATTAGAGAAAAGAAGAAACCAGGCTTCATCAATTCTCTTTCACAACTTCACAAGCATGTAAACCAAAAAGAATCAAAACCAGAGTAACAAAACTTTAATTCATTTCTAAAACCTGAAGCTATAATTCATCTCAAACTTGGAAAACAAAATCAGAGAAAATCTCCTTAGGAATCCAAATCTGATCTAAGCAGGATCAGATTAGATCAACAATTCAACTCAATTCAAATTAAATCAGCAAGCAAAAATCTCCGGTTTCAAGTTTTAAAGGGATCAAAGTAAATTCCAGATTCATAAAGCTTCCTCAGTTCTTTAAATTTTAGGTGAGTAAACATTTTGTTTTAAAAGCCTAAGTAAATTAAATTTTGTGCATGAGATTCTTGGAATGATTTGTGCCCTGCATGTATATATTTACAAGTGTAGATCTGTATGTTGTTTGTATTTGAATTATGCATGTCTGTGCTTCTCTGTTTTCAAGTTACAGAGTTTAGATTAAATCAAAAATTCAAATTCTCCTTATCTATTCTCTGTTAAACTTTTGTTTTCAAACAAGATAGGCTTGTTTAAACATAATTTAACTTTTAAAAATATAGTTAAGTATCTCAGGTTTGAAATTTGCTGGGATTAGGAAATATACAGTATAAATCTTGATAATATGTTAAACTCAAGTGTTGTAATTTGTTGATTAAATTATATAATTTGATTCAACTCAGAAAAATAAGATTTTTAAAACAAATATGGTGATTTTTAATTTAGTAAGTTAAGAGCAGATTGGAGTTGAACTTGGAATGGGTTTTCACCATTTTCTGGCAATCAAATGACATTTGGATCTCGAGGTTTTGATCGAAGCTTGATTGTTGGCCAGGAATGTCGAGAAAAATGTCAAAAGAATTTATCATCCACTGTGGCATCAGAAGTTAGACGAACTAGGGTTTAACACCTTTATTTGGTCGTGGTGGAAAACGTGATGACTAGGTTATCTATGGTGGATCGAGTGGCACCGGAGCAATGGGGATGGTTGCATGGATGGCTTGCGGTGATGTGACCGGAGTTTCAGGTGGTAAGGTGGTCGGAGGTGTGGTTGCGTGGCGTTTCTTTCAGGCGATGTTGAATTTCTGTTTTGAGTTGAAGGCTCGATTTCGATTCAGGCTAGATACTCTCGTTTGGATGCTCGTAGTTGAATGTCGTGATGATTTACGACTTGCCGAAGGTAGTTGAGATCGTCGGAGCAATGGCGAACGATCGTGCACGTGCACGGCGTTGTATCTGTTCAGGTGGAAGGTTGCGTGAGTGACTCGAGTGAGATCTCGAGCAGGAAGATGGTTGTCACGGGGCGTAGCTCGAGTTTCGCTCGTGTTTCGTGAGGGGTAGCATTACCAGATGTAATCTAACTAAGTTTAAAAAAAACTGAGGGAAGAAGATGAAAGGGGAAACTCGAAGACTGTCTCGAGTAGAATGTGGGAATAACGAAGCGAGGATCGGGAGAAGGAAAGTGTTAAGCACGTATTAAAAGTTTTTATAAAAATAAAAGTTTGAAATTTTAAAATGATTCTATGTTTAAAACTTTTCTAAACCTCTTTTTAAATGTTCTTAAAACTTTATTTTTAAAGGTATGTTTGTTAAATTTAAGTTTGTTAAAAACTTAAATAAAATGTTTTAAAACTTAATCATTTTATAAATATAATTAAATGTTAATTAAAGGTTAAGTTAATAATGTGATTTAGTAATTAACAAAGGAAAATGATTTGTTAAAGGTAATTAAATTGGTAATTAAAGATTAATTAATTGATTTGTAAGGTAATCAAGGAATGATTAATTAATTTAATGGTTTGTAGTTAATTAATGATTAAGTACGGTTAAGTAATTAATTTCTTAAGTAATTATTTTAATTAAGAATTAGAGAATCATTAATTAATGTGATTAATTAACTAAAGAGATTAATTAAAAATTAATAGGAATGGTTAAGGCTAATTAATCTATGGAGTAATTAAGGGTTAATTACTTAATGTAATTAAAGAATAATTAATCAAGGATGATTAATTAAGACGGATAATTAAGGGATGATAAATTAATTGGATTGTAATTAATTAATGTTAAGTATGCAGGATTTAAAAGTAATTGAAGTAATTAATTTAATCCAATTGTGGTTAATTAAATTAATTAGAGATGGTATGGTTGGTTAATCTTTGAATGATATTGTATGCCTTAGATTAGTTGATATCTCTGGTATGTGATATGGAATGCTATGAGATATAATATGTTTGGGTTAAAATAGTTACACCCTGTATTTAAAGTTTGAATTGTTTTTCATTTGAATAACTTCGATTAAGATGACATCGGATTCGAAGAGACAGGAGTCGGGTATTAGTTAATACCCGAAACCACTTCGATTCTTTTTAAATCGATATGTGAAGTAAGTATTGAGCATAACAAGTAATGAACTCGTAGGGAAGTATGAGTTACCCGGGTTTTTTTTATGGTTTGAACTTAGTATTTCAAATTGTATGTGTTTACTCACGCTGGTTTCCAGCCTGACCCGGGTGTTACTTTGATGTAATGCGCGGGTCAAACCGAGTATTACAGATTTCCAGGTAAGGACGTTCTGGAGCTCAGGAGACGAGCTGGATGGCAGGAACGTATGGAGTGTATTCCGCTGTGTATATGAGACTGTGTAGTCTGTATAGATTGTAGTCTGGAACAAGTTGTATAACTGTCCAGTTCATGTATAAATGGTTGTAACTCTGATGTATTAAAATGTAATTGACTGATACAGTTTTCTTTGTGTAAAGAATATTATTTGATATTATATTTTATCCGCTGCGAATGTGAGAATCTATGTCTTGTTCTGTTTCTTTCTTCTATCTCTTTTCTTTTTCTCCTAACTATCTGGAATTTTCGAGTTCGAAAATTCTGGGTCGTTACAATATAGGAATGACCTCTTTCCTATTTTACCCCTCCTCTATTTCAAGTTAACTCTTATTTTAATTTATGGTTAAATGGCACGACTACACCTTAATTAAAATCAAATCTCAATCCCCTAATCAACATATTATTTATTTAATTCAACTAATTAAATATCCTTAATAATGTTATCAAAAATATGGGGTGTTACACTTATCATATGACGCCGAATAATAATTGTTTTTCTTCTTATGTTGACAAAGAAGGAAATTCAATTGTTATGGGTAATGGTGCTATTTGTAAGTCGAAGGGTATTGGTTCCATGCAAATTTGGATGTTTGATGGAGTGGTTCTTACTCTCACTAATGTACGCTATGTTCCGGGACTTCGTAAGTCTCTTATTTTCTTGAGGCAGCTGGATTCTTTAGGATGTATGATCACTATTGAGAGTGATAGTTTGTGGGTTTCTAAGTGTGCACTTGTGGTGATGATAGGTGCTAGGACCCATGAAGTTTATTTGCTTCAAGGTGTGACTATAGAAGGTGAAACTTGTGTTGGTGTTGATAGTTCTCGTGGCTTGGATGTGACTAGGTTATGGCATTTGAGGTTAGGTCATGTCTCGGAGAGGAGTTTGGTTATTCTTCGGAAGAGGGAGATGATCGATGGAGAGAGTTTCAACAAACTAGAGTTTTGCGAGGAATGTGTCGTGGGGAAGCAAACTAAAGTATCATTTGGTGAAGGAAAACATGATTCTAAAAGGGTTCTTGAGTATGTTCGCACGGATGTTTGGGGACCGGCACCGACAGCTTCTTTGGAAGGAGCTCGTTATTATATTTATTTTATTGATAATTTTTCTTGGATGGTATGGTTGTATGTAATGAAGGCCAAATTGGAGGCATTTGCAAAGTTCAAAGTATGGAAGGTTCTTGTTGAGAATGAGAGTGGCAAGTATTTGAAGGTTCTAAGGTCCGACAATGGCGGAGAGTATATTTCCGAAGAGTTCTTGAATTTTTGCAAGCATCATGGTATTCGAAGGCATTTTACTACACTGGGAGGTCCGCAGTCGAATGGTATTGTGGAGAGGATGAACCGTACTCTACTAAAGAAAGCTCGATGTTTGAGATTGACATCGGGGTTGTCTAAGGGATTTTAGGCCGAAGCTTTGTCAACCGCGGTGCATATTGTTAATCGAATTCCATACTCGGCTATTGGTAACAAAATTCTGGAGGAAGTGTGGAAGGAAAAGAGCATTGACTTGAGTTATCTTCGTGTATTTGGTAGGTCCGGTTTATGTGCATGATCCGGGAAATGATAAGCTTGAGCCTAGAGCTTTCAAAGGGATTTTGTTTGGCTATACAGATGGAGTAAAAGGCTATTGGATATGGAATCTGGAAACGAATAAGGTTGTGAATTCCCATCATGTTACTTTTGATGAGTCAGCTTTGTTCAAGGGGAATGAGAGCTCATCAGATGTTTCAGATTTGGTTCATGGTAAATCAAAGGAGAAAGAAGTTGTTCCTATCTTTTGTTTAAGGAGTAAAGTAGTTGGAGATGCTTGTGAGGAGGAAGCAGTTGATGTTACACCATATAGTCCACATGGTGCCTCTAGTAGTATTAGTGATGTCCATGATTCTAGAGAGGATTCGGTTCAAGGTGGAGCCGAAATGAGTTTGAGTGATGGTATTGCTATTTGGGCTGGTCGTCGTGCGATAAGGCCACCCGAAAGATATGGTGATTGGAACTATCTTAGCTTTTGTGATAATTTGGACTATGCTCTTCATGTAGCCCAAGATGAGCCGATGGACCTTGATGACGTCATGGATTCAAGTGATAGCTTGAAGTGGATTTGTACCATGGAGGAAGAGATGCAATCGTTGATGAAGAACCAAACTTGGGATTTGGTTTCACTTCCAAAAGGAAACCGTGCTATTGGGTGCAAATGGATATACAAGTTGAAGGATGATAAAGATACAAAGCTAGGCTAGTGGCTTAGGGGTTTGCACAAAATAAGGGAAATGAGTATGATGAGATTTTCGCATCGGTTGTGCGCATACTTCAATCCGAGTATTACTTACTATAGTTGCTATTCACGATTGGAGCAACTTGATGTGGAAACCGCCTTCTTGCATGGTGGCTTGGATGAAGACATCTACATGGAGCAATCAGAAGGTTTTATTGTAGATGGTAAGTCAAATTTGGTTTGCAAGTTAAATAAATCACTGTATGGTTTAAAGCAATCACCTAGATAATGGTACAAGAGATTTGATCATTTTATGCTTGAAAATGGTTTTAATAGAAGCATCAAGGATGCTTGTGTGTATTTCAAGAGGTTGAAAAATGATTGTTGGGTGTATTTACTTTTGTATGTGGACGACATGCTCATTGCTTCTAAGGATAAGAATGAAATCAACAAGTTAAAATTGAGTTTGAAATCGGAGTTCGAAATGAAGGATCTTGGAGAAGCAAAGAAGATATTGAATATGGAAATAGAAAGGGATAGAAAGCGTTTTGAGTTAAAATTGACTCAAAAGAGTATATAGAGAAAGTGCTTTGCCGGTTTAGCATGGAGAATGCAAAGGCGTCAAATACACCTTTACCTTTGCATGTGAAGATTTAGAGTAATAGATCACATATCTTGGAGAAAGACAAGGCTTATATGGAAAAAGTGTCATATGCAAGTGCGGTTGGAAGTTTAATGTATGCTATGGTGTGTACAAGGTCCGATATTGCAAATGCCGTCGGGATGGTTAGTCGGTATATGGCTAATCCGGGAAAATCGCATTAGGAAGCTGTGAAGCTTATATTGAGACACCTTAGAGGTATATCATATCATGGTCTTGTTTTTGGCAGTAGTGAGGGGATGAATTGCAAGTTGGTTGGTTATTGTGATTCGGACTACGTCGGTGAAAGGGATCGAAGAAAGTTAACTTTCGGATATGTGTTCGCACTTGGTGGTACGGCCATAAGTTGGAGGTCGAGATTGCAGACTGTAGTTGCTTTATCCACTATAGAGATGGAGTTGATAGCCGCGGTGGAGGCGGCAAAGGAGACACTTTATTTGAGGCGATTGTTGTATGACTTGGGATTTGAACACGATAGTATCGATGTACGATGTGATAGCCAGAGTGCTATTCACTTGGCGGAGAATTTGATGTTTAGCTCATGGACTAAGCAAATAGAAGTGAGAGAGTCATTTTTAATAGCCATGGATGTAGATAAGCAAGTATATCTTCGGAAAGTCACACAAAGGATAACGCGGCAAATATGTTCACCAAGGCATTGCCGGTTGGGAAGTTCAAGCATTGCTCGAACTTGATTCGCTTGTTGAAGTGCTAGGTGCCACAGAGTGGCACGGTTGAGGGAGAAGCTTAGTTATAGATGAGGAAGAGTATCGGTGAGAGATTGTGGTTCTATCTTCTTGATGAGTACTAGCTTACACTCCTTAGTACTTTTGTCTTTTGGTGAGACGGTTTTGGATTTGGGTTCTTTTAACACTTCGTTAGCGGACGGTGACTTTGTCAGAGCTCGTTGATGGAGTGTAATGGACGGTGGCTTTGCCGGAGCTCATTGAGAAAGCATTCAAGCTTATTTGGTTGAAGATAGAACTGGTGATAGTTTGGTACTATCGGTTCTTGGTGATGAAGATGGATATAGTGTCGAGATAGAGTGTTGAATTTTAGCGATACTATATGGAGAATTGAAGAGGTCGAGAATGGCTTGATAATGGTGGAAACAAATTGAAGCTCGATGCTCAAGTTATCGCGATTTGAAGATGCATAGGGTGAAAGTTGTGTCAGACGTCTGATAGGAATTCTCAGACGTCTGACAGCAGGTTTACTGCAGCCCGAAAGTTTCAACAAATGTCTGAGAGGTTGTGACAGACGGCTGACGCGGTGCAATTTTGTTTTTTCAGCCCATAATTTGTGTATTTGATTGTAGGGCTTCAAGGGAAAAATCGGGTATTTGTCAAGAAAGAATGGTTCACTATATATATAATCTATTTTTAGGATTCAAAGTAAGCAGAACTCCAAGGGTTTTTGATCAAGGTTTATCCACCATTAAATAGGGTTTATCAAAACCTATTTTTCTTTAATTTTCTTCTCCATAAATCTATTCTATTTGAATATTGATCACTGTAATCAATCTCTTGTACTCTTCTCATTGATATTAATAAACGCTCTCTCTCAAAGTGGATATACACTAGAAAGACGTTAGTGAAACCACTATAAATCGGTGTGTGATTTATTTTGTCATTAATGCTTTGTTTTTCTATTTCTTGTTTGATGATTGTGATTGGTTTTGGATTGGATTGAGATTTGGATTGAGATATTGATTGGTTGTTTTTGCATTTCTTACCACGATCTCGTATTCTGTTGTGCTTTAGGGTTTTGTTTTGAGTGGCGTCGAGTTGGAATTTCCATAACAAGTTTTAAATGCATGTATTTATGTTTGAGATCTACTACGCTTCCATAACAGTTGTAATTAATTTCAAGAACATACCTAACTTACCTTTTATAGTCACATATTGGTAAAGATAAATTGCTTTATTGCACTATTGCACTTCAAAAGGACTCTACATGCTCCCAGTCCATAAAGTCTCTGTAGTTTTATTTATTGCACTATTGCACTTCATAAGGACTCTACATGCTCCCAGTTCATAAAGTCTATAGTTTTATAAAATTGTTATTAATATCGAACAAAGAAAATGTATGTGTGCGTGTAATTAAACTTACAGCTAGTATCATCTTGTATTGAGAAATGACGTATTTAACATAGTCAGGCAGTGAAAATTTAAGAGATCTCGCAGAACATGGTACCTGGTATTGCAGTTAACTTAGTCGTAACTGATGCGTTATGGACCTAAAGACATGCTGTAACTGATGTGTTATGTTCAATTCTAATGATGTCACTCGGAAAAACATTAAAGCCAGAAAGAACTTACATTTTTGAATGTCACTCAGACAAGCTAGCTATTTCGAACAAGGTGCATAAAATACACTCAGCAAAGTTCTAATTGTATTTTTCCTGCTTACATGACTATAACCGATTTATTTACTTACTTTAGAAAAATAAAATAAAAAATCAAATGTATAGGAAAGCATTTGCCATCTTTAGCTGAAAATTTAACACTATCTGGTTTCTTTTGTTGTGCCCCTGAATCAAAAGACGCAATATCCCTCTGATAGCTTTGTTTCGCTTTCTGCAAAAATAAATGCAGGCAATGTGTTTAGTAAAGAAAAATGCATCAATTAAAATATTCTTAATGTTGCACAAAAAAAACTGAAAATACGCTACCTTTGTAGTACATAACATAGTTGGAAGGAAACATATTATTATAGATTGGTTAAATTTTGATTATTATTGATTTGTTAAATTTTAATTTAATTGATCATTATTGATTGCTATATGTTGTTGTGCATAAATAGTTTGCATACATACTAACCATAACTCAAAAATAATAATAACCGCTGTAAAAAATAAATTACTCCTTTATTTGCTCCAAAGCACGAGCTGGCGAGCTGCATTCTTCTGTTCTCTGTCTTTAGCAGCACTTTTCTTTCGCATGGATGAAAGCCTTTTGGCAACATTTTCTTTGTGACGCTAACCCAAGTTCCCTGAACATTATCCTCTGAACTTAATTATTTGAAAATATGGCTTAATTATTTGAAAATTAGCAATCAGGCCTGATAGGATGTAACATTGACTCAATATTGCCTTTCACAATATTGATTTTGTGAATTTACATGCCATGGTAATATTGCAATGTAGATTTAGTTATATTTCATTTAGCATATCATGTGAATACATCATGATAGCCTAACTTGCCAATAAGCTTTAAAATATAGATCTGTGTGGTAAGAAAAATTGCTTAATCTTCAACTGAGTTGCACTTTGCACTAGATGGCAACTGCAGCTAAATTCCACCCAGTGACAAATGAGTTGGACTTAGTTGCAACTGAGTACAAACTCAATTGCACTGCAACTGAGCTACATTTCACATAACTTAAACTCTTTTTAAGAATTCATGTTGATTGAAATTTGTTATTAATTATATGAACTTGCAAATAGATAAACTGTAAAGGATGATATATTAAGTGTAATGCATATAACTCTTATTTATAGGTGTAAATTAATTTGCTTTTCTACAGAAAATTTGATGTTTCATTTCCCTATTCATGAGGATTAGTTTTGATCGCTGGTAATCACCATATTGTGGTTATATGAGGTTGTTTGAGCTATTATTTTTCCCTTGTTCATGCTAAATGTATATAACTTTGGTGGTATTCAAGTAGCATCAGGAGACGTTTTCTGCCTTCAATGTGTAAAATCCAATATTCCATTTGCTCCAAAGATCAAATCAATCAAATACTACGTTGCCTATTTAAATTATTGTCTAATGGTATCACACCCTCTAATTAGTTCATGTGTGAGAATAATACTGTCCATGATATTCCTGTCAGTTTAGACCGCCCTTTGATTTGAGGAAATAAGGTAAGGCAGGTATACCTTTGTTCTTCAACTTTACCTTATTCAATGGAGGCATATAATCATTTGCCTTTTGTAAAATGTCTGAAACTGCAAGTAACTGACCCGAATCATTTTGATGTAAGGTCTTTTCGGTAGTGGAACTGAATTATAAGGTAGTGCTGGACAACTATGAAACCTTTGCATGTGCCAAGGCTTGTGATAAAATTGTTGTTTCAGGCGTAATAGCATCAGCGTTCATATATATATATATATATATATATATATATATATATATATATATATATATATATATATATATATATATATATATCTTTACTACTAATAATGAGAATTCCTTGAATAGGAATTCAACCGTGTCTTTTTGAAATACCAGAAATACCCCTCATTATAATAATGAAAATCGTTCACTCTATCTTCACTACTAATAAAGAGAATTCATTGAATAGATTTACTCGGTGTCCTTTTGAAATTCCAAATATACTCTTTTACATCTCATAGAGAAATAGTATTCAAATATGGGAATATAGCCTGTTATTTTCTAAGTACAACTGTCAGTCACCATGGAGAACTACAGTGTGCGTCCACAAGATGAAGTATCAAACTATACCGTATTGTCCATAATTTAGGTGGGAGTTCATCGGTCGAAGTATCGCCTGATTCCGAGTTAGTATGAAGAAGTTATTGCAGTCTGAACAAAAAAAATAGCGGCTTCTGCACTAGGCGGAGTTGAAATATGGGGATGTGGTAGCATGTTATTTTCTAAGTACAACTGTCAGTCCCCATGGAGAACTACAGTGTGTGTTCATAAGATGAAGTATCTGAGTGTTCCATATTGTCCGTAATTTAGGTGGGAGTTAATCGGTCGAAGTCTCGCCGGATTCCGAGTTAGTATGAAGAAAATATTGCAGTCTAAAAAAAAATAGCGGCTTCTGCACTAGGCGGAGTTCAAATGTGGGGATGTGGTATCCTGTTATTTTCTAAGTACAACTGTTAGTGCCCATGGAGAACTACAGTATGCGTTAACAAGATGAAGTATCCGAGTGTTCCATATTGTCCGTAATTTAGGTGGGAGTTAATTGGTCGAAGTCTCACTGGATTCTGAATTAGTATGAAGAAGTTATTGCAGTTTGAACAAAAAAAATAGCGGCTTCTGCACTAGGCGGAGTTCAAATATGGGGATGTGGTAGCCTGTTATTTTCTAAGTACAACTGTCAGTCCCCATGGAGAACTACAGTGTGTGTTCAGAAGATGAAGTATCCGAGTGTTCCATATTGTCCGTAATTTAGGTGGGAGTTAATCTGTCGAAGTCTCGCCGGATTCTGAGTTAGTATGAAGAAAATATAGCAGTCTGAACAAAAAAAAATAGCGGCTTCTGCACTAGGCGGAGTTCAAATATGGGGATGTGGTATCCTGTTATTTTCTAAGTACAACCGTCAGTGCCCATGGAGAACTACAGTGTGCGTTCACAAGATGAAGTATCCGAGTGTTCCATATTGTCCGTAATTTAGGTGGGAGTTAATTGGTCGAAGTCTCACCGGATTTTGAATTAGTATGAAGAAGTTATTGCAGTTTGGACAAAAAAAATAGCGGCTTCTGCACTAGGCGGAGTTCAAATATGGGGATGTGGTAGCCTGTTATTTTCTAAGTACAACTGTCAGTGCCCATGGAGAACTACAGTGTGCGTTCATAAGATGAAGTATTCGAGTGTTCCATATTGTCTGTAATTTAGGTGGGAGTTAATCTGTCGAAGTCTCGCCGGATTCCGAGTTAATATGAAGAAAATATAGCAGTCTGAATAAAAAAAATAGCGGCTTCTGCCCTAGGCGGAGTTCAAATAAGAGGATGTTGTGCCATATTATTTTCTAAGTAAACTGTCAGTCTCATTGGAGAACTACAGTGTGCATTCACAAGATGAAGTATCCGAGTGTACCATATTGTCTGTAATTTAGGTAAGAGTTCATCGGTCGAAGTTTTGCCTGATTTCGAGTTAGTATGAAGAAGTTATTGCAGTCTGAACAAAAAAAATAGCGGTTTCTACCTAGGCGGCGTTCAAATGTGGGGATGCTACTATCAAATCTACTTTCACGGGTACAAATAAAAATGCATGCACATTGTGGTTAAATGCAGGCACACTTGGGCGTGCATATGTACTCATATATATAAGTAATGTGAATTTGGATAACCATCGTCTACTGCCAAGCTTGGAGTAGAAATCTCAACAGTGGGACAAGGCAAATTATTTTTTACTCCATTTTTTTCTAGGGGAAACATATGTATTAAACTAATTCATCATTTTGAGAACTAACAGAGCTGGTGTTGGCATTTGTCTTGGTTGTTACATTCTCATTGTTTATTTCATTTTGATACATAATATCCTGAGGTGAATAATTCATGCCGGTATGTGTTTCCATACCCTCTTCAGCTGAAATACTGTATCATTGCAGATTATTTTGAAGTTGTGGTTTTTTGTTAAAATATTGGCCACGTGACTTCCTCTTTTACTAACCTATTTAAATTATGAGAATTTTGGTTTGCATCCCTCTTTACAAAAAAAAATTAAGCTCACGTGCCTTCGAATTCAGCATTATATAAATTTAGAATCTGTAATTTATAATGCTGAATTCGAAGAAGGAAGACCTACATTAATTTTGGAAAGTAGGGACGTACTCTAATTTCCACTTAAATTATTGTCTTTTTGCCTCTTCGAATTTTGATCTTTATTCCATTGATTTAGTACTATTTATTTGCTGTGTGATCTCATTTTCATCCATTATCATCAAATACCAATGAGTTAAGAGTATGAAAATCATTTTACATTTCCTACAGATCTGAAAATGGGGGTTTATTCATCAAGATATCTTAAATACCTGCATACTTAAATACCTGTATACTTAAATCAT
This sequence comes from Allium fistulosum, assembly GCA_030737815.1. Taxonomy (NCBI): domain Eukaryota; kingdom Viridiplantae; phylum Streptophyta; class Magnoliopsida; order Asparagales; family Amaryllidaceae; genus Allium; species Allium fistulosum. The sequence goes on from CM060904.1 coordinate 316,323,058, forward strand.
TTACATTCCCTGCATATGAATGGTGTACGCTTACCTACTATGAATTATGATGTTAATTTTCTAAACAATCTTTTGTGTGTTTTTGAATATTTCAGATGGTAAGTGATAAATTCAAAGCTATTAAACGCAATCAGATGCCACAGACATACAGCCGCAGAGGAATGACTCGATTGGCTGAAGATATGGTAAGAAAAGTTAATTTATTTGCCGTAATATTTATTAACTAGTTAGCTAAAATGATTTGTTATTTTGATGATCTTTTGAATGTAGAAAGAGAATAGTAATGATTCCTCTATCGTCCCTAGAGTTGTAGTTTGGATCAAATCTCGCAATAGAAAAGTTGGCAAACCAGTGAACATTGTTGGTGCAGATACTATTGTAAGTACTTTTAAATTTTTATTAGACGGGAAGTTGTCCAAAATAATTTAAAGTTTACATCCAAAGTTTAGCATTCACCGATGAACTAGAAGGAATGGTGACGTGGTCTTCACTTTGGTCTTAGACAAATGTGCCTTCAACTGCATCCTTGATTTCATTCATCTTATTAGTTTTTTCCCAATATACTGGAATATCACTAATTTATTGGAGGCAAAAATAAGATAACATAACTTAGTACTTAGTCGAGTAACATGTCTCAACATCAAAAGATTATTAAATTACCGATAATTGAAAGTGGTCAAATCAAAAGATTTTTAAATTATAAGCACTAAATCATAAACTGCTGAAAACACTGAGTTGCCTCCTGTATTGATTTCTTGCTTCTGAATTGGACCACTAAGCTCACTATTGATAATGCTTAAAAGTTTAAGCCTATGATTGTTTTCTTCCTTTCAATAAACCATCATTGTCCTATTCTTCTTTAGATGACTGGATTTGCATGCTACTGCACTCAGTCGACGAGTCAGATCTAAACCCGCATAAGCCACGGTTGAAATATTAAACTTGATTTGTTATGGTTAATTTCTAGAAGCTTCTTGTTATTATAATTTCTAGAGTCTTCTTGCATTTACTGTAGTTTGTTGATAGCTCTTGAATTTTCTAGTAGAAATAAGAATTATGTATGGAGTCATGTTTCTAGAAGTGTTTAGAGAGTCATGTTTCTAGAATAGTCTATGCAGCCTTATAAATAGAAGAGTTCTATCATCATTTTATATCAAACAATCAAGCAAGAAATCTATCATCAATAAAAGAAAAGTTTTCAACAACAAAAAAGCCTCTTTCTTATATTCTCTCCCTCTTTCTCATAAAAATATATTCAACAAAGTGGTATCGAAGCCATAAGCTTCTTCCAAAAAAGATAGAGATGGTGAATAACGACGTTCCCTTACAAGTTTCAATGCTCACCTAGGACAATTATGACAATTGGAGCTTAAGGACAATGGCTCTCCTTGGAGCACATGGCGTATGGGAAATAGTGGAGAAAGGCTATACTGAACAAGAAAATGAAGGTAGCTTATCTCAAACTTAAAGGGATAGTTTGAGAAACTCAAGGACGAGAGACAAGAAGGCTCTCTGTCTAATCTTCAAGCATTGGATGATGATACTTTTGAGAAGGTTTCAGGATCAAAGTCAGCAAAAGAAGCATGGGAGAAGCTTCGAACATCTTACAAGGGAGCTGATCAAGTTAAAAAGGTACGTCTTCAAACTTTAAGAGGAGAGTTTGAAACTTTGCATATGAAAAAATGTGAGCTTGTTTTTGATTACTTCTCAAGAGTTTTAGTGGTTAGTAATAATCTAAAAAGAAATGGTGAGAAGTTAGATGATGTAAGAATTATGGAGAAGATTCTTAGATCATTAGATCCAAAGTTCGAACATATTATCGCCATCATTGAAGAAACAAAAAACTTGGAGACCATGTCAATAGAGGAACTTCTAGGCTTATTGAAAGCTTATGAAGAAAAGGAGAAGAAGAAGAAAGAGACCGTGGAGCAAGTTCTTAAGACACAGATTGATTCAAAAAAGGAAGAAAATAATCGAAGCCAACAAAGATGGGGTTGTGTCCAAGAAAGAGGAAGAGGTCGTGGATATGGACATGGACGAGGTTGGAGGCCCAACAATGAAAACAACAACAACAATAAAAGAGGAGAAAGCTCAACAAGAGGTCGTGGGAGAGGAAATTCAAGGTATGACAAGTCACGCGTTAAATGTTACAATTGTGAGAAATTTGGACATTATGCTTCTGAATGTAGAGCTCCAAGAAACAATAAAGTTGAAGAGAAGAACAATTACGTTGAAGAAAAAAAATCAAGAGGATGGTACATTACTACCGGCTCACAAAGAAAATGAAAAAGGTAAGGAAAATCAATGGTATCTAGATAGCGGTGCAAGCAACCATATGTGTGGAAGAAAAAACATGTTTGTGGAGCTTGATGAATCGATGAAGGGCAACGTCGCATTTGGAGATGAATCAAAGATAACAGTGAAAGGTTCTTATCCAATTAAAGAATGGAGAACACCAATTCATTTCTAATGTTTATTATGTGCCAAACATGAAGAGCAACATCTTGAGCCTAAGATAACTCTTAGAGAAAGGTTATGATATTCGATTAAAAGATAATAACATTTATATAAGAGACGGTGCAAGTAAATTCATTGCTAAGGTACCAATGTCAAGAAATAAAATGCTTGTGCTCAACATTCAAAATGATGTCGCACAATGCCTTAAGGTGTGCTACAAAGACGTCTCTTGGCTTTGGCATCCTTGTTTTGGACATCTTAACTTCAGAGGACTAGAATTGCTCTCCAAGAAGGAAATGGTAAGAGGATTACCATGCATAAGCCATCCTAATCAAGTGTGAGAAGGATGTTTACATGGAAAGCAATTCAAAATGGGCTTTCCAAAGGAGTCATACTCAAGAGCTAAAAAGCCGTTGAAACTCATACTTACGGATGTGTGTGGTCCGATCAAGCCAAGTTCACTTGGTAAGAGTAATTATTTCCTTCTATTCATCGATGATTTTTCAAGAAAAACATGGGTGTATTTTTTGAAGGAGAAATCAGAGGTTTTTGAGAACTTCAAGAAGTTCAACGCTCAAGTTGAGAAGGAAAGTGGCCTTGTGCTTAAAGCCATGAGATCTGACCGTGGAGGAGAGTTCACATCAAAAGAATTCCAAAAGTATTGTGAAAATATTGAAATCAAACGACAACTGACATTGCTTAGATCCCCCAACAAAATGGAGTAGCAGAGAGGAAGAATAGGACAATTCTTGAGATGGCAAGGAGCATGTTTAAAAGTAAAAGGCTGCCAAAGGAATTTTGAACAGAAGCCGTGGCATGTGCGGTTTATCTATCAAACCAATTTCCAACAAGAAGCGTGTGGGGAAAGACACCACAAGAAGCATGGAGTGGCAGGAAGCCTGGTATTTCTCATTTAAGCGTCTTTGGAAGCATAGCTCATGTACATATACCGGAAGAGAAGCGAAGCAAATTGGATGAAAAAGTGAGAAGTATATTTTCATTGGTTACGACACAAACTCCAAAGGCTATAAGCTTTACAATCCTGATACGAGGAAGATAATAATTAGTCGAGATATTGTGTTCGATGAAGAAGGAGAATGGGAATGGAGATCACATAATGACAATTACAACTTCTTTCCATACCTTGAAGGAGATGAAATGCAACAACTAAGGATCGAACAATCAAGCGAGGAGCCCACTTCCTCACTAGCTTCACCAACCACAAGTTGTTAAGAAGATGAGAGCTCAAGTGAAAAGGCTCCATGGTTTAAAAGCCTTTAAGAAATTTACGAGGTAACAGAAAATCAAGACAATTTTACTCTCTTTTGTCCATTTTCGGATTGTGAGCATATATACTTCCAAGAAGCTTTGCAAAAGAAGAATTGGAAAAATGCTATGGACGAAGAAATCAAAGCCATCAAGAAGAATGACACATGAGAGTTAGCTTCACTCCCAAAAAAACACAAGGCAATTGGTGTGAAGTGGGTGTACAAAGCAAAGAAAAACGCCAAAGGAGAAGTCGAAAGATATAAGGCGAGATTGGTGGTAAAAGGCTATAGTCAAAGAGCTGGCATTGACTATGATGAGGTATTCGCTCTAGTCGCTCCACTAGAAACTGTTAGACTAATAATTTTTTTAGCAGCTCAAAACAATTGGAAGATACACGAAATGGATGTAAAATCTGCCTTCCTAAATGGAGTTCTTGAAGAAGAAATTTATATCGAGCAACCACAAGGCTACGAAGTCAAGGGAGAAGAAGACAAGGTCTTGAAGCTAAAGAAGACACTTTATGGGTTGAAACAAGCTCCAAGAGCTTGGAATGCTCGAATTGATAAGTACCTCCAAGAAAGAAACTTTATCAAATGTCCATGTAGCAATCCAAGCATGTTTAAAGAGTTTAAGAAAGAGATGACGAAGGAGTTTGAGATGACTGATATTGGGCTCATGTCTTATTACCTTGGCATTGAAGTAAAACAAGAAGATAAAAGCCTCCTAATCACTCAAGAAGGTTATGCTAAGGAAGTATTGAGGAAGTTCAAGATGGATGACTCTAACCCGGTTTGCATGCCGATTGAATGTGGAATCAAGTTATCAAGGCACGAGGAAGGAGAAAAATTGGACTCAACACTATTCAAGAGCTTGGTTGGAAGCTTGCGATATTTAACGTGCCTAAGACCCGACATTCTATATGCGGTAGGAGTTGTGAGTCGATACATGGAGAATCCAACAACTCATTTGAAGGCAGCAAAGAGGATTCTTCATTATGTTAAAGGCACAAAAAACTTTGGCTTGTACTACTCTATTTCTGATAATTACTAGCTTGTTGGAAATAGCGATAGCAATTGGAGTGGAGATATGGATGACCGAAAAAGCACTAGTGGATTCGTATTCTACATGGGAGACACATCCTTCACTTGGATGTTGAAAAAACAGTCGATTGTCACTCTTTCCACATGCAAAGCGGATTATGTAACTGCTACTTCATGTGTTTGCCATGTAATTTGCTTACGAAATCTGCATAAGTATTTGAAATTACTACAAGAGGAGCCAACCAAGATTTTCATGGACAACAAGTCAGCAATTGCTTTGGCAAAGAATCCAGTCTTTCATGATCGAAGCAAGCATATTGATACATGTTATCACTATATTAGAGAGTGTGGCGCCAAAAAGGATGTGCAAGTAAAGTACGTGAAGACACATGTCAAGTAGCTGATATCTTCACCAAGCCTCTTAAGCATGAGAATTTTGTCAGGTTGAGGAATCTGCTTGGAGTCAGAAATCAAGTTTAAAGGAGGGTGTTGAAATATTAAACTTGATTTGTTATGGTTAATTTCTAGAAGCTTCTTGTTATTATAGTTTCTAGAGTCTTCTTGCATTTACTGTAGTTTGTTGAGAGTTCTTGAATTTTCTAGTAGAAATAAGAATTATGTATGGAGTCGTGTTTCTAGAATTGTTTAGAGAGTCATGTTTCTAGAATAGTCTATGGAATCATATAAGCAAAAGAGCGCTCTCACCATTTTGTATCAAACAATCAAGCAAGAAATCTATCATCAATACAGAAAAGTTTTCAACAACAAAAAAACCTCTTTCTTATATTCTCTCCCTCTTTCTCATAAAAATATATTCAATAGCCACTTCCTTTTCTCCAACGAATATAACTATCTCAAGAATCCATTTTCCCAATTTTTCGTAGCATTCGCTATTCCTTGACTTCATATTAAACGATGGTTCATATTTAAATGCTTTAGCTATTTACATATTTTAAATGCTTTAGCACAACGAATATGGTTCAGACCACAGTCCCATTGACTTCATATTATAAATGGTTTAGCTGTTTACATAATGACATTAATCAATTTAGGGAGAAATTAATATTGGAAGGTTACTCATGGGCATGCTTTAGCTATTTACTTCATATTTGACGTCTGCCATGATAGTCTCAATTGCCTAAATAATTTAGATGTGCCTTGAATAGAAGTGACCAAGGAAAAATGGTAAAAGTTCATATTAAAAAGTATGTGCTTAATTTCATTTTCTTGTAATTATTTTTAAAATTTGGTAGATTTGAATGATTTTAGAGATTGGTACGATGAGTGACATACACAAAATAAATCATTCACCAAAATTGGTGTGCATGGAAGTTGGAAACCGGAGAATCTTAGAACAACATGAAGTACTCTACCTGTGTGACCAAACTAAACATACATGTTGCCTACTACAATAAAACTATTTTATTTGCATGTTACAATAGATGTTATGGACCTCTGTTGCTGTGTATATATTGGCTTCATCGTACTTTTGATTAAGTATAATAGTCAGCTGTCCTTTATTCTATTTACTGATAATTTACTATGTAACAAAAGTTGTTATTTAATATACTATATTTTATTAATGATGTTTCTTTTAACTTCATGTATTGTTTGAACCAAAGTTCGAGATTCCATCCGACACGTCAGAATTTCGGCCATCTCGGTCCGGTTGCGGCATTGGTTGGAATGGAATCTCATTAAAAATTCGGTACCTGTAACAACCATAGTTTGTTAACCATGATTAATGCACACGGAAGCTGCTGTGAGAGACTTGAAGGAGAAGAAGTTGTTTCGACTGAGTGCAGTCCACTAGAAGTTGTTTCGACTGAGTGCAGTCCACTAGAAGTAGCTGAAGATCATTAGGAAGTAGTAGACTTGTTTGGGGAAATGGAAGCATGAGGAATCTGGCAGAGGAGAAGGCTGTGTAGGAGTATCAGTGTATGGTGTCAGTGTGCATGTTGTTGTTTCAGTAATTGGGTTGAGATTGGGCCGAGTGAAAAATGTGTTGCACTGGTCTATAAATACTGATGTGTGTCTTGTAATTGAGTGTGGAAAAATCTGAGATTTAATATCATTTTGATTCAAGTTTCATTTGCAATTTAGTATCTGTTCACCTTTTCTTCTTACTGCCTGTTCATGTATTAGTTGCAATTTTATATCAGTTTATTTCCTCTTTTGATAATTCTTGTTAGTCAGTTCTTGATCTTTGTACCAGTTCTTTTCTTGAATGATCTTCTTGTTATTCTTCAGTTTTAGTTTGCAGCATATATTCAATTCTATTATTCATATTTCCTATAGTTTCCAATTCTTGATTTTGTTACCAATTTTTTTCTTGCATTACAAACTTATTTTGTACTTGTAAACTGTTGCTACTAATCTGGATAATTTCTTCCCAGGAACTTTGTCTTCCTCTTCGAGCAAAATCTCTAATTTCCCTATACTTTCTTCGAGTCACAGAAAAATTCTTCTGTTTCTTGAATTTCTTGAAAATTGCCAGCCTCTGTTTCTTTTCTTTTGATCAATCTTGTGTACAAGAGCAGTTTGTGCACGTGCACACCACTAACACTATCTTCCTCTTCCCAAACTTACCACCAATATTCCAGATCTCTCTCTTCAACTACCATGGCCAAGAACCTAGATCAACCGGGGCCTTCCAGTACCGGTGGGGTTTTACCAAAAAACCCAACATAACAACAAAATTTAAGTTTAATGCCAAGATTCAGAATCAAGGAGGAAAGATTGAAGCAGAAAACGAAAGAAAAAAATAGAAACACACATTTATTCAATGCAACATCAATCTAGGCAAAAAAAATCAAAATATAATAGTAGCAAGCACTAGCGAGAGATTGGATGCGAGCACCTCTTCTTTATCTTCAGATTCGGTTTCTCTATCTTCAAATCCATGAATGGGTTTGAGCGAACAATGTTTGGCTGAGAAAATAATTATCTAGGGCTTCGTGGAAATGTCAAAGTTCTTAACTGGTAGGGAGATGTAATATTAAAGATAAGTCAAAAGTAAATTATCTAGACAGGCCAATTAGGCCCGATTACCTCATAAATAATCCACCATCCATTGTATTTCTTATGTAAATGTTATTAGACCCACTAAATTTATTTGTTAATTCTGAATAAAATGTATATTGTAAGGAAATTGTTAAACCAAACATAATATTGTTATATTTTTTGATGTATCTATCTAGAAAACAAATAACTAAAAATATTAGTCCGGAACCGAAATAAAAACAGAATTTTCGAAATTTCCATAACGGAATTGAAATTGCAAATCTGTTACATGACGGGAACGGAATCGAAAACCGAATTTCAAAACCTTGGTTTGGTTATGCTTAACAATTTTCTCTAACTTCTATTATTAAGTTTTATGGATATAGCATGAATGTAAAACATGTTAAATGTTTATAACGAGATAGTAAATTCGCTAAACTGTAGAATATGCGTGTTTTTTAGTCCTTCATGCACATTATATCATGTTGCTCAGGGCTTATACTCTATAACTTAAGCTTGGCAGCAGGAAATATTTTAATGTATGTTTCTAATAAGATTATAATTTTGATAATTAAGTTATTATTATGGATTCTTAATTCAAATTTGCAGCAATGCATAATATCACTTATTATTAGTTGTAAGAATTTTAGTTTTGCATCCTTAGCATAGTATATAAGATAATATATGATTTTTCCCCTTAACTACTATATTATGTAACCGAAATCATTAGATTTCTAATATTTTAATATCTTTAGCTTTATTATTGGTTACTTGATGAAACTAATGTACAAGGTTACTCATGATGTTGCAATATTATTGGTTTGACATTGTAAAAAAGTTGGGGAGAAGCAAGTACACATCAAAAGGTAAAAGTAAATTATCATATTTGCATTGCCACCTCATCTATGATTTGCACTGTTTCAATAAGAAAACAAAATATGCACTAGTCACTCACATCACAATTCTTTCCTGCTGTCATGCAAGACTGCACCTACATGAACCATGCCTGTATGTTACACCAAACCAAATATCGTCCATGTCTACACTTTGGTTGCCTGTACAACATCGACACTGTCATTTTTCCATGGCCTAACATCCTGCTCCAGTGCCATACACCACAACTTTTAAGCTATTGATAGACCTTCGCGCAATACTCATGCATATAAAAAGGAGTATTAATACCATAAATAAATTAAAATTCTCCTTTGATGAGAAACTATACATGATTTATAAATAAATTAAAATAACTTCGGGCAGTTTGAAATGAATAAATTGAAACACAATTCAGTAACATGGTTGATAACTTACTCTACAAGTAACTATATGACTCAACAGAAGCTACAAAATTAGGAAGCGGAAATTATTAAACAGAAGACTTAAATGATAATGAATATAAAGTCAAGCCATGTAATTAATACAAGCACTGCTATGTAATTTAGCTTTGTTCTTCATTTGTGTGCTCAAAAGCCAGCTTATATATTTGGCTGTAGTCATCAACAAAATGAACTTCGAGTCCTTCCTTGATGTTGCCAGCAAGCTCATCAAAGTCTTGTTTATTTGCTGAAGGAAATATCAATGTCTTCACCTCAATTCTCCTTGCCGCAATTATTTTAATCTTGCTATCCATAAGAGTCTTAATTAGAGTGTTAATTTTAGTTCTTGAGGTAGTAATCCTAAGAGTATAAACTCGCACATTGGCTTTACCTTGGACCATCTTTCAGTACAAAAGTGTACCACTTTCCCTACAATGCCCATTTTATAATTAAAATATTTTATAGTAAAAAAGTTTGTTGCTAGTTGATTCCTCCGGTACTCCCAAATGTCTAGCCATCGATTTGTCATAGTACAGATGGAATAGTGTATCGGTAATTAGTTTGCATACATTGCAGAAGTGTCCCTTGCATTGGTAGTAATCTTGTTTCCATTAGCCGAGCTCTGAATTTCTGCTTCTATATTTTGACTTTATTAATATGCATCTCTCTACAAATGTAGATTCATTTTTTCTCTCTATAAATTATTTACCATATACATCTTGTATGAAGCTGAAACTATGTAGTTTCCACTCTACGGACTTGTTGAAGCTTTACCATCCCATAATATACCCCCCGACTCCCCTTCCCCATCAAATAACCATGACTTCATTTCTCAACCACGTTTTTGAAATGTTCGGATTATTAATTCCTCAACAACTAATCTCACTTATAGATGATTTAGCTAGTCCATCACTTTGTAAAAATAATAATTTGATATTGAAAAAAATGGATTATAAATTACAATTCAATGAAATCTTGTTAATTTATTAGAGAATTTTGTAGTAAGATGTGGTAACTATAAGCCTGTAGTAGCATTGAAATTATTTAATTTCTTTCGTATATGTATGATGATTGTAATATTTATGCATGTTCTATTTACAGAGTTTTTTTTGAAGTAATTAATTTTTCCATTTTTTTTCATTTTTCTATTTTAAACCTAGGAAAAAGTGCAGTACTATAGATCCGGTAAAAATGATGCAATACATGTGTATTTTTCATTTTTATTCTTGTGCAGGCATATTTGATTGAGATGAATAGCATTTAAACAAATTGCATCAATTGCATGCTTGAATTTCATGTATCCAACTAAACCAACCAGCTTTGATCATTCAGTTCCTTCCTATTTAACCTAGCATACCATATAGTATTTAATCGTAATGAAATCATGTGCTTCATACTTCATATTATCGAGATTGGTCTTAACGAGTTATTGAATGGTTGCTCCCTGTTATGAAAGTTGTTACCTTTAAAGAGTATGAGTCATTTAATAATGTTTCTTTTAGTATCACATAGAAGTTGGAAGTTTTTTCAATAGCAAATAGATTTGATTTTAGAAGAAGATAGATAAGAGGTTGGAGAAGAAAAAACGATTATTTTTCTTACAAAGAGTAAAAAAACTTTATTACTAAACTTTATTATAAAAGTTCATATTCTTTTCCTTACATTTCTTCTTTCCTCTTACATCCAAGATGAGTGAATCCACCTCTATTTATAGGAGTTCACATCTCAAATGAACGGTGGAGATTCACTTAATTTAACGGTTCTCCATAAATATCTCATAAATATTCTCTCATGCAATTTCAAATATATTATTCCATAAATATCTTCTAAATATTCTTTTATACAATTTCAAATATATTCCATAAATATCTAGCATATACTTTAGATATTTCCTATATGGAAAAATATAGATTAATAAAATCAAGTTTATTTTCAACACCTCCCTGTAAACTTGATTTTGTAGTACAAAGTAATGCTTGAAATCTTTGCATTTCAAGTGCTTTGGTAAGAATAGAGGTATTATTCAAACTTTTTTCATTGCATTGACCTTCTTACCGAACGTCGAGATCTTTAATGCAAGTTCACGAATTCTTGGTTTACTTCTTTTATTTCGTCCTTCTTCTTCACAATAGAATTTTCCGTAAACTAAGCATTCTAACATCCGCCTTGTTTCATTACCATAAATTTTGAATGAGCCATATATGTTATCTTTAAATTCTTTCATAAATTCATGTTTACAATCTTTGACCAATTCAATTGCATTATTTGTTTTTCAAATTTCACTTTTGTATGTCATTTCAGAAAACATTACTTGAAAATTAGGTTTCTTCAAAATTATATAAGCTTTGCTCTCCTCTTTATTTTCATGATGATGAACTTCATCGCTTACCTTTTTAGCTTCCTCTTTGAGCTTTTCTATTTCTATTTCTTGAACATTCTCCGTTTTAATTTCTTTAGATTTTTGATCATATTTCAAATCTCCTCCAAGCTCTTGAATTTCATCTCCTTGATTCATGTCTTCTTCATTTTCATCTCGTTTGCTTTTGCACTTTTCATCGTTTGCGTCATATTCGCTTACTTTATTTTCTTCATCTTCTTCTTTTTCATCCTCTACGCGTTTTCCTTCTTCTTTCAATTTATCCTTCTCTAACTCCTCAAATTTCAAAAAAATTCCAGCATCTTTCTCTTCCTTGCTATCCTTCTTTTTCTCTTTCTCATCAATCGGGTTGTCTTCTTCTATTATTGTTGTGTCATTCTTTCCATATACTTCTTTCAACAAGTTCCATGAATCTTTTGAGAACCTTCTACAAGTATATTATCATAGGCTACTTCATCAACGTTCTCACTTATCACAACATGAGCACGATGATCATTCCATCATAATTTCGCACACGCTTTCTTGTCAATTTGTGACATGCTCTCCAAATCATTCGCCTATTCATAACCATTTTCGACAATCTCCCATAAGCATTTGGAGATTAACTCCTCTTTCTTTTCCTTGTAAGCCAGTAGTAAAGTACCATCTTCTTGACTTCTTTCTTCAACGTAATTGGCCTTCTCTTCAACTTTATTGTTGCTAGGAGCTCTACAATCAGAAGCATAATGTCCAAAATTTTCACAAGTGTAGCATTTGACACGTCATTCCTTGAAGTTGAATTTCCTCTCCCACGACTTCTTGTTGATCTCTCTCCTCTTTGGTTGTTGTTATCATTGTTGTTGTCATTATTGGGTCTCCAACCTCGTCAATGTCCATATCCATGACCTCATCCTCGTTTTTTTATCATAACCTTGTTTGTGTTCGGTTCGATTGCTTTCTTCATTTTTTGAACCAATTCGTGTCTTGAGTACTTGCTCCATAATCCCTTCCTTCTTCGTTTTCTTTTCTTCATAGGCTTGCGATGAACCGAGAAGTTCCTTTATTGCCATGGCCTTCAAATTTTTCGTCTCTTCGATGATGGCGACAATATGTTTGAACTTTGGATCTAATGATCTAAGAATCCTCTCCATAATTCTTACATCATTTAACTTCTCACCCTTTCTTTTTAAATTATTAGTAACCGTCAAAACTCTCGAGAAGCAATCAAAGACTTATTCACTTTCTTTCATGTGCAAAGTTTCAAACTCTTCTCTTAAAGTTTGAAGACATACCTTTTTGATTTGATTGGCTCCTTTGTAAGATGTTCGAAGCTTCTCCCATGCTTCTTTGGCTAACTTTGATCCTGAAATCTTCTCAAAAGTATCATCATCCAATAATTGATAGATTAGACAGAGAGCCTTCTTATCTCTCACTCTTGAGTCTCTTAAAATATCCCTTTGAGTTTGAGATAGACTATCTTCATTCTCTTATTTGGTGTAGACTTTCTCGACTATCTCCTACAATCGCATGCTCCAAGGAGAGCCATCATCTTTAAACTCCAATTGTCATAATTGATCTTGGTGAGCATTGGGACTTGTAAGGAAATGCCGCTATTCGCCATCTTTTTAAGAGGATCTTCAAGCTCTGATACCACTTTGTTGGAAGTTTTCGTCAATAGCAATTAGATTTGATTTTAGAAGAAGATAGATAAGAGGTTGGAGAAGAAAGAATGATTTTTTTTATTATAAGGAGAAAAAAACTTGGTTGCTAAACTTTATTATAAAAGTTCATATTTTTTCCTTACATTTCTTCATTTCTCTCACATCCAAGATGAGCGAATCCACCTCTATTTATAGGAGTTCACATCTCAAATAAATGGTGGAGATTCACTTAATCTAATGGTTCTTCATAAATATCTCCTAAATATTTTCTCATACAATTTCAAATGTATTATTTCATAAATATCTCATAAATATTCTCTTTGTTTGTACCAAAATTGGGCACAACACCCTCCGGATGTGTTTGAAGAGATAAAATGAAGAAAATAAATATAAAATGAGGTAGATCTAACAAATACACCAATCAACAAATAAAAAGAAATTTAGAAATGCGCAAATTTAGAGTGGTGCGGCGTATTGCCTACGTCCATTATGAAATGATTGATGTTTATTGAATTTCACTTGATGGTTACAAGAGATTACAACAGTACAACTGAAGTATAGTAATGATTTCGGCAGAGTAGCAGCGCAGAGAAGCCAAAAGTCCATTTTCTGTAGGTCCAGGGTCCCTATTTATAGGTGTAGACTGCAAATATCTGGCTCAAATCTCAGAAGACTCTTTCTCTCACGTGGGTAGGCCCACATGATCGATCCGAGGTTGATTGGGATCGATCCCTGATCGATACTTGTACATTTTGTATCAATCAAAAACACCTCCATTTGGCCCAAGATCGATCAAGGATATTCTTGAGGTGGTACGCAAGCTCTTGTGTAAATTTGGTAGCATTTGGACTTGTAGATTTTGAGTTATGATCGATCCAAGTTTGATATTGCAAAAGGCTGCTGAGTTCATATCGATACAATTTGTATCGATGGCTTCATATCAATGCTGGCACGTGTCGTTCAGGGTGACGTGGTGCTATGTTCTAGGATCGATCCACTTTCCATGACGATTGACCGAATCTTCCACTTGAACGTGTTCTGTATCGCTACAATGCAATTCCATTCGTATCATTCTGGGCCGTTCTTATCGTATCGATGCTCGGTGCTCTACATTGTATCGATGATGTGTTGCTATTTCGTATTGATGGCTTTTACTTCAATCTGTATCGATACGTACTCATTCCTTTCGTATCGAAATTTGCTTATACGTTGCGTATCGATCACCGGCCGATTGATACGAACTGTCTGGACGAGATGATCGATACGAATAACTTTAAAGCTAAAATTATAAAAGTCTGATCGATGCGGGCTACTGATGGATACAAAGAGATATGGTGGCCGATGGATATGAACCAGTGCTTTCTTGAGGGTTGGATATGAAATCCAATGTTTATGAATGGGGCTGGTTTGGATGGATACGAAGGAGGTTGAATCATGATGGATACGAAATGAGGCTTCCTTCGTACATCTTCACTGATCAATATCTTGAGCATACCAACTCCGATTGACTTGAAATTTGGAACGTTGACTTTTATAGCTTTGCTAGACGTATTACATCGATTGTAGCTTGATCTGGACTCGGACAAAATTACCAGTATCCATAGTCGACCTGTGTGTAACCGATCTTTGGGGCGATCTATTTTTGGTTTTCAGTCGATTTCTTGGTGTCATAGCCTTGCCAAAAGGCGGGATAACATTTGCCCCCCAAAGTACTCTTGTGTGAACATGACGTGCTTTAAAAAGCTGCAATTTTCATTCTGAAAAGTTCTATCTGATTCGCTGAATAGTTGTTGTCTTTTTGTCAAAAGATGTAACCTTTGATTGATTCCCGGTAATATAAATACTGAATTGTTGATTGCCAATGATTGTATAGTGCATTGTTGTAACTGAGTGTCGAGTGCTATCAATCTGTTGTCCACTGTTGTAATCGTCACCAGGTGAACATTCAATTCTTGTGAATTTTGAAAATTGAATGTTAGTCCGTCATACATGCATGTATGTTAACCTAACTCCCGTTAACTTTTGCATGTTCACGAGTTATTGTCAAGTTTTTTTTGAATCGAGTTTTATATCGATCCTCTCCTGGATCGATGTGAAATTCGAGTTGTAATGACGCTTGATGGTCAATTTTAGAATATCCCTTCATATTGATCCTCTCCTGGATCGATTTGAGAAATTGGGATAGGCATTTCGTATCAATGGCTACGAACCCCCGTAGTCTTCTGGCAGATGGATACGAAGTTGTTGTTCGTATCGATGGAATATAAATGGTTCAAACAAGTCTTTGTTGCATCTTTCACATCGACGGATCATCGATGGATACGAATAAGCATGCTCTGGATCGATCTAAATTAAGGTTACGAACAGTTGCCCCCTGATCGATATGGATACGAAGAAGGTCCTTCGTATCTTTCTGGCTTCGACCGTTCCGACCGGTCTATTTTACTGGGAGACGAATTGCCTTTCTCCTTTGAGTTCGAGTCCATATAAATACATTTTGGACTTAAAAAAAATTCCACTTGCTCTTATTTTTCCCTTGCTTTCGTATCGATTGAAGAACCGAGAATTGGAAATTTCTTTCATCTCCAAGCTATTTAATTCCTCAATCCTTCAAACTAACCGCCTAAATTAGGTAATTAAACCCACAAATTCACACAGAAACGACGAGATTTGAATTTGTTTGTCATTCCATTCGTATTCATGGCCGAGTCCCATGAAGAGGTGGCCGGAGATGGTTAGAGTATGGACGAGGAAGGTCGGAATGGTTTCTGTGTTGCTTGAGTTGATCAGAGGAGAAGAAGTGTAGATGGGTACAAAAGATGCATTTGTATCGAGGATGGGTGATGGAGTGAAGGACGCATTCGTATCAATGATGGATGACAGAAGAGTTCGTATCGATCTAGATTGAGAGGGAGTTCATATCGATCCGAGCAATGGAACTTCGTACCGATGGAGTGGGAAGCTTTGTATCGATTTATGTTGGGAGTTCATATCGATCCAAAGTGATTGATACGAAGGCTTGGATCTGGGGATCGATATTAAGGCGCCGTATGCGATCGATACGAAGTCGATTGTTTTTGATCGATACGAATTGACCTTTCGACCAACGATACGAAATGTTGACTTCTCTAATCGACATGAATGGTACTTCTAGTGATCGATCTGAACTTGCACTCTGATGGATACGAAATTTTTGCACACTCAAATACTTGACTTCGACGAGCTTCTGGCTTGCATAATTGGACTAAACCGCTTCATTGCATACTTAACTGCCCTTTAAGCTCGTCGATGGAACTATAACTTGACAAATTTGACGAACTTTAACTTGGATCGATCTCTGAATTTTGAATGGCACTATTGTGACGATCAGCAATGACGGTCACTCCAGTTGAATCTCGAAGTCTTATCGTTCGAACATTTCTCAAATTCTGTAGAACTTCTTAAGTATTATGTAGCACTGCACTGCACAACACATTCACGCACTTCACACTGGGGGAAACACGGGTTTAAAATCATCTAATGATGATTTTTACCGAGTTCAATAGCTATGGAACCCGCAAGTTCACAGTCGCAGGATGTTCAGAGTCTGCCTCTCCCCGCAATCGAAATGCCGGTTATCGCAGCCGACGTTATTAGCCCTGCTCCAGACGAGCTACCAAAAGCAGTCTTCATCGCACACCCACAAGATTCTATCCATTCTAACATTTTTGAAGATTCGTTGGGTAGAATTTGTTTAAGGCACGGGTTGTTGTTGGAAGATGTCTTACTACCGCGGTCAGAAGATAGAGCCCACAACCCCCCAGAAGGGTATACAGCTTGCAACAGATTTATGTGTGTAGCCGGGACAGTTCCTCCTTTCAACCAATTCATCTGAGAAGTTCTATTTTTCTTGAGGATCGCTTCGTCTCAGCTGCACCCGAATGGATATGCGTTGCTCAATAGTTTTTTTGTCAAAAATCATGGAGTGCCTCTTCCGTCCTCCGATGGTAGAGGAGATTAGATACTTATTCAATATAAAGATTCACAGGGACAACCCTTCCTTTCCATTTCTAGAAGCAGTTAGAAATTGCCAAGTCATGACCGAGGCTTGGAGCAAGTTGAGTTACTTTAAGACCGAATGGTTCTATGTTCGGTGTCCACTGGGGTTTGCCAGACGGTGGCTAGCAAGAGGTAAGTGCCCTGGCCTCCTTGTTGACTAACCTATTAATAGTAGTTGATGTCGAGTCTAACATTTTCTTTTCTTTAACAGCTTCAATTCCGCGACCTGAAGGTGCTCAGTTTAAGAAGATAGTAAGAGTTCTCCAAGAGGTGCCCGCTGAGTACAGAGAGATTGATGAAGTCCTCACGGACGAGAATCTGGTCGTCGTCGAGCTAATTGACAGAGACCAAAGCATTGGACTCGTAGGAGTTCTTAAGGCAGCACTAGTGACGCAAGCTCGAAGGAGAGCCTCCGGGATAGTAATTACCGAGCAAGGCAGTGATGGAAATATGTCCGCTGGGGACGAGCCCGCAGCTGGGCCTTCGCAAAGTCCTCCACCTTTAAAGCGGAAGAGAAGAGGCAAGTTTACTGCTCGAAAATCTATAAGGCGCAAAACCGTCATAGTCTCTTTGCCTGCAACTAGTCAAGAGATTCCTCCTTTGTAGATGGAGAGCTCCTTTGCAGGATTGGCAGACATCCCCATTCCGGATGACTTGCCTTTGCACCAAGATACCGAATTAGAGGGGATCCAAAGCGCCTTAGACATAGGAGAGCCGACTCCTCCGAGTACGACCATTACAACCGGTTGGTTAGGGGGTTTGCACATGCACACACACACTTCACAGCACCACACAATTTCTAATCATAAGTTATTCATCTCTGAATATTACCAACTCTATTTCTCTCTTCATTTTATAGATATGATGTCGAGGTGGTAATCTATGCTTGGTAGCCTTCGTTCTACGCGCCGTTTATCTAGCTCATACTCTGAGTCTCGCAGACGTGAGGCCGATAGAGACCACGACTGCGGTTATTCCAGTCAGGAGAGGGAGCGCTACGAGGGGGAAGGGACAGGTAGCGCTACGAGGGGGAAAGGGACAGGGAGAGGGAGAAGGAGTATAGGCGTCATTTCTGATCGTGCTCTCCGCCACCTTGAGGTCCAACACAACTCTCTGGTTCTGGTAAACAACCCCTTGAATCTTCACGTCAAATACCACCTCTCCAAGCATCCAGGCCTGACCAACAGCGTCAGAGGACTGAAGTCGAGGCTTCTGTTGCCACTGAACAAGCCATCACAGAACCCACCGGGGAAGGAGCGATTAGAATCGCTTAGTTGAAAAAGGATTTTTCGAATATCTGCTTTGACGGCTTCATATTTCCCCCGCACTTAAAGCGAATACCCAATGAGGTAGAACATACGATGCACAACTATATATACGATATTTATAGCCAATATCGGGAATGGATGAAGACCACAGATAAAGTATCGGCAGTGGCCTTTGAGCGGGCGATGACAATCGAGAAACTAGGAACTGATCTCACTCAAAAGGACCGTATAATCCAGGTGCTTAATGATGAAAACGAGTCTGTGAGAAATTCAAAAACGGAGGCTAATAAAAGAGCCGACAAGGCAACCCAGAGGATGGAGGAGATGAGGCGAACGCATCTGGCCCTGGTTGAGGAAATGGGGCACCGGACCACCACCGTCATGGCTGAAAGTGATGCGGTGCTAAAAGAGCTTGAGGAGCTTAAAGCCAAATTTGCTGAAGTCATCAAAGAAAAAGACGATGCAAATAAAGCCGCTCAGGAAGCATGCAAGCAGGTTGTGGCACTTAGGGATGAGAGGGATGCGGCAACGCTAAAGGTTCAGGAAGCCGAAGCCAGGGTTGTGGGTGAAGTGAGAGCGGCAGATGCCAGGTTGGTGGGTGACATTGAAGATCTCCTCATTACATATAATGCCAATGTTCTGAAGCATCGAAATTTGAACTGGCTCGAAGATTATCCATCCCATCTATACAATGCTTGGTGCCGCTTGATTGAAGATGAAAAAGCAGAGCACCATACTGAATTCATCGATGAGTTCGAATTAGATAATTGGGTGCTGAATGAGGATGAGAGAAGAGTTCTCCACGATGCCACTATTATATTCGAGAAAGAGAGACTCAACACTCAACATCCAGAGGCTGGAGAGGGTTTTGGCGTTGAGCATCACGATACAAGCTCTAAAATCCCTATGCCAACCCAGCCCGAATCTACTCCCGTGGTTGATCCTCTATCTGTGACTGCTTACAATCCTGATCAACCGCAATTGTCTCCAGCTCGCGAGCATGCCCCTGAAGCCACTCCGGCTCCACCTGCGAGCCAATCTGAGGAAGGTATTCTGAACATTTCTCACATTTATCTAAAGTAAGGAGCTTTGTTCAAAGTAGTCACTAACACCTTTTCTCTTATCTTTATTCAGCGATAGGAGCCGCACCGGTCGTGCCCCCTGCAACCCAAGAGTCGCATCATGAGCAGGAGGCCCTTATGATTGAGGCAACCACAACAACGGCCGCTGCGCCAACTGACGGAGTGCAGGGGAGCGCTTTTACTTTTGATGAGCAGATGATGGAGGAACTCCTTGGTCATCAAAGTGACCCACTTACCGACCTGCCATTCGTCATGGGCGAAGGCACATTCATGGTCAGCTCTTTGGGCCTAACTGGCAGCATCACCGTGGACGCTCAAACTATCATGAAGAAGAGATAATAGCGGAGATTAAATCCAAGATGGAAGCAGCCGCACATGCCAGTGTTATCGAAGGTGGTATGGCAAGTCCTAGTCTAGCTCCTCTGCGAATGATTTCTCCCG
Organism: Allium fistulosum; assembly: GCA_030737815.1. Lineage (NCBI taxonomy): Eukaryota > Viridiplantae > Streptophyta > Magnoliopsida > Asparagales > Amaryllidaceae > Allium > Allium fistulosum. The sequence goes on from CM060904.1 coordinate 316,342,986, forward strand.
ACGGCACAATTGTCGATACCAACGTGCCTCCCTCGTCTTCCAACGTCGAGAGTGTTCCTATTCCTCCGACTCCGTATTCAGAAAGTATTCCAATTCTCGTGAGTTCGGAGGAAGAGATTACTATAATTCCTCCGGCTGGAGAGCAACCGCCAAAAGGCAAAGGCTCGAAGAGGCATCCGAGCGGTAGCTCAAGTTGGTCGACGCCGGGGAGGAAGAAGAAGAAACCGAGGGAGTAGACGTATCTTCTTGCTCCCTTTTTTGGTAGATAGATAGGAATTTCTTTTTTGCTTCCTGTAGGCCGTGTAGAGATGCTGGTTCGACCCCTGCTAGTAGGATTTCTCGAAATGACTTTTGTACTTATCCTTCTTTTTCAAAGAATAGTTACAATAAAATTCCATTATGTTTCCAGCATAGTTTCGTGTTTATTTGCTTAAGTGTTTTAGCGCTCGAACCTCCATTTAATGCACTTGTGAAGGCTTAGTCTCTGAATCGGACTTGAGTTTAGTTGTTAAGCCCCGAAGTTATGGCTTCGGGTCATGACCGAACGTTAAGTCGAGTCTCAACATTGTACTGTTTCGGTCAGTAGCTGGTACTTGAATTTTAGGTAGTCGCTTTCCGTCTTCGATAAATCGAGCTTAACTTAGTCGGAACGATGTTGAAAAGAGAAAGGTTCGAGTGATCGGATCACACTCATTCATCTATTGGTAATTGCATCCACACTTTGGGGATTGCATTTGCACGTTGGCAGTCAGTCACGCCCGCTTAATGTTTAAAGATATGCTCGCACTCCGGGGACTTAAGTTAATTTACGGGCGGTCAGTCACACCCGTTTGGTATCTAGAATTTCATCCGCACTCTAAGGACGTGGAGCTGGTCGATGGATGGTCAGTCACACCCATTTTGATGTTTATACTCCAGTTCGCACTCCAGAAATCTGGAGTTGGTCAACAGACGGTCGATCACATCTGTTTTGAGTTTTAGTATTTTGTTCGCACTCTGGGAACGATAGATTTATCAGGATCGTGGACGGTCGAGTCACATCCAGCCAGAGTTAACAAGTGAGGTCGTTAGACGGACGGATTCATCCTCCTTAGACCTTGATCACACATGGGCGAAGTCGTTAGGTGGACGGATCCACCCTCTTCGAGCCCACATTTGTAAGTTTATACTCCAGCTCGGACTCTGGGAGCCGGAGTTAGTTAGAGGATTGTCGTGTATCAATCCTTTTTTTGGCTTCAGTGTGATGGCTTGCTCTTGAGCTCGGGTTTCACTTAGCGAGTGAACGGTCGTATCATAGTCACTCTCTATTTGAATAAGTCCCACCGTAGGGTGGAACTTAGCTCTCCGTGCATTGTGATGGTCGCATAACGCATTTTAAGAATCACTGCTCTGGCTCGAAGAGATTGCATTTTATTGCTAAAATAAGAAAATATAGCAAAGCCAGTTGCCATAATTACAAATTCAAATTTGAAAATGCATAAACAAATTGCAAATGAAAAGCAGACTGAATGAATAAATAAAGTCTATTATGTGTAGTAGTGATGAAGACACTCGCTGTTTCAGGCTCTCGGCAGAGTGAGACCATCAATGGTCGATAATTTAAATGTGCCGTCTCCGAGTCTTTGTTCAATAACATACGGTCCCTCCCATGTTGGTTTTATATGCGAAGGGATCGAGTAAATTCTCTTGAGGACGAGATCGCCGAGTTCAAAGGTTCGGGGTCAGACCTTAGCATTGTACAATCGGGCCACTCGACTTCGGTATGCGGCTGCCCTCAAATCAGCCTCTTCAGGCTTCTCATCTAATAAGTCCAGAGATTCGGCAAGTAATATAGAATTTTTCTTCGGATCATAATACGTCACACGATGAGAATGCACCTCCAACTCGACTGGAATAATGGCTTCTGCGCCGTAGGAAAGTGAAAATGGAGTATGGCTGGTCGCGGACTTGTGGGTCGTTCGATAAGCCCATAGGGCCATAGGAAGTACATCGACCCATTTGCCCTCGGCCTTTTCCAATCATTTCTTCAGAATTGAATTTATAACTTTATTAACAGCTTCGACCTGTCCGTTTGCTTGAGGGTGCACAACTGCAAAGAACTTCTTCTGGATATGGAATCGTTGACAGAAATTCTTGAACTCGACACTATCGAATTGGGCTCCGTTGTCAGTGATGATGGTATGTGGGAGACCAAATCGACAGATAATATTGCGTACAACAAAGTTGATCACTTTCTTCGTTGTGATAGTAGCAAGGGGCTCGGCTTCTGCTCATTTGGTAAAGTAATCAACTACAACGATGGCGTACTTCACGCCACCTTTGGCTAGAGGTAGAGACCCAATAATGTCGATGCCCCATATTGTGAACGGCCATGACTGACCATCTGAGTTATTTCGGTAGGCGGAGCTCTTGGAATTCGAGCATGTTTCGGACATCTGTCACATTTCCTGGCATAATCTGATGCATCACGATTTACATTCGGCTAATAATAACCATATCTGAGCACTTTCTTAGCAAGAGCTTGCCCCCTGGTGTGATCGCCACATTCTCCTTCATGGACATCATGCAATACTCGTTTGATTTCATCGTGAGTGATACACTGGAGTAAAGGAACAGAGTACCCTCTTCTATACATGACTCCATTCTGAATAGTGGACAGCGAAGCCTTTCGAAGAACTTGTCTTTTCTCGCTCCTGCGCTTTGGCAGGGTCCCATGCTCGAGATAGTTTCTGAACGGAGTCATCCATAACTCCTTATCGGGTATGACTTCAAGCACCCAGTTGGTCTCCATTTGATCAATACTCGGGGAAGACAGCGTCTCAATGGGAACGAGTCCCATTTGCTGTGCCTCGCCGGTGCTGGCTAATTTTTCCAAGGAATCAACCTTCTGATTGTGTTCTCGGGGTATGCAATAGATGGCATACTAATCAAACCGATTCAATATTTCCTAGACCCGAGTGAGATAGGCGGCCAGTCTCTAGTCTTTGGCCTGGTATTCCCCCTGAACTTGACACACGACCAATTGTGAATCGCAGTAAATCTCCACAGCAATGATTCTTAAATCTCTGGCAAGCCTTAGTCCGGCGAGCCGGGCTTCATATTCAACCTCGTTGTCTATGGCATGGAAATTGAACTTCACAGCGTAGCATATAGATCGGCCTTCAGGAGTTTCAAGCACAACCCCAGTGCCTGAGCAGCGGTCATTTGATGCACCATCAGTATGTAGCTTCCAGACATATTTGGGAGATTCGCTGGTTTCGGGAAAGTCTTCCAGGATAGTGAATTCGGCGATGAAGTCTGCTAGGACTTGTCCTTGAATAGCTCGCCTTGGTGTGTAAGTGAGATCGAACTAACTCAGCTCGAAATTCCACTTAAGTAACCTACCAGATGTCTCAGGCCGCGTAAGGACCTGTCGTAACGGCTAGTCAGTGTAGATAGTGATAGGATGAGCCTGAAAATACGGGCAGAGCTTTCTCGAGGCAATGACAAGACAGCAAGCTAACTTCTCCAATTTCAGATAATTTGTTTCTGCTCCGGTCAGCCGTTTGCTGATGTAATAGACTGGCCGTTGTATCCGGTCCTCCTCCTGAACTAAAGCAGCACTGATTGTGTTTTTTGACATCGCCAAGTAAATGTACAGTCTCTTGTGATCAATAGGTTTTGACATAATGGGTGGTTTGGCAGGTGTTGAACCAGTGCTCAAAATGCGCCCTCATACTCTGTAGTCCATTCAAAGTTCCGTTTCCCTTTTCTGATTAGATCGAAGAAGGGAATGCACTTGTCGGTGGATTTTGAAATGAACCTGCTCAGTGCTACTGCCTTCCCGTTGAGGCTCTGAACTTGCTTTATAGTCCTTAGAGTCTCAAGATTTCTAATTGCCCAGAATTTCTCGGGATTGGATTCGATTCCCCGAGCATTGACGATGAATCCAAAGAATTTTCCAGACGCGACCCCAAAGTGACATTTCAACGGGTTGAGTTTCATTCTGTACTCTCAGAGGATGTTGAACATCGTTTCTAGGTCTTTGATATGATTGGTGGAGAATCGCGACTTCACAAGCATGTCGTGCACATATACCTCCTTGGTCTTTCCGATCTGGTTAGCAAACATTTGGTTGACGAGTCTCTGATAGGTTGCCCCGACATTCTTAAGTCCGAACGACATCACTTTATAACAATAGAGTCCCAAATCGATGACAAAGCTGGTATGCTCCTTATCAGGTAGGTGCATCGGTATATGATTGTAACCAGAATATGCGTCCATGAAGGCTAAAGGTTCATGTCTGGCCGTTGAGTCTACAAGCTGATCAATACGGGGAAGTGGAAAACTGTCTTTAGGGCAAGCTTTATTCAAGTCCGAGTAGTCAATGCATATTCTTCATTTTCCGTTAGGTTTCCTGATAAGTACAGGATTGAACACCAATTTGGGATATAATGCATTTCAGGTAAACCCGTTCGACATGAGTTTCTCCACCTCTTTCTTAAGGTTGGCAGATCTCTCTAGATCCATACCATGCCTTTTTTGCTTGATCGGGACGTGCCACGGGTCAATATTCAATGCGTGGCTTGAGATGTCCGGCAAGGTCCCTCACATGTTGGAGTGCATCCAGGCAAACACGTCGAGGTTTGCCCAGAGAAATTCAACCAATTCCTCTTTCATCTGTTGGCTTAGCTGAGATCCAATCTTTACTATTTTAGAATTGTCTTCATTATCGATCGGAACATCGATCGTCAGCTATGCCGGAGAAGCCTGATTATCTTTAACTTCATCTTCACTTTCGGTATCTCTCGGATCAAGGTCTCTTGGGAATTTGTTATGGTGCTCGGGCCTTGGCACATGCATTAACTATCAATTATTCATAAAGCGAACGTAGAGAGATTCCTCTACGCCCTTTGCCTTCTCTTTTCGCTGCGCCTCCCGCAGCTCAGCAACATAACAGGCTTGTCCAGCAGCCTGGTCTCCCTGAACGACCCCGACTCCATTATCGGTAGGAAATTTCAAAGTTAGACCCCAAGAGGCGATAGCGGCCCTAAACTCAGCTAGGGCCGGTCGGCCCAAGAAAGCGTTGTATGGTGAGTCAATATCCAATACAATAAACTGCAATATCCGAACTCTTCGGCCCTCTCCAACTCTCAAATCCACTGGTAGCTCCACCATCCCAGTGGGTATAGTCGCACTGCCATTGAAGCCATGAATACGAGACTGACAAGGCTTCAAATCTTTGGCTTCCATCTTCATTTGATCATAGGCTCACTTAAAGGGTATGTTCACTGAACTTCCACTGTCCACTCGCTTAAATAGTATGGCTTTTACTTCAGTCCGTATCGATACGTACTTATTCCTTTCGTATCGAAATTTGCATATACGTTTCGTATCGATCACCGATCGATCGATACGAACTGTCTGGACGAGATGATCGATACGAATAGCTTTAAAGCTAAAATTATGGAAGTCTGATCGATGCGGGCTACTGATGGATACGAAGATATGTGGTGGCTGATGGATACGAACCAATGCTTTCTTGAGGGATGGAGACGAAATCCAATGGTTGTGAATGGGGCTGGTTTGGATGGATACGAAGGAGGTTGAATTATGATGGATACGAAATGAGGCTTCCTTCATGCATCTTGACCGATCAATATCTTGAGCATACCAACTCCGATTGACTTGAAATTTGGAACATTGAATTTTATAGCTTTGCTAGTCGTATTACATCAATTGTAGCTTGATTTGGACTCGAACAAAATTCACCAGTATCCATAGTCGACCTGTGTGTAACCGATCTTGAGAACAATCTGTCTTTGGTTTTTAGTCGATTTCTTGGTGTCACAGCCTTGCCAAAAGGCGGGATAATACTCTTATACAATTTAAAATATATTCCATAAATATCTAGCATATACTCTAGATATTTGCTATATGGAAAAATTCATATTAACAAAATCTAGTTTATTTCCAACAATAGAAGTAGTAGGTGATATGAGGTAAGAAAACCAATGGTTATCCTCCTTTATTGGAAAGATCAAATGATACCCAATTCGTATAATATCCTGTAATGTTGAACTATTATAAGCAACAAGAATGGTAAAATGGAAATGATATTAGGAAATCATCCCGTTAACCTTTTACATCAGTCAAAGAGATTATTCTCAGTTATCAATTTCAAGCATTATATGAAAGTAAAAATATGTGTAGAGAAGCGCATGCTTAGCACATGGGATATTTATCTTTTTGTGTAGAAATGCAAATTTATCAATAAGTCTTATGATTGACCTAATGGGTATTAATATGTTCTTGGTTAGGATCATTCAGTCCAAAATTAAGTATCATGGAAGAGAAAGGGTCAAGAAAAAAAGCCAAAAAACAACCTTTTTCTATTCTAAAATTATAAACATACCTTACTGTTTTTCTTAAGACAATTAATATATTTTATCTTGATCTTAATCCACAAGCCTCACATTTATATTATCATCCTGATTATTATTATCAAGTACAGTGAGAGATAAGTTCGTATTTTGATGAAAAGAATATAGTATTAGCTTTCTGATGCTTAACAAAACATATGGTAACAATATATGTACTACTGGTTGCTATTAGAGTTCGATGTGGTTGGATTCAGTCCAAACAACCATTAGGTGTGACTTACACGTATGAGTTAAATCACTAATATTACATGTCAACCAACTCCCATTTAGACAACACATCTTTCAATTTATAGTCGATTTGGGACTATTTTTAATTTTTAATCACTTTGCCACTCCATTAGCTACATGATACCCAATTGTTCGAAACTATTTCCATTGCACCTAAATTTGCATAGCAGTCCACATAAGTCAGCAATTCCTACAACATGAATATTAGTTTTTCTCTGTGCACACCTTGTTTAATTTAAAACAACTATGTACCATAGCAAGTAAGGGATTGAGAGAGATTCGATCACTTTTCATACTATAAGGTATAGAATAAAATACTCCACATATTAAAATAAATTACATGACATGTAGACCTCTCATATAAAATATGATATCAATATCATATAAAATGATTTTATTGTATATTTGATTTATTTTGCTAATTTTTTGACTTTTGCTTTATAGGTAGATGGATATTTTTGATGTAAATAAATGTCGCAACAAGTTATGGATTAGAAGTTATTTTTGCTGCTAGAACTACATTTTGGTTTGCACCCTTATATGTATTACTACTTTTGGTCACTTGTTGCTACTTGTTCTACATTGTTAATGAAATATTATGGACGTATTATATATGTTTTGATGTAAGAATATTGCATATTTTGATTATGCAATGTTACATGTTGATTATGAGATGTGCGATTAATATAAAATATTAACTATGAAATGTGCGATTAATATAATATCTTGATTTTGAAATGCCCGTGTTAATTTTAACAAATGTAAGTATACAGATTGAGATTGATGTGTATCGAAATGGAACTTGCGAAAGGGAAACATAAAAATCCTAATCGATAGTGTTTTTAAAGTGTCGTGCAAGCCTTCAACAGCGTTTTTAAAATGCCGTGGTAACTTTTAACAGCGTTTTTGAAATGCTGTTAAAGGACTTTTAAAAATGAAAAAACGCAGTGAAAAAACATTTATAGCAACACATAAATGCTGTAAATAAATAACACAGCAAGGACCAAAATCCTGTAAAAACAACTCATAGCAAAAGCTTTATGTTGTATATGTTTAACATAATAAAGAATTAAATGCTTAAAAAACTTATCTTAGCAAGAGATAACCGCTATGAAATAAATTTGATGGCATAATTCAAACGCTAAGAAAAGTTTTAGCTCATTTGCATAAGCGCTATAGAATGTGTTGATAACCTCAACAAAATGCTATTAAAAATCTCTTTTTACAGCGTTTAATCTACTGTTATGGTATGTTCCTGACCTATAATGGCATGTCGTTACATAACGTATTGAAAAACGCAGTTAAAACATTTTATAGTGTTTTTTAAACGCTGTTAAAAGTCCAGTTTGTTGTAATGTTTGCTTATGCGACAACTTTACCTCTCTACATCGATATCACCCCCAAGATAGTACTATAAGATGTTAATATGCAATGTACCGATTTTGATGAAAATAACCATATAAATATTATTATTGATGTTTTCTCAAGTTATATAGTATATTGTGCAGGATATTAGAAATATTTAATAGGTTTACACAAAGTGTTGATTAAATAAAAACTTGCAGAACTGATCAGTATAAAAATTCAAGAGTTGATCAATATATATTTGAAGACTCAGAAGTTTTTAAGAGTTCAAGAATAAAAGCATGAAGAGCTCAAGAAATATATATCATTTTTATTAAGTCTTGGTTTAAATGTTAAAGACCCGAGTAGTATCCTATCTTTGTCTATCTTTACTTCGCAAATTATTATTTAACACCCATGTTTTTATAAAAGAATAGTATTTAATTTATAAATTAGAACCAATTTTAATAGAATTTTTATAAAAATATTTATTATGAAACATAATTAAAGAGTTTTTGAAAATATACAAATTATAATGTATATGTTGATATATAAATATATATATGTCGACATAGTGACCATTGCTCAATTTTTTTTATAAAAAGAGGCGATTTTTGGCACTATCCTTTCACCAATAGATACATCTATTCAAACTATATTTAAAGAGTTTTGAACTCGAATGTTACACAATAATTTTCATTACTTTCTTTATCTCCTTCTTCTCTTTGATTCTTTTTAATATTTTAACGAAGTTCTGCCGAATTCTACATCAACTCTTAATCTCTTTCTCTCTACATATACTCAAAAGATTAATGAAGATTCACTTCTGTTCTACACCATTAACTCTCCGATCTTTACTCTTTTCTACTCAAAATCAAAGATATTCCATTACTAAAGGTCTATAGGAAATTGTATCGATAAATTATTTGAAATTATGATCGAAAAATTCAGTTTTTGGTAGTCCAATACAATTACTTGATAAAGGTGATTTTAACCACCCGAATGAAAGTTAACAGTTTCGTAAAGGGTGTTGTCTTACCTCCTCAGTCAAAGACAGGATAGGTATTCTGGTTACCTAAGTCAAATTCCAGCGGGTGTGTTGGTTACCTGAGTCAAATTCTAGTAGGTGTTTCTAGCCACCTGAGTCAAAGTCAAGACGTGTAAAGGATGTTCTTATCACCTGGCTTAAAGTGAAGATGTGATTATTGAAATTATGTATGGGGTACAAGACTAGATGTAGGATTTGGAATCCAAATCAGTATATAATTATTTGTTTCTTCTTTACCTTTACTTTTACTACATTTACTCATTATTCTATGGTTGATCTATGATTATATTATTTACATATGTTTGAATTTTCTATGGTAAAGTTTGAAATCTGCAAGTATATTGTTAAAATGTTTAAATACAACATTCACCCCCCGCCCTCTAATGTAAAATAGCCTTAAGATTCGTTCTGCTGTAGTATAGATTAGGTTATATTACCTCACACATTTGGTATCAAAACATATAGTTTTCAAAAACTCATAATATAATTTTTCTAAAATTTTAAATGGCTACTAACACTAGCAACACACTATTTAACACATTTGTAGAAGGCCAAGAAACTGCTAAACTCCTATTGTTTAATGGTAGTACTTGTATATACTAGTCATGTAGAATGAAAAATTTATTTACAATCTAATGGCTTAGAAATTTTGAGTTTAAGGAACCCGAGACTGCATTCGCTTAATTGGAAAACGAGCAAACGACACAACCACTTAGTAACTCCAAAGCTATGAACATACTATTCTGTTCATTAGATAAAATGAATTTATGAAATATGGAGAACATTGCAACTTACACACGAAGGCACTAGTAAGATTAAACAAACCAAGATTTCTATGTTAACCAGCCATTTAAGTTATTTAAAATGAAACCAAATGAGTCTAACTCTGACATGTATTCTAGATTTCAACATATACTGCATGCTTTAGTTTCATTAGGAAAAGACTACACTGAACAAATCAAGTTCGAAAGATTCTTAATTCACTTACAAGTGTATAAGATCAAAAGACTCTAGCTATAGAAGAAGACAATGATATCAGTGTAATGAAAGAAGAAGAACTAATAGGTAATTTAATGTCATATGAAGTATAATTGCATGGCATAAATGAAAGCCAATTGGATGAGAAGAAAACATTGGCATTTAGTGCTACTCATGAAAATCATGGATCAAAAAATGACGAGGAAATGGCGTTTATGATTTGGAATTTTAGAAAATTTCGGAAATATCGAAAAAGGAACAAGTTCAGAAGAACTGATGGAAATCCGAACAAATCAAGGAGCAAAGGCACCATCAAATGCTTTTGGATGCAACAAAACTGGATAGTTTCAGAGGGATTGTCCAAACCAAAAGAAATTGAAGTTCTCTCCCAACACAAATTCATTCAACAAAATGAGGAAACGAGCTTACAATACAACATGGGACGATTCAAATTTTACATCAAGCAACAGTGACTCAAAGATAGAAAATGTAGATCTATGCTTTCTAACAGAAAATGAACAAACAATGGTTGATTTCAAAGCAAAAGGCACAGACATTGAAGAAAACTAGGAGTGATACAAAATTTTGGTATTTTTTAATTAATTTATTTATTGCAATAGAATTCATTAATCTAGATGTTAGACTTTCGTAGATAGATAATACGTGTTTCAAATTTTTTGTAGTTCTTTTTGAAACAGTTAATAGTATTTTAATTTAATAGTATTTATATTTAATACAAAACTCATTTAATTTGAAAAATAATTATTTCAATATATTATATAATATGTATAAATAAGAGATATAGATTTACAAATATTAAAATAATAAAATAATAAAATATACAGATATGTAAATAATTATATATTTTAATAAAGAATAAGCTTAAAAATATTGTAATACAAGTAGTAATTGATAAAGAAGATGAAGCTATATTATAACAATAAGTACTCTTTAATATAATCATTTGTAGAATATCTTAATTTAGAAATAGTATGTTTACTATATTAATTCTTTTTGAAATATTGACAGTCATACTATTCTATCATTTCTAACTTTCTTATAATAGTAATTAATTCATAAAAAAAGAAAAAGAAAAAAAGGGTGGTTCAAATTTATAGTCCTAATATTTGAAAATCCGAAACCGGTATATTAACAAAAAAATCTTATTAAACTAAGAAAAGAATTAGGTATCTGCTCATTTTCTAAAATATAATAAATATCTATATATAGTGTTTAAAAAGATAAAAAATATATACGTCGACACATAGAACATTGAAACTGATTTCCCTCCTTAATTTAAATTTTATAATAAAAACTGCCTATATAACTAAACTATTTCATCCTTAGACCCATTTTCTTTTATATTTTCATTGTAAAAATTAAATACACATACCAATTAAATGGATCCAAACACGTCCAAGCACCCACTTGAAAGAAATTCACCTATTCATGACTTAACCTTCTCGAAATTAGGGGAAATTGAGAAAGAAATGAAGCAAGTTATCAACATGCTTGCTGAAATTCATGTTCTTAAAATTTGAATGAAAAATGAACAAGAGAGGCAAGTAAGGATTATAAGGAATCTTTTGAATCATCTTCAGAACAATTAAATGGATACTATTATATTAGAAGGGGAAGAACCTCGAAATTTGGTTGTCCATAATCCCATTAACACGAGAAATGAATCTGAAGAAGAAGAGGAGGAAGAAAATGAAGAGGAAGAAGAAGAGGAAGTAAAAATGGAGGTTGACGATGAAAATGAGGTTAGATATGTAGGAGAAGTAATTTTTGATGCTAATGGAACTTAGTGGAACAAAAAGGAAATTATTGTTTTCAGTATCCAAATTGTAGCATTCACAAAATTCCAGTCATCAAGAAGCATCACTAGGATCTTTATTTATTTAAATGTGTGTATGTATGTTTGTTTTATTAGAAAGATGTAATTGTTAAATGTTTGTAAATCTTTTGTTATATATGATATTTATATTTGTATCTCGTATAACTCGAACTATTAGTACAACTATTAGTCACCATGGAGAACTACACTGAGCGTTGAAGTGGGGATATAGAAAGTACAACAGTTAGTCACCATTGAGAACTACAGTGTGCATTCACAAAATGAAGTATCCGAGTGTACCATATTGTCCTTAATTTGGTAGGAGTTCATCGGTCAAAGTTTTGCCTGATCTCGAGTTAGTATGAAGAATTTATTACAGTCTGAAGAATAAAATAGTGGCTTCTGCCTATGCTGAGTTCAAATATGAGGATGTAGCTTGTTGTTTTCTAAGTACAACTATTAGTCACCCTGGAGAACTACAATGAGCATTGAAATGGGGATATAGTCTGTTATTTACTAAGTACAACTATTAGTCACCATGGAGAACTAAAGTGTGCATTCACAAGATGAAGTATTCGAGTGTAGCATATTATCCGTAATTTAGGTGGGAGATCATCGACCGAAGTTTCGTTCGATTCCGAGTTAGTATGAAGAAGTTATTGTAGCATGAACAAAAAAATAGCGGCTACTACCTAAGCGAAGTTCAAATACGGGGATGTAGCCTGTTATTTTCTAAGTATAACTGTTAGTCACCATGGAGAACTATAGTGTGCGTTCATAAGATGAAGTATCCGAGTGTACCATATTGTCCGTAATTTAGGTGGGAGCTCATTGGACGAAGTTTTGCCCGATTCTGAGTTAGTATGAATAAGTTAGTACAATCTGAAGAAAAAAATAGCATCTTCTGCCTAGACGGAGTTCAAATATGAGGATGTAGCCTGTTATTTTCTAAGCACGACTATTAGTCACTATGGAGAACTACAGTGAGCGTTGAAGTGGGGATATAGCCTGTTATTTTCTAAGTACAACTATTAGTCACCATGGAGAACTATGGTATACATTCATAAGATGAAGTATCTGAGTGTTCTATATTGTCCATAATTTAGGTGGGAGTTCATTGGTCATTGTTTCGCCCGATTCCGAGTTAGTATGAAGAAGTTATTGCAGTATAAACAAAAAAATAGCGGCTTCTGCCTAGGCGGAGTTCAAATACGGGGATGTAGCCTGTTATTTTCTAGGTACAACTATTAATCACTGTGGAGACTACTGTTACGTTCACTGAATGAATTATCCGAGTGTACCATATCGTCCATAATTTAGGTGGGAGTTCATCGGTCGAAGTTTTGCCTAATTCCGAGTTAGTATGAAGAAGTTATTGCAGTCTGAAGAAAAAAATAGCGGCTTCTGCCGATGTGAAGTCAAATATGAGGATGTAGCCCGTTATTTTCTAAGTACAACTATTAGTCACAATGGAGAACTACAGTGAGCATTGAAGTGGGGATATAGCCTGTTATTTTCTAAGCACGATTGTTAATCACCATGAAGAACAATGATATACGTTTATAAGTTGAAGTATCCGGGTGTTCTATATTATCCGTAATTTAGGTGGGAGTTCATCGGTCATAGTTTCGCCCGATTCCGAGTTAGTATGAATAAGTTATTGTGGTATGAACAAAAAAATGGCGGCTTCTGCCTAGGTCGAGTTCATATACGGGGATGTAGCCTGTTATTTTCCAAGTACCACTGTTAGTCACCATGGAGAACTATGGTATACGTTCACTAGATGAAGTATCTGAATGTTCCATATTGTCCGTAATTTAGGTGGGAGTTAATCGGTCGAAGTCTCGTCAGATTCCGAATTAGTATGAAGAAGTTATTGTAGTCTGAACTAAAAAAATAGCTGCTTCTGCACTAGGTGGAGTTTAAATATGGGGATGTGGTAGCATGTTATTTTCTAAGTAAACTAACAGTCCCCATGGAGAACTACAGCGCGCGTTCACAAGATGAAGTATCCGAGTGTACCATATTGTCCGTAATTTAGGTGGTAGTTCATCGGTCAAAGTTTTGCCTAATTTCGAGTTAGTATGAAGAAGTTATTGCAGTTTGAAGAAAAAAAATAGCGGCTTCTGCCTAGGCGGAGTTCAAATATGAGGATGTAGCCTGTTATTTTTTAAGTACAACTATTAGTCACCATGGAGAGCTACAGTGAGCGTTGAAGTGGGGATATAGCCTGTTATTTTATAAGTACAACTGTTAGTCACCATGGAGAACTATGGTATACGTTTACTAGATGAAGCATCCGAGTTTACCGTATTGTCCATAATTTAGGTGGGAGTTCATCGATCAAAGTTTTGCCTGATTCCGAGTTACTATGAAGAAGTTATTGTAGTCTGAAAAAAATAGCGGCTTCTTCCAAGGAGGAGTTCAAATATGAGGTTGTAGCCTGTTATTTTCTAAGTACAACAATTAGTCACCATGGAGAACTACAGTGAGTGTTGAAGTGGGGATATAGCCTATTATTTTCTAAACACAATTGTTAATCACCATGGAGAACTACGATATGCGTTCACAAGCTAAAGTATCCGAGTGTTCTATATTGTCCGTAATTTAGGTGGGAGTTCATTGGTCGAAGTATCGCCTAATTCCGAGTTATTTTGAAGAAGTTATTGCGGTCTGAAAAAAAAATAGTGGCTTCAGCACTAGGCGGAGTTCAAATATGGGGATGTGGTAGCCAATTATTTTCTAAGTACAACTGTCAGTCCCCATGGAGAACTATAGTGTGCGTTCGCAAGATGAAGTATTTGAATGTTCCACATTGTCCGTAATTTAGGTGGGAGTTAATCGGTCGAAGTCTCGTCGGATTCCGAATTAGTATGAAGAAGTTATTGCAGTCTGAACTAAAAAAAATAGCTGCTTCTGCCCTAGGCGAAGTTTAAATATGGGGATGTGGTAGCATGTTATTTTCTAAGCTATTAGTCCCTATGGAGAACTACAGTATGCGTTCACAAGATGAAGTATCCGAGTGTACCATATTGTCTGTAATTTAGGTGGTAGTTCATCGGTCGAAGTTTTGCCCTATTTTGAGTTAGTGTGAAGAAGTTATTGCAGTCCGAAGAAAAAAAATAGCGGCTTCTGCCTAGGCAGAGTTCAAATATAAGGATGTAGCCGGTTATTTTCTAAGTATAGCTATTAGTCACCATGGAGAGCTACAGTGAGCGTTGAAGTGGAGATATAGCCTGTTATTTTATAAGTACAACTGTTAGTCACCATGGAGAACTACGGTATACGTTCACTAGATGAAGCATCCGAGTTTACCGTATTGTCCGTAATTTAGGTGGGAGTTCATCGATCGAAGTTTTGCCCGATTCCGAGTTGGTATGAAGAAGTTATTACAGTCTGAAAAAAATAGCGGCTTCTTCGTAAGCGGAGTTCAAATATGAGGATGTAGCCTGTTATTTTCTAAGTACAACTATTAGTCACCATGGAGAACTACAATGAGTGTTGAAGTTTGGATATAGCCTGTTATTTTCTAAGTACAACTGTTATTCACCATGGAGAACTATGATATGCGTTCACAAGCTGAAGTATCCGAGTGTTCTATATTGTCCGAAATTTAGGTGGGAGTTCATCAGTCATAGTTTCGCCCGATTCCGAGTTAGTATGAAGAAGTTATTGCAATATGAACAAAAAAATAACGGCTTCTGCCTAGGTGGAGTTCAACTACACGGATGTAGCCTGTTATTTTCTAAGTATAGTTGTTAGTCACCATGGAGAACTACGGTATACATTCACTAGATGAAGTATCCGAGTGTTCCTTATTGTCTGTAATTTAGATGGGAGTTCATCGGTCGAAGTCTCGCTAGTTTCCGAGTTAGTATGAAGAAGTTATTGCAGTCTGAACAAAAAAAAGCGGCTTCTGCCTAGGCGGAGTTCAAATATCGGGATGCTACTATCTAATCTACTTCCACAGGTACAACTAAAAATGCATGCACATTGTGATTAAATGCAGGCCCACCTGGGTGTGGATATGTACTCGTAATAAATAAAGAATATTGATTTTAACATAAAAAGTTATTACCTTCTAAAAATTATTCTTTATGCCTGCTAATTTACCTTTTGGAACTAATAATTACTGTAAAATTTATAAAATGCTTAACCAAAATAAAATCCATAAACTTCTAAACAAAAACCTGTATGTCGACATATAGAATATATTGTCGATATATAACGGTAAATTTTCAAAATTTAAAATGTTAGTTATTTTTAAGAGGGAACAAATATTAATTAATCTTTATCTATAAATACACAAAATATACACAGAGAAACAAATATATCTTCTTCTCCAATAATTCTAATTTATTTTCAAAGAAAAATGGATTTAAAAAAGAGTGCTTATAAAGAAATATGAGTGACAAGATAGAAGAGACTCTACAATCTTTTAAGAAGGCCTTCAAAATAATTTTTAGAAATAAACACATTTGGGAATGAATCAGAAGTAAATAATTCACAAACTTGAAAGAAAACTCGCACCGCTTTGATGCTTCATATGCTATGTCTTAAGGGAACATTACTTTTCCATATTTGAAAAGAATAGTTATAAGAAGTTCGATAATGAAGACATGGATGTGGAAATGGAAAGTCTCAAAGATTGGGAGGAGTATTCCATTGAAAGAATTTTTGGCCTAGATAAGGGATGGGTAAAAGTTCCATCGAAGAAACCATGAGTCCACAAAGTAATAGTTTATGTATTTTTCTTGTGTTATTTTATGTTATGTTGTTTGTGTTTCTCTTTCTTAAAATAATAAAATGTACTCATATCGTTGTTGTATACACACACACATACATATACATACATACATACATATATGCATGTGTGTGTGTATATGTAAATATATTAACAAAATTAATGGTTTATTAATTTTGATAGCTTTATAGAATGATACTTTACTCATACAGAAATAAACTTACAACTCCTTATATATAATCTATAATAATCATATACACAAATGTTCATCGCTTAGAGTAGAAATATGACAACTCCTTATATATTATTCATTTACACAACTTATTCGTCCATTTTGTTGTTGAGAAAGGTGGAGAAGTTATATAAAATATAATAGGCAAAAAGATCAAAGGAGTTGTATAGTGCATATTCAAAGGGAGTTTGTGACGACCGCCTATGACCCCTGCACTAGATATAGAAATAGTGCGTTGTAAAGTGTGCTAGGCAGCCATGGACGATTGCCAAGGTTAAATTAAAACAGCAGAATCTATCGTATTACTCACAGCGCATGGATAAAATACAATAGAGAACATATATAGTGAAGCTTTACAAAATAGAATCTTATCAATTAAGCTTCATAATAGTTGAATACAAACATCTGATTAGTCAATACATCAAGCCTCACTACATATCACTTAGAGAATTATACAAAACAGCGGAACATCCAGTACATATAGTAAGAAAATAATATGCAAGCCTCCAGCTCGTCTTCATCATCAGCATCGTCAGAAACTAAGAACAACACCTGTCACCTGCTACCTAGTCTGCCCATCCCAAAATGGACGAACAGCCCAAGGCAATAAGAGTTAAAACATAAAGCCTTGAGTCAGACAACAGTCTTAGTGAGCGGTAAATTAACTAACAACATACCAAAAGAGCATAAATGAAAAAGGAATAGGAATCCAACCCTCCTACTCTACCTCTTTCTACAGTGATAGCCCCCAGACACACACTAAGCAGAAGTAAACATAGCAAAGCAACAATTTAAGGTAAAGCAATTATCACTCGAGTAAAGGTCGGTGTTTTCCAAGTACAAACCCCCAAGGCCTAAACCAAGATCAGATAAGCACCCAGAAAACATCGCTCTTGAGACCGAATGACGATACAACCAAACATCCATGACTCTGGCTATTACTGTTATCATTGCCTCGATATCACCGTTAGTTGAATGACCGGCACTTTATTTCATCCGTCCGTCAAGGGCTAATGGTAACCTCGGTTCTAGACATAACTCCGCACGTCGTCGCAGCCCGTGCCTAGGACTATCGAATCTGCCCAGAGTACTTGACTACCAATTAGTAGTCTTTAGGGACTATCGAATCTGCCCAGCGTACTCTTGCTTTGAGCATGCTAGAACCTTCAACAACGATGAAGTCTCAGCCTTCTAGTCATCCTCCTCGACGACTATTCTCATACTAGCTCAAGTGCCTCTCGAGCAAACCATTATCCTCAAACTCAAACCATTTCACCGAGTCGTCAACATGCTTGGAGTGATCCCGTCTGGATTAAACCAAGGCTACCTCATACCATGCCTCGCCTCATCTCATCATAGCAAAGCCTCATCTCAACATCAACATCATCAAATCTATCCATATGAGCTTCATCATCCGCCACATATGCCACGAGTAGCTTTTCCAATTCAAGAGCCTTTCCCTTAGCTTTTGAATCATCTTCAACAAACTTTCCAAATCAAATCATCAATCAACTAATTCATAACAATCAATCAAGTCAATCATTAATCCAAGTAATCAAGCATTCAAACATGACCTAAATAACAATTATAACAATAATGGCAATTTCGTAAATAAAGAGTCCAAATCTAACAAGTATGAAAACATGAGCAATATCTCTACAACTTGATGAATGAACTTGCATATGTTATCATGTAGTAAAATGGATGTCAAATCATCATGAACAATGGATCTATACTTAAGTTTAAGAAAATGCATGGAAATCACTATTTTAACACCAAATCAAGCCAACAATCCGATATACTCCTTTGGATCCGTGTGAGAGATAATCACCACTCACCAAATCACCTAAACACCTCAAAAGCAACACACTTCAGATCTGGACAGCGAAGGATCTAACTCGATCTATCACTAATCCGCTTCAAACGATGAAATCTCTCTTCGATGGATGTAGATCTTCAATCTAAGCTCTTGGATCTTCGATTTGGATGGAAGGAAGCACAAGATTAAAGTGGAGAAAAGAAGTGAAGAAGTGTAGAACTCGAGCTCTCAAAATGGCAGCACTTCGTCGCTTTGAAATTCGGATCCCAAAAAGTGAGGTAGAACCCGCCTATTTATAGGCAGATTTCTCTTAGGTCGTTCGCTCTTAGGTCGTCCACGATCTATCGAGACCTCGCGACCTACGACCTAATGAAACCCCACGACCTACCAGTTCTGCACGACTTAACAGATGCGTGCAACCTAATGGATCCAACGACCTAACACACCAATGCGGCTTAGCGACCTATCAAAGATCGCGACCTAATACTCAGCTACTCCTAGGTCGCTCACGACCTAACACTCAGCTACTCCTAGGTCGCTCACGACCTAACACTCAGCTACTCCTAGGTCGCTCATGACCTAACACTTACGTTTGGACGACCTAACTACTCCACTACCTAACTTAGGTCGCTCACGACCTAACTACGCTAACTCGCTAACTCCTATATTGCTAACTCTTAGGTCGTCCACTACCTTAAGTCGCCAATTCCTTAGGTCGCTAACACGCCCAGTTTCTTATGCCGCTAACTCTTAGGTCGCCTTTTTCCTTAGGTCGCCCACTCGACCTAACCTACCTCACGACCTAACTACTATACGACTTATCCCATAATCCTTAGGTCGCCAACTTACTTAGGTCGCTCCCCTTCCTTAGGTCGTCTACTCCGACCTAACTTCTATACGACCTAACTACTATACGACCTAAGACTTAGACTCTGGACGACTTACCAACAATGCAACCTAATGACAACTGTTTTACGATGTTTCGATCCGTAAAATACGGGTCGTTACATTCTCTCCCCCTTAGGAATTTCGCCCCCGAAATTCCAAACAAACAAAGCAATCAAAACTATTCCGCATGCCTATCATCCATAGCAATCAACAAACCATACATCCAATTCTAGCCTAGCATGCAGAATTCTAAAACTAGAACAAGTTACAATGTCGTTAGATGACACGACACCTTAGGGCCATACCTTGAAGAGTTCAAGATGAGCTGCCTTCATCCTCTCTTCCACCTCCCATGTACAGTCGTTAACATCATCACTCCATTGTACCTTGAGCAACCTAACTACCTTCCTCCTAAGCTGTTTCGTGTCAGTTTCCACCACACGAAGCGGCTTACGAGGTCTCTTATCGACTGGATCAATCTCGAAATCTTCACAGCTATCAGCAGAAACCACTGTATTCGAGTCGTGCACATATTTCCGTAGATACGATACATGAAAAACATTGTGCACACTCGACATCTTCTCTGGTAACTCCAATCTGTAGGCGAGCTTTCCAATTCGCTTGATAATCGGGAATGGTCCAACAAATCTCGGAGTCAATTTTCCTTTCTTCCCGAATCGAATAACATTCTTCAGTGGAGAAATCATCACAAAAACCATATCACCTATGTCGAATTCCAAATCCTTACGATGCTTATCAGCATAACTTTTCTGTCGGTCTTGGGCTGCCTTCATTCGTTGCCGAATGATCTCTATGCAATCTAAAGTCTGTCGAATCATCTCTGGCCCAAGCATCAGCTTTTCTCCAGTCTCTAACCAACATGTCGGAGAGTTACACGGTCTTCCATACAATGCCTCATACGGTGCCATACCAATGCTTGACTGGTAACTGTTATTATACGAAAATTCCACCAAATGAAGATGATCTTCCCATGATCCTCCGAAATCCAAAACACAAGCTCTAAGGAGATCTTCCAAAACTCGATTGACTCTCTCGGTCTGACCATCTGTTTGGGGATGATAAGCTGTACTCAAACACAACTCAGTTCCCAAAACTTCCTGAAAGCTCTTCCAAAATCTGCTGGTGAACAATGGGTCTCGATCGCTCACTATACTCTTCGAAAAACCATGGAATCGGACTATCCACTTAACATACAATTCGGCCAACTTTGATGCAGTCCTAGTTGATCGAACATGAATAAATCTTGCACTCTTAGTCAAACGATCTACAATGACCCAAATTCCTTCATTTCCCGTTCTTGTTCTAGGTAACCCATCGATAAAATCCATCGATATTTGCTCCCACTTCCACGTAGGAACTTCTAATGGATGAAGCAATCCACTTGGCTTCTTCTGTTCGGCTTTTACCAATTGGCAGTTCATGCACTTGGAAATAAAATTTCCAACATCCTTCTTCATACCTTCCCAGTAATAGGTTCTCTTCATATCCCGATACATCTTATTTCCACCTGGATGAATTGTCAACTTCGAGTGATGACTTTCCTTCAGAACTTCATTTCTCAATTCATCTATATCGGGAACAACTAGTCGTCCTTGCTTCCAAAGCCAACCCTCTCGATCGACCTCGAATCCTTTATCCTTTTCAGGGTCCAATCCAGATTCCAAATCACGGATAATCTTGACAAGCTTATCGTCTCGGTTCTGGCTCTCGCCAATTCTTTCCACAAGAGTCGGTCTTATCGATAAGTTTGCCAACATCTCAGGTTCCAATTCGCATCTGGGCCTGAAGTCAAATCCAGCTAAATACTCGAGATTCTTCCATTCTGAAAACATGGTTCCCAATCCTGCATGTCTTCGACTTAACGCATCTGCCACGGCGTTACCCTTTCTCGGAGTAAAGGATATACCAAAATCATATGATGCCAAAAACTCTAGCCATCGTTGTTGCCGAAGATTCAAATCCTTTTGGGAGAAAAGATACTTCAACGACTTATGATCTGTAAACAATTCGAATCGAACTCCCAATAGATAATGTCTCCATATCTTCAGAGCAAAAACAATCGTCGCTAACTCCAAATCATGAGTCGGATAATTCCTTTCATGCGGCTTCAGTTGTCGACTTGCATATGCAACAACTTTACTCTTCTGCATCAGCACTGCTCCAAGTCCAGTACCACATGCGTCGGTGTAAACCACCATCTCATCATTTCCACTTGGAATAGTCAAAACAGGAGCGCTTGTCAATCGTTCTTTCAGGATTCCGAAAGCTTGCTCACACTTAGCATCTTATCTGAATACTTGATTCTTCTTCGTCAATCCTGGTAATGGTGCAGCCACCTTGGAAAAGTCTTTGATAAATCGACGATAATATCCTGCTAATCCAAGAAAACTTCTCACATCAGATGCATTCTTAGGTCTAACCCAATCCTGGATCGCTGCCACCTTAGCGGGATCAACCGCTATTCCATTTCCAAAGATAATATGGCCTAAGAACCTCACTTCACTCTTCCAGAAGTGACACTTCGAAAACTTAGCCCTCAGCTGATGTTTCCGTAAGATTTCCAAAACAATACGCAAGTGCGTCTTGTGCTCTTCTTCAGTTCTGGAATAAATCAAAATATCATCCACGAACACTAGCACGAACCTGTTCAACTGATCTCTGAACACTCTATTCATAAGATCCACAAAATATGCTGGCGCATTGGTCAATCCAAACGGCATTACCAGCCACTCAAAGAAACCGGATGGTGTCCTAAAAGCAGTCTTCGGAACACTATCCTTAGCCACTCTTAACTGGTGAAATCCCGTAGCTAAATCCATCTGAGAAAACACCTTAGCTTCGTGAAGCTGATCAAACAAGTCATCTATTCTCGGCAATGGATACTTGTTCTTCTTAGTTACTTTATTCAGCTCACGATAATCCACACACAACCTCAGCGATCCATCCGCTTTGGTTACAAACACAACTGGTGCACCCCATTCGGATACACTACGCCGAATGAATCCTTTCTGCAAAAGATCATCAACTTGCACCCTCAACTCTTGCTGTTCCCTAGGCGCCATCCGCCTAAGAGACATCACAATAGGTCTGGCTCCTTCAACTAGATCGATACGAAACTCGATCTCCCTATGCGGCGGTAACCCTTTGACCTCATCAAAGACATCCTCAAATCCATTAGCGATTGGCACAGATGACAGTCCATCCCGTGGAACAACCAGCGAATACATGAAGCTCATGAAGACGCCTTCCTCATGCTTACATCGTATCACAACCTTTCGCCCCTCCACATTCTCGACTGTCACCTCCAACCTTTCACAATCAACCTTTGCCGCATACTTCCTAAGCCAGTCCATACCAAAATAATTCCGAACCCCGCAAAGTTCTGAACAAAACAATCACAAACAAAAGAGCAATCATGACTCAATACAATCAGACCACGGCATAGCATACACAAACAAGACGAACCCCCAACTGGATTAGTCACAACCAATGGCCTATCAACAATATCCGGTTCTAAACCCAACCGGCCTACAAGTTCATTACAAACAAAAGAATGCGACGCCCCAGTATCGAATAACACTCTAACTGGAACACCACATATGGAAAGAGTACCTTGAACCACCACACTCTTTCCTTTCTCTTCTATGGTAGGAGCTTTCGAAGATGATGGAACAGCCCCCAAAGCATAAGCTTGCACAATCTGCTTGTCCCTTCGCGGTTCTGGACAATTCTTCCTGACATGCCCCGGCTTGTCACAGTTGTGGCACTTCACCGGCACCTTCGGATTCTTGCAATCTCTAGAGAAATGACCCTTCTGCTGACAATTGTAGCAGGTCACTTCGCCCTTCGGCTTCTTCTGGCCATCCTTACCCTTTTGCTGCTGCTGCTTCCTCTTCTTGTTTCCACCCTGCTGTGGTTTAGACTCTTCCCTGGTTACAGCAACAACAGATCCCTCTTTAGGAAACAGATTCTCGTGCCTCAGAGCTTTCTCCACAAGCTTCTCAAATGGATCATCCAAATGATCCACCAACTGCCTCCCAAGATAACTATCCAAGCCCGTCACAAACTTCTCATTCTTCTTATATGAAGATTCAATATACGACCGGGCATACTTGGACAAGGCTTCAAACTTAGAAACATACTCAAGGACCGGTCTTCCACCTTGCTTGAGCTATACAAACTTCCTGAACAGAATAGATTTTTGAGCTGTAGAAATGAACTGAGCTTCAAATCTGGCTTGGAATTGCACCCAAGTAATTTCTTCCTCCGGAGTATCAATGGTGATAGAGTTCCACCAATCAGACGCTCTTCCTTGAAGCTGTCTTGATGCAAGCTTCCTTTTAGTTGCATCCTCGATTCCCAAATCACCAAAGATCCTTCTACAAGCGTCTATCCACCTCTGGACTTCAATGGTTGATTCTGTTCCCAAGAAAACTTTTCCTCCAAGAGCAGAATAATCCTTACACAGCTTAGCAAAATCCACCGGTTTTGGAGTTTGAACTTGAACTCCAACATCCACCGATGGCCCCGGAGCTAGCATCCTTCTCATAATCGAAGTCATCATAGCCTCGAACATAGAAGTATAATAAGCAGCCCCCTCAGTAGCACGGCCTTCCCTAGCAGCTGGTCTCCCTCTTCGACTCATTCTCAATATCTATAAAAAGGAATGATTAATACACCTTGAGAAACAACTGCATAAGGGGTTTAAATCATTCTAAGCTACTATATTATATATAGTAATCATCCATCAAAATACAATTACGTCTCTCATACGTAGTTACGTTAGCGAGCGTTGGGTAAAATTGATTAACCAAAGCTCTGATACCAAATGTGACGACCGCCCATGACCCCTGCACTAGATATAGAAATAGTGCGCTGTAAAGTTTGCCAGGCAGCCATGGACGATTGCCAAGGTTAAATTAAAACAGCAGAATCTATCGTAGTACTCACAGCGCATGGATAAAATACAATAGAGAACATATATAGTGAAGCTTTACAAAATAGAATCTTATCAATTAAGCTTCATAATAGTTGAATACAAACATCTGATTAGTCAATACATCAAACCTCACTACATATCACTCAGAGAATTATACAAAACAGCGGAACATCCAGTACATATAGTAAGAAAATAATATGCAAGCCTCCAGCTCGTCTTCGTCATCAGCATCGTCAGAAACTAAGAACAGCACCTGTCACCTGCTACCTAGTCTGCCCGTCCCAAAATGGACGAATAGCCCAAGGCAATAAGAGTTAAAACATAAAGCCTTGAGTCAGACAACAGTCTTAGTGAGTGGTAAATTAACTAACAACATACCAAAAGAGCATAAAGGAAAAAGGAATAGGAATCCAACCCTCCCACTCCACCTCTTTCTACAGTGATAGCCCACAGACACACACTAAGCAGAAGTAAACATAGCAAAGCAACAATTTAAGGTAAAGCAATTATCACTCGAGTCAAGGTAGGTGTTTTCCAAGTACAAACCCCCAAGGCCTAAACCAAGATCAGATAAGCACCCAGAAAACATCGCTCTTGAGACCGAATGACGATACAACCAAACATCCATGACTCTGGCTATCACTGTTATCATTGCCTCGATATCACCGTTAGTTGAATGACCGGCACTTTATTTCATCCGTTGTCAAGGGCTAATGGTAACTTCGGTTCTAGACATAACTCTGCACGTCGTCGTAGCCCGTGCCTAGGACTATCGAATCTGCCCAGAGTACTTGACTACCAATCAGTAGTCTTTAGGGACTATCGAATCTGCCCAGCGTACTCTTGCTTTGAGCATGCTAGAACCTTCAACAACGATGAAGTTTCAGCCTTCTAGTCATCCTCCTCGACGACTATTCTCATACTAGCTCAAGCGCCTCTCGAGCAAACCATTATCCTCAAACTCGAACCATTTCACCGAGTCATCAACATGCTTGGAGTGATCCCGTCTGGATTAAACCAAGGCTACCTCATACCATGCCTCGCCTCATCTCATCATAGCAAATCCTCATCTCAACATCAACATCATCAAATCTATCCATATGAGCTTCATCATCCGCCACATATGCCACGAGCAGCTTTTCCAATTCAAGAGCCTTTCCCTTAGCTTTTGAATCATCTTCAACAAACTTTCCAAATCAAATCATCAATCAACTAATTCATAACAATCAATCAAGTCAATCATTAATCCAAGTAATCAAGCATTCAAACATGACCTAAATAACAATTATAACAATAATGGCAATTTCGTAAATAAAGAGTCCAAATCTAATAAGTATGAAAACATGAGAAATATCTCTACAACTTAATGAATGAACTTGCATATGTTATCATGTAGTAAAATGGATGTTAAATCATCATGAACAATGGATCTATACTTAAGTTTAAGAAAATGCATGGAAATCACTATTTTAACACCAAATCAAGCCAACAATCCGATATACTCCTTTGGATCTATGTGAGAGATAATCACCACTCACCAAATCACCTAAACACCTCAAAAGCAACACACTTCAGATCTGGACAGCGAAGGATCTAACTCGATCTATCACCAATCCGCTTCAAACGATGAAATCTCTCTTCGATGGATGTAGATCTTCAATCTAAGCTCTTGGATCTTCGATTTGGATGGAAGGAAGCACAAGATTAAAGTGGAGAAAAGAAGTGAAGAAGTGTAGAACTCGAGCTCTCAAAATGGCAGCACTTCGTCGCTTCGAAATCCGGATCCCAAAAAGTGAGGTAGAACCCGCCTATTTATAGGCAGATTTCTCTTAGGTCGTTCGCTCTTAGGTCATCCACGACCTATCGAGACCTCGCGACCTACGACCTAATGAAACCCCACGACCTACCAGTTCTGCACGACTTAACAGATGCGCGCAACCTAACGGATCCAATGACCTAACACACCAATGCGGCTTAGCGACCTATCAAAGATCGCGACCTAACACTCAGCTACTCCTAGGTCGCTCACGACCTAACACTCAGCTACTCCTAGGTCGCTCACAACCTAACACTTTAGTCGTCTGGACGACCTAACTACTCCACTACCTAACTTAGGTCGCTCACGACCTAACTATGCTAACTCGCTAACTCCTATATTGCTAACTCTTAGGTCATCCACTACCTTAAGTCGCCAATTCCTTAGGTCGCTAACACGCCCAGTTTCTTATGCTGCTAACTCTTAGGTCGCCGTTTTCCTTAGGACGCCCACTCGACCTAACCTACCTCACGACCTAACTACTATACGACTTATCCCATAATCCTTAGGTCGCCAACTTCCTTAGGTCGCTCCCCTTCCTTAGGTCGTTTACTCCGACCTAACTTCTATACGACCTAACAACTATACGACCTAAGACTTAGACTCTGGACGACTTACCAACAATGCGACCTAATGACAACTGTTTTACGATGTTTCGATCCGTAAAATACGGGTCGTTACAGAGTTAATGGAAGTTTTACTTATACATCATTATATTTTATAACCAAATGTTTGATGGTTGTCATCTTAAAAAAGGGGAAGATGTTAATATCCAGGGTATTGATTTTGATGACAACAACCATATAAATATTTTTACTACTGTTTTCTCGAGTTATATAGTATATTATGCAGGATATCAAAAATATTTAACAGGTTTACACAAAGTGTTGACAAAGTAAAAGCTTGAACAACTGACCCGTAAAAAGAATTCAAGAGTAGATCAAGATACATTTGAAGGCTCATGAGGTTTTAAGAGTTCAAGAATAAAAGCACGAAGAGCTCGAGGAATTTGTGTAAGTTTTTATTGAATCTTAGTTTAAATGTTAAAGACCCGAGTAGTTTCGTATATTTGGCTATCTTTACTTTGCAAATTATTATTTAACGCTCAAAATGTTTTTATAAAATAATAGTATTTAATTTATATATTAAAACCAATTTTTAAAAGAGTTTTCATAAACATATTTATTTTGAAACATATTTAAAAAGTTTTTGAAAATATATAAATATTAATGTATATGTCGACTTATAAATATATGTATGTCGACATAGTGACCGTTGTTTTTTTTTTATTTTTAAAAAAGGTGATTTTTGGCACCACCCTTTCATCAATTGACACATTTATTCAAACTCTATTTAAAGAGTTCTGAACTTGAATTTTAAACAATAATTTTCATTACTTTCTTTATCTCCTTTCTCTTTGATTCTGTTTAAAATTCGAACAAAGTTCTACCGAATTCTACATCAATTCGCACTATCCTTTTCTCTTTACACTCAAAAGATCATAGAAGATTCACTTTTTTTCTACACCATTAACTCGTCAATCTTTACTCTTTTCAACACAAAAGCAAAGATATTCCACTACTGAAGGTCTATAGGAAATTGTATCAAACAACTACTTGAAATTGTGATCGAAAAAATTGATTTTTGGTAGTCTAATACTACTACTTGATAAAGGGTGATCTTAACCACCCGAGTGAAAGTTAAGACGGTTCTGCATAGGGTGATATCCTACCTCCCGAGTTAAAGATAGGATAGTTGTTCTGGTTATGTGAGTCAAATTTCAAAGGGTATGCTGGTTATCTGAATCAAATTCCAATAGGTGTTTCTTGTCACCTAAGTCAAAGTCAAGATGCGTAAAGGGTGTTCTTACCACTTGGTTTAAAGTCAAGACATAATTAGTGAAATTTTGTACAGGGTACAGGACTGGATGTAGGATTGGGAATCCAAATTGGTATGTAATCCTTGGTGTCTTCTTTTCCATTACTTTTACTGTATTTACTTACTGTTCACCGATTGATCTATGATTATATTATTTATGTTTGAATTTTTGTGATAAAGTTTGAAATCTGCAAGTATATTGTTAAAAAGTTTAAATATACTATTCACCTCCCGTTGATGTAAAATAGCCTTAGGATCCATTCTATTGTAGTATAGATTAGGTTATATCACCCTCGACACATGCATCCGTGTATACTATTAACTCCTTATTCGCACCGAGAATGAGAAACGCTAATATCCTCGTTAACCTTTCCTTATGATCCACAAAGCGTGCTCGCATCTTGCTCCTGATTAAAAGTATGATTCTTCTTTTTCATGTTGGTAAACGGTGTTTCTATCTTTAAAAAGTATTATATGAATCATATATAATATCCTACTAATCCAAGGAAACTCCACAAATCCATAACAGTCTTAGGTCGGTCCTAATCCTAGACTACTACTGCTTTGGCAGGATCCACAACGATGCCCTGCTTAGAAAAAACATGACCAAAAAATCGCACTTCCTCCTCTAGAGGTGACACATAGAAAACTTTTGATTCAATCGGTGCTTCCTCAAACCTCAAGTCGAATCCTTAAGTGCATCTTGTGTTCTTCTTTCATATATGAGTAGACAAGAATATCATTAACAAACATATGTACAAACTTATTCAGTTGATCCCTAAATACATGGTTCATAAGATCAACAAAGTATACTGGTGCATTGGTAAGCCAAAATGACATAACCAACCACTCATATAATTCTAAGGCGTACGGAATGTAGTAATTGCCACACTCTCCCTCGTTGCTCACAGTTGGTGGAACCTCATCGCTAAGTCCGACTGAGAAAACACCTTCGCACCATGGAGCTAATTGAACAAGTCATCAATATGTGGGAGTGGATACTCATTCTTCTTCATCACCTTATTCAGCTCATGGTAATCAGGATAAGGCCTCAAAGAGTCGTCCGTCTTAGCAGCGAATGCTACAAGTGCTCTCCACTCGGATATACTCCTTTGAATGAACCCCCTCTTCAATAGGTCGTTCACTTGCACCTCTAGTTCCCTCTACTCTTTGGGTGTTATAAGCCTCAATGGAAAAACAACCGGTCTGGCATCCTTTACCAAATCAATATAGAACTATATCTTCTTACGTGGTAGTAATCATATCATCTCCTCAAATATGTCTAGATATTCCCTAGCTATAAGCACCAAGGAAAACTCATTATGCAAGTGTAACGACCCTAATTTTAGCTAACATTATTTAGAACATTTAATTGGATAAATTAAATAAAATAATGTAGAAAGTTAAGGGATTGAGATTTGTAAATTAAGGAGGAGTCGTGTCTTAATGAATGTGTTAGTAAAAGGGAAACTAAACATAATTAAGAAGGAGGAATATGATGAGGGTAAAATGGGAATATCCTTTATTCCTATACCCTAAACCCTTTAATTTTCTCCACTTTCTCATTCAATCTACATTCACAAACTAAACAAAAACAATACTAAGCTTAGGCCGACCACCATTAAGAAGATTTAAAAGGAAGATAAGCAAGGATTCGAGTAGAAAGCTTGAAGATATAAATCTAAGGGCAAATCTCAACCTTCTTAACATAAAACAAAGGTGCATAATTAGTTTACATCTCTATTTTTGATGAATGATTTCGGTTTAAAGGTAAACACGTTTTCTTTTGCAAGTATATGCCATGTTTAGTGTTCAAAAGTGATTATATGCTATGTTGATGATTTATGGTTTAAATATGATTTATTGTATTATGTTTGAGTTAAAAAACCATTCATATGACATCCGATTGACTTGAGATTTCAATATGATGTGAAATCATTATTTTAGAAGTGGGTTTCAAGTTTCATGATTTTCCAAGTTGAAATGGAATTATGCTGAATTTTCTAAGTCTAGGAAATGTTTAATTTGGTTTTAATTATTTTAAACAATTAAATATGATTTTCACCCTAAAATTTTGATATGTGGAAGAAAATGATTAAATTGACTTAATTTGTTTTTTTGTGGATTGTTCCTAAGATTTTAGGAGAGTCAAATAAATT
Organism: Allium fistulosum; assembly: GCA_030737815.1. Taxonomy (NCBI): domain Eukaryota; kingdom Viridiplantae; phylum Streptophyta; class Magnoliopsida; order Asparagales; family Amaryllidaceae; genus Allium; species Allium fistulosum. The sequence continues at coordinate 316,373,339 of CM060904.1, forward strand.
ATTTTAAGTAAAAAGGACTTATCTTTACTACTAATAAAGAGAATTCACTGAATAGATTTACTCAGCGTCCTTTTGAAATTCCAAATTTACACTTTTACATCTAATAGAGAAACAGTATTCAAATGTGAGGATATTACCTATTATTTTCTAAGTAACTGTTAGTCACCATGGAGAACTACAGTGTGCATACACAAGATGAAGTGTCTGAGTGTACCATATTGTCCATAATTTAGGTGGGAGTTCATCGGTCGAAGTTTTGCTTGATTTTGAGTTAGTACGAAGAAGTTATTGCAGTTTGAACAAAGAAAATAGTGGCTTCTGCACTACGCGGAGTTCAAATATGGGGATGTGGTAGCCTGTTATTTCTATGTACAACTGTCAGTCCCCATGGACAACTACAGTGTGTGTTCACAAGATGAAGTATCTAAGTGTTCCATATTATCCGTAATTTAGGTGGGAGTTAATTGGTCGAAGTCTCGCCGGATTCTGAATTAGTATGATGAAGTTATTGCAATTTGAACAAAAAAATAGCAGCTTCTACACTAGGCGGAGTTCAAATATGGGGATGTGGTAGCATGTTATTTTCTATGTAAACTGTCAGTCCCTATGGAGAACTACAATGTGCATTCAAAAGATGAAGTATCCGAGTGTACCATATTGTTCGTAATTTAGGTGGTAGTTCAACGGTTGAAGTTTTCCCTAATTCCGAGTTAGTATGAAGAAGTTATTGCAGTCCGAAGAAAACAAATAGCAGCTTCTGCCTAGGTAGAGTCCAAATATAAGGACGTAGCCTATTATTTTCTAAGTACAACCATTAGCCACCATGAAGAACTACATCGAGCGTTGAAGTTAGGATATAGCTTGTTATTTTCTAAGTACAACTGTTCGTCACCATAGAGAACTACAGTGTGCGTTCACAAGATGAAGTATCTGAGTGTACCATATTGTCCATAATTTAGGTGGGAGTTCATCGGTCAAAGTATCGCCTTATTCCGAGTTAGCACGAAGAAGTTATTATAGTCTGAACAAAAAAAATAGCAGCTTCTGCACTAAGCGGAGTTCAAATATGGGGATGTGGTAGCCTGTTATTTTCTATGTACAACTGTCAGTCCCCATGGAGAACTACAGTGTGCGTTCACAAGATGAAGTATCCAAGTGTTCCATATTGTCAGTAATTTAAGTGGGAGTTAGTCGGTCGAAGTCACACTTGATTCCGAATTAATATGATGAAGTTATTCCAGTCTGAACAAAAAAAATAGTGGCTTCTGCACTAGGCGGAGTTCAAATATGGGGATGTGGTAGCATGTTATTTTCTAAGTAAACTGTCAGTCCTCAGGGAGAAATACAGTGTGCGTTCAGAAGATGAATTATCCGAGTGTACCATATTGTCCGTAATTTAGGTGGGAGTTCTTTGGTCGAAGTTTTACCTGATTTCTAGTTAGTATATATGAAGAAGTTATTGCAGTCCGAAGAAAAAAAATAACGGCTTCTGCCTAGGTGGAGTTAAAATTTGAGGATGTAGCCTGTTATTTTCTAAGTACAACTATTAGTCACCATGGAGAACTACACTGAGCGTTGAAGTGGGGATATAGAAAGTACAACAGTTAGTCACCATTGAGAACTACACTGTGCATTCACAAAATGAAGTATCCGAGTGTACCATATTGTCCTTAATTTGGTAGGAGTTCATCGGTCGAAGTTTTGCCTGATTCCGAGTTAGTATGAAGAAGTTATTACAGTCTGAAGAAAAAAATAGCGGCTTCTGCCTAGGCGGAGTTCAAATATGAGCATGTAGCCTATTATTTTCTAAACACAACTATTAGTCACCATGGAGAACTACAATGAGCGTTGAAGTGGGGATATAGCGTGTTATTTCCTAAGTACAACTGTTAATCATCAAGGAGAAATACAGAATACGTTCATAAGCTGAAGTATCCCGGTGTTCTATATTGTCCGTTATTTTGGTGGGAGTTCATCGGTCGTAGTTTCGCTGGATTTCGAGTTAGTATAAAGAAGTTATTGCAGTATGAACAAAAAAATAGCGGCTTTTGCCTAGGCGGTGTTCAAATACGGGGATATAGCCTGTTATTTTCTAAGTACAACTGGTAGTCACCATGGAGAACTAAGGTATACGTTCACTAGACGAAGTATCCGAGTGTACCATATTGTCCATAATTTAGGTGGGAGTTCATCGGTCGAAGTTTTGCCTTATTCCGAGTTAGTATGAAGAAGTTATTGCAGTCTAAAGAAAATAATAGGGGTTCTGCCTAGGCAGAGTTCAAATATGAGGATGCAGCCTGTTATTGTCTAAGTACAACTATTAGTCACCATAGAGAACTACAGTGAGCGTTGAAGTGGGGATATAGTCTGTTATTTTCTAAGTACAATTGTTAATCACCATGGAGAACTATGGTATACGTTCATAAGATGAAGTATCCGAGTGTTTTATATTGTCCGTAATTTAAGTAGGAGTTCATCGATCGTAGTTTCGCCCGATTCCGAGTTAGTATGAAGAAGTTATTGCAGCATGAACAAAAAATAGCGGCTTCTGGAGTTCAAATACAGGGATGTAGCCTGTTATTTTCTATGTACAACTGTTAGTCACCATGGAGAACTACGGTATACATTCACTAGACGAAGTATACATGTGTTCTTTATTGTCTGTAATTTAGATGGGAGTTCATCGGTCAAAGTCTCACCTGATTTCAAGTTAGAATGAAAAAGTTATTGCAGTCTGAACAAAAAATAGTGACTTCTACCTAAGTGGAGTACAAATATGGGGATGCTACTATCAAATCTACTTCCACAGGTACAACTAAAAATGCATGCACGTTGTGATTAAATGCAGGCCCACCTGGACATGCATATGTACTCGTTTAATTAAAATAGGGTAAAATGTAAAATTGTTTAATATTTAAATTTCTAACTTGCAGCAATAAATTTCAGAAAGAAATTGGTAAAGAAATTGTCAACTAATCACATTTTGACAAATAATGAAAACTAGGCGAAAATGAGTTACTTTATAAAGCATAAAATCAGTTTTGCAATAATTTTCCCTTTCGCCACTTCCATATGCTTGCTTCCATCACCATACTTCCACTTGCAAACCTTCCACATCCATACGAAACCAATGCACAAGGCATCAAGCATTTGATACATAGTGTATTGGAGTTAAGCAGAAGGAAGGGATGGTGGCGAAGGCATGCTTGCGAAGAGGTTGAAGTTGCCTTTGATAGCTTTCAAACCCATTGACCCGCTTTTGTTTTAAAGTATGCTTATGAAAGGGTTACCGCTCTTGAACCCCTTCAACACCTTAGCTGCTGTATTGATACCCTTCGCCTTTGTTTTAGGCCACCTTTTGAAACCCCTAAACTAATATATGCGGAAGGAAAGCTTTCGCCTTGGTTCCTTTTCGACATCATTGTTGTCGCTTTTGTTAACCAAAGATCTACGAAGGGATGGTGTCACCCATCTCCTTTCATCATTTTTGTGCCGCTTTCCCCAATGCCTTCGAAGGGGATGCCTTTGAAGGGAATGCCTGCCGTTTTCTTTAAAATAGCGAGTTCGTAGCTATCTCTTCCGATATCCTTTTATTTGAAACCAATTCTTTCAAAAGTGAAGCTTTCATCCCCATTCCCTTAGACCCTATATTTTTATTAAGTGTTGGAATCAATGGTTTCGAAAGGGATTGCTTAAGGTTTTAAACAATGGTTTGAAGGTACTATTTTGGCTTTATAGCATACTGTTTTCTAAGTTAAAAAGGGCTTTAAATTATTTTAAAGGGATAAAAAACCCTATTGATTTTAGGTTTTCATCAACATTGTTTTGTGTAAAGCGTATATCATGGTATAGATATTTTGAGTAAGCAAAGAGTATATTTTCCTTGTTCAAGTATGATCAAAAATGGTTAAATCAATTTGAAAGAAATGTTTTCACGAAAAATTGAATAAGGTGGTTAGCCCTAAGTATATGACTCGGATATTAGAAAACCAGATGAGACTGATGTGGGGTCATGCCCTATACTTAGCTTGTAACAACCCGCAAATTTTGAAAATATTTTAAATGAAAATTCATTTGAAACTTTGAATATAATTATTTTAAAATTTGATAAATTTGGAAATTTAATGTAATATTTTGGGATTTGATGTGAAATGTTCTTCCAAATTTAATAAAATAAAGATTTTTCTTGAAATGCAAATTTTTGGTCAACTTTGGTCAAAGTTTGACTTTCTGTGAAAATTTTAAAATTTGAATTTTGAACTTTTACTTTTTTTTATGAAGATGGATTTAATTCTAACATTTCATTTGTTTTTCGTTTTGTTAAATTTTGATTCCTACTTCTAAAAGTTTATAGCTTTTGGCGTATTACACGCAGTTATTTTCCCTTAACATTCATCTTATTTACATTATGACTTTGGGCTTGTACTAATGGGTTAGGAATTCCTTTAGTAGATGAGAAGCCACATGATTGAGTAGCCTATATAATATCCTAGGGTTTTTCTAGACTCTCACTTTCATTTGTGCCTCCGTAGAAAGAAATCAATGTATGTTTTCTTCTTCATCTTCCTCTTCAAAACCCTAGACTTTCTTCCTCTCTTCCTCTACAAATTTTCCTCCTCCTTCCCTCAAAAATTTCGGCCACACCTATCTCCTCTCCCTCCAACCACAAACCCTTTCCAAAAACCACCTCTTATCCTTCCTTTTCCCCTTTCCTCTTCACAAATTTTAGCCTCCACCTCCTCTTCCTCCAACCAAAAACCCTATAGCCAAACCCCTTCCTTTTCCCCCCTTTTCTTCTTCGTTTATTTCAGCCATCACAACCATCCTCCTCTCCAATTGCCAAACTCGAACCCTAGCCTTGCCATAGCCTATGGCCGAACCCAAAACCTAGCCAAACCTTAACCTTAGCCTTTCCTTCATCATGTAGGCCGAACCCTAAACCCAAACCTAGCCTTCCTCTAGCCTTGTAGCCACAAACCCTAGCCTATAGACCAAACCCTAACCCAAATCTAGCCTAGACCGAACCCAAACAAACCCTAGACCAAACCTATGTGTTCCCTAGGCAAGCCCTCTTCACATGTATACAAATATATAATTTTCTACTTTTATTTTCTATGTGAATTATTTGTTTACGTATGGAATTTTTTTTAAGTGTCGGATGTGGATTATCCTCTCACTCAAGCTTGTCTGTAATTTGTCGTGCTTGTTGTAGTCGTTGTGTCGCGATTTGAATCACTTCTCTAATCAAAGAAAGGTGAGTAATCACTCTTGGCAACGTACTTATATTTTGGTGAATTAATGACAATGGAATTGTATGAATTTGTATATGCAAGTTGAGAATTTCACCTATGTTTATATTATGTTATTTCATATCATATTTTACCTGTTACGATCATATGCCATAATATATTGAATATTGTTATGTTTATTTCATATTCTGTTCTCACACTACAAGTTCCTTCACTATGGGTTGAAATGATACATACCCGAATGATTTTTAGATTAAGGAAAATTGTTATGGGCAGAAATGATAGGCCTGAGCAATTTTATTTAGTAATTTACGGATTAATAAATTGCGGATTGAAATGATATATGTCCGTATTTACTTGACCTAGGGTAGAGAATTTTATACAGGCTCCGTGGTTGATTTAAAATGATTTTCTAAAAATTATTTAGTAATTTGATTTCTATATATGAATCCCAACTAAAATTTAATGTAATAATTTCTGTAAATTTGTTTACATGAGTTAATTTTTTTATAAGAAATGAATAGTTGGAAATGTAAATTTTGGAATCTAATTTACAGAATGAAGGTTAATTGAAATTTAATAATCCGATTTGACTTAATAATGGTATTTTATTCTAACCTACAAATTGTAAGTTTTAATTCATGTAATAGTGATTAAAATGATAAAATGGTTTTTTTGTGGAAAAATGTAAGTTAAAACGTACATTTGACATGTAATTTCTAACTAATGTAAATGGTATAACTTAGGTAGTAAAAATGATAAATGTTATTTACTGAAAAGAAAATAAAGTGTAAGTTAATAACGTACTTTTAACTTAGCATAAGGATTTCAGCTTTAAAATTTGACATTTATAGCAACAAAGTTATATAACTAAAGGTGTGGTTTATTTAATGACCAAATAGCTAAAATTAGAGTAATATAATAAGAATGATATAATGACCATGATAAATACTGTAAATATATATACTATTTGATTATATAAACTATTGTAGCAGGAAGTATTACAGTGACAATTCAAAACTGATGCGATTTCTTACGGTAACAATTCAAAACTACTGCGATTTCTTACTGTAAGAATTCTGCACTGCTGCGGATTCCTACAGTAACAATTCTGCACCGTTGCGAATTCTTACAGTAACAATTCTGCACCGCTGCGAATTCTTACAATAGCATTTCTGTACTACTGCGTTTTATTAAAAGTGACATTTCCAAAATGCTACAAAATTTTCTAAAGGGTTATAGTTTCGAATGTTATGGTTCTAAAGGTTACATTTTTAAAGTGCTATGATCTCTAAATTTTTACGTTTCAAAGGGGATATAATTAAATGAATTTGGAAGTGTATGACTTTGGAAAAATGAATAATATTTTAAAGAATAATGATATGGAATTTATGTGGTTTTGAAAGGAATATGTTTGATATGAAAAATAAATCATTTGAAATTGAATAACCATGGGTTATAATAACGTTTGGTTGTTAAAGAGACCGGGATCAGATATGGGCATACTCTCGGTCGATACCAAAAACCACTTTAACAACTGTATACGCGGTGGAGATTCCAGAATGAAGATGGTGGCAACGATCCTAAAGGTATACATACGTGGACCTAACTCCCGTGAGTTAGCATAAGGTGGCTAAAACAGGAGCAATTGACGGGCCAAGTGAAGTAGCTCCTCCGATCGAACACACTTCATTGTTAGCCATTCTATTACTTTATGATTAATTTGGTGCATACCTTTGATTCAGGAGTGTGGATCAAGTTGGGTGGTAGTTGCGGCTATGCGTTACCAACAGTCCGGAAGTGTAATTGGTATATCTACCTTGGCATTGCCTAGTTGTGCTGTGTCACCTACCCTAGCGCGCCTTTTACGAGTTTGTTTTATGTCGTACCTATGGGGTTTCCTCTGGAGGCCCCAGTTTACGAGGAGTTACGGTACTGTATAAACTATTGGCATTATAAAAATGTGTTAAGGGGGAAAATGTAACGCCTTAATTCTATTTTAATAGTTTACTTTACTTTAGACATTATTATAATAGCGTATGTTACTACGTAGTAGATAGTTTAACGGATCCTTAGAGGATGGGTGATCCCAAGGATCCTTTAAGTTACTGATGCATCTCTTTTACAGTTCACTTGAGTTGATTTACATTTTATATGTATGTATTTCCTGACTCGAGTGTTTTGTGTTTTGCTTTATGCTCGGGTCAGCCTGAGTTTCACAGCTTTTGTTTCATCCTTTTTGGAGCTAGAGATCAGCCGGTGATTTAGCTGTCTACTTGATATTTCCATTCCAGTTATTTCCACTCAACTTTTGCTTTTGTAGTAGAGAACTTATGTATCTAAACTTTCCGTTGTATTTTTTTCAGACTTGGGTATTATGTATTAGTTTGAGACTATGTATCTAGGAGCTTCATGAACTCCTATGTTTATTTTATTCCGTTGCGAGTTATTCTGATATTCTATGTCTGTGATTCTGTGACTGATTTTATCTGCCCCAAATTTTATTAAACATATGTTGTTTTGAATTATTCAAGTCTGACATGTGTGGTTTTATTGTCGATTTGAATGGTCCAAAACGGCGGGATGTTACATAGCTAGTAGCCCCTAGCTAATATAAGTCCAAAATTCCAGTGTGTAGTGCTTTGGCACAAGTAAGACTAAAATGATGTTACACACAAAAAGGAATACACAGAGTAGAGATAGGTTATTGGTGATCCCGCAAAACCATTAGGATTAGTTAACTCGAGGAGAAATAAGTTAAGGACAGATCGTCCAGTATTGTATCTAATAGAAGTTAGAATATTTATTATGTCCGATAGGCCCGAGTCAGCCAGTGGTTAATAGCCAGATTAAACTATAATGTTCGAACAGATAGTCCATTGATTAACTGATTTATATGCATATATGTTATTGCTATTGTTGTTATAATCAGTTTGATTGTAGGATTTTGATTTGCAAAAGATATGCTTTTAAAAGGATATTAGTGAGCGAAACCCGTTCCGCTAAGCGGCGTGGTCTCACTTAATATCAGTAAACTAAGATGTAAGAGTTATTCACACCAAGCTTTATGTCTGACTTGAAGTTTATGTTTCCCCTTAAACTCTCGGGTGCTCAATATTTAATTTGAGTAGATTGAGATTTAAGGTATTAGGTTTTAATAGGTGATGAATAAAGCTTCTGAAGATGTGCAGGAGGCAAGGATTAGCTATTTAGGAGTCTACCCATTATTGTTTCGTTGTGATGTATTTATTGACTGATATATCTATTTATTACTCTGATCATCCAAGAGGGCATCTTCATATGTCGTTCTTGGCGTATTTTGTAATAATTATATTTATCTAAACTTACGAATCGTTTTAGGATTATGTAATTGGATATGAAATATAATTTGGAATGTAATCAGAAAAGATGTTTTGAAATCTGTGTTGATTTTATTTCATATTCGTGTGCTTCTAATATTATGGATACCACTAACCTTACCGTATTTTATCACCGGAAGTTAGATGACTGCAGCATCTATAACGGTTAGCTATGGGCCTCAAAATAGGGGGTTTACAACTTGGTATCAGTGCAAGGTTTATGAAAACTTAAAAGAAATTTAAACCTAAAATGATTTTGAAAAAACATAATGCTAAGGAATTAGAGAAAAGATTGGGGTATGGGATAATGCTATAGTAACGTACTTGTATTTGTTATATATAAGTATACGCTTTATCTCCATCTTCCCATCTCCCTTAGACTATTGTTCCATATCTTACAAAGGTTCGAATGCAGATTTTAAAGGAAGTAAGATATGGATGATAGGAATGAAGAGTTAGCCTTGGTGGAGGAAGCACCATAACTAATGGAAATGCCAGACCGAATACTCGAAGGAATCCAGGTCGGGCACAAGCTGCTAATGTGGGTGCTGGACCACCACAAGTTGATATGGGTGCTATGTATCAGTTCTTCATCAACATGATGCAAGTTGGAGCTGCTGTGGGATTAGTTGGAGGAAATGTTAGAGAAGGAAATCAAGAAGCTCCAGTGGTCAATAACTATGTAGTATTGAGCAGAGACTATGCTAGGCTTAGAGGGAAGACGTTTATCGGGACTGAGGATGCAATTGAAGTGGAGAATTGGTTGCTTCATTGCAAAGGATTTTTGCTGATTTAGGACTTAACGATGAGTATAAAAGGAGATTGGCATCTAGGCAGTTGCAAGGAGATGCATTGTACTAGTGGAACAGTGTTACTGTGGGAGTAGCTGAAGAGACCATGATTTGGGTGGAATTCAGAAGGAGGCTTGAGGAAAGATTCATGTCAGAGATCGCCAAGTCGACCCTGCTCAGGAAGTTTGCTGAGTTGGTGTAGGTAGACATGACAATGCTTGAGTATGATACCATATTTGAGGAATTATCGAGATATGGATATGTTATGATTGATACAGTTATCAAAAGGAATGAGAAGTTCATCCGTGGATTGAGACCCAAGCTTGCTAAAGCAACTTTACCACTTATTTAGGATTCATGTGATGTAGTTGTTGAGATAGCTTTGAGGAATGAGGAGATGATCACATTCTTTAATGGTAACAAAGCAGTGGAAACTTAAGGTGGGCAGAACCAAAAGAGAAAGTTTTTCCAAAAGAAGGGAGCTCAGAAGAGTGGAGCTGCCAAGAAAGGAAAGATAGAAGTTATCTGCTACCATTGTGATAAGAAAGGGCATTTCGCTAATGAACATCGCTCAGGTGATGGAAAGAAAGTGATCAAGAAGAAGAATATCAAATGCTTCAACTATGATCAGATTGGACATTATAAGAACCAGTGCAAGGAACCAACCAAGAATGGAATGGGCAAAGTGTTTGCATTGGAACCAGCTACCTTAAGACCAACAATAGAGGAGAAAGGAAAGGCTATGTTAGGAGGTATGTTTTTGATTCGTGGTATGTCAGTTAGAGTTCTATTTGATACGGGTGCATCGCATTCTTTTATATCTCATTGTTTGGTAGATAAGTTTAACTTAGAACCCTCATACCTAGTTACATCCTTAAGGGTTGCGAATTCGATAGGAGGGTATGCGACTCTTGGGATGAGATGTGGCCACTTAGAGCTTGAACTGTTAGGTCATATATTTGCTTGCAGTTTGCATGTGTTTGATTTCGTAAGTTTCAGAATTATTTTGGGTATGGATTGGTTAAGTAAGCATGATGCTAGGATATTTTTCCATGATAGGAAAATGTCACTTCGACACCCTAGTTGTAATGATCGGATTATATACTCCATAGAAAACCCAAGTTTTGAGGTTAATGCTTTGTTGGGTGTTAAGGAGGCAGAAGACGAGTTGAATCAAGTTTTCATTGTTAGAGAGTTTGCATATGTCTTTGAACCTATGACAGGACTACCACCAAAACGAGCCATTGAGTTTCAGATAGATTTAGTACTAGTAGCTGAACTTGTAAGTAGACCGCCAAGTAGAATGACACTTACCGAGATGAAGGAGCTAAAGGTGCGGTTAGTGGATTTAGAAGGTAATAATTTTATCAAACCAAGCAATTCGCCTTGGGGAGCAGCCGTAGTATTTGAAAGGAAGCCAGACAGATCATTAAGGTTGTGTATCGATAATTGTAAGCTGAATGAGAAGATGATTAAAAAATCCATTACCAAGGATTGATGATTTGTTCAACCAGTTGAGTGGAGCCAAAGTTTTTCTCAGTTGGATTTGGCAACAGGATTCCATCAACTTAGAGTAGTAGAGGATAGTATTCCTTTGACGACATTTAGGACTAGATATGGATCGTACGAATGGTTAGTGATGCCGTTCGGACTAACTAATGCGCTAGCATTCTTCATGGAGTTAATGAACAGAATCTCCCGAGAGCATCTGGAAAGATTTGTATTAGTATTCATAGACGACATATTGATATATTCCAAGGATGAAAGAGATCATGAAGTTCATCTTAGAATAGTACTTGAGACACTGAGGTAGCATCAGTTGAAGGCAAAGTTTTTGAAGTGTCATTTTTGGAAGAAGGAAGTGAAGTTTCTTGGTCATATAGTCTCAGAGAAAGGGGTTTTAATAGATCCGGCTAAGAACGAGGCAGTGAATAATTGGAAGAGACCTGAGACAGTGACAGAGATAAAAGAGTTTTCTTTGATTAGCTGGCTACTACAGTAGATTCTTTAAGGATTTCTCACGGATAGTAGCACCGATGACTAAGCTAACTCGGAAAGATGCGAAGTTTGTTTGGACTGATAAGTGTGTGGAGGCATTCCAAAAACTGAAACATTTGTTGACTAATGCACCTGTATTAATTGTTCCAAAGGGGAATTCAGACTTAGTTGTTTATACGGATGCATGTAGAATATGATTAGGAGCTGTGTTAATGCAGAAAGGTAAAGTGATTACCTATGCTTCTCGACAACTCAGACCGCATGAAGTTAGATATCCAACTCATGATTTGGAATAAGCTGCGGCAATTTTCGCATTGAAGGTGTGGAGACATTACCTTTTGGGAGAAAGATTCGAGCTATTTACGGATCATAAGTTACTAAGATATTTCTTCTCTCAGAAGGAGTTGAATATGAGACAAAAGATATGGTTAGAGTTCATAGCTGCATACGACTTTGGTATTGAGTACACATCAGGAAAAGGAAATAAGGTTGCAGATGCACTTAGCAGAAAACATCAAAATGCAGTATTGGCAATGATAGCTGAGTGGAAAGATTTAGAAGCGTTGACTAACTATGGAGTACAATGGAGATCTGAGGCCAGTTCTAGTCGAGAAACTGCCATTTTATCATGTTTAGAAGTTCGACCGATGATGATCAAAAGGATTGCTTCTAAACAAGGAGAAAATCCATTATTAGCCGAGCAAATCAGAAGGTTAAGGAATGGAAAAGAGAGCGATGACTTGAAAGATTTCAGTCTTGACCAGAATGGGTGGTTGAGGAAGAAAGGACGATTATGTGTTTCGAGTGTGGGAACATTAGGAAGGATGTTCTTAGAGAATGCCATCGTTCGAAATTCACTATTCATCCAGGAGGAACTAAGATGTATCAGGATATGAAAAGGAGTTTCTTCTGGGAAGGTATGAATAGAGATGTAGGCCTATAGATGAAGCAATGCTTGAACTGTCAATAGGTAAAGGCCGAGCATCATAAACCGAGTGGATTACTTCAGCCTTTGGATGTTCCAGTCTAGAAATGGGATTCTATCTCAATGGATTTCATAGACGGATTGCCAAGGTCGAATAGAGGAAATGAGAGTATCTGGGTTATAGTGGATATATTGACTAAGAGTGCACACTTTATACCTGTTAAGTCGACGAGGACAACACCAGATTTAGCTAAGATATTCATAAGGAATATAGTTAGACTGCATGGAATTCCTAGTAGCATAGTAAGTGATAGAGATTCCTTATTCACCAGTGAGTTCTGGAAGAGTCTATAGGACAGTTTAAGTACCAAGCTCAATATAAGTACCGCTTACCATCCGTAGATAGATGGGCAAACAAAGAGAGTTAACAAAGTCTTAGAGGATTTGTTAAGAGCTTGTGTGCTAGATTTTGGAGGATCATGGGAAGACCATCTACACTTAGTCGAGTTTTCATATAACAACAGTTATCAGACTAGTATAGGGATGGCATCGCTTGTATCTTTCTATGGAAGGCTATGCAAATCTCGAATTTGTTGTTAGAGACCGTGGATAGATTAGTTCTTGGTTCGGATTTGGTTAAAAAAGCTGTAGAAAAGATTGAGTTAATTCGGGCTAGAATAAAGGTAGCTCAGTCTAGGCAGAAGTGTTATGCTAATAAAAGATGCAAAGAATTAGAGTTCTCAGCTGGAGATCATGTTTTCGTCAAAGTGTCATTGATGAAGGGTGTGATTATATTCGGTAGATTAAGACGTTGGCACCAAGGTTCATCGGACCATTTCCTATTATAGAAAGGATCGGAAAACTTGCGTATAGAGTAGGGTTACCGAATAGTTTGGCAGCAGTCCACAATGTTTTCCATATTTCTCATCTAAGGAAGTGTATTCGAGATCCAGAGACTACTATTACATCGACTATGTTAGAAGATCTAGTTGTGGAACTAGATATGACTATAGTTAGAAAACCAGTTCATATAGTTGCGAAAGATGAGAAGAGACTAAGAAGCAAGAGTGTCAAATTAGTCAAAGTTCAGTAGAGTGATGACGAGAGAGACTGTACTTAGGAAACCAAGAGCATGATTAGGAACACTTATCCTGACTTGTTTTATGGTATGTTTTACCTTTATGTTTGATGATTGTGGGTACCTTATTGTAATTTCGAGGACAAAATTCTTTAAGGAGGGGAGTTTGTAACGACCCTAATTTTAGCTAACATTATTCAGAACATTTAATTAGGTAAATTAATCAAATAATATAGAAAGTTAAGGGATCGAGATTTGTAAATTAAGGAGGAGCCGTGCCTGAAGGAATGTGTTAATAAAAGGGAAACTAAACATAATTTAGAAGGAGGAATATGATGAGGGTAAAATGGGAATGGCCTTTATTCATGTACCTTAAAACCTTCCATTCTCTCCACTTCCTCATTCATTCTACATTCACAAACTAAACAAAAACAATACTAAGCTTTGCCCGGCCACCATTAAAAAGATTTAAAGGGAAGATAAGCTAGGATTCAAGTAGAAAGCTCGAAGAAATCAATCTAAGGGCAAAACCTTCTTAACACAAAGCAAAGGTGAATAATTAGTTTACATCTCTATTTTTGATGAATGATTTCGGTTTAAAGGTAAACACGTTTTCTTTTGCAAGCATATGTCATGTTTAGTGTTTGAAAGTGATTATACACTATATTGATGATTTATAGTTTAAATATGATTTATTGTGTTATGTTTGAGTTAGAAAACCATTCATATGATATCTGATTAACTTAAGATTTCAATATGATGTGAAAATCATTATTTTAGATGTGATTTTCAAGTTTCATAATTTTCCAAGTTAAAATGGAACTATGGTGAATTTTCTAAGTCTAGGAAATGTTTTATTCGGTTTTAATTATTTTAAATAATTATATTATGATTTTCATCCTGAAATTTTGATATATGGAAGAAAATGGTTAAATTGATTTAATTCGATATTTTGTGGATTTTTCCTAAGATTTTAGGAGAGTCGAATAAATTATTTTAAGTAAAAAGGGCTTATTTACTTAATTTAAATAGGTTAAAATGTAAAATTGTTTAATATTTAAATTTCTGACTTGTGGGAGTAAATTTTAGAAAGAAATTGGTAAAGCAATTGTAAACTAATCATGTAATGACAAATAATGAAAACTAGGTGAAAATGAGTTACTTTATAAAGCATAAAATCAATTTTGCAATAATTTACCCTTTCGCTACTTCCATATGCTTGCTTCCATCATCATACTCTCGCTTGTAAACCTTCCACATCCATATGAAACCAATGCACAAGATATCAAGCATTTGGTACATAATGTACTGGAGTTAGGCGGAAGGAAGGAATGGTGGCGAATGCATGCTTGCGAAGAGGTCGAAGCCACCGTTAATTGCTTTCGAACCCATTGAACCGCCTTTGTTTTAAAGTATGTTTATGAAAGGGTTGCCGCTTTTGAACCTCTCGATACCTTAGCTACTACATTGATACCCTTCGCCTTTGTTAAAGGCCGCCTTTTCAAACCCCTAAACTAATATATGCGGAAGGAAGGCTTTTACCTTAGTTCCCTTCCGACATCATTGTTGCCGCTTTTGTTAAACAAAGATTTACGAAGGGGTGGTGCCGCCCATCTCATTTCTTCATTTTAGTGTCATTTTATCTAATGCCATCGAAGGGGATGCCTTTGAAGGGAATGCTCGTCGTTTTCTTTAAAATAACGGTTTCGAAGCTATCTCTTCCACTATCCTTTTATTTGAAACCAATGCTTTTGAAAGTGGCGCTTTCGTCCCTGTTCCCCTAGACCGTATATTTTTATAAGTGTTGAACTCAATTATTTCAAAAGGAATGCTTTCAATGATTTCGAAAGGGATTGTTAAAGGTTTTAAACAATGCTTTCGAAGGTATTGTTTTGGCTTTATAGACTAATGTTTTCCATGTTAAAAAGGACTTTATAGCCTATTGATTTTAGGTTTTCATCAACATTGTTCAGTGTAAAGCATATATCATGGATAGATATTTTGAGTAAGCAAAGAGTATATTTTCCTTGTTTAAGTATGATTAAAGAGGGTTAAATCAATTTGAAATAAATGATTTCAACGAAAATTGAATAGGCTGGTTAGCTCTAAGTATATGATTTAGATATTAGAAAACCAGATGGGACTAGTGTGGGGTCACGCCCTATAATTTAGCTAGTAGCCCTAGCTAATATAAGTCAAAAATTCCAGTGTGTAGGGCTTTGTCACAGGTTAGACTAAAATGATGTTACACATAGAAAGCAATACACAGAGTAGCGATATGTTATTGGTGAGCCCACAAAACCATTAGGATCAGTTGACCCTAGGAGAAGTAAGTTAAGCACAGATCGTCCAGTATTGTGTCTAACAGAAGTTAGAATATTTATTATGTTTGGTAGGCCCGAGTCCACTAGTGGTTAATAGTCAGCCAGATAAAACTATAATGTTCGGATGGATAGTCCATTGATTATCTGATTTATATGCATAAATCTTACTGCTATTGTTGTTATAATCAGTTTGATTGTAGGATTTTGATTTGCAAAAGATATGATTTTAAAAGGATATTAGTGAGGGGAAACCCGTTCCGCTAAGTGGCGTGGTCTCACATAATATCAGTAAACCGAGATGTAATAGAATTATTTACACCAGGCTTTATGTTTGACTCAAAATTCATGTTTTCTCCTTAAACTCTCGGGTGCTCAAAATTTAATTTGAGTAGATTGAGATTTAAGGTATTTCAGGTTTTAGTAGGTGACGAATAAAGCTTCCGAAGACGTGCAGGGGCAAGGATTAGCTATTTAGGAATCTATCCATTATTGTTCCGTTGTGATGTATTTATTGACTGATATGTCTATTTAGTACTCTGATCATCCAAGGGGGCATTTTCACATGTCGCTCTTGGCGTATTTTGTAATAATTATATTTATCTAAACCTAGGAATCATTTTGGGATTATGTAATTAAATATGAAATATTGATTTTAAATGTAATCAGAAAAGTTGTTTTGAAATTTGTGTTTATTTTATTTCATATTCATGTGCTTCTGATATTATGGATAATATTAACATTACCGTATTTTATCACCGGAAGTTAATACTATAGATGACTACAGCATCTGTAGCGGTTAGCTTCGGGCCTTAAAATAGGGGTGTTATAGCAAGATCCCGAGAGAATTTAAAAATCTAACCATCACCTCATCATTCGGTAGGTAGTCCATCTATACCCTCTGCCCATCATATGACCCTATCGTCACTAATGGCTTCTCACATACCACTATAACTCCATGCTTTTGAAGCCAGTCCATCCTCGATATAATATCAAACCCTATAAAACTAAGTACAAAACAATCATATGAAAACATATATCCATGTCTCGATAAGACCACATCATTAAAAATCATACACAAGCCAGTCGAACCTTCCACAGGGTTGACACAATCAAAGGTATGTCTACTAGGTCGGGTTTTAATCCTTGTCGATCCACCAAATAACTATATGTAAAGGAATGTGAAGCCCATGTATAGAATAAAACATGAACAGGAACACCATAAATAGAAAACATACCTTGAATAATGACATCTTTCCCTTTCTCCTCCATCGGCGGAGCATTCTACGAAGTTGGAATGGCATTTAAAGCATATCTTCACCATCTGTTATCTTTGGTGGCTTGGGACAATCTTTATGAATATGCCCGAACTTGTTGCAGTTGTAGCAGTTCTTTCTTTCCATCATTCTTGCAGTTCTCACTCAGATGGCATTTCTCTTCGCAGCTGTAGCAAGTGGGCTCCCATTTGCTTTGTAACAACCCACCATTTTCGACCTTTGGTTATACACTACTCATGACGTGTAGACCCTGAAAATGGAAATCGTGATTTCCCAAACTCATAGTGGAAGGTAACAACATATAATATAATCAAATATCACTTTATTTCAAACCAATATTCAAGTGTAACATAGTTCATATACAAATCCAAATCCAAGATAAATCCAAACACACATATATGCAATCAGTGCCAATGTCAGATGATTATCTGTATATAGGTCTATATACATAAGAAACGCCTTTGTCATCTGCACCATCAAGCATCACTCGATACAACATGTTTGTTCCCATCAACCTAGTATGAAACAAAAAGGAAAAATATGGAGAGGGTCAGAATATAGTCAGGTTGGTGATGTACATCTACTTTACTACATACTCCAATCGTTCCCAAATAATACTAAGACAACTGTAGTAAACGCCTTACCTTTTTCCTATTTTACATGCGTCCAACAAGTCAGTCAAACAATACAATAAACTTGGCTAATTCTTGAAACAAGACCTTAGACCAATACAATTACAATGGTCGATGATACGGTCTAACCCACATACAAAGCCAATCCTACAATATTGCATTAACACATGGCTGAATCACCAAATGGATGCAGTTCCATTTACGGATTATGGACCCGTTTCCATACTGCAACACGCACCTCAGAAAACACTCGAATAACTAAATGATCGTATTACCATGATAACTAATAGAGGTCTCAACAATCAATAGTCAAATAGATCATTAATAGAAATCGACTATCCATATGTAAGTGTGTCTATATACATACACACGTCCTTATATACATTCAAACACTCCATTCAACCAAACATGGGGAATGACATCATAGTATAGTTTAAACGTTACCTTGAAACCCCAGGAAAAGCCCCACATTCGATCGAGCAAATCCCATATAAACCGGCCTGTTTGGTCAAGGAAAACCCGACCCAACTGGCTATTCATCGGTCAACTTGTGCCACCGGTCGACCTATGATTTCACCACCGATCGACTGATGGTGAATGTACTGATAGGAGCAGGAGCTCCTATAAATTCCTATGCATGTATAAATGTTTTCTTATTTTCTTTCCTTTGTTTCTTACATGTTTTTAATCAGTTTTCAAATACATTTTCTTTGAAATTTTGATATAATCTTCTGCTATCGTTCTAATTCAATTTAATCAAAAGGTTCTTCTTAAAATTGTTTCAAAATTGCGTTAAAAGTTGGTATTTATAAAGCTAGTTTCAGGATTTTATAAATACACTTTTCTTACATATATACTTTAAAACATACCTTAATATAAATTTGAAATAAAAATAATATATGACTAAAAAAACATATGAAATTTTATAAACATTTGTACGTAATTTTCATATGTATTTTATATCATATTTATGATATAAACTAGTTTCTTTTATTTAAACTCAATATTTCTAACCTTTGCTATCTAATTCATATTACTTATTATGAATTCATATAAAAATCATTTTTAATCTATGAAATATACTATATTATTCCAAAAATCATTTCATAATAAATCTCCATAATTTTATCATAATATTTACATATAATATAGATATATATTCTCAAACGCTCATGTTTAATCATCCTCTTTATTTATGTCATTATATATAAAATATATATAAACTATATAAATTCGAAATTATTTCTTTGACTAATATAATTTATCACTTCTAGTTTTAGATTACATTAATTCATTCATTTATTTACATATATTACCAAACAATCATTCCAGTATTCCTCGTTAATTCGTACTTTGGCTATCTTCAATGGTTTTCCATTCCAGTATTCCTCATTAGAACTAAGAGATACTGATTAGTTATACAGTAAATTAGGAGAAAACCACTCACTTTGATTCAAATTGCTCCTCAATGCTCGTTGTCTAGAAACGAGTTCATCTCCATATCTGAGTATTCACGAATCTAAATGGTATTAAATTGTAGCTCTTTACTTGACCTTCGAGTTGGTGGTTTATTTGTCAAATTTGATGAAAGATGGAGTGAGTAATTGATGTTGATTTGATTTAGGTTTTCTAGTTTCAGGGAGATAGAGTAAGAAGAAGAACACGTACAAAGAAAAATGAATTTGAATTCTCAAATGGGAAGGAGCAACCTACTATTTATAAGTGAAACTAAGTGTTCTTTCAATTTTATTGGGTTTGGCCTAATTTGAAACTCAAACGTTTGATTTACGAAAATGTCCATAACTTCGTCGCCTGGTCTCTGATTTAAATAAACCAATATATAACGCGCATCCGAAAAATGAGATGGTTGCAATGACACTAGTTTCATTTCCACATTCCGATGTCTGAAAAATGACAATTGTAACGACACGTATTATACGTAACCGAGGATCGTAAAATATTGTTTTTAAATTCATATGAGGTCTATGAATCTATAACTTTGGGAAATGCCTATTAGTGACATTTCCTATATTTAGAATTTTTATGAATAATTTTATCCCTAAAAACTTGTAATGGCTATAACTTTTGATAGAAGTCGAATTAGCGTCCAAAACCACTTCCATTGGGAATATACGATGGTTTCCCTTTCCTTAGAGTGATCATAATAGCGATTTGGATTTTCTAGCTAGGAGATACGGTTGTTTGAGATTTAGCAATTTTGGAGCAGCTTAGTAGGTAATTAGTGAGTTTGGGGGGCAAGCTCACTAACCCATTTAGAGTTTGGAGGTTATAATAAGCTGAACCATCATCCCCAAATCACTTTTACCATCTTCCAAATAGACCTAAGTCTCCACCAACCCATTCTCTACCCAAAACCTTCTCTTTTCTTCTCCAAATGAATTCTAAATCTTAGACTAATGTAGCTTAGCAAGGGTATTAATTAAATATCTTCAAATCTACATTTTTAGGGTGGGAAAATTACATCTTTGCTATTCATTTTTTAATTTGCATCGATTTACGTTCAAAACTTGGATTTTAGAGGTTTTGGTGATGATTTATCATCTCTCACCTTATTAAATATGTATCAATAGGTTTTAACATGTTTTGAATCCATTTTTAAAGTCAAAATTAGGTTTTAATGCTGTTTTAATACCCAACATGTACTAAAAATGTGAATAAATGGATTTTTGGTATTCTAGACATGTTATTTAGATATGTGTTTGCCTTGATATATGTTAGGCTATGTTGTAGACAACTTGATGATGATTTTTATGATTGGTTGTGTGCTTTACATGTTTGAATGTTGTTTGGTGCATGTATGATGTTTGTTTTATGCTTGTATGGTGTAAAATGCTCATCCGAGCGAACTAGAGGTAGGAACCGTGGAGTTGGACTTTGATGGATAGGCTCTAGAGCATTTGAAGTCATATTGTTGCATAGGCGAGACATAAGGGTCAAAGTGTTTAATTTGGCGATGGAATCGACACGATGTTGATGTGCTGAAGGAGCTACAGGTTTTGTTAGATGAAGCTTGGTTCGAATGTGAGTTGGATCAGTAGTGGAAGACCAGATAGGAATTCCTACTCGGTAGGTGATTGGCTCGGAATGGGAAGATCAGATAGGAAATCCTTTCCAATAGCTTGTTGGATCGATAGTGGGGGGATTAGACTAGAAATTCTATCTAGTATGCATGGTTGGGTAGTGGGGGTGCCAAACATGAATTCATGTTCTGTGTTGCTTTTGTTCGATGGGAGCATTGTTTCAAGCCGAACACAGTGATGCCAAACAAATTATGGAGTGAGGTTTTAGGGGTATTTGCTTCAAGGCAGGACTTGGGGTTTGCTTGGTGGTTTTGGTAGCTGGTTTGGTGCGGGGATGGACGACTCTTGGATAGCTCAAGATGACCTTTAAATGGCAACCAATGAAATGCGACGACTTCGACTACTCGACGTGGCAAGTGACTATCGCATCTAGTTATGGACGAAGAGGACGAGTTCTACATGATAACTCAAAGAGTAGAACATAAAGTTGTAATGCTCATGAGTAGGACAGGGTAGCATGCGTGTACCCATGGTAGTCCGCATGTACCTATGTGTTTGGACGTCAGTGTGTGTCCAGTCCTTAGCCATCCGCATAGGCATGAGTTAAGCATCTGTAGGGTAGTTCTATTATCTGTACGTGTGATAAGGGAGTTATAGGTAAATTTGAAGTTGTGATGGCCATTGTTGGGACATGGTAGCTACATTTACCCAGATGTCTGCGTGCATCCACCCCTTGGCAATCTGTTTGGGCAATGAGTTGAACATTTATAGGAGTTATCGTATATCTGAAGCACTTAAGTGAGAGATGCAAGGCTGTGTGATGGATGCTATGTTTGTTGTGTGCTTGATGTGCTGTGTGATACCCCTATACCCTATATTTTCCTCTTGCGATAGAAGTTTATCATATATTGTGTTTATATGGTAACTCTTTAAATGCAGGGACATGTCAGGTATGGTTCTTCATACCATATGCCCCTATTTACTGTATACGGTTGTCATAGTACTATGAGATGATGATAGCACATGGAGCTGTATGGAGTGCGAGCAAGAGGCTACACTTTCATATATCTATACTTGGAGCTTACCATCGCTTTTATTCCGTTGTGCAGTACAGTGGAGCTATACTAGTACTTATATTACGTTGGAGACAGTTATAGGGTTATTTAGAAGATTTGAAATGTATAAACTCTACTATTTAAGTTTTTTTTATAATCCGTGAACCTATTGTACTCTGATGTTCTTATTTATGGTTCATTTGGTTATATCACTATGTCGCCTATTTTACATCTATATTATTATACTATATTTCGTCTGTGCATTGTGAGATATTCTATAGGTTCCGTGCTTGGATTTTCTTTCCTTTTCACCCTTGACTATCAACTTACATCAGTCGGGTACCTCCACAGCGCATTATACATGTATATTGAGTACCAAAGGTATAAGGTGGTCGTCACAACAATTCACCCCTTCAAGTCAAAATTATTAAATTTATTTTGTTATTTAAATTACTGAAAAATACAGGTTATTACACTCTCCCCTTAAAAGGAATTTCACCTCTGAAATTACTAACGTAGCATCCAAATGAAACATTCACATTAGTCATTCAATCAACATCGTATTAATACAAATATAGCATGTAGATGAAAAAGATAAGGATGCACGATCATGGCATATAATACCTAACCAGTGCAAGAGTGCAATTTGGTAGTTGACATCTTGAACTAGTCGGCCTCTTGAATGTATGTAATATAGATGGCATATAGGCATGATGCAATACAACTCTAGTTTATTAGCATAACTAAAATCTGTGTGAATGTAGTTAAGTTAATAAAAGATTTGATTTAGGGACAAAATCTTAATCTATAAATGTCAGGCATTGTGGTTTGGCCAATTGAATGATATCTCGAATCAAATCCAACACTAGTGTTATAGTAGCAATCACAATCATATTTTTTGTAAATTAAAAAAAGAAAAATGCTCGCAAATATTGGCGGTAATATAGAATACTGATAAAATCATAGAAAAGATCAAGGACTTACTATTTGAGTCGAGCATCTATAGTGTTTTGAGAAAATTTCCAAGCTTTAATGGCAAGTGTGATGTCCCATCCCGAGACCCACACTAACAAAGAACATTACAAAGGAATATTGTCGGCTGGTGCAGAGAATAGGGCTGGTTAGGAGCGACCATCCATGAATAATATTTAAGCGAGCTTCGATACGTCAATTAATATGTTGTACATTTCTTTAATCAAGTGGAACAACATCTGCAATTCAGGCTTAAAACAAAACTACGATGGCTATAATAAAATTTAGAACAATATATAATAATATACAGATCACATAATCACAGATCAGACACAACGGAATACAAATAGATACATGATGTAGACTACAAGGTACATAAGTACTACATCTAAAAATATGAATATGCACACAAAAGGAGTCTAGCTCGACATAAGATACAACATAACATCAATTTACATGGTGAAGATAAACAAATAGCTAACTGATAGGAAGTCCACCCTAAAAGCCTTAAGCTGAAGGACCAGAAACATCTCGGTCTGACCCAAGTATTATAAAATAATAAATAGGTCAGTCCAGATTAAAATAAATAAGTTGGCAAATTGAATGATAGATAAAGTGAACTAGATCTCAAATATAGTCATATACCAAGGATTATCAAACATGCATCAATAACTTCAAATCACCAAATACTAAAAACTCAAGATAGCTTCTTAAAGCAAAAATCCCCAAAATGATTTGGTGATAATTCAAACAACATCAAATCTAGAAATCTCACAAATAGAAATCCAGAAATCTTACAAAAAGGAGGAAAGCGCCAAACTCCAAGATTGGTGAATAAATTCACCTACATGAATGTAACTCTAAGATAGACGCATAAGTTTATAAACATCAAGATAGGTACAAGACCTATAAACACCAAGATAGGAACAAGCCCTATAAACATCGAAATAGGTACGAGACCTATTAGCATCAAGGTAGGAACGAGTCCTATGAACATCGAAATAGGTACAAGACCAATAAACATCAAGATAGGTACAAGACACATAAACATCAAAATAGGTATGAGACCCATAAACATCGAAATAGGTACGAGACCTATAAACATCAAGATAAAGTGTTATGTACTTTTATATAGCAACCAAATAGATAACGGCCATGTGTCCCATACTACACGAGTTTACCCAAACTTTTGCTATATGCTAGTAAATTCCACTGGTGTGTACTAATGGTTTGTTCGAACAAGTCATGGAATTAAACGGTAAAACAAATATGAGCATTCCATACCACTCATTTTATTTAACCATTTAAATCAATTCCTCATTCGATTAATGTCGTGTAATTTTAAAAAATTCTTTACTTTAAAACCATTTTATGAAACATTGATTTATAGCAGAAATATATATTTATATATTATTACACTTTTCAAACCATTGATCCAAATCACTTTAGAACCATTATAAAAGAGAATAATATATATATATATATATATATATATATATCTAAAATATTTCATATAGATAGTTTGGTATTTAAATAGATTTCCATAAAATGCCTCAATTTAGAAATCCGTTTGTAAATTTGATTTAAAAACATGCGTTAAAAGTATGTATTGATCCCAAAGTCCATAGAACAATCTCTATGGTATAAAAACATCAAATGAATTCATTAATTCATAAATCAAAATCCCAAGACCCATAGAGCAATTATATGGTATAGAAACACCAAAAAAAATTCATCAATTCACAAATCAAAAATCCGGAAATATCAATGAAATTGATATGAAGTGCAACACCAAAATCAAGTAATCAATCTCAGGGAATCAACTGGATAAACAAGTGGTGTACGGGTCGATAAGAAAAACACCAGAACACAGCCCGGGAGTCAAGTCCAAACTATAACCGGTGGACTGGTAGGGCATACCGATCCATCGGTTGCCTCGCCTGGGCTTACTCCCAGGCGATCTTGATGGCTCTTTGACGATTCGATTAAGCTCAATTCTCATGTATTACTTCTTTAATAACCGAGGTTACTAAATTAGCCATCATGTAAGCATATAAATATGTATAATTAGGCGAAAATCATGATTCTATAAATGGGTTTCAACAAATAGAGAATCCGTTTCAAATTGATAAGGGATGCAATACTATGTTGAGATCATATATACTATAGATTCAACCAAATTCATATAGTAGTATTATACATTCATTTGAGACTAGAAATCATGAGACAAACTCAAACCTTAATATCCGAAAAAATTTAAAGTTACAAACATCAACTCTAAGCCAAATCAACTAAACAACCCTGAAATTCATCCCCGATGCTATGCGATTTTGACATAGAACACCTAAATATTTTTCCATGAAATTTTAGCTGAAGGTGCATAAATGAGATGAAAACAACATGTCCAAATTTCAGACTTTATTGATTTTTCTAGAATTAATTATGATTCTTCTACTAACCTGCATTTTCTACCCAGATTTCACCAAAAATAACATGCAAAGATGACCACCTTTAAGCCATCAAAGCTCAATGAAATTCAATGATATTTGGAACAAAGGTGCTGGAACATGGCACCAACAACCTATCCAAATTTGATAATTTTTAGAAATTTATTTGAATTGATTTGATTTTGGAAGAGGCTAGGGTTTTAGAGGAAAAGGGGAAAACATGGTTTACTGTAAGTTTCAGGTTTTGAGAAATAAAAAGAAGCATTACGGGCTTGAGGAGAAGTAACGATAGTATAATTCATTAGTTTCTTAAGTTAGAGAAAATTCCATAAGTCCCTAAATGGGATGAACTAAATATGTGACATCCCGAATTTTTGGCAGTATTATTTTAATCAATATTTAATTTGATTAATTAAAAATACAACTTATTATGTTAAAAATAAAACATATTATGTGTGTATTGGAAGAAATTATGATATTGTCAAGTTTAACAATAAATAACTTTTAAATTAAGTGTTAATAGGTTATGTAAGAAATATATAAACTTTAGAAATAAAGGTTTAAGCTGACAATAAGATAAATATAAGAAGGACAAAAATAAAATACAAAGTATACAAAACAAAATAAACAAAATATAAATATATGAATGTAGAAATACAAGACAATAAATATTGAAGTTAAAATAAATGTTTAAGTTAGAAATAGGAATAAACATATATAAGATGAATTATATAGTTTTATAAAATATAAAGTAAAGTACATAGCTAAAATCTAATAACATGTAAACATAAATTCATTCATATTTCAAACAATAAGATTAAAGAAAAGAAAATATACTTTAAAGTGTGTGCAAACAAGAATATAGATATCTGAACATAGAGATTATAAAGGATAAGTGTAGATATAGAAAGAAACATAAAATATATATATACATATATATAGGAATGTCTTGCAAAAGAAGACAGTAACATATATTCAAGTTGAACAAATACATATAGATAAGTGTAGACTAGAAAAAGAAGACAACAACAATCAATGCAAGATATTCTTAGTACACCATATATATCATATCAGCCTCCACCATAAAAATATCTCTGGTCAAAAAAATTATTTTTTTAACAAAAATCAAATACAGTACAACAAATATCTTGTACCAGTATAACTCAAACCTATCTCTACTCAAGCCTGCATACTTTTTATATATCATCTTCATTCTGTTCTTCAACAAGAAGCCGAAGTATTACTTTATATATATATATATATATATATATATATATATATATATATATATATAGCAACCTGGAAACAATCAACAACTACATCATCAACAAGACAAGAGGAATTCAAATTCAAGAGTAAAATCAACATCAGCCTGGAACTAAATCCGTTCTTTATCTCTGATTCGAAAATCAGGTGAGTAAACACTTATTTAAAACAGTTCCTTTTGCTTGGATGTTATGATGAAATTTTGTTGAAAATGGGTGCATAAGTTCATGAATATGAATGCATGTATGTATATGATGTGGTTGGGTATATGTTATGTTTATGTGACTCTGTTAACTCTACAGGTTCAAATTCTTCCAAAATAAATTCAACTCCACCTTATACATTCAATTTTAGGTCTCGATCCCGAAATAGAATATGATTATGGATGTGTAATCTTGTTTATAAAAATATTATCAAGAATTTATATTAAGGAAACATCTTCAAAAATGATAAACTACAGAGAAAATCAAGACTGGTCAAAATTTAAACATCTGGAAAATTTGTTTTGATTATATAGGCAGATTCATGGTTGAAAATTATGAATTTTGGTGATTAATTTTAGATTTTTAGGATTGTAATGGATGAGATAATCTAAGTTGATCAGTATTGGGTATTTTAGCATTCAACAGCGATCGATGACGTTATGGAGTTCGGGAATTGGCCTAGAGGTGGTCGGAGTGTCGAGAATCTATGGAAAAATGGTTGAAGGTTTTTCTAAGGGTCGTGGTGGCCGGAATCGAGCGAAGTAGGGTTTCAGGCCTGTTTTGTTCATCGATGGTTTTGTGAGTTTGGCGTTGCCGTGGAGATGCCGGAGTGGTTCGCGATGGTGCGAAAAGGTGCTAGGTTGGATGACGAAGGTTCGGTGATGATGGTCGGTGATCTCGAGGTTGGAGGCGTCGGAAAGGAGGAGTTTTCTGGCCATGGTGGTTTTCAAGCATGGTCGAGAAGGCTCGATTGCGATTTGTGTGGGTGGCGTGCGATCTGGGTATTCGAATGTGATCGCGTGAGTTCGTGTGATGGTCGAACGTCGCCGCGATGATCACCGGAGGTGGGAGGCGCTGGTGTACGTGCACCACATGCACGTTGTATCTGGGAACGATGGAGATGGGGAAGACGAGTTCGACTAGGTGTTATGCTCGTGTTTTCTGAGATGCGACTCGAAGCAAACGAGATGATAGTTGTCTCGTGATAGTCTCAGAATGCAATAGAGTGGTCTCGAGTTGTTCAAGTGTGATCTGGTTTTAATTTTAAGCTAAATTTTTGTAAAAACCAAGTTTAAAATATTTAAACAAGTTAAGACAAATTTTAAGTTATGAAATAATTGTTTCAAAGATGAATGATTAACAAGTTTTAAATTATATAAAATAGATAGTTTGAATAGTAGAATAAGTGGTTCTAATAATGATTTGTATTAAAAATTATTAAAGTATTTTGAAAGGATTCAAAATTTTTTAAGATTATATAAGATGATTTAAATGGTTTTTAATTTCAAATTGAATTCTAAATGTTTGTTTATTTATAAGGTAATGATATAATTATGTAATTAAATTGAAGATAAAGAGTTGGCTTTAAGTTATTATGATTGATTTAATTTAAAATAATGAATCTGTGAAGATAAATAAAGTTAATTAATTAATTTTTTTGCTATTAACTTAAAAATAGTTAATTAATGAAAGTGATTTGTTAATAAGTAAAAGCTTAATTAAGATAACTGATTTCCTTAATTATTTGTGAAATTGTTTCAGTATAATTAATTAGTGAAGTAATTAAAAGAAATTAATTAAGTTAATATGGTTAACTCTAATTAATCCACTAGATTTAACTAATTAAAGATAATCAATGATGTTGGATTAATCATAATTACTCAATGTAATTAAAAGATTAATTAATGTAATTAATTAAGGAGTTGATTTAGTGGATATAAGTTATTAAGGGAAGAAATTCTAATGTGGTTAATCAGGATTGAATCCATGAATTGAATTGTTAAGGGTAATTAATTTGTGTAATTAACTAATTAATGTTAAATGAACAGGATTAAGGGTGATTGAAGTAATTAATTTAATTTGATTAATTAATTAGAAATAGTATGACCGAGGTATCTTACTTATGAATGATTGAATAATATTGCATGGCTAGATTGGTTGATACCTCGGATATGTGACTTGTGATATGATGTGTTGGGTTTAAACTGAGATAATGTGGTTATCTAACGATGATGAATTAACGTGTGTAGGTGAGATCTTGTATATGAAGTTCAAAATGTGTTTCATTTGCATGATTTGGGATAAGATGGTATTAAATTCGAAGAGATCGGAGTCGGGTATTAGTAAATACCCGAAACCACTTCGAATCTTTATAAATTGATATGTGGAATCAATAGGCTGAAACAGAATGATTTAAGTGAATTGAACCATTTAATCTAAGTTCTGGTACTTAGAAATTGATGTGTGTTGTAAGTGATGTCTATAACGACTTGTGAAGTTGTAAATTGATATAAGTTACCCGGGTTTTAAATAGATGTATGCATTGGTATTTCATGTTAGATGAGTTTACTCACGCTGGTTTCCAGCCTGACCCGGGTGTTACTTTGATGTAATGCTCGGGTCAGACCGAGTATTACAGATTTTTCAGGTAAGGACGTTCTGGAGCTCGGAGGCGAGCTGGATGGCAGGAACGTATGGAGTGTTTCCGCTATGATATATTGTTGTATATTTGGACATGTTGATTATATATGTCCAGTGATTATGTATATGTTGTAACTCTGTTGTATTAAAGTGTAATTTAACTGATACAGTTTCTTTGTATAAATGGTATTATATGATATTATATTTTGATCCGCTGCGAATGTGAGATTTCGTGACTTGTTTTTTTCTGTTTCCTCTTCTCCTATCTCTTTCTTCTTTTCCTAACTATCTGGAATTTTCGGGTCGAAAAAATCCGGGTCGTTACAAAATACCTAAGCCCAAACCCTCTTTTACTTAAATTAATACAAGGCTTAAGCATTTTTCTAATTTTCTACCATTTTAAAACACTACCATCTCAATGATTTCAACATAGAAAAATTCATGTTAATACACTAAAATAAAGTTAATCACCTATTCTTCATGACTAAATAATGAAACAAAATTTACAATAGTTATTTAACCCTTATTTTCATTATTGAAAACACGACAATGTTGCATTATGTAAAATAAGACAACACAACACTTAAATCATTTTAACACCAAAACCTAATTTTCACACAAAAAAAACTTACTATATTTATAAAACACAAACACAATATTCTACAAGTTTTGAATAAGAATTTACACACTCAAATTCTATTTATTCAATAATTTCTCCAATTCTTTATTAAAGAAAACTAAATGTTTTTTTAATAACTCCACTCAAATCTCTTCATTACAAATTCTAGAAATAAGCTTTAATATTTGTAAAATCACCATTCAATATTTATAAAGATTTTAATACTCTAATTTACAAAATGCTCAATTTAAACCCAAAAATCCAATAACCCAACTCCTCGCTTATTAGATTTTTAATTTTAGACAATTAAATCTGTTTCGTTTAGTCAAATAAATGATAATCAAAGTGAACTCAATCGGGTGGTTACAGAACCCCCCATCTAATAAAAATTGTGTCCTCGCAGTTTGAATCTAAAGAAGATTCCATAACAAATTACTACTTAATTCCACAAGCAACGAGAATTTAGTAACAACTATGCACCCAAACAACAATAAACACAAAATAAAGGCTCATTTAACTTATGTGCTTTGATAAATATACCTTTTAACTTAAATTCCAAGTTCGCTAAGGTTTGATTATTTACAAGTCATTTTTAAACTCATATTATAACTAATAAAATAGTTTAACAAATAGAGTCTTAATGTAACCTATTAAAATTAGTTACATGCAATTTAGCACATTTTAACTCTTCTTTTAAAACAAAAAGGATTTATTAAAATAAAATCCTCATTCAAAACTCTAACTTAATCATTTTAAATTTTATTTAAAGTAATTTAAAATAGAGTTGTTACATAACGTTATTCTAGAAGGAAATTGGGTTTTCGTGATTCAACTTCAAATAATATTTTATTATTATAGACTTTGAGTTTTATACAAACTTATTAAGAAGATACTACATCTATACAAACCCAAATGTCAAAATTTTCAAAAAAAACTCTGGAATAACCCTGTAGTACGAAGTATGTTCTGAAAATTTACAACACTCAGAATATTTCACAAATTTATACATGTATTCAAAAAATTGACTTTTGTTCTTACAATCTTTAATTTACCTTCACAAATTTTTAGAATAAATAAAAAATTTCATAAATACTTTTTCAATTTCAAGCCTGTTATATAAAACCCAGATTTCCATACAGTAAATCCCAAAATTTAACAAAACTCTTAAAATGAAAGTTGTTTCGCTCGGTCTAAGCTTTCCGGCAAAATAAAGATCATCAAAATTGGATTTATGGTTTGAAAGTTATACCTAAAATATTTTTAGCTTTTAATCTCAGAAATTTCTAATAGGACAGAGCTACCTACCCATTTTCAAAGTCATCTTAGACCAAATAAATTGTAAAATTTTCAAAAATGGTCAATAGAAAACCTTTAGCTTACGGAAAGTACTTTCTTTTACAAAAAGATCAACTCCATTTGGAGTAATAAATTTCAAGTTATCGCTTATTTGGTACAGTGCATTTTTAATCAAAATTTCAGCACAACGACCATTTAAAACTACTACTCTCAAATCATTATAAAATCCAAGAAAATATATTCTATAGGGAAATCTTTACACAAATTTATTTATAATATGATCCACTTTTCAAAAAGCTAGAGACTTCAAGAATTAAAATTTACCCTATGCAACTAGCTTTAAGAATCAATTCACTTAATAAGAACATTTTCGCAAATCACAAAGGCAAGTTTTTCCCTTTAATGAAACCTCATTTTAAATGAGATAGCTAATCTCGTTTACCTGCGAGAAGTAATTATCTATCCAAAATGAATTTTGGGAAATACTCATTGATTTTAAATTATACTCACAATTTAAACAATCTAATCTTGTTTTTCAAATGAATTTCACAAATTCACAACTGATATATTTTTACTCTTCAAAGGTTTAAAACACATGTTTACTTGAAAAAGTTTCACTCTATACCTAATCTCATAAATTATTATACCTAGAATTCTTTTCACAAAATTTCTCTCTTAACCTCGCTTGATAAAAGTAGTTATTCAACCCTTAATGATTTTGAGAGAAATTACTTATTATTCACAATTCTAAGTATCCAACTTTTACCAATTTATTACACTTCATACTTGATTTAAATATAAATTCTAACTTTTATTTCAACTACGCATAATTTACATTACCTTCTAAACTATCACAAAAAATGTATTTACTGTGCATCAACGCAAATGGATATATAAAATTTTCAATATTAACAACACACGATTTTCCAAAATATTATAAACATCAAATATAACTTTTTATTAAAATATCTTTTAAACAAATCAATGAGTAGCAAATAATAGAATGCATAATTTGACAAAACTTGTAAAACAAAGTTTTTCCTTACTATTATAGCTTTCTAGAAAGCACAATTTTACTGCAATTTGATCAGTGGTTCAAAAGTTATGATTAAAACAATTTCAGGTTCAAAATTCAATATCCCTGTCGTTCATTCTCAGAACATCAACAAAGTAGTGCAATTTAGACCAATTGAACCTCATAATTTTATAAAAATCAAAGATAAAACTTATATAACAAAGTCCAAGCTTTCCAAAACATCAATAATTAAGTGATTCCGACAACAACTGAGAAAGATATGTTCAAATTACTAAAAAAGTTTTGCTCAGAATTTTTTTGATAGAACAGAGTTTAAAGCTCTACTAAAACATGAATTTGACCAAGAGAATTGCAAAATCTGGTAAAGTGATCAAAACAAAAGTTATTCCTTATCTTTCTTCTCCATAAAGTTTCATCTAAAATGGATTTATCAATCAAAAGATATGGTAATTTTGCTTCATCACTTTTTAAAGAAACTTTCAACAACTTGTTTTATATGAAACTTTTTAATTTATCTGAAGTTAATATTTAAAATGCAAGTCTTCTTAATTATAATTATTAAACTAAGTTGTTTATTTCAAAACCTCATTTCTCAAATCCACTTTAATTTTCCCTTAAAGTAATATATCCATGTTTCTATTGAAATAAAGATAAACATTTCCTTAGACAATTTTTTGTTTCGTTAAATAGTATATATAATAAATTTAGGTTTTTATCGTGTCTCAATGTTTTGTTAAAATGTTTAGGCAACCTCTATCTATCCGTGTACAATCGCATCGACCAAGATTCTTAACCACTCAATGGATAATTCAACACTAAAAATAAACTTTCCTATGATATGCATATATCTTTTACAATTTTATAAAATATTTACTTGCTTCCCTCAATAACATAATCAAGTTCCACTTATATGCATATCCCTTATCAGAAAGATTTTTAATTTGAATGAATGCTTTTTTTTATAAAATTCTTTTAACTAATCTTAGTTCTTTACTAATAAAGTGCATCCATGCATTAACCAACCAAACAAACATTCAATCAACTAATTAAATCAATACGAGTTTACTGGATAACGTGCCCAGCGAAACCATCTGTCTGCTTCCATTCCGCTACCCTGACCATAAAAAGATCGACCACAAACTTCATGATTTTTCAAATGGACAAAGTATTGCGTCTTAACTAGGCTCACGGGATGACCCAATAATAGAACTAGTGACTCAGGCGCCAGCCAACTATACTTCTGAAATAGATAAGATTGGATCAAAGACTGCTTATGAATCATATGATTCAATAATAGAACATCAAAGAGTGGAAACGAAGGGAGACACTCCTAGACTTCCCAAAAGACACTTTCTTATTCAAAAGGGGATGATTCCTACTTTCTACCTCAAGAACCCCTAAAGGATGGTCTCTAAGACTCGCCTTGACTAAGATTTGTGTCTGTAATATCATATTTTGTTCTGAACTCAACTTTGATACCAATCTGTGACGCCCCACCCTGAGACCCACACTAAGAAAGAATATTACAAAGTAATATTGTTGGCTAGGACAGAGAATAGGGCTGGTTAGAAGCGACCTTCCACGAATTTAACTTTAAGCGAGCATCGATATGTCAATTAATATGTTGTAAATTTCTTTAAACAAGTGGAACGACGTCTGCAATTCAGGCTTTAGACAAAACTACGATGGCTATAATAAAAATTTAGAACATTATATAATAATATACAGATCATAGAATCACAGATCAAACATAGCGGAATACAAATAGATACATGATGTAGACTACAAGGTACATAAGTACTGCATCTCAAAATATGAATATGTCCAAGAAAGGAGTCTAGCTTGACATAAGATACAACATAACATTAATATACATGGTGATGATAAACAACTAGCTAACTTATAGGAAGTCCACCCTAAAAGCCTCAAGCTGAAGGACCTAGAACATCTCCGTCTGATCCAAGTATTATAAAATAATAAATGGATCAGTCCAGATTAAAATAAATGAGTTAGCAAAACGAATGATAGATAAAGTGAACTAGATCTCAAATATAGTCATATATCGAGAATTATCAAACATGCATCAATAATTTCAAATCACCAAATACTAAAAACTCAAGATAGCTTCTTAGAAGCAAAAATCCCCAAAATGATTTGGTGATAATTCAAACAACATCAAATCCAGAAATCTCACAAATAGAAATCCAGAAATCATACAAAAAGGGGGAAGCGCCAAACTCTAAGATCGGTGAATAAATTCACCTACATGCAAGTAACTCCAAGATAGACGTTTAAGTCTATAAACATCAAGATAGGTACGAGACCTACAAACTCCAAGATAGGAACAAGTCCTATAAACTTCGAAATAGGTACAAGATCTATAAACATCAAGATAGGAATGAGTCCTCTGAACATCAAAATAAGTACGAGACATATAAACTCCAAGATAGGAATGAGTCCCATAAACATCAAAATAGGTACAAGATCAATATACATCAAGAAAGAACGAGTCCTATAAACATCGAAATAGGTACGAGACCCATAAATATCGAAATATGTATGAGACCTATAAACATCAAGATAAAACTATTATGTACTTTCATATAACAATCGAATAGATAACGACAATGTGTCCCATACTATACAGGTTTACCTGAACATTTACTATATGCTAGTAAACTCCACTGATGTATAGTAATGATTCAATCGAACAAATCAGGGAATTAACCGGTGAAATAAATGCAAGCGTTCCATACCACTCGTTTTATTTAACCATTTAAATCAATTCCTCATTTGATCGATATCTTACAATTTTATAAAATTCTTCACTTTAGAACCATTTTGTGAAACATCGATTTATAGTAGAAATTTATATTTATATATTATTACACTTTTCAAACTATTGATTCAAATCACTTTTAAAAGTACTATAAAAGAGAATAATATATATAATATATATATATATAATTCTTTCATATAGAAATTAGTTTAGTACTTGAAAAGATTTCCATAAAATGGCTTGATTTAGAAATCCGTTTATAAATTCGATTTAAAAACGTGCATTAAAAGTATGTATTCCTCCGAAAGTCCTTAGAACAATTTCTATGGTATAAAAACATCAAATGAATTCATTAATTCATAAATCAAAATCCCAAGGCCCATAGGGCAATTATATGGTATAGAAACACCAAAATGAATTCATCAATTCACAAATCAAAAATCCAGAAATATCAATGAAATTGATATGAAGTGCAATACCAAAGTCAAGCAATCAATCTAAGGGAATCAACTGGGCAAACAAATGGCGAACTGGTCGATAAGAGAACACCAGAACAAAGCTTGGGAGTCAAGTCCAAGCTGCAACCAGTGGATTGGTAGGGCATACTGGTCTAACGGTCGCCTCACTTGGGCTTACTCCTAGAGGATCCTGGTGGCTCTTTGATGATCCCATTACGCTCTATTCTCTTGTGTTACTTCTCTAATAACCAAGGTACTAAATTAGCCATTATGCAAGCATATAAACATGTATAAATGGGTGAAAATCAAGATTCCATAAAGGGTTTTCAACAAATAGAGAATTCAATTCAAATTGACAAGGGATTCAATACTATATTAAGATCATATACACTATAGATTCAAGCAAATTCATATATGAATAATATACATTCATTTGAGACTAGAAATCATGAGATAAACTCACCTTAATATCCAAAAAGCTTCAAAGTCACAAGCATCAACTCTAAACCAAATCAACTAAACAACACTGAAATTTGTCCCAGTGCTGTGTGAATTTGAAATAGAAAACCTAAATATTTTTCCACGCAATTTAAATGAAGGTGCATGTATGAGTTGAGAAAAACATATCCAAATTTTAGATTTTTCCACAATTAATTATGATTTTTCTACTAACCTGCATTTTCTTCCTAGATTTCATCGAAAATAACTTGCAATGATGATCGCCTTTAATCCATCAAAACTCAATGAAATTCCATGAAATTTGGAATAGAGGTGTTGGAACGTAGCAACAACATCCTGTCCAAATTTGAGAACTTTTATTAATTTATTTGAATTGATTTGATTTTCGGAAGTGGCTAGGGTTTTAGAGGAAAGGGGAAAACATGGTTTACTATAAGTTTCAGGTTTTGAGAAATAAAAAAAAAGCTTTACTGGCTTGAGGAGAAGTAATGAAGGTACGGTTCATTAGTTTATCAAGTTAGAGAAAATTTCCTAACTCCCTAAATGGGCCGAACTAAACACCTAAGCCCGAACCCTTTTTTATTAAAAACAATACAAGACTTAAGCATTTTTCTCATTTTCTACCGTTTAAAACACTAACATCTCATTGATTTCAACATAGAAAAATTCATGTTAATACACTAAAATAATTCATCGCCTAGTCTTTATAACTAAATAATGAAACAAAATTTACAATAGTTATTTAACCCTTATTTTACTATTGAAAACAAGATAATGTTGCATTATGTAAAACAAGACAATACAACACTTAAATCATTTTTAACACCAAAACATCATTTTCACAAAAAACAAACTTACACATATTTTACTAACACAATATTATACAAGTTTTAAACAAGAATTTACACACTCAAATTCTATTTATTCAATATTTTCTTCAATTCCTTTATTAAGAAAAATACATGTTTTTTTAATAACTTCACTCAAATCTCTTCATTACAAATTCTAGAAATAAGCTTTAATATTTCTAAAATCACCATTCAATCTTTACAAAGATTTTAATACTCTAATTTACACAAATACTCAACTTAAATACAAAATCCAATAACCCAACTCTTCGCTTATTGGATTGTTAATTTTACACGATTAAATCTGGTTCATTTAATTAAATAAACGATAATCAAAGTAAACTCAATCGGGTTGTCATAGAACTCCCCATCTACTAAAAATTATGTTCATGTAGTTTGAATCTAAAGGAGATTCCATAGCAAATTACTACTTAATTCCACAAACAACAAGAATTTAGTAACCACCATGCATCCAAAAAACAACAAACACAAAAGAAAGGCTTATTTAACTTATGTGCTTTTAGAAATATACCTTTTAACATAAATTCCAAGTTCGCTAAGGTTTGATTATTTACAAAATAATCAATTTTTTTTTGCAGATTAAGCGGGGTTAAACTGGGCCCCTACCAGGTTTATTAAAGCACGAAGAGATTACAGAACAAGCGAAAACACACCATGGAAAAGAAAAAAAGAGAAAAGGAAAGCACAAAGACCACACAAGAGACACGAACAACAACGAATAGGCAAGCATGGAAGGAACTACGAAATCCAAGGCTCAAACTGATAATCAAGGAACTTGTGGACACTGGCCCTCATCCCCAACAAAATATCTTGCCTTAAAACAGTCCAAACTACTTCCTTGCTTCTGTAAATTCCATCAAAACACCTCTTATTTCTTTCTTTCCAAGTTACCATCAATAACTTTTTCAAAATGAAGAAAAAATACAGCCTAATGTCATCACTCCACGTAGTAGCACTCTCAATAAAATTCCAATGGTTGATAATGTTAGGTGAAGCAACACCCCTCTGAAAACTGCCTATCATTTTAGTCCAGATATTAAGAACATAGGGACATTCAAAGTATAAGTGCTGAACACTCTCACATTGATGAGTACATAGCTCACAAGAGGGAAGCACAGACAAACCATATCTAATAAGCTTGTCCCTTGTCATCAGAGCATTATTAGTCACCTTCCAGAACAGAAGGTTGTCACTACTACATGAGACGACATTTCAAGTAACCTTCCTCCACCTACATTTAGGCACAGTGTCCAGACCCTACAAGGCCTCATAAACACTGGAAATGGTATGAGCCCGTCCATTCCACAAAACTGAGTCATGATCATACAAATCATATGTACATGTATCATAAAGGCTCCAAAATGACCTGACAATCTGATTACTAGAAAATGGAAGCACAATCTTACCATTAACAATGTGATCAACTGCCAGGGCATTGTTACCAATGCCAGATTGAAACTTCGGCTGGGTTGTGAATAACTATTCAAGAATGATACCTTTGCTTATCCATGGATCAGTCCAAAACTTGCACAAGCTAGCTGCAGAAAGTTTAATTTGAACATAAGGCTTGAAATAGTTTCTTAACTTTAATATACTCCCCCATATCCAACTACATGATTGAGGAATCTCCATTAGCCAAAAGTTTTTAGCCCCAATGTTATACCTGATTGTCCATCTCACTCATAGTGTGTCTTGCTTATGTAACAAAGCATTGAAATGGTGACTGTAAGCAGCTTTGTTCCAGACCTCTATGCTATGCAAGCCTAACCCTCCTTTGCTTTTAGGCTTCTCAAAATTAGAGTATGAACATGGCAGCACCTTCTTCGAATGTATGGATCCAAACCAAAAAAATTTCATTATTGCTCTTCTAACCATTTTTAATAGCTTAATTGGAAGAATGAAAGTCCTCGCCCAATACACCATTAAAGAGAAGCTGACAGATTGTACAAGAACCAATCTACCAGCTTGAGACAAGAATCTATTAGCCCAACAATCCATGACTGAAGTTATTTTTTCATACAGAGGATAACAATTGGCCTGAGTAACCCTAGAGGAACATAGAGGCAGCCCAAGATAAGACATGTCAGAAGCCATAGACTGCATTCCAGCAAAGGAGGTAAGATTCGTTTCATGCAAGCTAGTTATCCCAGAGAACAGTATACTTGATTTATTTAGATTAAGCTTCAGGCCATTCATCATATAGAAATTATGTAGAGCACTTTTAATACATTCAATGGATTGCAGATTGGGCTTAGTGAATATCATGATGTCATCTGCGAAAAGGAGAGAAGTTATCTAAAGGTCTTTACATTTGGGGTGATAATGTATTTGCTTGTTTTGAAACATCGGTCTTAACATACAAGTGAATACTTCCATGACCATGATGAAAATATAGGAAGAGAGATGGTCCCCCTGCCTAATGCCCTGCTTGGAGACAAAGTTACATGAGCTAGTACCATTGAATATCAGAGAGAAGGATGGAGTTGAAATACATTCATATATCCAGGCAACAAAAACTTTAGGAAAGCCGATGAGAGACATTATCCTAACAATTGACTTCCATTGAATAGAATCATAAGCCTTCAATAAATCAAGCTTTAACATTGCTCCTGGAGTAGCACTAACACAGCGATATCCTTTTAAGAGCTCATGGGCTAGCATTATGTTGTCAAGAATATTTCTATTAGGCAGGAAAGCCACCTGGTTGTTGGAAATAATTCTTTGCAATACAGAGACTAGCCTCGTAGCAATAAGCTTAGAAATGCACTTATAAACAACGTTGCAGCAGGAGATAGGCCTGAAGGAGGACACAGAGGAAGCGGGTTTGGACTTTGGGATTAACACTAGATTTGTAGCATTCACAGAATTAAGCAACTTGAACTTATTAAAGAAATTATGAATAGCCTTGCAAAAGTGCCCACCAACAATGTCCCAGCTAGAAGTAAAAAAGACAACGTTGAAACCATCAGGGCCACCAGAGGAGTTTTTATTCATAGCAAATAGGGTATTCTTAATTTCTTCGTTAGTCACTTTTGCCACCAGATAATTAGCTTCATCATGATTAATTTTAGGCAGAGGAATACTGGATATCAAATCTAGCTCCGGTTCAAAATTGTTCACATTACCAAAGAGGGAAGAATAATACAGGAGTAAAGCTTTTTCAACAGATTCAGGGGTAGAATACAGGTTACCTGCTTCATGTAAAATGAAAGAGATGTTATTAACAGAGTTTTTAACCTTAAGGGATGCATGAAAAAATTTAGTGTTCCTATCGCCATCAGCAGCCCATTTGATTCTTAATTGCTGCTTCTTCATCTCACACTCATAAGCCAGAGCATGATTAAGGTCATTGTTAATGGCAGCTTCCTTTTCAGCCAGCTCAGCATTGTTAGGATGAGCCAGCATAAGATCCTGAGCATTCTTTAGCTGGACCATAAGACTGGTAGATTGAAGACTGCCTTTTCCAAACTTTGTTCTTTCCCAAGCTCTTAAGTCTTCCTTTGCTGCTCTGAGTTTTCTGCAAAAAATAAACATTGGATTGCCAAAAAACTTAACTGACCAAGCATTTTTAATAATATTATTATACTCAGGATCGCAGGCCCAAGCATTGAAGAATTTAAATCCTCTTCTTGCTCCAATAGGCTGCTTCCTAGTGGTCAAGATTAGAGGAGAGTGGTCTGAGAGGATGGGATGGGGCAAAAGAGTGGAGATGTTAAGCCAAGAGGTAAGGGCTTTGAAGTTAGAGAAGGAATGATCGATGTTGGACAAGATGCAGGCACCACTCCTAGATCTATTGTTCCATGAATATAGAGCGCCATTTTTGCGAATTGGGATTAGGGAATAATCATTAATAGCAGTGTTCGAAGGTACGATATCCCTAGGCGTAAGCGGGAGTCCACAATGCTTGTCCGACATTGTTAAGCAACTGTTGATGTCTCCAAGAATAACCCAAGGGTGAGATTCTTGCCTTAGAGCAGGAATAAGATTGAGAAGAGTTTGCTGAGAAGAAAGAGAGTTATAAGCATAGACAAATGTGATATAGAAGGAAGAGGAAGAATTGAAGAACTTGGCATGATAGTGCATTAATTGAGGAGTTGCTAGAAGGAGATCAATGGTTAACTGTACAGGATTATGGAGAACCATGATTCTCCCATAACTTGCTTCATGAAGATTGTGAGACAGAGTCCATGTTGGATTTATGTACTTAGCAGTAGATAAAGATAGGGGAAGGTTTAATTTAGTTTCAAGAATTGCAAAGATAGATAGATGATGATTGATGATTAATTGTTTAACCTGATCAAGCTTGAGGAAATTATGACATCCTCTAATGCTCCATGCACCAATATTGTGTATCATGATTATGCTATAGTAGTGTGATCACCTTCTTTCATGCTCCTCGTAACGGGAGAATTGATTCTTGAGAAACTCGTGTTATGGTTCTTTGAATTTTTATTCTTCTTGCTTTTTCCATTTTTTGAAGTTTGACAGATGACATTTGATGGATCTTTTGAGGGTGTTTTCCAGCCAGGAATAGATCCCAGAAAAACATAAGGCTGACATGGGGAAGATTTGTTTGGAACTGGAGGAGATGAGATGAGGGGAGACACATGAGTGATAGGAGTAGAATGCATGGAGAAGAATAGTTCAAAAATTTGTTTTTGCAAAGCAATACAGAATTGCTCGTCTTGATTGCCTGAGTTTGTTATGGTATTTGTATGACAAGAGGAAAGAGAATTTTGATAGTTGAGGATGGTTTCTGAACATTGTGCATACAAGGGGATATCTACAGGCAATAGAGAGTCAGAAGCATGCACAATATGATTGTCAAAATCCTCTTCCTGATTCAGTATGATTTGGGTTTCTTCAGAAGATAATGTTATAATCTCATGAACAAAATGCTTGTCTACCTTTCCTCCTGTGTTTGAAACAGCCAAATCAACTAAATTTGTTTCCATCTCATCAGATTGCTTTACTTTGGTTGCTACCTTTTCGATAACATCATCATTTTCCATATCATTTAACACTTCAAACTTGTTATTTATCAAGACAGAGACATGGTCATTATTTGTTACACCATCCTCCACGTAACTTTTATTTCCACTAAGATCAACATTATTTGTATTCGTCATCTGATGTTGCATTGCTATATTAGTATCAGCTTTCTCAACATTATTTGCTTTATCATTTAGAACAAGCAATCTCAATGAATTTCCAACCCCAGCTTTTGCTTTTTTAAAAGCAACTCTCTTCCAAACTTGCTTGCTTTTATTAAATTGCTTACCATCCCTCTGCTCAGAAATATTCCCTTCTTGCATTTTCTTCATTAATACTGTCTCATCCTCATTCCTATCATTATCGCCACCTTCTCTCATGCATAAATTAATCAAGTGACCAAATTCTTTGCAGTGAGTACATATTTCAGGTTTCCATAGGTAGCTAACTTGCACCATTTGAGTTGATCCATCAATAAGCTTCACATGAAACTCATCAACCAAATCCTAATTAGGGGAGACATCCACCAAGCATTTAGCATAACCAATCCTTTCCATTTTATTAGTGGAAGAATCCAAGCAGAGGAGTTTACCAATTCTTGAAGCAAGCTAGTTAATTCCTAAGTGCGACCAGGCATAAAGTGGAATGTTCGATAATTTTAACCAAACAGGCACCGATTTAATAGTACTGCAACTGTTCCCAATATACGGATCCCAGGCCATAATGATGAAAATCTTGTTCCTAAGAAAAATAGGGTCAGCTTCAACAATTTTCCTTCTATCCTCAGCACAGGAGAGATGGAAAAGGAACAAGGTTCCATCAGATTTTATGGTTATTTCTCCTTTAAGCTTCCAGAGCTTCATTAAATGGTTGATAACAGTCAAGTATGACAGGGGCTTATCAAGGAAGAAACCTACCAGCCAATCACTCCACACCGCGTTACCAGCTTTTATCACTTCAATTGGAGGAACCATGGCAAGTCCATCATAAGATAAAGGTATGTCAACTGGAGAGTACATGCCCGCATTGCATGGTTTGGATTTGAAGAGAGAGGACCACGTTGAAGAAGAGGAAGCAGAATTGGTCAGAGAAGTGGTTAAGACAGGGGATGGAACCGTGAAGACAAGGGGTGGAACATACAGGAAGACATGAGGTGGAACAGACGGAAAGACAGGGGGTGGAACAGGCGGTGGTAAGGTATGGGGTGAGTTAGGTAAGGGGGCCGCAGGTGAAGCTGATGGAGGAACAGAAGACGACAAGGGGAGGTTAGATTGATAAGACTAGGCATCAGCATGGGGATGGGCGGGAGTAGCCATTGAAAAGAGGGAATTTTTTAAAAAAAGGCCAATGGTTATACTTCTTTAGCACATAGAGTCTTATGATTCTTAATGTAACCTATTAAAATTAGTTGTATGCAATTTAGCACATTTTAACTCTTCTTTTGAAACAAAAAGAATTCATTAAAATAAAATCCTCATTTAAACCTCTAACTTAATCATTTTAACTTTTATTTAAAATAAATTTAAATTAGAGTTGTTACATACCCTCATTATAGAAGAAAATTGCATTTTTGCAATTCTACTTCAAAAAATACTCTATTATTATAGATTTTGAGTTTTATGCAAACTCATTGAGAAGATATTACATCTATACAAACCCAAATGTCAAAATTTTCTAAAAAACTATGGAATAACCCTATAGTACGAAGTATGTTTTGAAAATTTACAACACTCGGAATATTTCACAAATTCATACATGTATTCATGAAAGACACTTTTGCTCTTAAAATCTTTAATTTAACTTCACAAGATTTTAAAATAAATAAAGATTTTTCATAAATACTTTTTCAATTTCAGGCCTGTTATATAAAACCTAGATTTCCATATAGTAAAACTCAAAATTTAATGAAACTCTTAAAATGAAAGTTGTTCCACTCGGTCTACGATTTCTAGCAAGATAAAGATCTTTAAAATTGGACTTATGGTCTGAAATTTATGCCTAAAATACTTTTAGCTTTTAATCTCAGAAATTTCTAAAATGACAGAGCTGCCCACCCATTTTCAAAGTCACCTTAGACCAAATAAATTGCAGAATGTTAATAAGTGCTTAAAAGAAAACCTTTAGCTTATAGAAAGCACTTTCTTTTACAGAAAATCAACTCCTATAAGAGCCATAAATCTCAAGTTATCACTATTTGGTACAGAGTGTTTTTAATCAAAATTTCAGCACTAAGA
This sequence comes from Allium fistulosum, assembly GCA_030737815.1. Taxonomy (NCBI): domain Eukaryota; kingdom Viridiplantae; phylum Streptophyta; class Magnoliopsida; order Asparagales; family Amaryllidaceae; genus Allium; species Allium fistulosum. The sequence continues at coordinate 316,417,116 of CM060904.1, forward strand.
GTATTTTAAAACTACTACTCTCAAATAATTTATAAAATCCAAGAGGATATATTTTCTAAGGAAATTTTTACACTAAGTTATTTATTATATGATCCACTTTTTTGGAAAGCTAGAGACTTCAAGAATTAAAATTTACCTTATGCAACTAACTTTAAGATTCAATTTACTTTGTAAGAACATTTTCACAAATCACACAAGCAAGTTTTTCTCTTTAATGAAAACTCATTTTAAATGAGATAGCCAATCTCATTTACATGCAAGGAGTAATTATCTATCCAAAATGAATTTGGGAAATACACATTGATTTTAAATTATACTCATAATTTGAATAATCTAATCTTGTTTTTCAAATCAATTTCACAAATTCACAATTAAAACAATTTCAGGTTCAAAAATCAATATCCCTGTCGTTCATTCCGAGGACAGCGACAAAGTAGTGCAATTTAGACTAATTAAACCTCATAATTTTATAAAACTCAATCAATAAAACTTATAGAACAGAGTCTAAGCTTTCCATAACATCAAAATATATTGGATTCTGACAATAAATGAGAAAGATATGTTCAAATTACTAACAAAGTTTTGCTCAGAAAATTTTCGACAGGACAGAGTTTAAAGCTCTGCTAAAACATGAATTTGACCAAGAGAATTGCAAAATCTGGTAAAGTGATCAAAAAAAAAGTTCTTCCTTATGAAATTATCTTTCTTGTTCATAAAGATTCATGTAACGACCCGTAAATTTTAACCGTTTTAATAACGTAATTAATTAAAATTTTGTGAAATTTTAAACGATAAAATTTTGAAATAAAAATTTAATATTTGGAATACGTCTAGTTAAACATAGCAACTGGTAAATTTTCGTCCGAAAATATGAAAATTTATTTCGCGCGTAAATTCACTTCAATTTAATCAGTTAAAAACAATGAAAATAAAATATTTTCGGAACCTAAATATTTTTACAAAGAAAAATTCTAAACAATCTTCTGAGCAAGATGTCAGTTGGTCGTTTTTCCAAATTCAGACATCTTTGGCTCCGTCGATCTTATTTTTCAGCATTTTTCTCGCATTTTCCGCTGGTCGAAAATTTGAATTTTTATAATTCAATCATACCACTAATATCTGTATACCGTTTTGATCGCCTCGTCGTGCTGATCTCTATGGTATATCCGACTGTCAAATTTCGAAGTCCGATGTGCGGTGAAATTTGTAAAACGGTTACCGTATCGGTACGACTTTTTGTTTCTTCGTGACCATTCACTTTCCAACTATTGAATAAATGATTATTAACTTTTAATCTTCCAAGGTTTGGCCGTGACCTTTCAACATTTGGTCGCCACTTCATTGCTCCTTGGCTCATTTTGTTCTTACGTGTAAACAAAATTCAATACATAAGCAAACATTTTCTGCCTGTTCACATTTGCAACTATTAGTAGAAACCCAATTCATTTTGTTCTTTTATATCTCTGGCCTCTTCCTCTCTTTCCATTTTTCTTCTCTAGATCCACATGCACGTATCCCTTCCACCTTCCTCCCATGGCCGGTCAATCATCACCTATCCCTTGCCTTGCAAACATCCACCGAGATCACTAAACCCATTTACCTTCCGTCCGCTCGACCTCGCCGACAACCTCCGCCACAAGCCGTCCCACTGATCCACCGCACCGCTGCCCTTGTTCACCGCTGTCCCAGCCCAGATCCAACCACAACTCACCTGTGCAAGAGTCTCCGACGCAGCTCCTCTCCCGAGCTCGCGTAACCGACCACCTCTCCACTTCACAGTGCTTCAACGCCTCATCCTCAGTTACTCCCGGTAGTTTCTTTTTTTCTTTCACTTTTAAGTTATATAGACTAGTATGTATGTTTATAATAGTATATACATAAGTTACTTTAGAGTTGTATATTTTATATGATATATAAGTGTTGTTTTCTATATAAGTTACTGTATATAGTTCGTATGCATTTTTTTTGTCTCTGTAGATATCTACTTTATGTTTTTCTGGAAATCTTGGTTGCCTTTTTGGCCGAAAAATATATTGATAAGATTTGTTTATATAAAGTATACTTTGATCGTGTGTATATATATATATATATATTTGTTTAACATATATGGTTTGGATATTTATTGTTTCACAAATTTTAGTTTTGTTTCATATGTTAGTATGGTTTTGGTTTTGATATATGTTAATAAAAAAAAGTAAAAAGAAAAAAATAATAAGATAAGTTTATACCAATGTGTAAGTCGCAGTATCATATTTGCAAGCCTCTCAGTCTTTATGCATACTTCGAAATGTTGTTTTGAATACTTTGTTCTGTATGTAAGTATATGTACTTGATTTTATGATACATTTATATCTGAAATCTTTAGCCTTCTCTCTATTTTAAGTTATATATGTTATGTGATATACGTTTTAAAAGATAGAATCCGTGTTATATATAGTACAAGATCCGTTATAAATAAGTTGGTGAGACTTTTATTTTAATATTGTGATTTATTTGATATAGTAGTATATAAATATATATATGTGGTAGTACTTTAGTTTTGTTTTGATATAAAAGTTGTAGATATAAAAAGTCGCATAGTTTTATGATAGGTCTCTGTAGTGTACATGCGTGTGTTTCGTGTGTAGTATATTTAGGCGTGTGTAGTGTATTGTATAAGCACATGTTTGTATATATATATATAATAATTTACGTAAGCTATATGTGGGTTTCATATATATAAAGTGATGGTTACATGTTTGACTTAAATTATATATATTGATATAGTAATAGTATGTATTTTATTTTAACTATATAAATATTTTATTTTAAATTTTCTCCTTAGACTAAAAATATTAATTTTATAAAATATCAAATATTTTCCGTACATATCAACTGGTTCTGATTCGTTTTGTCCATTCTTGATTTCAGCCTTGTTCATCCAATTCGCGTTCATTCTGGCTTTGCTTTGGAAATCCGTGCTTGGAATCGTAACTCACTTTATCATCGAATCCCTCTCTAGCCTCGAAAGGTGAGCACTCACTCATGATTAACGTTCTTTTATTTATTAAATTTGATTTCAATTGAAATGACAATTGAAATATGCTGCTGTTAGATATTTACACTGTTATTACATATATCAGTTCACCTGTGACATCTGACACCATTATCTGCTATTTATACAATGATAATCCAGTTAGTTGATAAATGATTGATTGTTGATGTTTATATTGGATGTTAAATTGTTAATGTAAAAGTGATAAATAATATGCAATTGAATTGATATATGATAGTTAACGATTAAATTGGATCTATATGTTGAATTTGATTAGTTAAAAATTCGTATAATATGACCCCTTTAATGTTAAATTAATTGACACGTAGGATTTGGTTAATTACACTTTGAACGTTGAATGTCTGTTGTTTAAATTGATGATGGTATGAAATTGTAAATAGATGTCAAGTGAAAACCGTAATGTAATAATCTTTAATCTACATGAAATGATAGTGTAGATTCTAGAAATAATTATATTAATTCGTACAAATAACAATGTGAATTAATACGGTTATTTCGAGATTATTTGAATTGATTATTGGATTGATATTGGTTGTTGTTATTGCTTGTTTATTTACTTTGACACCATCCCAGTTATCACACTGCAAGTTCCCTTTGCTATGATTTGATTTTGAATTGAATTGGAATCGGGTTGAAATGATAAATACCCAAATGAACTTGACTTAGGATAGAAAATTTAATAAAACCCGATTGGTCAATAATTTGATTTAAAAATAAAACGAAGATTTTATTTGAATAAAAATATGGTTTTGAAATGAAGTTGAAATTTTGAATTTTAATGAAAGGAAAATGTTAATATTTAATAATCTGAAACAAAATATTAACAATGCAATTGATGAAAGAACGATGTTTAATTTGAGAAATGATATATTAAGTTTGAAAGGATTTAATAATTAAGTTGAAATTATAATTAAGTTTGAAATTATTAAACTTTGAAATTATTTAATAATTAAGTTTTGAATTATTTAATAATTAAATAAGATTGAATTATTTAATGATTAAATTGAATTGAAATTCTTTAATAAGTAAAATTGAACTTTTGAATAAGTGAATTTACTTCGTAAATAATTGAAATTGAGTTCTTTATTAATTAAGTTTTGGGAAAATTATTTAAGTAAGTAAATAAGTGAATTTGAATTTCTTTAACCAGAAATCAAAATGTGATTTATTGAAATTAATGTAAGACTTGAAAATTTAAAGGATTTGATTTGATGAATTTAATTTAATTAAATTTGTAAGTTTTGATATAAGGAAGTTGAATTTGAATAATGGATTTAATGAATTGGAAATTTAATAGAAATTGTTTTGAATGGAAAATTTACTTAACGAATATTGAATGAAATCGACAAATGAATTTAAATTGATTTAAATGTTAAATCAAATTTATTTAAATGTTTTCGAAATGAAACTTATATACGAACTTGAATCAATATTTGAATTGTTTTAAATTAAGATTGAAATTGAATTATAAGATTTTGAAATGATAATTTGGAAGTTTTGAAACGTAAATTGGGGAAATCGGTTTTGAAAGACAAATGAAATGTTGATTTACAAATTGTAATTGAAATTGAATTTAATTTGGTTTTGAAATATAGTAAACGACCAATCGGTGTTATAATTACGAAAGTTATTAAAGAGACCGGAATCGGTTATGGATATACTCTCTATCTAAACCGAAAACCACTTTAATAACTATACGCGGAGTGATGATCCAGAATGAAGTGGTTGGATGATGTACGTGATGACTGAAGAAAGAGAACGATAATGGATAGCCTTGACACTTGTGTCAAATTGGAAATGACTAAAACAGGAGCCGTGCCGGGCCAATGGAGGATTAGCTACCTCAAGTGGACACACTTCTTCGAACTACTCATTACTTGTTGTCGATTGGTGCACCCTTGATTTTGGGAGTGTTGTTTCACGGTGTTGCGGGCGCTGCGGCGTTGCGTTCTCACTAGTCCGGATCAGGCAAACGGTAGTATCACTACCTTGGGTATTGCCCCATGTGCCTTGTCATACTTGTATTCCCTTTATTCGCGACCACTACGATTTTGATTTGTACCTTTAGTATATGGATTGCCCTCTGGTGACTTCCGGTTTTGGGGAAACTACGGTCTTGTATATGCTTTTGGGAATAAAAATGCGTTAAGGGTGGAATGGGCCATGACTTAACACTATTTTGATATCTTATTATTACTAATAGACATTATCTACTTATCGTACACTACTACATAGTAGATAGTTTAACAGATCCTTAAAGGATGGTTATTCCAAACATCCTTTGAGTTACTTGTATTTCAATTGCTATTTCACTTGAGTTGGATTTATTAATATAAGAATGTTAATCCTGACTCGAGTGTCTTGTGTTTTTGCTTTACGCTCGGGTCAGACTGAGTGTACCAGTATTCGAGACTCACCTTTGGAGTTGGAGCTTTGCTTGAAGATCCAGCCATCTATTCTGTTTCCAGTATTCGATGATTCCAGTGATGTATCCAGATTTGTGTCTGATGTATCGTGTTACTCTTCCGTTGTATCTGGTTAACTCTGATGTATCGTATTACTCTTCTGTTGTAAACTCTGATGTATTTTATATATTCATATAGTAGCTTCATGAACTACTATCTCTTTTATTTCCGCTGCAACTTATTACTTTGTGTCTGTGATCTGTGATTATTTATTTACTATATATGTTCAGCTTTGCCAAATTTAAATTAACAACGCGGTATTTTGAGCAATTCAACTCCGACATGTGTGTCTGCTTATGCACTTGACGGGTGCAGCATGATAGGGGGTTCTCGCATTTGGTTTGGTAGCGAGCGGATGACTCTTACTCCTACATGTCCCTGCGGGGTTGGTGCAGTCGAGAGGCTGGCTGTAAAGGCAGAACACAGGTACTGCTGTATGCTACGGTGGGCATTACCCCACTGACGCGGTCTGTTACAGTTGGTATCAGAGCTTTGGTAGCTCTAGGCAAAACTAAACATATAGGGTAAATGTATTTACAGAATCACTCTCATTCGAGTTTCAAATCTCTTCCTTTGACTCAATTCCTTTGAATTTTGGAACGTTCCCCTCGGTTCTGAAATTCATTCGTGTCCTTCACCATTCGTCTTCTTTCAATCATGGAGCACCCCATAACTCCATTCTAAATGTTATCTATAATAGATCGGCGGTCTCGCCAATCTTAGAATGATTCGTAAAGGAGTAAAACTCCTTTATAATAGGCATTGACTTACCGGAGATTTATGTATCCTCGGTTTATGATGTTATCTATCTCTTGCTATACCTGAATTCTAATTCTTGAGATCGAATGTCGATTTACCTCGGAATTCCACATCGATCTTATTCTTGAAGTCATGGTCGACCCGGTTAAGGTTGCCCGCGATTTTTATAAACTTATCCATCTTCCTATTTCGTTATTTAATCATCTTATCCTTGTTCGAACTTATCTTCGAATCAAATTTCTCTTTGATTTGAGTCCATCAAATTTGAGTCTCTATCCTTGCTTTGAATCCATTCTTGTATCGTCGAGCGAGGGAGTGTATTTGTAAATTAATATTTAAAATGTTTTAATATATAGTGTGTTGTTTGAGTTGTTGATGCTGATTTGGGTTTCCGATCGATTCGTCTGATCAACGCTATCGATAGGATTTCCAAAACACTTTAACAGAGTAAACTGACACAATATCGTTTTCAAATTTGGCAAACAAAATAAATTTTTGAACGATTATATTGTATATAAATATAAATTTTCTGAAATTAAATTATTAATGAATTTGTTGTCAGAAATGATAATATTTGATTACCATTTATTGTTTTGTAAACAATTGATTTTCCAACTTATAAATAAATGGAAATTATAAACTTGGTTTATAAATTGATTTTGTAAATTTAAAATGAATTTAAATCAAGAATTTGAGAATTTAATTTCTGAAAATTTCAAACCTTGGTTTTAAAGGTTTTAAAATGTATTATCTAAAGTATTTTCGAATAAAATCATTTCATAGAATTTTTAGATGTTTAATCAAGTGCTTTTCTCTTTGTCGCTGGAAAATAATCTCGGTGATGGCGGCTGCATCATCGACATTCATTTTCGAGTTTCGAAGTGGAGAAACCATTCTGTAGCTTTGCTACGGGTTGTTTTGGAAAAATATTTTGATTTGAATTTCATAAGTATGACTTGATTATATATATGGGTATACTATTTTAAATTTAATTTGATTTAATATATATAAAATATACATAATTATTTCTAAAGAGATTGAAATTAAACGAAAATTAAATTCTTAAAATCATGTTAAAGATGTTTTCAATTATAAATAGAGCTAAATTTTGAATAATTATTTAAACTTGAAATAATTGAATTTGGAAATTTTATTTGTATATTGTTCAATGGCATTCTAATACAACTTAGCTAAATCATTCAGAAGTTGAATATGTAATTGGATAATATATAAGATAAATTGAATTTATAAATAAAATTTGAGTGTTTATAATAAATGTTATACACTAAATTTTGATTATAAAGATGTTAATAGAGATAGATAGGATAATCAGTAAACTCAGTTAATGATGAAATAAATTTGTTTTGGAAGAATTAATAATTTTGTTTTGAAAGAATTAATAAATTGAAATTTGATCAACATATGAAAATACCTTGAATTTAAAAGAAATTAATAGATGTAAATTAATTTAAATCGAAACTTTTATGTTTAAATTAATTTATATGGGTTAAATATATGTGAGTAGATATATTAAGTAGAATAAAATTAATAGTAATTTGGAACAAAGAAAAATTCAAAAATTGTTGAAGAAAATATGATTATAATAAAAGACTATTCAAATTTATGGTTTTAGAAATTGTAAATTTAAGATAATTGGATAATAGGACAATGAATTTAGAAATAGTTGAGATTGATTTTAGGGAAATCAAATGGATTAAATCAATTATTGAATATTAATTAATTTAAATTTGAATTTATATGGTTTAAATTAATTGTTATTTTGTATTTCAAATCAGTTCTCTTTCTGGTTGTTTCTATTCTCCTACCTCGTTCCTTTTCGGGGACGAAAAGTTTTGAGTGGGGGAGAGTGTAACGACCCGTAAATTTTAACCGTTTTAGTAACGTAATTAATTAAAATTTCGTGAAATTTTAAACGATAAAATTTTGAAATAAAAATTTAATATTTGGAATACGTCTAGTTAAACATAACAACTGGTAAATTTTCGTTTGAAAATATGAAAATTTATTTCGCGCGTAAATTCACTTCAATTTAATTAGTTAAAAACAATGAAAATAAAATGTTTTCGGAACCTAAATATTTTTACATAGAAAAATTCTAAACCATCTTTTGAGCAAGATGTCAGTTGGTCGTTTTTCCAAATTCGGATATCTTTGGCTCCATCGATCTTATTTTTCAGCGTTTTTCTCGCATTTTCCGCTGGTAGAAAATTTGAATTTTTATAATTCAATCATACCACTAATATCTGTATATCGTTTTGATCGCCTCGTCGTGCTGATCTCTATGGTATATCCGATTGTCAAATTTCGAAGTCCGATGTGCGGTGAAATTTGTAAAACGGTTACCGTATCGGTACGACTTTTTGTTTCTTCGTGACCATTCACTTTCCAACTGTTGAATAAATGATTATTAACTTTTAATCTTCCAAGGTTTGGCCGTGACCTTTCAACATTTGGTCGCCACTTCATTGCTCCTTGGCTCATTTTGTTCTTACGTGTAAACAAAATTCAATACATAAGCAAACATTTTCTGCCTGTTCACATTTGCAACTATTAGTAGAAACCCAATTCATTTTGTTCTTTTATATCTCTGGCCTCTTCCTCTCTTTCCATTTTTCTTCTCCAGATACACATGCACGCATCCCTTCCACCTTCCTCCCATGGCCGGTCAATCATCACCTATCCCTTGCCTTGCAAACATCCACCGAGATCACTAAACCCATTTACCTTCCGTCCACTCAACCTCGCCGACAACCTCCGCCACAAGCCGTCCCACTGATCCACCGCACCCCTGCCCTTGTTCGCCGCTGTCCCAGCCCATATCCAACCACAACTCACCTGTGCAAGAGTCTCCGACGCAGCTCCTCTCCCGAGCTCGCGTAACCGACCACCTCTCCACTTCACAGTGCTTCAACGCCTCATCCTCAGTTACTCCCGGTAGTTTCTTTTTTTCTTTCACTTTTAAGTTATATAGACTAGTATGTATATTTATAATAGTATATACATAAGTTACTTTAGAGTTGTATATTTTATATGATATATAAGTGTTGTTTTCTATATAAGTTACTGTATATAGTTCGTATGCATTTTTTTTGTCTCTGTAGATATCTACTTTATGTTTTTCAGGAAATCTTGGTTGCCTTTTTGGCCGAAAATATATTGATAAGATTTGTTTATATAAAGTATACTTTGATCGTGTATATATATATATTTGTTTAACATATATGGGTTGGATATTTATTGTTTCACAAATTTTAGTTTTGTTTCATATGTTAGTATGGTTTTGGTTTTGATATATGTTGTGACGACCGCCCATGACCCCTGCACCGAATCTAGAGATAGAGCGCTGTAAAGTGTGCCAGGCGACCATGGACGATTGTCAGGGTAGATTGAAAACAACAAAATCTATCGTATTACTCACAACGCATGGACAAAATACAATAGAACATATGTATAGTGAAGCTTTACAGAACAAAATGACATCATATAAAACTCCATAATAGTTGAATACAAGCATCCACATAGTCAATACATCCAGCCTCACTACATATCTCTCAGAGAATACAAAACAGCGGAAAAATCCAGTACATATAATAAGAAGATAATATGCAACCCTCTAGCTCGTCTTCGATATCAGCATCGTGAGAAGAGATCAGCACCTGTCACCTGCTACCTAGTCTGCCCGTCCCAAAAATGGACGAACAGCCCAAGGCAATAAGAATTAAAACATAAAGCCTTGAGTCAGACAACAGTCTTAGTGAGCAGTAAATTAACTAACAACATACCAAAAGAGCATAAAGGAAAAGGAATAGGAATACAACCCTCCCATTCCAACCTCATTCTACAGTGATAGCCCCCAGACACACACTAAGCAGAAGCAAACATAGCAGAGCATACAATTTAAGGTAAAGCTACTATCACTCGAGTCAAGGGCGATGTTTTCCAAGTACCAAGGCCTAAATCAGATAAGCACCCAGAAAATACCGCTCTTAAGTCCGAATGACGATACAACCAAACATCCATGACTCTGGCTATCACTGTTATCATTGCTTCGATATCACCGTTAATTGAATGACCGGCACATTCTTTCAGCCGTCCGTCAAGGGCTAATGGAAACCCCGGTTCTAGACATAACTCCCGCACGTCGTCGCAGCCCGTGCCTAGGACTATCGAATCTGCCCAGAGTACTCGACCATCAACAGTTGGCCGTTGGGACTATCGAATCTGCCCAAACGTACTCTTGCTTAGAGCATGCTAGAACCTTCAACAACGATGCTATCCAAGCCTCCTAGTCATCCTCCTCGACGACTATTCTCATATCCATTCATTATCCTCAACTCGAATCATATCACCGAGTTATCAACATGCTTGGAATGATCCCGTCTGGATTAGACCAAGTCTTCATCATATGATTGCCTCGCTTCATTACATCCTCGCAAAGCCTCATCCCATCATCACATCATCGAATCTATGCATAAGAGCTTCATCATTCCGCTACATATGCCACGAGCAGCTTTTCCAATTCAAGAGCCTTTCCCTTAGCTTTTGAATCACCTTCGATCTAAATCTAGTCATCAATCATCTAGTTCATAACAATCAATCAAATCAAACATCAATCCAAGCAATCAAGCATTCAAATATGATCTAAGTAGACAATTATAACAATAATGGCATTTTCGTAATTAAAGAGTTGAAAGTCCAATAAGCATGAAAACATGGATTATATCTCTACAAACTTGATGAATGAACTTGCATAGGTTAACATATGATAAAATGGATGTAACATCATCATGAACAATGGATCTATATGGATCTACACATAGGATGAAGAAAATGCATGGAAATCTCTATTTAACACCACATCGAGCCAACAATCCGATATACTCCTTTGGATCCGTGTGAGAGATAATCACCACTCACCAAATCACCTAACCAATCTCTAATCAACACGCTTCAGATCTGGACAGCAAAGGATCAAGCTTGATCTATCACGAATCCGCTTCAAACGAAGAAATCTCTCTTGAAAAGATGAAGATCTTCAATCTAAACTCTTGAATCTTCAATCTTGATCTTCGATTTGGATGGAAGGAAGCACTAGATTAGAGTGGAGAAAAGAAGTGAAGAAGTGTAGAAGTCGAGCTCTCAAAATGGCAGCACTTCGTCGCTTCAAAATCCGGATCCCAAAAATGAAGAGAAGCTCTCCTATTTATAGCAGAAAATACCTTAAGTCGTAACTCGGCTATCTTCTTAAGTCGCTGCCGACTTAACGCTTATGCCGACCTACGACTCAACAACCCCCTACGACTTAACCAAGCTACGAGTCAACACACGCTCCTACGACTTAATCCTCATCTGTCTACGACTCACGATAAAACAGCCATCTCCTAAGTCGTATACGACTTATAGCATCTTCCGACTCATCAAATAACTGGTACGACTCAACCACTAAGTCGGTTGCGACTTAACACTTCGTCTATATGACTTAACGACTTAACAACCTGCTGGGATACGACTTAGCTGGTTAGACGAGACAACTCATTCTACGACTTATTAGTTAACTCGGTCACGACTTATACTTGGCAGAAGATACGACTCATCACATCTATGCTTCTACGACTTAACATAGCAGCTTTGCCGATCTACCAGGATAAGACTCAACTCCTAAGTCGTCCAGGTCTTAAGTCGACCACTACCTTAACTCGTCAGCCGACTTAACACTTAACTCAAAACCTTAAGTCGTCTACAATAACATAAGTCGGTCACTTCCTTAGGTTGTCTATCCCTTAACTCGGCAACGACTTACAACCTTCGACTTAACACTTGCCGAGTTAACCTCAACCTACTAACCTAGCCCAGCTACGACTTATCTCCTTAGGTCGTCGCCGACTCACCCCTTAAGTCCTTAACTCGCCCAGACTCATCACTAACTCGTCCAGAACCCATAAGTCGGCTACGACTTAGGACTTAACCAAAAATTCTTCCCAAAATCTGAAACAACCTAAAATGTTGAAAATTCCAGATTTGAACGAACTTTTCGATCCGTAAAAATACGGGTCGTTACATATGTTAATAAAAAAAAAGTAAAAAGAAAAAAATAATAAGATAAGTTTATACCAATGTGTAAGTCGCAGTATCATATTTGCAAGCCTCTCAGTCTTTATGCATACTTCGAAATGTTGTTTTGAATACTTTGTTCTGTATGTAAGTATATGTACTTGATTTTATGATACATTTATATCTGAAATCTTTAGCCTTCTCTCTATTTTAAGTTATATATGTTATGTGATATACGTTTTAAAAGATAGAATCCGTGTTATATATAGTACAAGATCCGTTATAAATAAGTTGGTGAGACTTTTATTTTAATATTGTGATTTATTTGATATAGTAGTATATAAATATATATATGTGGTAGTACTTTAGTTTTGTTTTGATATAAAAGTTGAAGATATAAAAAGATGCATAGTTTTATGATAGGTCTCTGTAGTGTACATGCGTGTGTTTCGTGTGTAGTATATTTAGGCGTGTGTAGTGTATTTTATAAGCACATGTTTGTATATATATAATAATTTACGTAAGCTATATGTGGGTTTCATATATATAAAGTGATGGTTACATGTTTGACTTAAATTATATATATTGATATAGTAATAGTATGTATTTTATTTTAACTATATAAATATTTTATTTTAAATTTTCGCCTTAGACTAAAAATATTAATTTTATAAAATATCAAATATTTTCCGTACATATCAATTGGTTCTGATTCGTTTTGTCCATTCTTGATTTCAGCCTTGTTCATCCAATTCGCGTTCATTCTTGCTTTGCTTTGGAAATCCGTGCTTGGAATCGTAACTCACTTTATCATCGAATCCCTCTCTAGCCTCCAAAGGTGAGCACTCACTCACGATTAACGTTCTTTTATTTATTAAATTTGATTTCAATTGAAATGACAATTGAAATATGCTGCTGTTAGATATTTACACTGTTATTACCTATATCAGTTCACCTGTGACATCTGACACCATTATCTGCTATTTATACAATGATAATCCAGTTAGTTGATAAATGGTTGATTGTTGATGTTTATATTGGACGTTAAATTGTTAATGTAAAAGTGATAAATAATATGCAATTGAATTGATATATGATAGTTAACGATTAAATTGGATCTATATGTTGAATTTGATTAGTTAAAAATTCGTATAATATGACCCCTTTAATGTTAAATTAATTGACACGTAGGATTTGGTTAATTACACTTTGAACCGTTGAATGTCTGTTGTTTAAATTGATGATGGTATGAAATTGTAAATAGATGTCAAGTGAAAACCGTAATGTAATAATCTTTAATCTACATGAAATGATAGTGTAGATTCTAGAAATAATTATATTAATTCGTACAAATAACAATGCGAATTAATACGGTTATTTCGAGATTATTTGAATTGATTATTGGATTGATATTGGTTGTTGTTATTGCTTGTTTATTTACTTTGACACCATCCCAGTTATCACACTGCAAGTTCCCTTTTCTATGATTTGATTTTGAATTGAATTGGAATCGGGTTGAAATGATAAATACCCAAATGAACTTGACTTAGGATAGAAAATTTAATAAAACCCGATTGGTCAATAATTTGATTTAAAAATAAAACGAAGATTTTATTTGAATAAAAATATGGTTTTGAAATGAAGTCGAAATTTTGAATTTTAATGAAAGGAAAATGTTAATATTTAATAATCTGAAACAAAATATTAACAATGTAATTGATGAAAGAACGATGTTTAATTTGAGAAATGATATATTAAGTTTGAAAGGATTTAATAATTAAGTTAAAATTATAATTAAGTTTGAAATTATTAAACTTTGAAATTATTTAATAATTAAGTTTTGAATTATTTAATAATTAAATAAGATTGAATTATTTAATGATTAAATTGAATTAAAATTCTTTAATAAGTAAAATTGAACTTTTGAATAAGTGAATTTACTTCGTAAATAATTGAAATTGAGTTCTTTATTAATTAAGTTTTGGGAAAATTATTTAAGTAAGTAAATAAGTGAATTTGAATTTCTTTAACCAGAAATCAAAATGTGATTTATTGAAATTAATGTAAGACTTGAAAATTTAAAGGATTTGATTTGATGAATTTAATTTAATTAAATTTGTAAGTTTTGATATAAGGAAGTTGAATTTGAATAATGGATTTAATGAATTGGAAATTTAATAGAAATTGTTTTGAATGGAAAATTTACTTAACGAATATTGAATGAAATCGACAAATGAATTTAAATTGATTTAAATGTTAAATCAAATTTATTTAAATGTTTTCGAAATGAAACTTATATACGAACTTGAATCAATATTTGAATTGTTTTAAATAAAGATTGAAATTGAATTATAAGATTTTGAAATGATAATTTGGAAGTTTTGAAACGTAAATTGGGGAAATCGGTTTTGAAAGACAAATGAAATGTTGATATACAAATTGTAATTGAAATTGAATTTGATTTGGTTTTGAAATATAGTAAACGACCAATCGGTGTTATAATTACGAAAGTTATTAAAAAGACCGAAATCGGTTATGGATATACTCTCTATCTAAACCGAAAACCACTTTAATAACTATACGCGGAGTGATGATCCAGAATGAAGTGGTTGGATGATGTACGTGATGACTGAAGAAAGAGAACGATAATGGATAGCCTTGACACTTGTGTCAAATTGGAAATGAATAAAACAGGAGCCGTGCCGGGCCAATGGAGGATTAGCTACCTCAAGTGGACACACTTCTTCGAACTACTCATTACTTGTTGTCGATTGGTGCACCCTTGATTTTGGGAGTGTTGTTTCACGATGTTGCTAGCGCTGCGGCGTTGCGTTCTCACCAGTCCGGATCAGGCAAACGATAGTATCACTACCTTGGGTATTGCCTCATGTGCCTTGTCATACTTGTATTCCCTTTATTCGCGACCACTACGATTTTGATTTGTACCTTTAGTATATGGATTGCCCTCTGGTGACTTCCGGTTTTGGGGAAACTACGGTCTTGTATATGCTTTTGGGAATAAAAATGCGTTAAGGGTGGAATGGGCCATGACTTAACACTATTTTGATATCTTATTACTACTGATAGACATTATCTACTTATCGTACACTACTACATAGTAAATAGTTTAACGGATCCTTAAAGGATGGTTATTCCAAACATCCTTTGAGTTACTTGTATTTCAATTGCTATTTCACTTGAGTTGGATTTATTAATATAAGAATGTTAATCCTGACTCGAGTGTCTTGTGTTTTTGCTTTACGCTCGGGTCAGACTGAGTGTACCAGTATTCGAGACTCACCTTTGGAGTTGGAGCTTTGCTTGAAGATCCAGCCATCTATTCTGTTTCCAGTATTCGATGATTCCAGTGATGTATCCAGATTTGTGTATGATGTATTGTGTTACTCTTCCGTTGTATCTGGTTAACTCTGATGTATCGTATTACTCTTCTGTTCTAAACTCTGATGTATTTTATATATTCATATAGTAGCTTCATGAACTACTATCTCTTTTATTTCCGCTGCAACTTATTACTCTGTGTCTGTGATCTGTGATTATTTATTTACTGTATATGTTCAGTTTTGCCAAATTTAAATTAACAACGCGGTATTTTCAGCAATTCAACTCCGACACGTGTGTCTGCTTATGCACTTGGCGGGTGCAGCATGATAGGGGGTTCTCGCATTTGGTTTGGTAGCGAGCGGATGACTCTTACTCCTACATGTCCCTACGGGGTTGGTGCAGTCGAGAGGCTGGCTGTAAAGGCAGAACACAGGTACTGCTGTATGCTACGGTGGGCGTTACCCCATTGACGCGGTCTGTTACAGTTGGTATCAGAGCTTTGGTAGCTCTAGGCAAAACTAAACATATAGGGTAAATGTATTTACAGAATCACTCTCATTCGAGTTTCAAATCTCTTCCTTTGACTCAATTCCTTTGAATTTTGGAACGTTCCCCTCGGTTCCGAAATTCATTCGTGTCCTTCACCATTCGTCTTCTTTCAATCATGGAGCACCCCATAACTCCATTCTAAATGTTATCTATAATAGATCGGCGGTCTCGCCAATCTTAGAATGATTCGTAAAGGAGTAAAACTCCTTTATAATAGGCATTGACTTACCGGAGATTTATGTATCCTCGGTTTACGATGTTATCTATCTCCTGCTATACCTGAATTCTAATTCTTGAGATCGAATGTCGATTTACCTCGGAATTCCAAATCGATCTTATTCTTGAAGTCACGGTCGACTCGGTTAAGGTTGCCCGCGATTTTTATAAACTTATCCATCTTCCTATTTCGTTATTTAATCATCTTATCCTTGTTCGAACTTATCTTCGAATCAAATTTCTCTTTGATTTGAGTCCATCAAATTTGAGTCTCTATCCTTGCTTTGAATCCATTCTTGTATCGTCGAGCGAGGGAGTGTATTTGTAAATTAATATTTAAAATGTTTTAATATATAGTGTGTTGTTTGAGTTGTTGATGCTGATTTGGGTTTCCGATCGATTCGTCTGATCAACGCTATCGATAGGATTTCCAAAACACTTTAACAGAGTAAACTGACACAATAACGTTTTCAAATTTGGCAAACAAAATAAATTTTTGAACGATTATATTGTATATAAATATAAATTTTCTGAAATTAAATTATTAATGAATTTGTTGTCAGAAATGATAATATTTGATTACCATTTATTGTTTTGTAAACAATTGATTTTCCAACTTATAAATAAATGGAAATTATAAACTTGGTTTATAAATTGATTTTGTAAATTTAAAATGAATTTAAATCAAGAATTTGAGAATTTAATTTCCGAAAATTTCAAACCTTGGTTTTAAAGGTTTTAAAATGTATTATCTAAAGTATTTTCGAATAAAATCATTTCATAGAATTTTTAGATGTTTAATCAAGTGCTCTTTTCTTTGTCGCTGGAAAATAATCTCGGTGATGGCGGCCGCATCATCGACATTCATTTTCGAGTTTCGAAGTGGAGAAACCATTCTGTAGCTTTGCTATGGGTTGTTTTGGAAAAATATTTTGATTTGAATTTCATAAGTATGACTTGATTATATATATGGGTATACTATTTTAAATTTAATTTGATTTAATATATATAAAATATACATAATTATTTCTAAAGAGATTGAAATTAAACGAAAATTAAATTCTTAAAATCATGTTAAAGATGTTTTCAATTATAAATAGAGCTAAATTTTGAATAATTATTTAAACTTGAAATAATTGAATTTGGAAATTTTATTTGTATATTGTTCAATGGCATTCTAATACAACTTACCTAAATCATTCAGAAGTTGAATATGTAATTGGATAATATATAAGATAAATTGAATTTATAAATAAAATTTGAGTGTTTATAATAAATGTTATACACTAAATTTTGATTATAAAGATGTTAATAGAGATAGATAGGATAATAAGTAAACTCAGTTAATGATGAAATAAATTTGTTTTGGAAGAATTAATAATTTTGTTTTGAAAGAATTAATAAATTGAAATTTGATCAACATATGAAAATACCTTGAATTTAAAAGAAATTAATAGATGTAAATTAATTTAAATCGAAACTTTTATGTTTAAATTAATTTATATGGGTTAAATATATGTGAGTAGATATATTAAGTAGAATAAAATTAATAGTAATTTGGAATAAAGAAAAATTCAAAAATTGTTGAAGAAAATATGATTATAATAAAAGACTATTCAAATTTATGGTTTTAGAAATTGTAAATTTAAGATAATTGGATAATATGACAATGAATTTAGAAATAGTTGAGATTGATTTTAGGGAAATCAAATGGATTAAATCAATTATTGAATATCAATTAATTTAAATTTGAATTTATATGGTTTAAATTAATTGTTATTTTGTATTTCAAATCAGTTCTCTTTCTGGTTGTTTCTATTCTCCTACCTCGTTCCTTTCCGGGGACGAAAAGTTTTGAGTGGGGGAGAGTGTAACGACCCGTAAATTTTAACCGTTTTAATAACGTAATTAATTAAAATTTTGTGAAATTTTAAACGATAAAATTTTGAAATAAAAATTTAATATTTGGAATACGTCTAGTTAAACATAGCAACTGGTAAATTTTCGTCCGAAAATATGAAAATTTATTTCGCGCGTAAATTCACTTCAATTTAATTAGTTAAAAATAATGAAAATAAAATGTTTTCAGAACCTAAATATTTTTACAAGGAAAAATTCTAAACAATCTTCTGAGCAAGATGTCAGTTGGTCGTTTTTCCAAATTCGGATATCTTTGGCTCCGTCGATCTTATTTTTCAGTGTTTTTCTCTCATTTTCCGCTGGTAGAAAATTTGAATTTTTATAATTCAATCATACCACTAATATCTGTATACCGTTTTGATCGCCTCGTCGTGCTGATCTCTATGGTATACCCGACTGTCAAATTTCGAAGTCCGATGTGCGGTGAAATTTGTAAAACGGTTACCGTATCAGTACGACTTTTTGTTTCTTCATGACCATTCACTTTCCAACTGTTGAATAAATGATTATTAACTTTTAATCTTCCAAGGTTTGGCCGTGACCTTTGAACATTTGGTCGCCACTTCATTGCTCCTTGGCTCATTTTGTTCTTACGTGTAAACAAAATTCAATACATAAGCAAACATTTTCTGCCTGTTCACATTTGCAACTATTAGTAGAAACCCAATTCATTTTGTTCTTTTATATCTCTGGCCTCTTCCTCTCTTTCCATTTTTCTTCTCCAGATCCACATGCACGTATCCCTTCCACCTTCCTCCCATGGCCGGTCAATCATCACCTATCCTTTGCCTTGCAAACATCCACCGAGATCACTAAACCCATTTACCTTCCGTCCGCTCGACCTCGCCGACAACCTCCGCCACAAGCCGTCCCACTGATCCACCGCACCCCTGCCCTTGTTCGCCGCTGTCCCAGCCCAGATCCAACCACAACTCACCTGTGCAAGAGTCTCCGACGCAGCTCCTCTCCCGAGCTCGCATAACCGACCACCTCTCCACTTCACAGTGCTTCAACGCCTCATCCTCAGTTACTCCCGGTAGTTTCTTTTTTTCTTTCACTTTTAAGTTATATAGACTAGTATGTATGTTTATAATAGTATATACATAAGTTACTTTAGAGTTGTATATTTTATATGATATATAAGTGTTGTTTTCTATATAAGTTACTGTATATAGTTCGTATGCATTTTTTTTGTCTCTGTAGATATCTACTTTATGTTTTTCTGGAAATCTTGGTTGCCTTTTTGGCCGAAAAATATATTGATAAGATTTGTTTATATAAAGTATACTTTGATCGTGTGTGTATATATATATATATTTGTTTAACATATATGGTTTGGATATTTATTGTTTCACAAATTTTAGTTTTGTTTCATATGTTAGTATGGTTTTGGTTTTGATATATGTTAATAAAAAAAAAGTAAAAAGAAAAAAATAATAAGATAAGTTTATACCAATGTGTAAGTCGCAGTATCATATTTGCAAGCCTCTCAGTCTTTATGCATACTTCGAAATGTTGTTTTGAATACTTTGTTCTGTATGTAAGTATATGTACTTGATTTTATGATACATTTATATCTGAAATCTTTAGCCTTCTCTCTATTTTAAGTTATATATGTTATGTGATATACGTTTTAAAAGATAGAATCCGTGTTATATATAGTACAAGATTCGTTATAAATAAGTTGGTGAGACTTTTATTTTAATATTGTGATTTATTTGATATAGTAGTATATAAATATATATATGTGGTAGTACTTTAGTTTTGTTTTGATATAAAAGTTGTAGATATAAAAAGATGCATAGTTTTATGATAGGTCTCTGTAGTGTACATGCGTGTGTTTCGTGTGTAGTATATTTAGGCGTGTGTAGTGTATTGTATAAGCACATGTTTGTATATATATAATAATTTACGTAAGCTATATGTGGGTTTCATATATATAAAGTGATGGTTACATGTTTGACTTAAATTATATATATTGATATAGTAATAGTATGTATTTTATTCTAACTATATAAATATTTTATTTTAAATTTTTGCCTTAGACTAAAAATATTGATTTTATAAAATATCAAATATTTTCCGTACATATCAACTGGTTCTGATTCGTTTTGTCCATTCTTGATTTCAGCCTTGTTCATCCAATTCGCGTTCATTCTTGCCTTGCTTTGGAAATCCGTGCTTGTAATCGTAACTCACTTTATCATCGAATCCCTCTCTAGCCTCGAAAGGTGAGCACTCACTCACGATTAACGTTCTTTTATTTATTAAATTTAATTTCAATTGAAATGACAATTGAAATATGCTGCTGTTAGATATTTACACTGTTATTACCTATATCAGTTCACTTGTGACATCTGACACCATTATCTGCTATTTATACAATGATAATCCAATTAGTTGATAAATGATTGATTGTTGATGTTTATATTGGACGTTAAATTGTTAATGTAAAAGTGATAAATAATATGCAATTGAATTGATATATGATAGTTAACGATTAAATTGGATCTATATGTTGAATTTGATTAGTTAAAATTCGTATAATATGACCCCTTTAATGTTAAATTAATTGACACGTAGGATTTGGTTAATTACACTTTGAACGTTGAATGTCTGTTGTTTAAATTGATGATGGTATGAAATTGTAAATAGATGTCAAGTGAAAACCGTAATGTAATAATCTTTAATCTACATGAAATGATAGTGTAGATTCTAGAAATAATTATATTAATTCGTACAAATAACAATGCGAATTAATACGGTTATTTCGAGATTATTTGAATTGATTATTGGATTGATATTGGTTGTTGTTATTGCTTGTTTATTTACTTTGACACCATCCCAGTTATCACACTGCAAGTTCCCTTTGCTATGATTTGATTTTGAATTGAATTGGAATCGGGTTGAAATGATAAATACCCAAATGAACTTGACTTAGGATAGAAAATTTAATAAAACCCGATTGGTCAATAATTTGATTTAAAAATAAAACGAAGATTTTATTTGAATAAAAATATGGTTTTGAAATGAAGTTGAAATTTTGAATTTTAATGAAAGGAAAATGTTAATATTTAATAATCTGAAATAAAATATTAACAATGTAATTGATGAAAGAACGATGTTTAATTTGAGAAATGATATATTAAGTTTGAAAGGATTTAATAATTAAGTTGAAATTATAATTAAGTTTGAAATTATTAAACTTTGAAATTATTTAATAATTAAGTTTTGAATTATTTAATAATTAAATAAGATTGAATTATTTAATGATTAAATTGAATTGAAATTCTTTAATAAGTAAAATTGAACTTTTGAATAAGTGAATTTACTTCGTAAATAATTGAAATTGAGTTCTTTATTAATTAAGTTTTGGGAAAATTATTTAAGTAAGTAAATAAGTGAATTTGAATTTCTTTAACCAGAAATCAAAATGTGATTTATTGAAATTAATGTAAGACTTGAAAATTTAAAGGATTTGATTTGATGAATTTAATTTAATTAAATTTGTAAGTTTTGATATAAGGAAGTTGAATTTGAATAATGGATTTAATGAATTGGAAATTTAATAGAAATTGTTTTGAATGGAAAATTTACTTAACGAATATTGAATGAAATCGACAAATGAATTTAAATTGATTTAAATGTTAAATCAAATTTATTTAAATGTTTTTGAAATGAAACTTATATACGAACTTGAATCAATATTTGAATTGTTTTAAATAAAGATTGAAATTGAATTATAAGATTTTGAAATGATAATTTGAAAGTTTTGAAACGTAAATTGGGGAAATCGGTTTTGAAAGACAAATGAAATGTTGATTTACAAATTGTAATTGAAATTGAATTTGATTTGGTTTTGAAATATAGTAAACGACCAATCGGTGTTATAATTACGAAAGTTATTAAAGAGACCGGAATCGGTTATGGATATACTCTCTATCTAAACCGAAAACCACTTTAATAACTATACGCGGAGTGATGATCCAGAATGAAGTGGTTGGATGATGTACGTGATGACTGAAGAAAGAGAACGATAATGGATAGCCTTGACACTTGTGTCAAATCGGAAATGACTAAAACAGGAGCCGTGCCGGGCCAATGGAGGATTAACTACCTCAAGTGGACACACTTCTTCGAACTACTCATTACTTGTTGTCGATTGGTGCACCCTTGATTTTGGGAGTGTTGTTTCACGGTGTTGCGGGCGCTGCGGCGTTGCGTTCTCACCAGTCCGGATCAAGCAAACGGTAGTATCACTACCTTGGGTATTGCCTCATGTGCCTTGTCATACTTGTATTCCCTTTATTCGCGACCACTACGATTTTGATTTGTACCTTTAGTATATGGATTGCCCTCTGGTGACTTCCGGTTTTGGGGAAACTACGGTCTTGTATATGCTTTTGGGAATAAAAATGTGTTAAGGGTGGAATGGGACATGACTTAACACTATTTTGATATCTTATTATTACTGATAGACATTATCTACTTATCGTACACTACTATATAGTAGATAGTTTAACGGATCCTTAAAGGATGGTTATTCCAAACATCCTTTGAGTTACTTGTATTTCAATTGCTATTTCAATTGAGTTGGATTTATTAATATAAGAATGTTAATCCTGACTCGAGTGTCTTGTGTTTTTGCTTTACGCTCGGGTCAGACTGAGTGTACCAGTATTCGAGACTCACCTTTGGAGTTGGAGCTTTGCTTGAAGATCCAGCCATCTATTCTGTTTCCAGTATTCGATGATTCCAGTGATGTATCCAGATTTGTGTCTGATGTATCGTGTTACTCTTCCGTTGTATCTGGTTAACTCTGATGTATCGTATTACTCTTCTGTTGTAAACTCTGATGTATTTTATATATTCATATAGTAGCTTCATGAACTACTATCTCTTTTATTTCCGCTGCAACTTATTACTCTGTGTCTGTGATCTGTGATTATTTATTTACTGTATATGTTCAGTTTTGCCAAATTTAAATTAACAACGCGGTATTTTGAGCAATTCAACTTCGGCATGGGTGTCTACCTATACGCTTATAATGGATGCGAATGGTCCAAAATATCGGGTCGTTATAATTCATCTAAAAATGGATATACCATTCAATAGATATGGTATTTCTACTTCAGCGGTTTTTAAAGAAACTTTCAACAACGTTTTATTTAAAACTTTTTAATTTATCTCAAGTTAATATTTAAAACTGCAAGTCTTCTTAATTATAATTATTAAATTAAGTTGTTTATTTCAAAACGTCATTTCTCAAATCCACTTTAGTTTTCCCTTAAAGTAATATATCCATGTTTTTATTGAAACAAAGATAAACATTTCCTTACCCAATTTGTTGTTTCATTAAATAGTATATATAATAAAATGGGTTTTTACGATGTCTC
Source organism: Allium fistulosum (assembly GCA_030737815.1). Lineage (NCBI taxonomy): Eukaryota > Viridiplantae > Streptophyta > Magnoliopsida > Asparagales > Amaryllidaceae > Allium > Allium fistulosum. The sequence goes on from CM060904.1 coordinate 316,440,890, forward strand.
AATGTCTCCTTAAAACTTTTAGGAAATCTCTATCGATTCGTGCGCACCCACATTGACCAAGTTTCTTAACCACTCAGCGGATAGTTCAACACTAAAAATAAACTTTCCTATGACATGCATATATCTTTTACAATTTTATAAAATATTTACTTACTTCCCTCAATAACATAATCAAGTTCCACTTATATGCATATCCCTTATCAGAAAGATTTTTAATTTGAATGAATGCTTTCTTTTATAAAATTCTTTTAATCAATCTCAATTCTTTATTAATAACAATTTTTACAATGTGTCCTTGCATTAACCAAACAAACATTCAATCAACCAATCAAATCAATCACAAATTTACTGGATAACGTGCCCAGAGGAACCATTCGTCTGCTTCAACTGCGTAACCCTGACCATAAAAAGATCGACCACAAACTTATGATATGTTGGACGGACAAAGTACTGCGTCTTAATTGGGCTCGCAGGATGGCCCAATAATAGAACGAATGACTTAACCACCAGCCAACAATACTTTCGTAAGAGATAAGATTGGATCAAAGACTGCATAGGAATCATATGATTCAATAATAAAACATCAAAGAGTGGAAATGAAGGGAGATGTTCCTAGACTTCCCAAAAGACACTTTCTTATTCAAAAGGGGACGATTCCTACTATCTACCCGAAGAAGCCCTAAAGGACGGTCTCTAAGACTTACCTTGGCTAAGTTTTGTGTCTGTAATATCATATTTTATTCTGAACTCAGCTCTGATACCAAGCTATAATGGCCCACCCCGAGACCCACACTAACAAAGAATGTTACAAAGTAATATTGTCGGCTAGTGCAGAGAATAGTGCTGGTTAGGAGAGACCATCCGTGAATTTTACTTTAAACGAGCATTGATACGTCAATTAATATGCTATACATTTTTTTAATGAAGTGTAATCGATGTCTGCAATTCAGGCTTAAAACAAAACTACGGTGGCTATAATAAAAATTCAAAACAACATATAATAATATATAGATCACAGAATCATAGATTAGATACCGCGGAATACAAATAAATACATGATGTAGACTACAAGGTACATAAGTACTTCATCTCAAAATATGAATATGTACACAAATGGAGTCTAGCTCGACATAAGATTCAACATAACATCAATATATATAGTGATGATAAACAACTAGCTAACTGATAGGAAGTCCACCCTAAAAGCCTCAAGCTAAAGGACTCGAAACATCTCGGTCCGACCGAGTATTATTAAATAATAAATGGGCCAGTCTAGATTAAAATAAATGAGTTAGCACAATAAATAATAAATAAAGCGAACTAGATCTCAAATATAGTCATATATCGACAATGATCAAACATGCATCAATAACTTCAAATCACCCGATACTAAAAACTCAAGATAGCTTTTTGAAAGAAAAAATCCCCGAAATGATTTGGTAATAATTCAAACAACATCAGATCCAGAAATGTCACAAATCGAAATCTAGAAATCTCACAGAAAAGGGAAGCGAACTCCAATATTGGTGAACAAATTCACCTACATGCATTAACTCCAAGATAGACTTATAAGTCTATAAATATAAAGATAGGTAAGCGACCTATAAACTCCAAGATAGGAACGAGTCCTATAAACATCGAAATAGGTACGAGACTTATAAACATCAAGGTAGGAAAAAGTCCTATCAACATCGAAATAGGTATGAGATATATAAACATTGAAATTGGTATGAGACCTATAAACATCAAGATAAAAATGTTATGTACTTTCGTATAGCAACCAAATAGATAACAACCATGTGTCTCATACCACATGGGTTTACCCAAACATTTACTGCATGCTTGTAAACTCCACTTGCATGTGATAATGGTTCGGTCAAACGAGTTGGGGAATTAACTGGTAAAACAAACACGAGCGTTCCATACCACTCATTTTATTTTACCATTTAAATCAATTCCTTATTCGATCGATGTCGTGCATTTTAAAAAATTCTTCACTTTAAAATCATTTTGTAAAACATTGATTTATAGTGAAAATATATATTTATGTATTATTACACTTTCCAAACCATTGATCCAAATAAATTTTAAAACCATTATAAAAGAGAATAATATATATATATATATATATTTGTAAAATCTTTCATATAGAAATTGGTTTGGTACTTAAAAAGATTTCCATAAAATGGTTTGATTTAGAATTTCGCCTTTTATAAATTCGATTTGAAAATGTGCATTAGAAGTTGTGTATTACTCCCCTCCATAGAACAATCTCTATAGTATAAAAACATCAAATGAATTCATCAAATCATAAATCAAAATCCCAAAACTCATAGAGCAATTATATGGTATAGAAACACCAAAATAAATTCATAAATTCACAAATCAAAAATCCGGAAATATCAATGAAATTGATATAAAGTGCAACACCAAAATCAAACAATCAATCTTAGGGAATCAACCGGGTAACAAGTGGCAAAAGAGTCAATAGGAGAACACCGAAATACAACCTGGGAGTCAAGTCCAGGTTGCGACCGGTGTACCGGTAGGGCATACCGGTCCAATGGTTGCCTCACTTAGGCTTACTCCTAGGCGATCCTGGTGGCTCTTTGATGATCCAATTACGCTCAATTCTCATGTGTTACTTCTCTAATAACTAGGAGTACTAATATAGCCATTATGCAAGCATATAAACATGTATAATTGGGCGAAAATCATGATTCCATAAAGGGGTTTCAGCAAATAGAGAATTCAATTCAAATTAACAAGGGATTCAATAGTATATTGAGATCATATACACTATAGATTTAAGAACATTCATATATCAGTAACATACATTTATTTAAGACTAGAAATCTTGAGATAAACTCACCTTAATATCCAAAAAGCTTCAAAGTCACAAGCATCAACTCTAAGCTAAATCTACTAAACAACCCTGAAATTCGTCCCCAGTGCTGCACGAATTTGACAGGTAAAACCTAAATATTTTCCCACACAATTTTAAATGAAGGTGCGTATATGAGTTGAGAAAACATATCCAAATTTCAGATTTTTCTGCAATTAATTATGATTTTTCTACTAACCTGCATTTTCTTTCCAGATTTCATCGAAAATAACTTGCAATGATGGCCACCTTTAACCCATCAAAGCTCAATGAAATTCCATTAAATTTGGAAAAAAAGGTGTGAACATGGCCGCAACATCCTATCCAAATTTGATAATTTTTAGAAATTTATTTGAATTGATTTGATTTTTGAAAGAGACTAGGGTTTTAGAGGAAAATGGGAAAACATGGTTTACTGTAAGTTTCAGGTTTTAAGAAATAAAAAAATGCTTTACTGGCTTGAGGAGAAGTAATAAAGGTAAGGTTCATTAGTTTATCAGGTTAGAGAAAATTTCCTAAGTCCCTAAATGGGCTGGACTAAGCAACTAAGCCCAAAATCTCTTTTACTTAAAATAATACCAGACTTAAGCTTTTTTCTCATTTTCTACCATTTTAACACTAACATCTCATTGATTTCTACATAGAAAAATTCATGTTAATACACTAAAATTAAGTTCATTACCTAGTCTTCATGGTTAAATAATGAAACAAAATTTACAATAGTTATTTAACCCTTATTTTCATTATTGAAAACAAGACAATATTGCATTATAATAAGACAATACAACATTTAAATCATTTTTAACACTAAAACCTCATTTTCACACAAAACAAACTTACACATATTTTTAAAACACTAACACGATATTATACAAGTTTTAAACAAGAATGATAAGTAGTATATCTATGATAAGTTTGTAAATATATAACAGAAGTAGAAAATATAACATGCAAAGGAAATAAAAGAATCAGATTTTATCAAATAGGTGAGTATGATTAGAAAAGAGTTCCAAAAATACCTAAAATGAATAAGATTTGTCTCTCATCCTTATGATACATAATGATGTATCAATAAGGAATAATTGAAATTTGTTGGACAAAGTACATTGATGATGAGTGAAGTTGAGTTAAAGTACAATTTCTATAAGGATATGTACTTAATATTATGTAAATATGTTAAACATAATTTCATCCAAAGTATAGTTTATAATATCATATAAGATATGATTGAAGAAGAGACAACAATCATGAATTGTTTAGGATGTGCGGTTGACTGATTTATGTTTTAAACATAAGTTTCATAGACACAAAAATTAAATTGCTTCCGTTGTACCAAGAAACAATTGTTGTTTCAATAAACTCCACTTTCACAACAAAGGAATTTCATTTTAAAATTAGTAGTAGTACAATAAACTTGGATACGATCCAAAGACACTAACATAAAAACTAATTTCATAAGATGAAATAAAATTAACCAACCCTATAACAGATACAACTCATTAGAATGTCTAATAAGAATTCTTATAATAAAGAGAACTATGAGTTTCTTATCAATGCCGAGAAAAGAATTTCCTCAGTGATCAATAAGCCATAAAGAGTATCAACTCTCCCATATAACAGGATGAACGAATCCAGAATGGATTCCAAGTACATTATCAAAATATGATTTAGATAGTTATACCTAATGGGATATAATCCATCAACCATGAAAGTGTCTTCAAGAAGAAGACCAATGCAGTTAGAACATTGTAAGCAATATTGATGAGAATAACATCATAAATTTCAATTATTGAAATTTAAAGATTCATCATTCAACACGCTTAAGTTAATTCGGATTTTACCTATAAAATTATCACTTTGTATGATTTTCAGTTTTGGGACAATTTTGTTGAAACAAAATTCTAAATAATGATTTAGAGTAGACTATTTGCATATAAAAACCAAAGTGTCTCGAAGCCATTGAGAGTAATATATGAGCTTGTGAGTTTTGAATAAGGTCTAAGGACTGATACGATAGTGTCGTTCGATAAGCATCGGAATTGAGCAAATATTTTGATAGAGAAATCAAATAGTCTAATTTTCAGCCAAAATGTAGTGGAAGCATTTGCCTGTAAGAAAAATGTTAAAAAGTGCTAAGATATTTCTAAAAATGTAAGCAAGCAATATACCAGTTATTATTAATGATGTACCCATGTTAAGATCAGTTTTAGTTTGGTTGTTTAGTTCTGGATATCAGATTTGAAAATGACATCTTTTATCGTCCTATAAAAGAATGTTAGGACAAGGATATAAAAGGCACAATATTAAAATGTTTAATATGGGCCATGTGAGATGGATTTCTTATGCATCAGCAATAGGAATCATCATATATTATATGTTTTCTACTATATCGCATTTCGCTTGTGTTCTTAATGCATTAAGCGAGTATCAAATCCAAATTAATATCGCTAAATGTAGCTGCGAGCATTCTCAGGTATTTACGAAATGCTAAAGAATTTTTTATGGAAAAAACGAACTCCTTATGAAGGAGTATTCAGACTCGAACTTCATAAGTGATACCAAATATAGTATGTTCATCCAAAATTCATATTCAACCTTATTTAAGAGTTTTAAGTCGGAAATGTCCAAAACGAGAGTGGTGACTGATTCTAATGAAAGGCCAAGTGCATCGCCTTAGATAGTGCCGCAATAAAGGCAGTATAAATATAAATGCCTAAATTTATAACTAAGATGGGGGTGATTCTAAATGAGAATTCCATGACATTGTTCTCTGTAAAAAATGCAGAGATACAAATCATAAAAGAAACTAGGGCTCCCATGATGTCTAGACACATACTCCAAAAGTTCCATATGTAAAGGCAGTTCGTAAATGATGGAGAGATGTTGGCTAACCAGGTAGATAGTAATACAATATAGTAGATCCATTCACTAAGGGACTAGATTGATCAGGTCTGAATTGATCAAAGAAATGGGATTAAGGTTCCATAATTACCCCAAGTACAAGTGGGGATTGAAAGATTTAGTGTTATGAACTACGGGTAATTATGTAATTTGGTACATATATCTAACTCAGTAGCCAATACTGCTCGTAGTATAAATAATTAAATAATTAATTTGTTTTCTTTTATATACTTTATTATATTATTGTATAAATAATTAAATAATTAATTTACGGTACATAATTAAGAAAATTCTTAAATAAAATGCTAGGTCATTATAGTAGAAAATAGTTTGCAATCGTGAGTAAATAATCAGAAAATGAAATAACATTTTGTTTTAAATATTTCTGGTTAAGATGTATTAAGAAAGGAAAACGATACATCCATTGATACTAGAGTGTGGAACGCTCTCCAAAAGTTGGTAGCGTATTGCTCATGGCTGCTGGAAGCAAAAAGGGATTACGTACTCGTAGTTATTAGATAACCATGGAATGACTCGTCCGAAAAATTTCTTATTGGTTAAAGACCAATAAAGTTGGGGGTATGCCCTAGGGGAAATTCTATAACTCTATAATAAAATCTCATTCGAAATAAAAGGAGTATTTTCTTTTTATTATAGACTTGATATAATATATTACATTGACTATTTAATTAATTTAAGTATATTTAATAAAAAAATCAGTAAATGATAAGTTTTTGATTGTAGTTATAGTATGCTGTAATCCAAAGGAATTTATCACAATGAAAATAAATGTACCGTTTTAAAAATTCCTAGTCAAGCTGTATCAAGACTGGATATAGATACATCCGTTGAGACTAGAGGACGTAACGCTATCCAAATATTAGGTAATGTACTACTCATGGCTGCTTGGTAAACCAAGGGTTACATACTGATAGTTATTGGATAACCATGGAATGATCCATTCAATGGTTTTCTGTTGAATAACCAAGGCCAAATAAAAAATATCGATGCGACAATATTACACTATTCACTCGACTTGAGAATACAGTCGACTTTAGTGTAGAAACCCCACTTTGATTATAGTTAGATTGTGGCATGGCGTCCATCAAACGACTATAGTTGGGTCGAGTTGAAGCATTGGAAGTGAAATGCTATTCAATAGAGAATTCACCTTCTTGGTTATATGAAGTTAGTATCACGGTCAACTGAAGTCAATGAAAAGTCGAATTCTTTGGCAAAAATATTTAGTTATTAATTGTTATTATTGAACCAAGGACTTTGCGTTTGGACTATACAAGTTGAATATGGGCAATATTGGAATTTTGACCATTACCAAATTCCGTAAGTCCTAAGGTGATATAGTTTTGACGAAGGTAATTGGTGTAAATAATTGTCACTACCGGAGAGTGCTTAAAATAAGTAAAATTGGATTTTACCAAAACTACATAAGAGATAAATTTGAGCATAATGCTACACCACAAGACAAGATGATGTGCAAACGTTAATATTCGAATTGCTCAATATTACTCGCTGACCGAATTTAAACCAACGAGTCACACAACCGAAATGTTGAATACTCCGACCACCACCTGATTTAATTAAATTATAATTTTTATAAATTAATTAATATTTGTGAATATTAATTATAAATTATATTTTAATTTTTTTTAATCGGTATTGAAAATAGTGTTTATATATAAGTTATATACACATTTATCGTTATACGATATCGATGTACATTTGAATTTCATTTAAATGGGAATTGTAACATCCCCTACTTGGAGGCCCAAAACTAATGACTACGGATGCTGCAGTCATCCATAGTTATTAATCCTCGGCGACCAAATACAGCGGTGTTAGATTCATTGATACACATAAACATATGAATATGGAAAATTTTAAGCTTCAAACAGAATTTCAAAATATTTCCAATTCATTACATAATCCCAACATTCGCAAACCACGTTCAAAGAAAATATATTTATTACAACATACGCCCAGAGCGACATATGATGATGCCCCATGGGATGATTAATATATATATATATATATATATATATATAGGCAATATAACAACTTAGTCTTTACAAACAACACAGTAGAATCAAAATAAAAAAAGGAGCTCTAAATAGCTATCGTGCCTCCTACACATCTCCGGAAGCTTATTCGCCTTAAAGGTACCTGAAAACCTCAACTCCCAAACTTCTCAAAATCAATTAAGTACCCAAGAGTTTAAGGATAAAACATAAACTTCGAGTCAGACATACAACCTAGTATGGATAATATCTACCATCTCAAATCATTTAGATATAGTGAGACCACGTCGCTTAGCGGAACGGGTTCCCCCTCACTTGTATCTCAAAACCTTTATAAAACCATATACTGTGCTCCTGCATCCACAATGGTTAAAACAATTCAAAATAGTATAATATGATGATATGCAAAACAATTAAATTAATTCTGGATTACCCATCCCCAACAATTTAGACTATCTGTCTCAGTTATAGTTTCTAGGATTACTATTAACCCATTAGTTTTCATGGGCTAACTAATAACCGGTTAAACATTTAAGGACTCTCTGTCCAATTACATAATTTTCATGGGATCTCTATGAACCTATTGTTAACTCCAATATTACTCTTATCCTAGTTTTCATGGGTTAACTAGGAACCTATTGGTAACCTAAATATCCTTTCTTCTTACCCTAGTTTTCATGGGTTGACTAGAAATCTATCGACATCTGTCAGTATTACATCCAGATATAGTTTTCATGGGCTAACTACAAACCTACTGGCCCTGCCAGTATCCAATCATAGTTTTCATGGGCTTGTTATGAACCTGTCTATCTAACATCTTCCTTTACACATAGTTTTCACGAACTAACTATGAACCTGTCTATCTGACATCTTCCTTTATACATAGTTTTCATGGACTACCTATGAACATGTCTATCTGACATCTTCCTTTATACATAGTTTTCATGGGCTAACTATGAACCTGTCTATCTAACATCTTCCTTTACACATAGTTTTCATGGGCTAACTATGAACCTATTGGCCCCTGCCAATATCATACAGTTTTCATGGGTTGGCTGTAAACCTATTGGCCTCTGCCAATACCTTTCCTTTATATTTTTAGCATCCTATACTCTAGTCTTTCTGACCTCCTGGATGCAATTCTACTCATTCAGGAGTTTATTCAATTTATATTCACTACCGGGTTAACCTAATTGGTTCTCCTACCCTTTATCCCCAAAATGCAGTTATTGGTCCATAATAAAGTGAATATATTCATATTAGAAGAAGCAAAATAACAACATAGCAATACCACTCATGTGGGTTTAATTTATGAAAGTTAGCTTCTTCTAAAAATCCTTTGTAAAACTCCTTTAATATAGCCATGGGTTTTTCCATTTAAAAATAGAGTTTGGGTCATAAAACCTTTCGGTACCTTCGAAATCTAGCTTTCGACTTCATAGGATAACCTCCTACGAAAGCTCTTAAAACAATTAGGCTCCTACCTTATAATACTTTAAAATCTACCTTTTGAAACCTTTCGAATACATTAATAATATTTAACCTTTAGAAGCTTAGCTTCGAAACTAGTGGAAAGTGCCCCTTTTGACACCATTGGAAGTAACCCTTCCAAAATCATTGAAAGTACCCCTTTCGAAAGCATTAGGTTTATACTTAAAACATAATTTGGGTCAAAGTGGATATAGTCGAAAGCATTTGATTCGAAACCATCCTTTATCATATAAAAATATTGGGGAAAACTTGATGGGGTCGGCACCATCTCTTTCGAAATCGTAAAACATCTGGGTAAAACATTAGAAGGGTGGCGTCGAAACCCCTAACCCCTTTCAAAAGCTATAGGAAGTGGCTTGAATTTATAAAATAAAACACCTTTCGACGGCATGTATATCTTTAATGCCATCGGAAGGTAATAAAATGATAGTAGGGAATCGACTAGGTCGGAACCCCTTCTTTCAAAACATTCTTTTATAAGTAAGGAACCAAGTCGAAAGCAATTATAAGTTAATGGCAACCCTTTTGAAACCCTTTAAAACCACTTTCGAAACCTTATGCTTCGACCCTATCGAAGGATTAAAACAAAAAAAGACATGCGCTTTTCTTTTAAAAACAAACCAAGGTTTCGACCCCCTTGGAAGCTATGCTTTCGACACCTTACCTTCCGCCTATCTCCAATCCACTGCGTACCATCGTAGTGATACCTTGTGTATTGGTTTTGGCATAGTTGGTTTCGACAATGATGAGGGCGGAAGCTACTATGTCGAAAGGCGCTTTCCTAAGTAGGTGGAACCACTTTTCTGAGCAAAACCAGGTCTAATTCTTGTTTAAGTAAACTTTTCTCTAACTAACCTTCCACGTGTCAACACCAGATTGGTTGCCTTAAATTTTTCAAAAATAATTGCCACTAATTCAGATCTAAACCATGGTTAAGTTAATCAAACAAGCCCTTCCAATTTTTGCAAAGAAGTTCCTCTTCTAAAACAATTTATTTTGCATAGCAAATCACTTTGGAAAAATTCCCAAAAATTCCTGAAATTCTCTTTAATTATGTTATCTAACATATCAAAATTTCAGACCCAAATTCTCAATATATTTTCCAAAATCAATTATAAACCCAAATAACCATATTTTCTTTTGAAAATACATAATAATCTTTCCATATCTTGGAAAATTCTCAAAATTGAAACCCAACCCCAAAATCATGTTTCTCATAACATAAAATTTTCCCATGGCATTTAAACAACATTTAATCTCAATTTTGATCTAAAACCGTATAAAACCCCTTTTAAACAACATTGTTTAAATCAAATAAATCTTGAACTAAGCATATCATCTTCCAATATATCATAAAAACGAATTTATCCCTTAAATCCAAAAATATATGATTTAGAACCAAATAGAGATGGAATTATTATTCACCTTGCTCTAGATAAGGAGATTGGATTGAATTTGATTCCCCTAAACATGATTCTCTAGCTTTTAATTTGATTTCCTCTTGATCTCTTAATGGCCGGCCGTTCCTCTATATTTTTGTTTGCATTTTAAAATGACGTGAATGGGAAGAAATGGGAGGAACGAAAATATATATAACGGTAAGGTTCCTTGGGCGGCAATTATACCCTTATGTGATTTGTTTAACCTATAAACCATTCTTTAGCCCATTAATTAGTTTATTAGGCATGACCGAAATAAATTAATTCAAGTCTCAATCCCCTTATCACTTAACATTTACATTATTCTATTTAATTTATCTAATTAAATTTCTTGAATAATGTTATCAAAAGTTAGGGCTGTTACAGGCTCCCTTCCTTAAAGAATTTCGTCCTCGAAATTCAGTAAGGACCAAATATCAAATATAGCAATCATCAGTAATGACTCCTAACAACCATACTAGTCTACCCGACTAGGAAATATCTATATAAATCTAATATAGATATACCCTCAAAGCAGATCATAATACGTATCTCGAATCCTGTCCTCTGTCTTCCAAGTACAGTTCTTTTCATTGTCGTTCCACTGAACTTTCACCAATTTGACTGTCTTATTCCTCAATCTTTTCTCATCTCTCGCTACAACCCGAACTGGTTGTCTAACAAAAGTCAAATCAACTCTACTACCAAATCCTCCATCTCTATTTGAGAAATAGTAGCCTCTGGATCATGCACACACTTGCAATGATGAGACACATGAAACACATTATGGACACCTGCCATACTGCTCGGCAACTCTACTCTGTATGCGAACTTCCCAGTCCTCTCTTGGGTATGGACCGGCATATCTCAGAACCAACTTTCTCAACTTTCCAAACAATACCACACCCTTCATAGGTGATACCTTAACGAAAACCCTGTCTCCCACTGAGAACTCTAGGTCGTTATGCCTCTTATCTGCGTAACTCTTCTGTCTAGATTGAGCTTCCTTCATCCGTTCTTGGATTAACTCAATCTTCTCTGACGCCTCCCTTACCAAATCTAGACCTAAGACCAATCTGTCTCCAGTCTCCAACCAACATGCATGGGATTTTCATGGCCTTCCATACAAAGCTTCAAAAGGCGCTATTCCTATACTAGTCTGGTAACTATTATTGTAGGAAAACTCAACCAAATGTAAGTGATCCTCCCAAGATCCACCCAAGTCCAACACACAAGCTCTCAACAAATCCTCGAGTACCTTATTGACTCTCTCTGTCTGCCCATTTTTCTGTGGGTGATATGCGGTACTAATCTTGAGCTTAGTGCCTAACACATCCTGTAGACTCTTCCAGAATTCACTAGTGAATAAAGCATCTCTGTCACTGACTATGCTACTGAGAACTCCATGAAGTCTAACTATGTTCTTCATGAACAACTTCGCCAAAACTGGTGTTGTCTTGGTCCACTTTACTAGAATGAAATGGGCACTCTTGGTCCACCTATCCACAATAACCCATATACTCATTTCCTCTCCTTGACGTTGGCAATCCATCTACAAAATCCATGGATATCGAATCCCATTTCCAAACTGGAATATCTAAAGGCTGAAGTAACCCACTCGGCTTCTAATGTTTGGCTTTCACTTGTTGACAGTTTATACACTGCCTAACCCACAAGCCGACATCCCTCTTTATGCCTTCCCAATAGAAGCTCCTCTTCATATCTTGATACATCTTGGTCCCTCCAGAATGAATTGTAAACTTGGATTGATGACATTCCTCAAGAACTTCTCTTCTCAAGTTCTCCACATCTGGAACACGTAACCGTCCATTCTTTCTCAACCATCCTCTCTGGTCAAGACAAAAATCTTTCAACTCATCGACCTATGTTCCAACCTCAAGCCTTATGATCCTTTCGGCTAATAATGGATCTTCTTTCTGTTTAAAAGCAATTCTCTCGATCAACACTGGTCGAACTTCTAAACAGGACATCATGGCAGTACTCTGACTAGAACTAGCAGTCGAGCTTAACTGCACACCACAACTGGCCTAAGCTTCTAGATCTTTCCATTCTGCCAACATAGCCAACACCACATTCTGATGTCTTCTGCTGAGAGCATCTGCTACTTTATTACCTTACCCTGGTGTATACTCTATACCAAAATCATAAGCAGCCAAAAATCCAGCCACCTCTGTTGTTGCGTATTCAACTCTTTCTGAGAGAATAAGTATCTTAAAGACTTATGATTGGTATACAACTCAAATCTCTCCCCCAAGGGATAATGCCTCCAAATCTTCAAGGCAAAAATCACTACTGCCAACTATAAATCATGAGTAGGATATCTTACTTCGCACGGTCTAAGCTACCTAGATGCGTAAGCAATGACTTTGCCCTTCTGCATCAACACTGCTCCCAATCCAGTCCCACACGCATCAGTGTATACTACCACCCTTGGTTACCATCTGGAACTACTAACACTGGAGCATTAGTCAACAAATGCTTTAACTTAAAGAATGCTTCCTCACATTTGTCGGACCAAACAAACTTCACTTCCTTCCTGGTAAGCTTAGTCAAAGGCGTTGCTATCCGCGAGAAACCTTGGATAAATCTCCGGCAATGGCCAGCAAGTCCAAAAAAACTTCTAATCTCGGTCACCGTCTCTGGTCTCTTCCAATTGTTCACAGCTTTGATCTTATCTGGATCGACTGACAATTCTTTCTCTAAAACCACATGACCAAGAAACTTAACCTCTTTCTTCCAAAAATGACACTTGGAAAACTTTGCCTTTAGCTGATTCTGCCTCAGCGTTTCTAGCACAACTCTAAGATGATCTTCATGCTCTCTCTCATCCTTAGTGTATACCAAAATGTCATCTATAAACAACAACATGAATCTATCCAAATACTCTCGGAAGACTCGATTCATCAAATCCACAACAAAAGCAGGTGCATTTGTCAACCTGAATGACATCACTAACCACTCATACGAACCATATCTAGTCCGGAATGCAGTCAAAGGAATACTGTCCTCTTCCACTCTCAACTGATGGAACCGTGTCACCAAATCCAACTAGGAGAACACTCTGGCTCCACTCAACTGAACAGATCATCAATTCTCGACAGAGGATACTTATTCTTTAATGTCCTTTCGTTCAGCTTATGATATTCGATACACATCCTCAACAACCCATCTGGTTTCTTCACGAATACCGCGACCGCTCCCCAAGACGAACTACTTGGTCTAATAAAATTCCTTCTTTCAAGATCCACTAGCTACATCTTCAATTCCTTCATCTCTGTCGGTGAAATCATGCTTGGTGGTCTACTCACAGGTTCAGCTCTTGGCACAAGATCTATTTGTAACTCAACAGCTCGTTTCAGTGGTAGTCCTATGACTGGCTCAAACACATCTACAAACTCTCTTGCAATTCGAACATGACTTAACTCTTTACCCACTTCCATTGCACTCAAAAATGTACAACTACTCCGGTCAGAATTGTCTACTATGAATATAACTTGGTTATGACTATTAGAGTGTCTTAAAGATATCTCCCCATCCTGGCAGAATATCCTGGCCTCATACCTTCTCAACCAATCCATACCCAAAATGATTCTGAAATCTACGAAATCATAAACGTACAAACTGAATGCAAACTTATGACCTAGCAAATCAAGTTCTAAGTGGTCACATCTTATCCCCAGAGTTGCATACCCTCCAATTGGATTCGCAATCCTTAAGGAAGTAACAAGATATGTGGGCTCTAAGCATAACCTATCAACCAAACACTGGGATATAAATGAATGTGATGCACTGGTATCAAAAAGTATCCTAACTAGTATACTCTGAATCAGAAACGTACCTTACATCACAGTTTTCCCTTTATCAACTGCAGTGGGCTTAGTTGATGATCCAAAAGAAAAAACTTTCCTTTTGTCCGCCCTAGCTGCCTCTGGACACAGGTTCTTATAATGCCCAACTTGATCGCAATTAAAGCATTTTACATTCTTCTTGTTTGCAGCTTTCTTCCCCTTGCTTGGCCGGCACTCATTGGAATAATGACCTTTCTTGTCACATTTGTAGCATACTAGATCAGCCTTTTCCTTTTTGGCAACATCCCCTTTCCGGGCTCCCTTCTTCTGAAAGAATTTCCTCTTCTTTCCCTAAGGACCTTGGAATTCAACTGGCTTTTCTCTAGTTGAAATACCAAGCATCTCTTCCTGGGGAATAGCCATCTCCACCACCACATTAGATGGTTCTCGGATATGGGTGATGGTCATTCTGGCAAGCCTAGGTCTCAATCCTCGAACAAACCTTTCATTCCTTTTGACATCAGTGTCAACCAAAGCATATCTATATCGAGACAGCTCATCAAACTTAGCAGCGTACTCGACTATTAACATCTCTTCTTATACTAGATCCATGAACTTTCTCATCAATGCTGACTTAGCAACTTCAGACAGAAACTTCCTCTCAAAACTTCTCCTGAAATCAGCCCATGTCAGCTCTTCCTCTAGATATCCGACGGTAACACTATTCCACCAATGAAGTGCTGCCCCTTGCAACTGTCTAGAGGCTAGCCTTCTCTTTTGCCCATCATCCAAGCCTAAATCAGTACAGATTCTTTCACAACTCAGTAGCCAATTCTCAACCTCTACAACATCCTCCATTCCAACAAATGGCTTTCCACCCAAACTGGTGTAGTCTCAGCTTAGTTTAGCATAGTTATTCCCAATTGGAGCTACAGGATTAGCTCCTCTAACATTACCAGCAACTCCAGCTTGCAAAAGATTAACTAACAACTGATACACCATCCCTGCATTTACTAGTGGATTTCCAACACCTACATTGGCTTCAGCATTTGGATTAGCATTAGCCTGTCGACCTTGATTCCTCCTGGTATTAGGTCGAACATTTCCATTGGTTGTGGTGCTTCCTCCACCTTGATTTCCTCTTCCATTTTTAGCTTCCATATCTAATTTCTCGTAAATATGCATATAAGCCTTAGTAAGATATAAAAGAATGGTCTAAGAGAGAGGGAAACACGTACTTATATATATATATATATATATATATATATATATATATATATATATATCAAATACAAGTACGTTACTATAACGTTAACCCTAACCCTAATCATATTTTCAAATTCATTGGATTATGTTTTAAAAAGCATTTAGGTTTAACTTTCTTTTAAAGTTTCATAAACCTATGTTCGATACCAACTTGTAACATTCCCCTACTTGGAAGTTCAAAACTAATGGCCACGGATGCTATAGTCATCCATAGTTATTAATCATCAGTGACCAAATACGGCGGTGTTAGATTCATTGATAAACAGAAACACATGAATATGGAAATTTTAAAGCTTCAAACAGAGTCACATTTCATTTTAAAATATTTCCAATTCATTACATAACCCCAACATTCGCAAACCACGTTCAAAGAAAATATATTTATTACAACACACGCCCATAACGACATACGAAGATGCCCCCTGGGACGATCGGAGTATATATATAGGCAATATAACAACTTTGCCTTTACAAACAACACAGCGGAATCAAAATAAAAAAAGAGAACTCTATATAGCTATCATGCCTCCTACACGTCTCCGGAAGCTTATTTGTCTTAGAGGTACCTGAAAACCTCAACTCTTAAACTACTCAAAATCAACTGAGTACCTAAGAGTTTAAGGGGAAAACATAAACTTTGAGTCAGCCATATAGCCTGGTATGAATAATAATCTACCATCTCAAATCATTTAGATATCTAGTGAGATCACATCGCTTAGCAGAAAGGGTTTCCCTTCACTAGTATCTTAATAACTTTATAAAACCATATACTACGCTCCTGCACCCACAATGGTTGAAATAATTCAAAATGGTATAATATGATGATATGCAAAATAATTGAATTAATTCTGGATTACCCATCCCTATTCAATTTAGACTATTTGTCTCAGTTATAGTTTCTAGGATTACTATTAACCTATTAGTTTTCATGGGATGACTAATAACCGGTTAAACATTTAAGGACTCCCTGTCCAATTACATAGTTTTCATGGGTACTCTATGAACCTATTGGTAACTCCAATATTACTCTTATCCTACTTTTTATGGGTTGACTAGGAACCTATTGGTAACCCCAATATTCTTTCTTCTAACCCTAGTTTTCATGGGTTGACTAGGAACCTATTGACATCTGTCAAATATTACATCCCGATATAGTTTTCATGGGCTAACTACAAACCTACTGGCCCTACCAGTATCCAATCATAGTCTTCATGGGCTTACTATGAACCTATCATCTGACATCTTCCTTTACACATAGTATTCATGGGCTAACTATGAACCTGTCTATCTGACATCTTCCTTTATACATAGTTTTCATGGGCTAACTATGAACCTGTCTATCTGACATCTTCCTTTATACATAGATTTCATGGGCTAACTATGAACCTGTCTTCTGACATCTTCCTTTACACATAGTTTTCATGGACTAACTATGAACCTATTGGCCCCTTTCAATATCATACAATTTTCATGGATTTACTGTAAACCTATTGACTCATGCCGATATCTTTCATTTATATTTTTAGCATCCTATATTTTGGTCTTTCTGACCTCCTAGATGCAATTCTACTCATTAAGGAGTTTATTCAATTTATATTCACTACCGGGTTAAACTAACTGGTTTTCCTACCCTTTGTCCCCAAAATGCAGTTATGGGTCCATAATAAAGTGAATATATTCATATTAGAAGAAGCAAAATAACAACATAGCAATACCACTCCTATGGGTTTAATTTATCAAAGATAGCTTCTTCTTAAAATCCTTTATAAAACTCCTTTAATATAGCCATGGGTTTTTCCTTTTAAAAATAGAGTTTGGGTCATAACACCTTTCGATACCTTCGAAACCTAGCTTTTGACCTCATAGGATGACCTCCTTCGAAAGCTATTAAAAACATTAGGCTCCTATCTTATAATACTTTAAAATCTACCTTTCAAAACCTTTTGAATACATTAAAGTATTAATATTTAATCTTTAGAAGCTTAGCTTCGAAACCAGTGGAAACCCTTTCGACACCATTGGAAGTAACCATTCCGAAATCATTGAAAGTACCCCTTTCGAAAGCATTGGGTTTATACTTAAAACATAATTTGGGTCAAAGTGAATAAGTCGAAAGCATCTGTTTCAAAACCATCCTTTATCATATAAAAATATTGGGGAGAACTTGATGGCGTCGGCACCATCTCTTTTGAAAGCATAAAACATCTGGGTAAAACATTAAAAGGTTGGCGTCGAAACCCCTTTTGAAACCATCACCTTCGGAACCCCTAACCCCTTTCGAAAGCTATAGGAAGTGGCTTGAACTTATAAAACAAAACACCTTTCGACAACATTGATATCATCAATACCAACGGAAGGTTATAAAACGGCATTAGGGAATCGACTAGGTCGGAACCCCTTCTTTCAAAACATTCTTTTATAAGTAAGGAACCTAGTTGAAAGCAATTATAAGTTAATAGCAACCCATTCGAAACCATTTTAAACCTCTTTCGAAACCTTATGCTTCGACCCTATCGAAGGCTTAAAACAAAAAAAAAGACAAGCGCTTTTCTTTTAAAAACAAACCAAGGTTTCGACCCCCTCGGAAGCTATGCTTTCGACACCTTACCTTCCACCTATCTCCAATCCACTACGTACCATCATAGTGATATCTTGTGTTTTGGTTTCGATATAGTTGGTTTCAACAATGATGAAGGCGGAAGCTACTATGTCGAAAGGCCCTTTCCTAAGTAGGCGGAACCACTTTTCTGAGCAAAACCAGGTTTAATTCTTGTTTAAGTAAACTTTTCTCTAACTAACCTGTCACTTGTCAACACCAGATTGGTTGCCTTAACGTTTTCAAATTCTTTTTCAAAAATAACTGCCGCTAATTCAGATCTAAACCATGGTTAAGTTAACCAAACAAGCCCTTTCAATTCTTGCAAAGAAGTCCCTCTTCTAAAACAATTTATTTTGCATAGCAAATCACTTTGGAAAAATCTCCAATAATTCCAGAAATTCACTTTAATCATGTTATCTAACATATCATAATTTTAGACCCAAATTCTCAATATATTTTCCAAAATAAATTATAAACCCAAATAACCATATTTTCCTTTGAAAATTCATAATAATCTTTCCATAGCTTGGAAAATTCTCAAAATTGAAACCCAACTCCAAAATTATGTTTCTCATAACATGAAATTTTCCCATGGCATTTAAACAACATTAAATCTCGATTTTGATCTAAAACCGTATAAAAACCCTTTTAAACAACCTTGTTTAAATTAAATAAATCATGAACCAAACATATTATCTTCCAATATACCATAAAAACGAATTATCCCATATATCCAAAATTATATGATTTAGAACCAAATAGAGATGGAATTTTTATTCACTTTGCTCTAGATAAGGAGATTGGATTGAGTTTGATTTTCCTAAGCTTGATTCTCTAGCTTTTAATTTGATTTCCTCTTGATCTCTTAATGACCGACCGTTCCTCTATATTTTTGTTTGCGTTTTAAAATGACGTGAATGGGAAGAAATAGGACAAACAAAAATATTTATAAGGGTAAGTGTCCTTGGGCAGCAATTATACCCTTATGTCATTTGTTTAACCTATAAACCATTCTTTAGCCCATTAATTAGTTTATTAGGCACAACCCTTAATAAATTGATTCAAGTCTCAATCCTCTTATCACTTAACATTTACATTATTCTATTTAAATTATCTAATTAAATTTCTTGAATAATGTTATCAAAAATTTGGGGTGCTATAGGAATTATCTGATCAATGTTGAAAATGGAATGAAAGCCTATAAGCGCCTAGTAGTGGCCGATAATAGCTACAGAGGAGGAGTGGTTAATTTTGGTTTAGTGAAGATTTAATTAGAAAAGGAAAGAGTGGATTTTGATCCATATTTTATTGTTAGAACCTCTCTTATTGAATTTTAACGACAATAACTATACTATCGTATAATTTCTAAACTAACATATAGGTACATGATAATCAAGCGTTAAACACAATTAGAGATATAGAAGCATCGAAGACTTGATAAGCTGAAATAAGGATCAACAAAGAGCTTGACATGAAGACAAACTATTATAAGGGTCATATATCTTAGTGTCTTAGATAAACATGTACAATATCACATGAATAATATGAGCTAAGATATCTACATTGAACAATTTTTATCCACTCAAAAAAGTTTATAGACAAGTTTAAAAGTATATAGGAACTCAGACGTCTGGCGACATCAATTAGACATCTGAGATATCCAAATTTTGAACTAAATCTTCTTTTTTTTATTTTCTCAAAACTCAAACGACTGGGATCACAATTCAGACATCTAAGAAAATGGTTTTTTAACTGTTTGTACTCTGGAAAAATATTCTTCAAAGTCGGACATCTGACTATTTCGTCCAGACTTCTGAGCTTCTGTAATAGTTATATTTTCAAAAGACACGTCTTTTCTCTTCCGCCGGATGCAACTCTTTTCTTAATGGTTTTCTATGAGGAATTGCAACTTTTGAAGGAGACTTTTTAACACTTATGAATATATGGCTATGGCTAGAGTTTAATATTTGAATTTCTTTTTTGGACATACTTCTTTCTTGCTCTCTACACTTTAGTGCTTTCAAGTTCTAAATTCGCTTTCAACATCACCAACAACTGTTCTATAGTCTTTGGTGATCTACTTCCACAAACTCATGTGATTTCACTCATTCAACTCAAAGAGGATATTATATAAAGATTTGTACTACAAGTCAAATTTCGTGTTGATAGAATACGAGATTGTCAATGTTAGGAAACTTTTGTATTGCTTATTCCTCCAGGCTAAGTGAGGGTATTTTGGTTAGTGGAAAAACAAAATGGGAGCTTCGGGACTGGCTATAGGATAGGAGGTCCGAACTAGTATAAAAATCCTGCTGTTATTGCTTTTTATTTTACTTTACTATTTTATAGTTCGAAATTTCATATACATCCATATACTTAAGTTAGCCATATTACTATAGATCCTTATGCATTTTCATTTGGTATCAGAGTAGGAACTATCATTAACCGTAATAATTTCTTTTTAAAATTAAAAATATGGCAAGCACTTTTCTAGAAGGACAATCAATCGCACATCCTCCACTTTTCATCGGGTCAAATTATGCATATTGTTGTATATGCTTGAGAATTTTTATGGAAGCTAACGTTCTTGAAGTTTGGAAAGCCGCTCAAAATGAGTATGAAGCACCTTCTACTAAAATGAGTACTTGGTCGGATGTTGAAAAAACCACGGCAACCAACAATGCAAAAGCCATGAATGTGTTATTTTGTTCACTTGACAAAAAACGAATTTTCTAGAGTTATGCTTTGCAAAACCGCATATGATATTCGACGTACACTTCAAATTACACATGAAGGGACAACTAAAGTTAAACAAACTAAAATTTATATTCTTCAAAGTCAATTTCAAACCATATAACATGATCTCATAGCATTAGAAGTTACATTTATTGATTTTGAACTTGTTACACGTATTTCAAATTCTTTAACAATTGAGTGGGAAAGAAAAGTACCTGTAATTGAAGAAGCCAAAGATCTTTCCTAACTCAAAGTTGAAGAAATAATTGGAAATTTGATATTGTATGAAGCAAACTTGCAGGCAAGAAAAGAACAAAGTCAACAGAAGAAGAGTAAATCTTTTAATCCAACAAAGAAGACTCTAAATTAGATGAAGATGAAATAGTATTCACCGCCAAAAACTACAATAGTTCAAGAAATTCAGGAAATTCACGAAGGCACAAAATGCTGGAAACTCAACTTTAATCAAGTGCTACGAATGTGATAAATTCGGGCACATGAAGAAGGATTGTCCACAAGTAAACAAGGAAAAGAAGAAGAACAAGTTTGAAAAGTTTAAAAAGAAAATAAAAGCTTTTCAAGTTACATGGGATGATTCGAATTCGTCTTCTTCAAAGAGTGACAATGACGATGAACGGAACAAGCAATATTGTTTCATGGCCACTAACAAGGTACCCAATAACGAAAAAGAGAAATGGTTACTCGATTGTAGATGCTTCAAGCATATAATGGGAAATGCAAATATGTTAACTAACTTAACATACATTGATGGTGGAATCGTAACATTCAGAGACAACTTCAAACGATAGGTAGTTGGAATTGGGAACGTCATCAATGTCGGTATATCTAACTCTCCGTTAATTACAAATGTTTTCTTAGTAGAAAATTTAAAACATAATCTTTTAAGTATAAGACAATTATGCGATAAAGGTTTTTTAATTGATTTTGAAAACGATAGATGCAATATTTTTGATCAAAATGAAATTTTAATTTTTCAAGGATAAGAAAATGAAATATTTATATTTTAAATATGAATTTCAATTACAATAACGATATGTGCATAGTTGCGAATCATAATGATCTATGGCTTTGGCATAAACATTTTTGTCATGTTAATTTTAAATATCTTCATAAGCTTGCTAAAAATGAATTAGTAAGAGGTTTACCAAAAATAAATTTTAAAGTCAATAATTTATGTGATGCTTGTCAATACGGTAAATTGAAGAAAACTTCTTTTAAATCTAAAAGGAAACATCAATAAACAACCACTAGAACTATTACATTCGGATTTATTCAGACATACTCAAGTGAGATCAATAAATCATAATAAATACGTTTTTGTTATTATTGATGATTATTTTAGATTTACTTGGACTTTTAAATTGAAACACAAAAGTGATACATTTGAAATGATTAAAATCTTTGCTAAAAGAATTTGAAATTTGAAATTTTTAAAAATATATTAGAAGTGATCATGGAGGAGAATTTGAAAATGAATTATTCAAAAAAATTTGTAATAAGAAGGATATTTGTCACGTACGGGAATTTTCGACTTTCGAAAATTCGACATCGATACTCACTTTATCGACTGCCGAGAAATCGAGTGCCGGAAACTCCAGTAGTGAGGGTTTTAGAAAGAAGAAATAGAAGAAAAAGAGAAGAAGAAAGCAGAAGAACAACAGAACAACAATAGAAACAGAAACAATATCAGAATCTTACACATCGCAGCGGAACAATATATAATAGATAACACTAGTCTTTTAAAACAAAGAACTATATCAGTTTATACACACATCAATCAGAGTCATATACAACAATGGACAGTTATATAACTTGTCCTCATACAGAATACACAGCGGAATAAATATTATTAGATACAAATACTACGTCTCGTCATCCAGCTTATCTCCAAAGCTCCATAATATCCAGAATATCCTGATAATATAACTCTAGGCTGCCCGTGTGGAAAATTTGTGGGCACCCAGAGTTTAGAAGGGAAACAATAAACTCCGAGTCAGTCATGGTGACTGGTGTGAGATCGTAAAACAGTTATTCTTTAAAATAAACAACAGGATAATTTTAAAGTCAATTCGAAATGCTTTTGGAAAATGAAACTACCATAAGACCTCCCGCCACACACACAATGCAAACGCAGACTTGGAGGAGATTTCTTCTTATGATGGTCAAAGATGCTTGCTACGCAAAAATCAAATTCTTTTTGATATTATTATTAGTGCATAGTGTAGAAAACATTTCGAAAGTAGAATATAAATCTTAGCCAGCATAGGTACCATTATAGTATGCTTGCTATAGCTGCCATATTAGATGGCAGGTTCTACAACTAAAACCGTACAAGGCTCGTATTGTTTCTTTGAATTTCCAACAAATGGTCAGGCTAAGGAACTTCCTATCCACGATCGGTACGTCCCTGGAATAGACGACCCGAGAACCTAACCGGATCTCTGCCAACACAAGGCCGGGTTACCTCTGCAAAAATAGGTAACTACTGACACGCGTATGCCATCCCCCGATCGTAACCGATCTTCCCAAGGATCCCCGATTTCCAACAAACCACATAGATAATAATGCAGCAACCACATAGGTTAAGTATCTGGGCTCCATACCATGATACCACCTTTATCCAGAAGGAATGACATACACTAAGGGGCGCTACTCCCTAGAACCTTGCTGCATCCTTCCTGTTTCGACCATTTCCGGGGTGTGAGGCTCGATGAAGTCTCGTCCACAAAGCTACGCTTTCTCAAAAAGCACTGCTTCGGGTCAAACAAAATGATCAACCTATGATCACAAAGATATAAGATCAAACAAATGATCATATCGCAAATGATCAAACACTGATCATTTCACAGCAACACTCAGTATGCCACGTTACCAAATTGGGAGTATATCGCTGATAAATTTCAACTACATAACCTCTGAGCTCGTATGTCTCAGAGAAGGGTGTTAAGCTAAGAGAATAAATTCTTTGCCACCAACAGATATGTATTTGAAAGAAATCAGCTTTATATCTCAAATTGTAACGTCAGACACACAATCCATACAAGTCTGTTCCGGGATCGAACAGAACCGAAGGCACTTCTCACGAAGCCCTTGCACATCCGGATAAATTTCTAATCACGTCCGGACTTCCCATCACTAAGGGTGATAAAACCTCTAAACCGGAGATCAGCCGATGTAGAGTAACTCGACGGTAATCCTTCCATTTTCAAAAATATCCGGTCTTCAACACCGGTCCTCGAATGCAATTCATAACGACGTATCACATATTCGGAATGGGTTATACGACCCCATGGTCCTTTCCCGGCTAACCCGAATAGTGAGCGTTTATTTAAAAATAAGTGTGGCATTCAATTTCATCCAAATTCACAACAAATACCTACTCAAGGTAATTATTGATAGTCGGTTATTTAACTATCAATAAAGATGCGCAACATCATCAGATTCCAAATAATTTTCCAAATTATTTATCTTCCAAAATATCTTTACTAGATATAAAATTTCCACACTTCAAAAATAAACCAACGTTTATTTTTAAACAAATTCCCATTTCTTTTATAAATTCCATAGTGAATTTATATTTTCAAATATCTACTGATATTCGATTTCCAAATCGATTTCAAACATTCACTTTCAATTTATCTTTTAAGAAGATAAATTCTCAAAAACATTTCATTTCATTTTGGAAAAGCATTTCCATACTTATTTAATAATAAGTATTTCACAAATCTATTTATTTTCAACATTTTGAAAATATTCGATATACTTAAATCAAATTAAGTATAGTTTCATTCTTTAAGGAAATCATTAATTTTAACATTTATTTGAGTCAAAACGAATGTTGCGTAAAACATCGTTACGACGACTCGAAATCACTAGTATAGGGATTCGGATTTAAGATAGATATATAAATCCCAATACTACATAAAACATTTCCTTTCGGAAATCATTTACTATAACAATAGTGTTATAGTCCACCATTTCCTTATATTTCTCGAAAACGTCTATTTCAACAATAAATGTTGAAATCTATGATTTTGATATTTTAACACGTTTTAAAACATCTTTTAAAACAATTACTTCATTTCATAATATTATCTTCCCAAAACATAACCATTTTATTAAGTAATATATTCACTGTCCAAAATCGTGAATATAGTTCGTTATCCAAATTCAACATTTCTACACGTTTTGTTTAAAGGCTTATCCACTGTCCAAAATCGTGGATATAATTCCTTTAATTAACTTCTACAATTCACTTATCAAAATAAGGGATTTCGAATTTATAAACAACGTTTATAAATCACAATTTTATATTTTATAACTACTTCAACTTATAAATTCCTTTTATTATCCAATTCAATTTATAACTCAATTTTCTACCAAAAGTCCATTCTATAAGTTAAACACTTATAATTCGTTTATTTACAAAAATCGTTCTTTTAGGACTTCACAAATCATTTATTCTGTCCTTTAAAAAAACCATTTTAACATCATTTAAAACGTCTTTAAAACTCCTTTATAATTTCATCACTTTGATTTATAAAAATCAAATTTTATAAATCTTATATATAGAGCTTTCATAATAAATTCAAAAATCTCTATTTAAACTATTTAATAAATAAATCGACTTTTGTTTCAAAATTCACATTTCGGTTTTATTTCACAAAAATCACAATTTTTAATAACATAAAAATTTTAACATTTATTTATTTAAAATGAATTGATTCCAAAATTCAATAAACGTATATTCTCAAAAAATCACTTTAAAAAACCTTTTAAAGTAAAGTCGTTATTTTTAAACTTCAAGACTTGAATCTGATGATGCAACAACACCAATTAGTCAATCACAACAACAAACATCATATATCAATATGATAACAGAATATACATCAATATCTGTAAATAAATAAATACTGGTGAGGAATCCAGTTGGATCCCTCCAACCTGTTTCCCTGCATCCACAGACGTTAGCACAATACCAATTCCGCTCCAATACGGAATTATCGCGGTATATGGGTTTTATAAAAATAATCCGCTTACTAACGGCGCAATAGGGTCTCATCCGCTATACGAGGCGGGAAATCATCAATCCAATATATACATATGCCAATATGTATATATTGCTATATATAATAGATATATCCTACTATATCTAATATTACATCCAAAACAACAATCAATAACTGAAAATTCCACTTTTCATTTGAGTGAGAAAAAAATCTCACCTTAGCCTTTTATTTGCCATCTCATTTTCCACTTGACTCGATTTTTCTTGCTTTATACCTTGTATAAATAATTTATACAATTTGTTAATATCCAGACAAATCCATCAAATAAATTTTCCCTTTATTAATTAAATTAACGAATAATTTAGTTTTACTGATAAATTTGATTTTAACAATTTCTTTCTTTTAATCCTATTGATTTCACTAACAAGCAAATTTAAAACTAAATTTCCTTTTAATACATTATTTAAAATAACTGGTTAAGTGAAAATATGTATATTTACTTTCCTCTTTGAAATCATTTACTCATATATGATATACCTATTTATTACTTTTAAATTAAAACAGATTTTTCTTAACTTAAATTAGCACTTAAAAATTCCGTTTTCTTTTACTGTATATATGTATGCCTATATAAATTGAGAAATAAACAGTTTTATAACTTATTGTTATTGCATTCTAATTCTCTATATGTACATATCAAATTCCAATAGAATTCACACAAATCATCACCTGCAATACCTTATAGGGCACTGCGAAGTCGAACTGACGAACTCAGACTCCACCAGGCGACTTCTCCATCACCGATCGCCATCGCGGCCACTTCATCTCGCTCGCCCAACCGTACGCTGCCCAAAATCGAATAGCCTCCATCCTTCTACGATTTCGTCTCCACCACCGATCCTTCGAACCCTCCAATCATCGCGAAATCAAACACCACCCTGACCCAGTTTTCACACACGCGAGCGCGCCTATTGCCAGCACTACCAGATTGCGACTCACCCCCTTGTCGACCCCGCGCGCACCACCAATACCCATCGTCCCAAACCCATGTCGTCAGACCCATCGCGACCATCGCGAGATCTTCGCCTCGAACCCACTGCACCCCCGTGAAACCCCCATCTAGCTCGCGGTCGACTTCGCCTCGCCAGTCTTCACCTTCCACGTCGCGACTCGAAGTTTGTCGCTCGATTTCGAGAATCGATTGAGGGAAATGGACGCGGGTGCAAAACGATTCTCGTTTCGTTCGCCATTGTTCTGTTGGTTTAATTGAAAGAGAAGGGTAGCTCGATTTATTATTTTGTTTGATTTTGAATAGAAGGGATAAAATCTCGAACGAGAGAAAATCTACACACTCAGCCATTGTTTTTATCTTGAACGAGAATTTTTAAATTTTGAACGAAATGATTTCCTTTCGTGTATCTTAACAGAGAAGGAAGGGGAGACAAGGGTACGCGATTTTACAGAAAGTAGGTCTGCTAAGAAACTAGGGTGGCTGATGCTGACCAATTATATATATTTAAATTCAGATTTAAATCGAATTCGTTTTAAACTTCAATGCGTTTATCTATCGTGTGCACACATAACGACTCTGAAAAATACGAAATTGAAAATCCGGTAATAATACAATATTACGGACCCAATGGAACTGGTTTCGTCGAATTCCGAGACTGCGCCTCGGACGGCTATTTTTAAATTTGATTTAAACGATATAAATTCAAAACTGATCAAAGCAGTTTAAATTTCAATTCTGAAGCTGCTGTTATCTACAGTATTATAAATACGAATTTTAGAAACTCTCGAAATATTTTTCTTCAACTGTAAATTGAAGATTTAAATTTTTTATTCAACTTCAATCGATTAAATTTTAAAATTTAATCGCCAAATTCAAAGTTATATCGGGGATTCAAATTAAATCATCGTTCAAATATTTAAAATAAATTAAATATTCTCAATTTAATTTGTTCAAAATTCTGGGTCGTTACAATATTAGTCACTATTTCTCTTTTCCAAGAACACCACACCAAAATGGTGTAGTTTAAAGGAAGAATCTTACCTTACAAGAATGTGCATGGACATTGTTAAGTAGTTATAACTTACTAAATTTTTTTTAGATCGAAGCCGTTATTGCCTTGCTATTTACTTAATCATATTTCTTTAAGGCCATTGACTAAAAACACTTCTTATGAAATGTTTTATGGAATGAAAGCGAAAGTATCATATTTTCGTGTTTTTGGTTCAAAATGTTTCATTTTAAGCGTCAACTAAGAAAATTTAATTCGAAAGCCCATGAAGGCATTTTTATTGGTTATTCGAACGGAGCAAAGACAATAGAATATTTAATAAACGAACAAATAAAATTAAAGAAAGTTTACATATTTCTTTTGATGAAGAGTGTAACAACCTGCCTTTCCGACCCCCAAAAGTCAACACTAATACATCACAGTATTCACATTCCGAGCATCAAAGTGTCGAAAAGACAAATTGTTGGAGTGAAAGAAAGAAAAGACAGAATAGACTCTCACATCGTGACGAGTAGTATATAACACACCATAGATTTTTACAAAAGAAAACTGTAATATACGTACATTAATTAGAGTAAACTAACCTATCATCAACCTGATAATTATAACAACACGCCCTCGCAAATGCTGATAAATACAAAACACCAAATGTAGTGGAGATAAAAGATACGTGAATACGTCTTGGAGGCATCCAGCTCATCACCTGAAGTTCCAAATCATCCATGACTAAATCTGGAAATATACGTGGTATGACTTGAGCAGTATAAGAAAATAACGCCAGGATCAGTCTAGTAAACCAGCATGAGAAACAAAAATTCATAATGATTTTAAATGTCACAAAACCTTTCAAAAATAAAGGTATCTCATAAGACCACGTCGCACATAAACACGAACGAGTTTTTACCTTACGATAACCTAATCATTTTATTAGAAAATCTAGTGATATTATAATAATGTCTAGGGTTTAAAATAAATATTTAATCATAACCAAAATGGTTATATTAATTACATTCTAGCATATTAGGTATACAGCGTCCATAAAGGCACATATTGGAGAATGGATTCTATACAATGACAAAGCTACTGGGGTACTGCTTGTCACAGTACACCTGTAGAAACATATACCGAGGTCGCAAAACACTTGCACCCCTACTAACACAAAACCGGTCTACCCCTTCTTGGATAGTAACGAGTATGACCCCTCGATTGTCAGTAAACAACCATATCGAGTCATTAGCATACATAAATGGGTCAATATCGATCTAGATAAGGTGGTGACCATATCCTAATGGTAGCGAACGACATAGTCCTATCGCATATCCCATGTTTTAGTCATTACATGATTTGAGGCATAAGGCTACATTTTACCTTTTTAGCAAATACCACTTGGAATGCTAACACTTTCCTCCAAGCAATAGTGCAATGCCAGCATTCATCCATACAAGTTGTTTAGGATATAAACAAATCGAAGGCACTACTTCTACTACATCCTTTTTGGAATCACCCTCAAGAATAGTAGCTAGTAGCCCTTGCATTTCAAAGAACTCCGTCTTCTGTTCCATTATCTTCAAGATGTCTCCAATTCGAATACATATGCTGGTTTGAAGTGGTTTTTGGATAACTCATGCTTATCCGTTCCCAGTTTCTCTAAACCAACTTGATAGTTTTCGGTTGACTCAATCCTGATTCTTTTAGAAGTAAGCGGACTATATAAGAGTCCTAAGAGGATCTCCCATATACCCTTTAAAGCTAGAGACATTTCATCAGAATGAGTTCTCCAGAGGGATCTCAAATCAAATGAAACTCATGAAGTTCATATATACTTCCTAGGTCAAATTTTACTAAGATTTGATAGTTGGTTATTTAACTATCAAATAAACAATCAATCAAACAAAAGATTTAATTTCATGAGGAAATCAAGCATGCTTAAGCACACAAAGCATGATCAAGTCACATAGACGAGTTTTAATCCCTTTTTTAATCTAATTAACCCTTCTCTTTTATTAGTAGAACTCCTTTTATCTAATAAAACTTCTTTCATTAATCAAAACTTCTAAAACATCCCTTATTAATCTAACTCCTTTTTATTGATTAATACTCCTTATTAATTAAAACTTCCTTTATAAACTTGTGTGTGTATATATACACATTTCTTTTTAGAAAAATATATACTAGTATTCTTCTATTTCACTATTCATTTATACTCTTTTCAATACTTCAAAAAGTATTCATGTACTTATCTCAACGGTATAAGTATATTCATAGATCATTTCAATTTCAATACTTAGAAAACATTCCCGTATACTTATACAATGGTATAAGTATATTCACAAATGTTAGGGGAGATTTCATACTTCCAAAACCATATTTGAAAAGGGTCAAAAATAATGTCATTTCAAACATTGTTTAGTATAAACCCAAAACACTTCGCGCTTAATCGTCATCTTTAAAATTCTCCTTTTGAAGATTTTATTGCATTTCAAAAGTATAATTTAAAGGGTTAAAAACAAATGTTGCTTAAACATCGTCCCTATAAATCCAAAATCAGTTTCATACTTGTCGCTACTTTAAAACATACCCATTTAAAACTCTAAGTATTTCAACTCTTATTAAACAAGGTAATATACCTTTTTAATTAACTTTACAAAACCATTTACTATAACACAAGTGTTATAATCCAAAAACTTCCTTTTTATCCTTTTCCAACGTACTTAACTTCTTTTCCAAACTTTTAAATATACTGAAATACTTTCAGCGTGGTTTAAACACTCATTCCTAATATTCCTTAAAATATATATCTCATAATTTATTTAAAACCGATAAAAACCTGTTTTTATAATTTAGAACATTTACTTGACCATTCATAAATGATTATCAAATTAATACCATACTTTTGATATTTTACCAAACCAATTTCCTTTTGTCAAACAAACCAAAATTGTGTAGATACAACCAAATATATATCTTTTCATGATATATTCACAATTCAACCAATTTAACTATTATTAAGTACAAGGGATTTCAAAGTACGCTTATAGCAACAATTTTGCTTCAACCATTCACAACACCATAACAAACATGTAAACAACAAATCCGGGCCATGATACATGTTTTAAAGGGTTTATAAGAGAGATTATACTACAAGTAATATTGTTACCTGCTTTCCAAAGCAAGGAAGGGTCCAAATATAATAACTTGCATTGTTATCTATTTTAATCTATATTTTTCATAACAAACATTATATTATAGCAATATACTAATCAATTGGCAAATAAACTCACCTTTATTCCAACCAACACTTATGCATTCCAGCTCGATTTAAAATTAAACGGTATTCGAATTTAGCTCAAAATTCGACTTTCTCCAAACCTGATGAAATCAACTCCAGTTTGTAGATAGCACTCCTTTGAGTGCAACGCAAAAGTCTGCATCTCGATAGGACTTCATATGTTTAAATATTAATCCCCCTTAAAATACTTCTTCCCTAAATTTGCAAATCCACTTCTTATACATGATACACATGCATACCCATTTTCTTCCTGTGCACGCACGCTTGTCATCGGACTTCTGGTGGATGGACCGACGAACGGATCTCGCCACCACGTCACACTTCCCCTTTTCTCCGCATCGGACCCCACCACATCCAACTCGACCCACTCTAGAAAAAATACGACTTGAAGTCGTGCCTACGATCACCAATGATGCATTTTATCATGGCCAACTACACCCTTTCGACCATCACTAATCAACATCTCTTTGCACCGTAAACTCAACCACACACTCCAATTCACTTCTGGCTGCCTTTTACGAGTCGCAACACCCTATTCCCAAACCCTTAACCCATCTTTGACTGAGCTTATACGCCACCATGGCCTTTGATGTTCATCACCACTAGGTGTGAGTTACTCCCAAGGTTAAGTTATGTCCAACCATAGCCATCACATAACCTTCGGTTGGCCCTCTTCGAACCCTAGTTTCGACCAGAAAATATCGATGATCCCTCTTCAATCAATTGTTTCATGTATAAAAATAGAAGAAGGATTTAATTAACTTTGTTTTGCTATCCAGTGAGGAACATATTAGTGATGGTGATGAAAATGAAGTAAGGTGGGAAGAAGCAAACATATTGATGTTGCTTTCATCAATATGAATAGGGAGTCCGAGTATTCGCAGAGAATGTTAATTTGAATAGGAAGGGTGCAGTGTTTAAATAGGCAGGGGCAATTCTTTTCATGGTAGATGGTAAAAAGGTAAGTTAATTTATAATGATGACCAGGATAACAATGGAAAGAAATGGTTGAATAGAAATTTCAAGTATTTATTTTATTTCTCTTTAAATAATTTACACCCTTTAAGTAATTTTTACACCCTTAACTGCATTATTGTCCTATCGTAATTTGATCTCCGATTGAAATTCTTCTCGAGACATTTTATCCAAATTTTATTTTATTCTCAAAATAAATTTTCTTTTATAAAAATATTACTTTTCAACTTTCAAAAATACCAACGTTTTCCGTAACATGCGTCAAACAAAAATTTAAATATTTTCCAAATTAAATTTTGTGGAAAAATCCTATAAATTTATTTAAAAATATGTCATTAATATTAATTCGTTTTATTAACAATTGATTTTCTTATTATTTGTTATATTTGAATCAAATTTGAATGTTTAAAAGTATGTCGGGAAGTACTTATTTTACAAAAAGTTAGTATAGCAATGGATGTTTATTGTAACGACCCAAAAATTCATCACTTTAGAAAATTTTCAAAATATTCAAATATACGATTTTTTAACATAAATAACGATGTTTTAAATAGTAAATAATATTGGAAATCTCATTTTGAATAAATATTTACAAAACAGGAAAATAGACACGGGGAAGAAGTTGCCAAAAAATTTAGCCTCGGGGACAACAAGTTTGTTTTTTAGTCTGAAGGACATTTTTTAGTGTAAACAGAAAATGATAGTTACAACTATCATTCTGTGATTTACACTAGAAAGTGTCCTTCAGCCGAAAAAGCAAACTTATTGTCCCTAAGACTAAATTTTTCCTCAACTTTTTCCTTGAGCCTAAAAACCCCTTTACAAAAATATATATCTTGGAATAAATATTGATAAAATGACCAAAAATCATTTTATCGATAAACAGCTCTATGGCCATCCGACATCGTGCACAGAGCTGGATACGTACACTCATTTATCCATATGAGTAAGAATTGTAAAAAAATAATTTATTTTATTTTGGAAAATTAAAAGTATATATGTCACCATTAATAATGTCGCTATTTTGGAATAATTGATTTTTGAATTTAAATGGAGTTTAAATGATTTAATAATTATTTAAATTGTTAAATAAGCCCTTTTAATTATTATATAATGATAGAAATATTATTATCAAAATTTGTTTATAAATATATAAATATATATATATATATATATATATATATTAACTTCAAAGTGAAAATATGACTAGAAATCGGAATCGGAATTCATAACGATTCAACGTGTAGAAGTCGTGCAACGTTGTGGATTAAATGTGACATACATATACACATATGCATGTACTTATATATAAAGACATTCACATGCACATGAACACACACATACACACACACATCTATACACATATACTTATATATATATATATATATAATATCAAAAATCTAAGATATTTTCTCACTTCCTTAATACTTAAGCATTCCAAAGTCAACACTTGCACATCAAAGTACTTGCATTTGAGTATGCACATGGAGGGGGGGTTATTTCGGCCAAACCATGAGAATGTAGGGGGAGTTGATGGTGGTGATGAAAGGTTATGTATATGCACTTAAATATCATAATATTTTTACTCCTTCCTTTGCCTATAAATACAACACACCATCTTCACTTTCGTTCCACATTTTCTCTTCATTTTCTAAAGCTTCTCCTCTCCATTTTAATGGCCTCTTGCCTTAGAAACATTATGGCAAAATCTATTTCAAAAAGAAACTAAATTTATATAGTTTGTGTGTGTATATATATATATATATTAAAACACCTCAAAACTACCATAATGCTCATCCACTCCACCTAAATACCCCATAACCGCACCCTCCACCTTCTATAGCCAAGCCTCTCTCCTCCCCTAATCTAGGTCGTGAGTCATCCAAGCCTCCAAGGTCAAGGCTGGGCCTTCTAAATGCAAAAGGCCGAGTGTTCGTGAGCTTTAAATTCAAGTCAGCGAAGCTATAGCCACTTTTAAGTTAACCATTTAATCCAAGGTGAGAACACTCCACTTATATATATATACACACACACTTTGGATGATGATATGATACGTTGTTTGTTTTCTATGAATTGATCATCATGTTTGGTTGTGAAATATTGTTGTTTGGATGTGTAAAACAAGTCACGTTTAAATACACCTCGAAATACCATAAAGGAAATTAGCTTCCTTTTTGTATATGAAATGGTATATATGAGTTGTTAAACCTCTTTGAATTGGGTTTAAAATGTTTTATAAACAATTAAAAGTGTTTTCAACTGAAAAGAAATGAAAATGAAGTTGAAATTGGCGCTCGCGTAATAGTAGTTCACGATTTGGCGCCGTAGAAAGTTAAATCCATTTAAACGATGGATTCGGAGTCGAAATTTTTTGGAATAAGAAATTTTCAAACTCTTATAACTATAGTTTTCTGACAAAAGAAAATGATTGAGATTTCGTTTAGTAGATTCTGAAATATAAGCAAATAATTTTCAAAATAGTCGCAGTTTGACAGTTTGGAAACCAAAGCGACAAATTCTTTATAAATGATATTTTTAATTCTTTCAAAATATGGAATAAATTCAATAAATCTTTTAAAATGTTTTAAAAGAGATTTAAGTTAGAAAAATAGATTTCTAAATGATAGAAAAGTTGTTTTGGTCAAATAAGCTTAAAAGCACTTTTGTAGCACTTTTAAGAACTTTTGAAATATGGCTTTAAACTTAAGTATTCTTTCCCAAATCTGTTACAAATGTTTTTAAATAAATAATTAAGTACTTTAAAGATGATTTGGAGGTTTTATAATTTATTTAAAAAGTTTAAATAAATGATTTAAAGAAAAGCTGTTAAAATCAAGTGATTTAATCTTAGTTGTAAAAGCCGACGAGTAGACTAAATTTTTCTATTCGTGAGATCCGAATGTGAGGTGCTTAAATTAAGGAGATTTTTAGGAGCAACCAGTGCTCTGGCTCACCTAGCATCTTTTCTGGACGAGGAATAAATAATGTCGAAATGTCGGAAACGAGACAAGTATAAAAGATTCAAATTTACAAAATTAATTTAATACAACTTGGATTGTATAGAAATAATCTTATTACACTTGGTATTAAATTCCTATGAGGGAACCCATACTATGAATGTGAATTAAAGGGCGATTTCATCATTATTCGATGGATAGTAAAGGTTGAATAGAGAAACCGATGTTAAGTAGAATTAGTATAATTTCTATCGACCCTTTCTACTCAATAATGTTCCCAATATGACTTATGAAAATGATTTGGTATTTCCAAAGTTAAAAAGTGGTTTAATGATTCCATATATATCGGAAAGAAATTTTTTAAAGATATATATATATTTAAAGATATTTTAATTAATCAAATGATAAGCACCTATTAACTTAATATCTTTTTTATCGATGATTGGTTCGAAGGAACCAGGGTCGGATATGAGTGATTTTTATCTGAAAACCACTTCGAACCAATTTACATATTCAAAGTGAAGACTTGGAATGATAGTAAATCGAATGAATGGTTGCTTGTCACTGACCCTCGGGGGAAATTTCCCATATTATATATATTTGCAGTAGTATTTTCATTTGAACTTCGATGCAAGGGCTGCTTGCTATTAATCCTAGGGGTGCTTCCCAATAGGATATGGTAGGAGAGTTCCTTCGGTTTGTCCTGTTCCTAGACAACTTGTATGGACAAATGTTTGACATTGCATTTCTAACCATATTGATTTATCTCTATAAATGTATCATCTATTTGGTGCGGAGAAGGTGACTTCTCTTAGCTTAACACCCTTTCCTAAGACATAGGAGATCAAGAGTTATATGTTTGTCGAAATCAATTGTGTGATCATGGAATGGTAGGGTGGCATTCAAAGTAGGGTGTGCTTTGTGAAAGGTAATAATTACCTCGGGCCCCATCACCCGAAAAGGGTTTAAACATGGCATGATGTAAGCCTATGTGGTTCGCAATCATTAGGGTACGGTCATCACATTTTTAGATTACTCTATATATGTCGAGTATGTTGTGTATGCTATGGGATCCCGAATAGGTCGTTAACGACCGGGTGATGTCATTTTCGGTTCTATCTGACACCAAGTTGGGTCTGCGGGTAGGCTGGCCTTACCAGGTGTTGAGGTTTGAAAATTTGTCAATCCTTGGTATATCGCTCTAGAGGTGTATTGTACGGAAGGTAGTTCTTTACCTGCCATTGCATGGAAATCCATTTTCCAATAAGTGCCTTCGGATTTGATTGTAGAATCTACTTTGTAGCTAGTATGCTAGAATTTAATCAATGTAACAATTTTGGCTAAGGTTCATAAGTTTATTTGAAAAGTATTTTTAAAAGAATGTCATTAAAAATAATATTCCTAGATTATGCATAGTAAATGTTTTGGTTATCATAAGGTAAACCCGTTTTGTGTATATGTGTGATGTGGTCTTATGGGATACCATCTTTTCTTCAACTATTCGTATTTTGAGTTTCTCATGACTGACTTGGGGTTTAGTTTCTTTCCCTTTAAACTCTGAGTGCTCTATTTTTCTGGGAAGCCAAGTAGTTAGGTACCATGGAACATTTTGGAAGGGAGCATGGAGCATTTTGAGATCTTTGTACAAGTTATCTATCAATTTCATTGTATTTTGTATTTTTTATCTACTAAAACTTGTAAGGATAGGTTGTTATAACTATCCTGGATGGATTAGTACTTAGTAGACCCTGATGGAGAAATTTGGAGTAATTGCATGTGCTACTCATATGTATAATTATGCGTTGAATACGTTGTGAGATTCTATTATTGTCTTATCTTCTATCTTTATTTTGTTTATCCCATGATAATCTTCCTCTCCGGCACTTGGATTTACGACATGTGAATACCGAGGATGTATTAGTGTCGATTGCTGAGGGTCGAGGAGGTGGATCATCACATTTGGTGTCAGAGCTTATGGTTGAGCGAATATCTTAGCCTAGATGTGGTCAGCTCATTAGAGATAGGTTTAGTAATGCCCTAGAATGAGTTTAGTTAGAGAGAGCGCATATTTGAAATTTTATCCGAATAAGTATATTCGAGTTTATACCCATTCCCCAAGATAATTTTGTCTATATTTCTAAAGATGTTTCCTTACTATATGTAGATAGTAGGAGATAAGTAATAGAAGAGGACGAAAGGGAGGTAGTGACATTACGGCCACCAACGGTCAGTCAAATGCTACAATAATTGAGGAAGTGGTAATCCCTATGCAGCCTCAAATTAACTTTGCTACTCTATGCAAAGATTACACTAGTTTGTGTGGTAAACCATTCAAAGGAACGGAGTCCATTATTGAAGTTCAGGCTTGGATCCGCTCTTTTGAAAGAATTTTTAAGGGATTGAATATCGAAAATGAGCAGAAAAGGTTCTTATTTTCTTGGCACTTACAAGAAGGGGTTATAACATGGTGGTAGTCCATAACTTTGAATAATTCAGAAGATAATTTCTCATGGGAACAGTTCTAGGAAGCCTTGGAAGAACAACATATGCCAACTGCAGTATAATCTCGCCTTTATCGAAGTTTTATGGATTTAAAACAAGGAGAGATGTAGCTAGAGGAGTATTTCAACAAGTTCAATGAATTGTCCCATTCTGGGTTGGGTCTGATAGACATTCCTTTAAAGAAAAATGAAATGTTTATCGATGGGATGAAGGGCAATATCAAAATAGAATGACCTGGCATGTAAAGGGAACCTTTGTAGATTTGATAGATGTGGGGTTTCGATATGAAACTCTAGACAAAAAGAATCCGCCCACAACTCAAAGCAGTAACAATAACTAGAAGAAGAGGAATTTCAACCATTCTGGGAAGAAGTCATGGCAAGGCAAGCCAGAAGGAGGTCCGCAAGAAAGCAATTTTAAGGATATTATTTGTTATAATTGCCAACAAAAGGGTCATTTTGACACCACCTATAAGAATCCTATGGCTCATGATAGGAATTGCTACAATTCTAACAAACCAAGGCGCCAGAAGAAGGATTGCCTACTGATAAAGAAAGGAGAACAAGTCACAGTTTTTGCCATCAAAGATGAACCCTCAACTTCGATTGATATGAAAGGCAAGAGAATTTTTGACGGTAATATCTACATTAATGAAAATCTAGTTAGAGTATTATTTGATACCGGAGCTTCCCACAGTTTATTTATAAGGAATTAGTTGATAAATTGAAACTTACCATAAAGATATTAGATACCCCTATCCATGTCTCTAAACCCATAGGTGGTAAAACTAATCTCGGTATAGTTTGTGAAAAAGTACAAGTTGCCTACCTATCCTAAAAAATTTCATGAACTAATCATCCTCAATTTTATTGGATTTGAGATTATACTCGATATGGATTGGTTAATTAAATATAAGGCTGTTCTTGATTTTGTTAAAAGGACTGTGAATTTGGAAAATAATAGAGGTGAACCTTTTAAAGTAACATGTGAAGAAGCAAATCTAGTGATGGATAGTTTTTTGTATGCCCTAAATTCAGTTCAAAAACACCTAAAAGAAATACCATTTGTTAAGGAATTTTCTGATGTTTTTGAGGAAGTTAAAAGTTTACCCCCATATAGAGAAATTGAGTTTCGAATCAACATGATTTTCGGTGTGAGGTTTGTTTTTTCATTCTTCTCGAAAAATGGCCCTTAAGGAAGTAAATGAATTGAGGAATTAAACAGATGAATTGTTAAAGAAAGGACTAATTAGACCAAGTCGCTCAAGTTGGAGCTCAGCAGTAGTTTTTGTTGCAAAGTTAGATGGCTCCCTAAGACTTTGTGTAGACTATCAAGACCTAAATAAGTAAATAATTAAGAACAAGTATCCTCTACCCCGTATTAACAACTTGTTTGACTAACTTCATGGTGCTCAAATATTCTCCAAAATGGACCTAGCTACGAGATTTAATCAATTAACGATAGCAAAAGATTGCATTCCTTTAACTGCTTTCGGAGGACCAAATGATTTATACGAGTGGTTGGTTATGCCTTTTGGGCTAACCAATGCTCCCATCCATTTTGTGGACCTTATGAATAGAGTATTCAAAGATGTGCTCCACAAATTCATGTTGGTTTTTATTGATTATATTCTTATATATTCAAAGACCAAAGAGGAACACGAAAGGCATTTAGAGATTGTACTAGAAATATTGAGAAGGAACGTGCTTAAGGCTAAGTATTCAAAATATCACTTTTGGGAAGAAAAGGTAAGGTTCCTTGGACATGTTGTGTCAAAGGAAGGAATCTCAGCTGAGCCCGGAAAGATTACAGCCATTATAGATTGGAAGCAACCATAAACTCCGAAGGATATTCACAGCTTCTTAGGATTGGCAGGATACTACCAGAGATTTATTCAGGACTTCTACAAGATTTCTCCTCACTTAACAAAGTTGGCTATAAACGTTGTTAAATTTGAATGGATGTCGAAAGGTGAAGAAGCATTCCAGAAACTTAAGAAAAGGTTAACTACCACTCCAGTCCTAATTGTTATTGATGAAAGTGGTGGTTTAACCGTTTATCCTAATGCTTGTTGTGCGCGGTACTGATGCAACATGGAAAGGTTATCACATATGCTAGTAGACAATTAAAGACGCTTGAGCGAAATTATGCAACACATGACTTAGAACTATAAGCCGTTGTTTTTGCACTAAAGGTTTAGGGACATTATTTACTGGTTAAAAATTTCTCATAGTTTATTTTGATAAACTTTGTTTGACCTTAGTAAATAATATTCCTTCTTTAAATAGGTGAGAAGTTCAAATTCCTCATAGATCACAAATCTTTGAAGTACCTTTCACTCAAAAGGACTTGAATATGAGACAACAACATTGGCTAGAATTTCTTGTGTCATATGATCTAGATATTCTATATACACCTAGGAAAGTCAACGTAGTAGCAGATGCATTAAGGAGGAAGCATACCGTTATAGCTTATTTAGTAGTAACCCTGTCTCTTCTAGAAAGAATTGCTAGCATGCAAAAAGAAGATCGGTTTCTAAAGGAGATTATTAAAGATATAAGCAAAGGACAGAGTTCAAACTTTAAAGTCAATAATCATGGGATATTACGGTTAAAGAGAAGAATTTGTGTTCCCGGTGTTGACAACTTAATATAAGAAGTGTTGACTGAATGCCATCAATCCAAGCTAAACATTCACCCAGGAGTTAACAAAATGTACAGGACATAAAACAAACATTTAGTGGAGAAGAATGAAAAGGGACATCTCCATTCATGTTAACAGATGTGCAAATTGTCAACTGATCAAGAGCGATCAACAAAAGATTGCTTGGTTACTTCAACCTCTTGAAATTTCGACATGGAAATGGGGCCAAATATCGATGGATTTCATTGACGGCTTACCTCGATCAAAGAAGGGAAATGAAGGCATTTGGGTTATCATAGATCGATTGACCAAAAGCGCACACTTTATCCGAGTAAAGCCAATGAGGACAACTGCAAGTCTTGCAGAAATATACATGAAGGAAATAGTTCGATTACATGGTGTCCTAAGAAGTATAGTCAGTGATTGGGACCCAGTCTTTACCAGTAAGTTTTAGAAGGCATTACAAACAGCTTTGGGAATAAAGCTGAGTATAAGCACTGCATATCATCCCTAGACGGATGGGCAAACTGAGAGAGTAAATCAATTATTGGAAGATCTTTTGAGAGCTTGTATCTTAGATTTTGGAGGTTCATGGGAAAACTATCTTCATCTTATGGAATTCTCCTACGATAACATCTATCAGGTGAGTATTGGCATGGCACCATACGAAGCTTTATATGATTGTCCATGTAGATTCCCAGCATGTTGGATCAAAACCGAAGATCGATTAGTACTTGGTCCTGACATTATTAGAGAAGCTTCAGAAAAGGTTGACATGATCAGAAAGAAGATGAAAGAAGTCCAGAGCAGGCAGAAAAGTTACGCTGATCAAAGACGTAGAAATTTGGAATTCTCGGTTGGAGATTTTGTATTTTTGAAAGTCTCTTCGATGAGAGGTGTGGTAAGATTTGGTCGGGCAGGGAAGTTAGGACCTCGATTTATTGGACCTTTTCCCAGTCTTGAACGGATTGGCCCAATAGCTTATCATGTGGAACTGCCCGAAAGGTTTTTTGTCGTGCATAACGTCTTTTACGTATCCCATCTACAAAAATATGTTCATGATCCAGAACAGATTATAGAAATAGCTGCCTAGGAAGGTTTAGAAGTTGAGCCAAATTTAGCAGTTATTAGACGACCAGTTCAAATCGTGGATCACGATGAGAAACGATTGAGAAGGAAAGTTGTGAGATTGGTGAAAGTCCAGTGGAGTGGTGATGCAGAAGACTGCACTTGGGAAACAGAAGATAGAATGAGGAAAGCTTATCGTGAGTTTAGGAATGATGTATAGTTGCATGTATATCGATGAAGTGTACTCACAGTCTGTAGTGTAATAACTTGTCATATCTTGTATACATTTCATTTTGTCAAATATATATTCGTTTTCGAGTAATCTTCTTCTTATCCTTAATTTCGAGGATGCAATTCTCTTAAGGGGGGATTATGTAACGACCAAAAAATTTATCACTTCAGAAAAATTTCAAAATATTCAAATATAAGATTTTTTAACATTAATAATGATGTTTTGAATAATAGAAAATATTGAAAATCTCATTTTGAATAAATATTTACAAAAATATATACTTGGAATAAATATTGATAAAATAATTGAAAATCTTTTTATCGATAAACTGCTCTTTGGCCATCCGACATCATGCACGAAGCTTGATACACACACTCATTTATCCATACGGATGAGAATATGTAATAAAATAATTTATTTTATTTTGGAAAATTAAAAGTATATAGACATCATTAATGATGTTGCTATTTTGGAATAATAGTTTTTGAATTTAAATGGAGTTTAAATGATTTAATAATTATTATATAACGATAGAAATATTAATATCAATTTTTTTTACAAATATATATATATATATATAAAACTAAAAAGTAAAAATATAACCAAAAATTGGAATAGGAATTCATAACGATTCAACGTGTAGAAGTTGTGCAACATTGTGGATTAAATGTGACATACATATGCACATATGCATGTACACATACATGAAGACATTCACATGCACATGAACATGCATACACACACACACATACTTAAATATATATATTATCAAAAATATAAGATATCTTTCACTTCCTTAATACTTAAGCATTCCAAAGTCAACACTTACACATCAAAGTACATGCACTTGAGTATGCACATGGAGGAGGGGTCATTTCGGTTGAACCAT
This sequence comes from Allium fistulosum, assembly GCA_030737815.1. NCBI lineage: Eukaryota > Viridiplantae > Streptophyta > Magnoliopsida > Asparagales > Amaryllidaceae > Allium > Allium fistulosum. Next base: position 316,483,636 of record CM060904.1, read on the forward strand.
GAGGATGTAGGGAGAGGTGATGGTGGTGATGAAAGGTGATGTATATGCACTTAAATATCATGATATTTTTACTCCTTCCTTTACCCATAAACACAACACTCCATCTTTACTTTTGTAATGACCCGGTATTTTCAACCATTCGCATCCGCACATGCCGGACTTAAATTGCTCAAAATATCATATTATTAATTTATATTTGGCAAAACTCAGCATATACAGTAAATAAATAAATCACAGAATCACAGACACGGAGTAATAAAATAATAATGAAGTGGAACAGATAAATAGTAGTTCATGAAGCTACTATATAAACAACAGAGTTTGAATTAAAACACAACAGAATATCTCAAATACAGTGATGACATCTCTGAACAAATCAACTGGAAAAGCTGAAAGCTGAATCGATAGTTGGATCTCCAAGTGAAGCTCCAAACTCCAAGGGTGAGTCTAAATTGTTGTATCACTCAGTCTGACCCGAGCGTAAAGCAAAACACAAAACACTCGAGTGAGGATTAACATTCTTATATCAATAAATCCAACTCAAGTGAAATATCAACTGAAATACAAGTAACTTAAAGGATGTTTGGGATAACCATCCTCTAAGGATCCGTGGAATTATCTACTATGTAGAAATATATGTTATTAACAACCAAATGTCATTATAACACCGTGGTCATTTCAAAATAATTTATACTTCAAAACCAAAATATCATTTCCATTTCAAATATATATATTTTCAAATTATATCACTTTCAAAACTAAACTGATACTTTCATATATATTTTATTTAACTTCATTCTTATTTAGTTTTGAAATATTCACTTAATAAATCCATTATCATTTAAATAACCTTAAATTACATTAAACTAAATATTTCCTTCGATTTATTTAAAACTTGAAATATCCATTTAACCACTTTAAATAAAAATTAAGTTATAAAATCATATCTTAAACCCTCAAATTCAATAAGTTTCAAATCAATTTAATTAAACAAAATTCTTAATTAAATACAACTCCGAATATATTCAAATTTATCTTCCTAGCCTTAACTTATAAAATCATTATAAAGATCTATTTTTGAAATAAAATTTTAAATAAATACTTATACATATTATATATTAATTAAGTCGTACTTTATTAAATTAAAACTTATTATTAAATCTACTTTATATTAAACTTATTTATATATAAAATATTTCAATATTAAATAAAACCATATATATTTCCTTTCAAAACCATAGAAATCATTTTAAGAGACTTATATATAGACCAACGGTGTCTGTATAAATTTTCTATCCTATGGTCAAAAGATACGGATATTTATCATTTCAATCCGTAATCCCAAATTCAATTCAATGAAAATCGCTTGGGTTTATCATTTCAACCCATAACGATTTTCTCCTATTCTACAAGATCGTTCGGGTATGTATCATTTCAACCCATAGTGAATTCTACACTAACAGGGAACTTGCAGAGTGATAACAGATATAATAATAAAAATATAACATTTCAACAATAGAGGTATATCATCAATAAAAAATTAAATAAACAATAGGATATGGTGTCATATCCCACAGGTGAATAATTTCAGATAATAGCATATCATATCTTGCAATTATAAAATTAATAGTTAAATTTAGTAGTATATTTCAATTGTCGTTTCAATTGAAATCAAATTTAATAAATATAAGAACGTTAATCGTGAGTGATTGCTCACCTTTCGAGGTTAGAGAGTTTGACAACAGAACAAGCTACAAATTCCAAAGCGATGCTAGATGGACATGATTCGATGGAGAGAATAGGCACGACGGACAAAGATGATAATTGAGAAATCGATGAGAACTAATCAGAATTTGTTTGATATAAATTAAAACGAAATGTACATTACATCGTTATGCATTTTCCCAAATCAATAGAAAGTTTAAAACACATACAAATATATTACATTAAAATCAGTATTTCTATGATATATATATATATATGCTGATGATATCACGATGCTCAGACAAACCCATTTACTTATATAAACAAATACAATATCTAATATCAAATCATGTACTAAGCTTCCTACAGCACAATAACAAAAAAATATGTGTATAACCATACTTAAATGCTTATATAAGAAAGTACACATACTAATACTACAAGAGATATGAGTTATATATATACTAAATGAAATTTATATTTCAAACCAAAATATACCTCAACATATATATAAAAGAAATTTTTTTTTCAAACAACTTACATATATACACCAGATATGCATATATATATAAAGCTAAAAATATAAGACATAATTTTAACTAGAGTTTTAACATATCAATGTATACCAAACTTTAAATATATACATATCCTTATTGTAACATATACTGCAATCTAAACACATTAGTTAAAACTGCTCTAAATGCACATGCATATGTGCAAAATAGAAATATATATCGTTTGCAAAACCTCCACCGAAAATCATATATATACAAATATCCAAATGCACGTGTACAAGTATATAATCGATATATATATAAGATCAAAATATACATATACATACAAAATCAAATATACATGTAGTTGCAGCTATAAGAAATATGCAAACATCATATATATGTATACCTATATGATATACCTTAAACAAAACGAAGAAGAAGGCAGACAAGTTGGGGAAGTCAGAAGCTTGGATCGAAGTGGGTGGCGAGTTGCTCATGGAGCTGGAAGGCCTTGGTTGCAGAGGTGATGGCTGTCAAGATGGTGCTTGGGTTTGTGTGTAGCTTGGCACAACAGTGGAGATTCGGCTAGGTGAGGCCGATGGCCTGCGGCAGATGGTGGGTAGAGGCAAACGTGGCTAGGGGAAGTCAGCACTTGTCAGAGCGGCAGGAGGATGATGGTCGGAGCTGTGTTGGATTCACTGGTGAAGGGGAGTGGGGTTTCAAAGGGCACGTGGGTGGATGGGGCAGAGGCCGGCTGGGTGAAGAGGTTGGTGCACGAACTGCTGTTGAGGTCGTGGAGATGGGACGGTGTGGGTGATGGCCGAACTTAAAGAAGAAAAAAAATATAAACAGAGAAAAAAAATGGAGAAAGAAGAGGAGAAGAAGAGGAGGTGAGTTCTGTTGTGTCAGGCAATGCTTGTTTAGTTTAAAATATTTTCAAAAGAAACATAGGGGAGCAAGGATGTTTAGTTTAAAATATTTTCAAAAGAAACATAGGGGAGCAAGGAGGAAAAGGAAAGGCACAGTCATTTAGGTGGATAGATGCAAAGGCATGACGAAACAAATTAATATATTCAAACAGTAGAAACGACAAGCAACACAATGGTTCAGAGAAATGAAGATAAGTATGTCTCAAACAGGATAATATAAAATATATATTTTCTTTTTCAAGCGAACGACAAGAAAGTGACAACCAAAGGACAACAACATATGAGTTAACCGATGGGAATGTTAAAAGTCAAAAGCTGAAATATTGATGGCTGATGTCTCTTCGTTACAAGGAGGATAATTAAACGAACAGGGAAACAAAAGGGTTAACAGCGGTTAATGACGGTTCAATGTTTACAAATTTCGTCGTTCCCCCAGATTCTAAAATACGCAAACGAATGTATCACGGAGATCAGCACGACGGGACGATCAATACGGTATATAGATATCAGTGGTACGATTATCCTACCAAAAGTCTATAGTCGGTACCCGAAAATGCTGCTAATTTACCGAAAATAAGATAAACGGAGCAATAGCAGTCCAAATTTGGAAAAACAAAAGATGACGTCTCACTCAGAAGAGGATTTAGAAATTTATTATGTAAAAATATTCAGGTTTGGAAAATATTTTATGATCATCAATTAGTAACTGATTTGAATTGAAATAAAATTACACAAGAGAATAAACTTCTATATTTGCTGATGAAAATTTACCATTTTCTATGTTTAAGAAGATGCATTCCAAATATTAAATTTTCATTTAATTACGTTATAAAACTATTAAAATTTCCGGGTTGTTACACTGACACTGATATACGTTGCTATCCCGTACGGAAAAATCCAAACGGAGCTAGAAACTTCCGAATTTCGCGAAACGGATTACGCAGTCTTATTCAGATTGTTCTAATTAAATTTTCTCATGTTGAGATATTTATTTTTCGAGACACTTTTAAATTCAACTGTTATTAACTGATTTAAACTGAATTTCCAGCGACCGATCGAACATCTATATTATTCGACGAAAATTTTCCATTTGCTATGTCTAGATGGATGCATAGCAAATATCAAATTACGTCATAAAATTCTATTGTTTGTTTTAAATGGTAGATTTCAGTTTATTATATTCAATAAAATTCCTTTATTTAATTTCAAAATAAACTATATTTCAAATTAATATAATTGGATATTCATTGGTTTATAATTTCTAGTTCCTTAATTAAAATGCTAATATTAACTAATGCAGTATTAAATTCTCAATTTTCTCAATTTCTGAATTGTTTAATTAATTAAGCCTTATTAAATTAAAATTTATATTTCTTTCCTTTTATGTAAAATCCAATTATACTAAATTTTATTAACAAATTAATTTCAATAGGTTGATATGTAAGATGAGCAAAAACCAAGACTAAATTTAAATAAGTTTGAATACATAATTATACATTTATTGTTTACAAATAGATTTAGAAGTTAATTTACAATTAAAACCTAATTCCAGTTAATCATAAATTTATTTCATGCTTTACACAATATCCAATCTATCCAATTAAACTTTTATTAAACCATACGTTTGAAATCACATAAAATAGTTGTCACTTTATTAAATCAAAATCAGATGTTATAATTCAAAGTAAATTTTATTTAACATCATAAATTTTAAATTTCTTACCATATTAAATTCTAAAATTTTAATTTTCTCTTTTTCGAAAAATACGGGTTGTTACACTCTCCCCTACTCAAAACTTTTCATCCTCGAAAAGGAACGAAGACAGGAGAAAAAGGTAAAGCAGAATAGATAAAGCTGTGCAGATAAGGTAGATTCAAAAGAATAGTATCAGGCACGCATAATTAATTTAAAACCACAAAATTTCAATTTAAAATGTTAATAAAAATTTTCTTTGTTTAAAATACTTTTATATCGGAACAAATTTTCCTTTCGAAAATACTTTTATAACTCGATGTCTCAACAGGTTTATCCTCGTTCTTGCATACTCTAGTCATGCGTTGATCAGGCGCAAAGCTAGAATTCTTCATGTACTTAGTAGACCTATTTCAACACCTAGTGAAAATACTCGAAAAGCCTTCAAAACTGATATGGAAAGTACAATCCAAACAAATCAATCGAATCGAATCATGGATCGCAGATACACAATGGTTACGCCTGGGTCCCCTAAGAAACATCCGTACCTTTTAAGCAATCACTGCCTTACGAATGACGCCATGATAACAAAAACTGTAGACCGCGGATACACAATGGTTACGCCTGGATCCCCTAGGAAACATTCGTACCCTTTAAGCAATCTCTGCCTTGCGGATTATGCTACTAAAACGACCATAGATCGCAGATACACAATGGTTACGCCTGGATCCCCCAAGAAACATCCGTACCTTTTAAGCAATCACTGCCTTGCGAATTACGCTATGCAGTCGAGTTTGTAAGACCATGGGTAACGCCATGGAATTCAAAGGACACTCGAGTATCCTATTCGGAAAACCCAAATCAGAGAGAATAATCGATAGAATGAATCCAAAATGTGGTCACAAAGAGGATATTAAGAAGAAGACACTTTCCATATCTTTACTTCGAAAATATGTATCATATAGTACCCTTTCAAATCAATTTCAAATATCATACTGATATAAATTCCATTATATATAAGGTTTCATTTTCAAATCGAATACTTTCCCAAATCAATAGTATATCAAATCACACTTATATAAACTTCGATTATATAAGATTTTCCTTTTAAAATTGAGTACCTTTCCAAATCAATAGTTTCGAATCAACTTCATACTTAAACAACTCAGTTTTATATAAGTTCGATAACTCCCAAATCAAGTATTTAGAAAAATAAGGTTCTCAATTTCAATTTGTTTCAATATCAGTTCAGTTTCAAAAATCATATACGATTTCACCAAATTATTCCTCCCAAACTAAATATCTTCAGTTTCAAAGTTTCCAAAATAATAGGTTTAGAAAATAACCCTAGTTTCTAAATCAACATAGTTTAAGTCAAACAAATTCATTTCCAAAATCATCATATAAATACTGGGTTTTCAATTCCAATCTATTTTCGAAACCAAATATTTTTCTCAAATTTACTTATACCCAAAATAATTACAAAGTTTATAACCATCCCTTTAAAACCTTTAAACTATTTATTTCTATTTGAAAGATCTAATTTACCTTTTAAAAATTATCATTCTACATATATATAGTTTTATAAAAGATGTTACTAAGTTAAAACATTTAAAACTAAATTTAATTCAAAACATTTCAAAACTAAATTTCATATTGGTATAATTCAAAATAGTCTTATTCATTTACTTAACAAAACAGTTTCAAACTTATTTAAGTCATATTACTTCATACATAAACATACAAAACTAAACTTATATACTTTACCAAATAATTTATACTTCTCGAAATTACTTAGCTTTGAAAAAATTAAACCTCGATTTGGAAGTGTTCGAACATTCAAAATAGTCGGAGAAATCAAATTTCCAATCCAAGAGTTGGAAATCAACAACAAATCAGTAAATCAATTTCAAAAGATAGGGTTATACCAAATCAAATACGAAACTTGAGGACTGAACACCGGGCTCACTTCAAATCGTTTAAAATATATATACATATATCTTTCGAATATCAAATCATACTTCGAAATTTGAAATCAAAATTGGTTTCACAAAATCAATCACATAGCAAAGCTACTAAAGTGGCCTATCCCCTACTCTGAAACTCGAAAATCAATGTCGATGATGCATGCACTCATCACCGAAATTATTCTCCAGCGACATAAGTGAGTTCTGGACTTCTATTTTCTTAAAACTTCTTTGAAATTTCTTCGAAATCAATGGAACTCATTTAAAATCATTTGAAACGTTTCTTATTCGGAAAATGCTTTCAAATCGTATTATTATATATTTTCAAAATCTTAAAACTAATTTCAAAATACCAGAATTCAATTTCCCAAGTTCCCAATTTAAAACCCTTCAGTTATAAATCATTTTTATATAAATCAATTTCTTTTATAATTTTCAAAATTTCAAATCCTTTCGAAACTTCAAATTCTAGTTTTTAGAAGGTATATAATCCTTATCGAAAACATTTTCACTTTTATATATAGAATATAACCATACTTATCAAACTAATAATTTCGATATATAAAACAACTTCTAAAATTACAAACAAACACGATTTTTCAAAGGATGATTCAAGAATGGATTTCAAAACAAAGATAGAGATTTAAATTAGAGGGACCCTAATCAAATAGAATCCTAATTCGAAGATAGGCTCGAACGAAGATGAGATAATTAATTACAAAATAGAAGATGGATATACTTATATAAATCGTGGGCGACCTTAACTGGGTCAACCGTGACTTCAGGAATATGATCAATGCAGAACTCTAAGGCAAATCGACCTTCGATCGCCCAGACATAGAATTCGGCATAGCAAAAGATAGCAGCATCTAAACCGAGTGTATAGAAATCTATGGTGAATCAATGCCAATTGTAAAGGAGTTTCACCCCGTTACAAATCATTCAAAGATTGGTGGGATCGTCGATTATTTTATAGAGATCATTCGAAGTGAAGTTATGGGATACTCCAGACTCGAGGAAACACGAATAGGGAGAGACAAGAATGGATTTCATAACAAGGTAGGGTTCCAAAGTTTGAAAGAAATCCAAATTGAAGAGGAAGGAATTCAAGCTCGAAAGAAGGTGATTCCATAATTAAATTTACTTTATATGCTGAGTTTTGCCTAAAACCCTAGCTTTGATACCAACTGTAACGACCCGGTATTTTCAACCATTCGCATCCGCACATGCCGGACTTGAATTGCTCAAAATATCAGATTGTTAATTTATATTTGGCAAAACTCAGCATATACAGTAAATAAATAAATCACAGAATGACAAACACAGAGTAATAAAATAATAATGCAGCGGAATAGATAAATAGTACTTCATGAAGCTACTATATAAAAAGCAGAGTTTGAATTAAAAGACAACAGAATATCTGAAATACAGTGATGACATCTCTGAACAAATCAACTGGAAAAGCTGAAAGCTGAATCGATATTTGGATCTCCAAGAGAAGCTCCAAACTCCAAGGGTGAGTCTAAATTGCTGTATCACTCAGTCTGACCCGAGCGTAAAGCAAAACACAAAACACTTGAGTGAGGATTAACATTCTTATATCAATAAATCCAACTCAAGTGAAATATCAACTGAAATACATGTAACTTAAAGGATGTTTGGGATAACCATCCTCTAAGGATCCGTGGAATTATCTACTATGTAGAAATATATGTTATTAACAACCAAACGTCATTATAACACCATGGTCATTTCAAAATAATTTATACTTCAAAACCAAAATATCATTTCCATTTCAAATATATATATTTTCAAATTATATCACTTTCAAAACTAAATTGATACTTTCATATATTTTTTATTTAACTTCATTCTTATTTAGTTTTGAAATATTCACTTAATAAATCCATTATCATTTAAATAACCTTAAATTACATTAAACTAAATATTTCCTTCGATTTATTTAAAACTTGAAATATCCATTTAACCACTTTAAATCAAAATCAAGTTATAAAATCATATCTTAAACCCTCAAATTCAATAAGTTTCAAATCAATTTAATTAAACAAAATTCTTAGTTAAATACAACTCTGAATATATTCAAATTTATCTTCCTAACCTTAACTTATAAAATCATTATAAAGATCTATTTTTGAAATAAAATTTTAAATAAATACTTATACATATTATATATTAATTAAATCGTACTTTATTAAATTAAAACTTATTATTAAATCTACTTTATACTAAACTTATTTATATATAAAATATTTCAATATTAAATAAAACCATATATATTTCCTTTCAAAACCATAGAAATCATTTTAAGAGACTTATATATAGACCAACGGTGTCTGTATAAATTTTCTATCCTATGGTCAAAAGATACGGACATTTATCATTTCAATCCGTAATCCTAAATTCAATTCAATGAAAATCGCTTGGGTTTATCATTTTAACGCATAACGATTTTCTCCTATTCTACAAGATCGTTCGGGTATGTATCATTTCAACCCAAAGTGAATTCTACACTAACAGGGAACTTGCAGAGTGATAACAGATATAATAATAATAATATAACATTTCAACAACAGAGGTATATCATCAATAACAAATTAAATAAACAATAGGATATGGTGTCATATCCCACAGGTGAACAATTTCAGATAATAGCATATCATATCTAGCAATTATAAAATTAACAGTTAAATTTAGCAGTATATTTCAATTGTCGTTTCAATTGAAATCAAATTTAATAAATATAAGAACGTTAATCGTGAGTGATTACTTACCTTTCAAGGTTAGAGAGTTTGACAACAAAACAAGCTACGAATTCTAAAGCGATGCTAGATGGACATGATTCGATGGAGAGAATAGGCACGACAAACAAAGCTGATAATTGGGAAATCGATGAGAAATAATCAGAATTAGTTTGATATAAATTAAAATGAAATGTAAATTACATCGTTATACATTTTCCCAAATCAATATAAAGTTTAAAACACATACAAATATATTACTTTAAATCAGTATTTCTATAATATATATATATATGCTAATGATATCACAATGCTCAGACAGACCCATTTACTTTTATAAACAAATACAATATCTAATATCAAATCATGTACTAAGCTGCCTACAGCACAATAACAAAAAAATATGTGTATAACCATACTTAAAAACTTATATAAGAAAGTACACATACTAATACTACAAGAGATATGAGTTATATATATACTAAATGAAATTTATACTTCAAACCAAAATATACCTCAACATATATATAAAAGAAAGAAAATTTCATACAACGTACATATATACACCAGATATGCATATATATAAAAAGCTTAAAATATAAGACATAATTTTAACTAGAATTTTAACATATCAATGTATACCAAACTTTAAATATATACATATCCTTATTGTAACATATACTGCAATCTAAACACATTATTTATAACTGCTCTAAACGCACATGTATATGTGCAAAATAGAAATATATATCATTTTCAAAACCTCCACCGAAAGTCATATATATACAAATATCCAAATGCACGTATACAAGTATATAATCAATATATATATATAAGATCAAAATATACATATACATACAAAATCAAATATACATGTAGTTGCAGCTATAACAAATATGCAAACATCATATATATGTATACCTATATGATATACCTTAAACAAACCTAGGAAGGAGGCGAAGAAGGCAGATAAGTTGGGGAAGTCAGAAGCTTGGATCGAAGTGGGTAGCGAGTTGCTCATGGCGTTGGAAGGCCTTGGTTTCATTGGTGATGGCTGTCGAGATGGTGCTTGGGTTTGTGTGCAGCTTGGCACAACAGTGGAGATTCGGCTAGGTGAGGCCGATGGCCTATGGCAGGTGGTGGGGAGAGGCGAACATGGCTAGGGGAAGTCAGCACTTGTCAGAGCGGAAGGAGGCTGATGATCGGAGCTGTGTTGGATTCACTAGCGAAGGGGAGTGGGGTTTCAAAGGGCACGTGGGTGGATGGGGAGGAGGCCGGCTGGGTGAAGAGGTGGGTGCGCGAGCTACTGTTGAGGTCGTGGAGATGGGACGGTGTGGGTGATGGCCAAACTTAAAGAAGAAGAAAAAATATAAACAGAGAAAAAAAATGGAGAAAGAAGAGGAGAAGGGGAGGAGGTGAGTTCTGTTGTGTCAGGCAATGCTTGTTTAGTTTAAAATATTTTTCAAAAGAAACGTAGGGGAGTAGGGAGGAAAAGGAAAGGCACAGTCATTTAGGTGGATAGATGAAAAGGCAGGACGAAACAAATTAATATATTCCAACAGTAGAAACGGCAAGCAACACAATGGTTCAAAGAAATGAAGATAGGTATGTCTCAAACAGAATAATAGAAGATATATATATATATATATATATATACTTTTTCAAGCGAACGACAAGAAAGTGACAACCAAAGGACAACAATATATGTGTTAACCGTTGGGAATGTTAAAAGTCAAAAGCTGAAACATTGATGGCTGATTTCTCTTCGTTACAAGGAGGATAATTAAACGAACGGGGAAACAAAAGGGTTAACAGCGGTTACTGATGGTCCAATGTTTACAGATTTCGCCGTCCCCCTAGTTTCTGAAATACGCAAGGAATGTATCGCGGAGATCAGCACGACGGGACGATCAATACGGTATATAGATATCAGTGGTACGATCATCTTATCAAAAGTCGATAGTCGGTACCGAAAATGCTGCTAATTTGCCGAAAATAAGATAAACGGAGCAATAGAAGTCCAAATTTGGAAAAACGAAAGATGATGTCTCATTCAGAAGAGGATTTAGAAATTTATTGTGTAAAAATATTCGAGTGAGGATTAACAGTCTTATATCAATAAATCCAACTCAAGTGAAATATCAACTGAAATACATGTAACTTAAAGGATGTTTGGGATAAGCATCCTCTAAGGATCCGTGGAATTATCTACTATGTAGAAATATACGTTATTAACAACCAAACGTCATTATAACACCATGGTCATTTCAAAATAATTTATACTTCAAAACCAAAATATCATTTCCATTTCAAATATATATATTTTCAAATTATATCACTTTCAAAACTAAACTGATACTTTCATATATATTTTATTTAACTTCATTCTTATTTAGTTTTGAAATATTCACTTAATAAATCCATTATCATTTAAATAACCTTAAATTACATTAAACTAAATATTTCCTTCGATTTATTTAAAACTTGAAATATCCATTTAACCACTTTAAATCAAAATTAAGTTATAAAATCATATCTTAAACCCTCAAATTCAATAAGTTTCAAATCAATTTAATTAAACAAAATTCTTAATTAAATACAACTCCGAATATATTCAAATTTATCTTCCTAACCTTAACTTATAAAATCATTATAAAGATCTATTGTTGAAATAAAATTTTAAATAAATACTTATACATATTATATATTAATTAAGTCGTACTTTATTAAATTAAAACTTATTATTAAATCTACTTTATATTAAACTTATTTATATATAAAATATTTCAATATTAAATAAAACCATATATATTTCCTTTCAAAACCATAGAAATCATTTTAAGAGACTTATATATAGACCAACGGTGTCTGTATAAATTTTCTATCCTATGGTCAAAAGATACGGATATTTATCATTTCAATCCGTAATCCCAAATTCAATTCAATGAAAATCGCTTGGGTTTATCATTTCAACCCATAACGATTTTCTCCTATTCTACAAGATCGTTCGGGTATGTATCATTTCAACCCATAGTGAATTCTACACTAACAAGGAACTTGCAGAGTGATAACAGATATAATAATAATAATATAACATTTCAACAATAGAGGTATACCATCAATAACAAATTAAATAAACAATAGGATATGGTGTCATATCCCACAGGTGAACAATTTCAGATAATAGCATATCATATCTAGCAATTATAAAATTAACAGTTAAATTTAGCAGTATATTTCAATGGTCGTTTCAATTGAATCAAATTTAATAAATATAAGAACGTTAATCGTGTGTGATTTTTCACCTTTCGAGGTTAGAGAGTTTGACAACAGAACAAGCTACGAATTCTAAAGCGATGCTAGATGGACATGATTCGATGGAGAGAATAGGCACGACAAACAAAGCTGATAATTGGGAAATCGATGAGAAATAATCAGAATTAGTTTGATATAAATTAAAATGAAATGTAAATTACATCGTTATACATTTTCCCAAATCAATATAAAGTTTAAAACACATACAAATATATTACTTTAAATCAGTATTTCTATAATATATATATATATATATGCTAATGATATCACAATGCTCAGACAGACCCATTTACTTTTATAAACAAATACAATATCTAATATCAAATCATGTACTAAGCTGCCTACAGCACAATAACAAAAAAATATGTGTATAACCATACTTAAAAACTTATATAAGAAAGTACACATACTAATACTACAAGAGATATGAGTTATATATATACTAAATGAAATTTATACTTCAAACCAAAATATACCTCAACATATATATAAAAGAAAGAAAATTTCATACAACGTACATATATACACCAGATATGCATATATATAAAAAGCTTAAAATATAAGACATAATTTTAACTAGAATTTTAACATATCAATGTATACCAAACTTTAAATATATACATATCCTTATTGTAACATATACTGCAATCTAAACACATTATTTATAACTGCTCTAAACGCACATGTATATGTGCAAAATAGAAATATATATCATTTTCAAAACCTCCACCGAAAGTCATATATATACAAATATCCAAATGCACGTATACAAGTATATAATCAATATATATATATAAGATCAAAATATACATATACATACAAAATCAAATATACATGTAGTTGCAGCTATAACAAATATGCAAACATCATATATATGTATACCTATATGATATACCTTAAACAAACCTAGGAAGGAGGCGAAGAAGGCAGATAAGTTGGGGAAGTCAGAAGCTTGGATCGAAGTGGGTAGCGAGTTGCTCATGGCGTTGGAAGGCCTTGGTTTCATTGGTGATGGCTGTCGAGATGGTGCTTGGGTTTGTGTGCAGCTTGGCACAACAGTGGAGATTCGGCTAGGTGAGGCCGATGGCCTATGGCAGGTGGTGGGGAGAGGCGAACATGGCTAGGGGAAGTCAGCACTTGTCAGAGCGGAAGGAGGCTGATGATCGGAGCTGTGTTGGATTCACTAGCGAAGGGGAGTGGGGTTTCAAAGGGCACGTGGGTGGATGGGGAGGAGGCCGGCTGGGTGAAGAGGTGGGTGCGCGAGCTACTGTTGAGGTCGTGGAGATGGGACGGTGTGGGTGATGGCCAAACTTAAAGAAGAAGAAAAAATATAAACAGAGAAAAAAAATGGAGAAAGAAGAGGAGAAGGGGAGGAGGTGAGTTCTGTTGTGTCAGGCAATGCTTGTTTAGTTTAAAATATTTTTCAAAAGAAACGTAGGGGAGTAGGGAGGAAAAGGAAAGGCACAGTCATTTAGGTGGATAGATGAAAAGGCAGGACGAAACAAATTAATATATTCCAACAGTAGAAACGGCAAGCAACACAATGGTTCAAAGAAATGAAGATAGGTATGTCTCAAACAGAATAATAGAAGATATATATATATATATATATATATATATATATATATATACTTTTTCAAGCGAACGACAAGAAAGTGACAACCAAAGGACAACAATATATGTGTTAACCGTTGGGAATGTTAAAAGTCAAAAGCTGAAACATTGATGGCTGATTTCTCTTCGTTACAAGGAGGATAATTAAACGAACGGGGAAACAAAAGGGTTAACAGCGGTTACTGATGGTCCAATGTTTACAGATTTCGCCGTCCCCCTAGTTTCTGAAATACGCAAGGAATGTATCGCGGAGATCAGCACGACGGGACGATCAATACGGTATATAGATATCAGTGGTACGATCATCTTATCAAAAGTCGATAGTCGGTACCGAAAATGCTGCTAATTTGCCGAAAATAAGATAAACGGAGCAATAGAAGTCCAAATTTGGAAAAACGAAAGATGATGTCTCATTCAGAAGAGGATTTAGAAATTTATTGTGTAAAAATATTCGAGTGAGGATTAACAGTCTTATATCAATAAATCCAACTCAAGTGAAATATCAACTGAAATACATGTAACTTAAAGGATGTTTGGGATAAGCATCCTCTAAGGATCCGTGGAATTATCTACTATGTAGAAATATACGTTATTAACAACCAAACGTCATTATAACACCATGGTCATTTCAAAATAATTTATACTTCAAAACCAAAATATCATTTCCATTTCAAATATATATATTTTCAAATTATATCACTTTCAAAACTAAACTGATACTTTCATATATATTTTATTTAACTTCATTCTTATTTAGTTTTGAAATATTCACTTAATAAATCCATTATCATTTAAATAACCTTAAATTACATTAAACTAAATATTTCCTTCGATTTATTTAAAACTTGAAATATCCATTTAACCACTTTAAATCAAAATTAAGTTATAAAATCATATCTTAAACCCTCAAATTCAATAAGTTTCAAATCAATTTAATTAAACAAAATTCTTAATTAAATACAACTCCGAATATATTCAAATTTATCTTCCTAACCTTAACTTATAAAATCATTATAAAGATCTATTGTTGAAATAAAATTTTAAATAAATACTTATACATATTATATATTAATTAAGTCGTACTTTATTAAATTAAAACTTATTATTAAATCTACTTTATATTAAACTTATTTATATATAAAATATTTCAATATTAAATAAAACCATATATATTTCCTTTCAAAACCATAGAAATCATTTTAAGAGACTTATATATAGACCAACGGTGTCTGTATAAATTTTCTATCCTATGGTCAAAAGATACGGATATTTATCATTTCAATCCGTAATCCCAAATTCAATTCAATGAAAATCGCTTGGGTTTATCATTTCAACCCATAACGATTTTCTCCTATTCTACAAGATCGTTCGGGTATGTATCATTTCAACCCATAGTGAATTCTACACTAACAAGGAACTTGCAGAGTGATAACAGATATAATAATAATAATATAACATTTCAACAATAGAGGTATACCATCAATAACAAATTAAATAAACAATAGGATATGGTGTCATATCCCACAGGTGAACAATTTCAGATAATAGCATATCATATCTAGCAATTATAAAATTAACAGTTAAATTTAGCAGTATATTTCAATGGTCGTTTCAATTGAATCAAATTTAATAAATATAAGAACGTTAATCGTGTGTGATTTTTCACCTTTCGAGGTTAGAGAGTTTGACAACAGAACAAGCTACGAATTCTAAAGCGATGCTAGATGGACATGATTCGATGGAGAGAATAGGCACGACAAACAAAGCTGATAATTGGGAAATCGATGAGAAATAATCAGAATTAGTTTGATATAAATTAAAATGAAATGTAAATTACATCGTTATACATTTTCCCAAATCAATATAAAGTTTAAAACACATACAAATATATTACTTTAAATCAGTATTTCTATAATATATATATATATATGCTAATGATATCACAATGCTCAGACAGACCCATTTACTTTTATAAACAAATACAATATCTAATATCAAATCATGTACTAAGCTGCCTACAGCACAATAACAAAAAAATATGTGTATAACCATACTTAAAAACTTATATAAGAAAGTACACATACTAATACTACAAGAGATATGAGTTATATATATACTAAATGAAATTTATACTTCAAACCAAAATATACCTCAACATATATATAAAAGAAAGAAAATTTCATACAACGTACATATATACACCAGATATGCATATATATATAAAGCTTAAAATATAAGACATAATTTTAACTAGAATTTTAACATATCAATGTATACCAAACTTTAAATATATACATATCCTTATTGTAACATATACTGCAATCTAAACACATTATTTACAACTGCTCTAAACGCACATGTATATGTGCAAAATAGAAATATATATCATTTTCAAAATCTCCACCGAAAGTCATATATATACAAATATCCAAATGCACGTATACAAGTATATAATCAATATATATATATATATATAAGATCAAAATACACATATACATACAAAATCAAATATACATGTAGTTGCAGCTATAACAAATATGCAAACATCATATATATGTATACCTATATGATATACCTTAAACAAACCTAGGAAGGAGGCGAAGAAGGCAGACAAGTTGGGGAAGTCAGAAGCTTGGATCGAAGTGGGTGGCGAGTTGCTCATGGCGTTGGAAGGCCTTGGTTGCGGAGGTGATGGCTTTCGAGATAGTGCTTTGGTTTGTATGCAGCTTGGCACAACAGTGGAGATTCGGCTAAGTGAGGCCGATGGCCTGCGGCAGGTGGTGGGGAGAGGCGAACATGGCTAGGGGAAGTCAGCACTTGTCAGAGCGGAAGGAGGCTGATGGTCAGAGCTGTGTTGGATTCCCTGGCGAAGGGGAGTGGGGTTTCAAAGGGCACGTGGGTGGATGGGGAGGAGGCCGGCTGGGTGAAGAGGTGGGTGCGCGAGCTACTGTTGAGGTCGTGGAGATGGGACGGTGTGGGTGATGGCCAAACTTAAAGAAGAAGAAAAAATATAAACAGAGAAAAAATGGAGAAAGAAGAGGAGAAGGGAAGGAGGTGAGTTCTGTTGTGTCAGGCAATGCTTGTTTAGTTTAAAATATTTTTCAAAAGAAACGTAGGGGAGTAGGGAGGAAAAGGAAAGGCACAGTCATTTAGGTGGATAGATGAAAAGGCAGGATGAAACAAATTAATATATTCCAACAGTAAAAACGGCAGGCAACACAATGGTTCAAAGAAATGAAGATAGGTATGTCTCAAACAGAATAATAGAAAATATATATATTTACTTTTTCAAGCGAACGACCAGAAAGTGACAACCAAAGGACAACAATATATGTGTTAACCGATGGGAATGTTAAAAGTCAAAAGCTGAAATATTGATGGCTGATGTCTCTTCGTTACAAGGAGGATAATTAAACGAACGGGGAAACAAAAGGGTTAACAGCGGTTACTGATGGTCCAACGTTTACAGATTTCGCCGTTCCACCAGATTCTGAAATACGCAAGGAATGTATCACGGAGATCAGCACGACGGGACGATCAATATGGTATATAGATATCAGTGGTACGATCATCTTATCAAAAGTCGATAGTCGGTACCGAAAATGCTGCTAATTTGCCGAAATTAAGATAAACGGAGAAATAGCAGTCCAAATTTGGAAAAACGAAAGATGACGTCTCACGCAGAAGAGGATTTAGAAATTTATTGTGTAAAAATATTCAGGTTTGGAAAATATTTTATTATCATCAATTAGTAACCGATTTGAATTGAAATAAAATTACACAAGAGAATAAACTTCTATATTTTCTCATGAAAATTAACCATTTGCTATGTTTAAGAAGAAGCATTCCAAATATTTTTCATTTAATTACATTATAAAACTATTAAAATTTCCGGGTTGTTACACTGACACTGATATACGTTGCTATCCCATACGGAAAAATCCAAACGGAGCTAGAAACGTCCGAATTTCGCGAAATGGATTACGCAGTCTTATTCAGAGTGTTCTAAATAAATTTTCTCATGTTGAGATATTTAGTTTTCGAGACACTTTTAAATTCAACTGTTATTAACTGATTTAAACTGAATTTCCAACGACCAATCGAACATCTATATTATTCGACGAAAATTTTCCATTTGCTATGTCTAGATGGACGCATAGCAAATATCAAATTACGTCATAAAATTCTATTGTTTGTTTTAAATGGTAGATTTCAGTTTATTATATTCAATAAAATTCCTTTATTTAATTTCAAAATAAACTATATTTCAAATTAATATAATTGGATATTCATTGGTTTATAATTTCTAGTTCCTTAATTAAAATGCTAATATTAACTAATGCAGAATTAAATTCTCAATTTCTGAATTATTTAACTAATTAAGCCTTATTAAATTAAAATTTATATTTCTTTCCTTTTATGAAAAATCCAATTACACTAAATTTTATTAACAAATTAATTTCAATAGGTTGATATGTAAGATGAGCAAAAACCAAGACTAAAATTTAAATATGTTTGAATACATAATTATACATTTATTGTTTACAAATAGATTTAGAAGTTAATTTCCAATTAAAACCTAATTCTAGTTAATCACAAATTTATTTCATGCTTTACACAATATCCAATCTATCCAATTAAACTTTTATTAAACCATACATTTGAAATCACATAAAATAGTTGTCACTTTATTAAATCAAAATCAGATATTATAATTCAAAGTAAATTTTATTTAACATAATAAATTTTAAATTTCTTACCGTATTAAATTCTAAAATTTTAATATTCTCTTTTTTGAAAAATACGGGTCGTTAGAACTTTCATTCCACATTTCCTCTTCATTTTTTAAAGCTTCTTATCTCCATTTTAATGGGCTCTTTCCTTAGCAAAATTACGGAAAAATCTATTTCAAAAAGAAACTAAATTTATATAGTGTACATATACACACATATATTAAAACATCTCAAAACTACCACAATCCTCCTCCTCTCCACCTAAATACCCTACGGCCGCACCCTCCACCCTCCGTAGCCAAGTCTCTCTCCTCCCCTAAGCGAGGCCATGAGTCATCCAAGCCTCCAAGGTCAAGGCCGAGGCTTCTAAAGGCAAAAGTCCGAGTTTTCGTGAGCTTTAAATTCAAGTTAGCAAAGCTTAGCCGTCCTTAAGCTAACCATTTAATCCGAGGTGAGAAAACTCCATTTATATTTATATATATACTTTGGATGATGACATGTTATGTTGTTTGGTTGCTATAATTTAATCATCATATTTGGTTGTGAAATATTGTTGTTTGGATGTGTAAAACAAGCCACGTTTATATACACGTCGAAATATCACAAAGGAAATCACTTTCCTTCTTGTAAATGAAATGGTATATATGAGATGTTAAACCTCTTTGAATTTGGTTTAAAATGTTTAGAAATTTTTTATAAATATTTGAAAGTGTTTCGACAAGGTTTGAAAAGAAAACAAAAATGAAGTTGAAATTGGCACGTCGCGTAGCAGTAGTTCGCGATTTCACGCCGTAGAAAGTTAAACCATTTAAAAAATGGATTCGGAGTCGGAATTCTTCGGAATAAGAATTTTCCAAACTCTTATAACTATACTTTTCAGAAAAAGAAAAAGATCAAGATTTGGTTTAGTAGAGTTTGAAATATGAGCAAGTCAAGTTTTCAAAACAGTCGCGGTTTGGCAGTTCAGAAATCAAGGCGACAAATTCTTTATAAATGATAGTTTTAACTCTTTAAAAATATGGAATAAATTATATAAATCTTTTAAAATGTTTTAAAAGAGATTTAAGTTATAAAAATAGATTTTTAAATGATAGAAAAGTTGTTTTGATCAAATAAGCTTAAAAGCACTATTCGTGGCACTTTTTATAGCACTTTCAAGAACTTTTGAAATATGGCTTTAAACTTAAGTATTCTTTCCCAAATCTATTATAATTGTTTTCAAATAAATAATTAAGTATTTTAAAGATGATTTGGAGGTTTCATAATTTATTTTAAAAAGTTTAAATAAATGATTTAAAGAAAACCTGTTAAAATCAAGTGATTTAATCTTGGCTCTAAAAGTCGGCGAATAGGTTGAATTTTTCTTTTCGCAAGATCCTAATGTGAGGTGCTTAAACCAAGGAGATGTTTAGGACCAACTGGTGCCATGGCTCACCTAGCCTCTTTTCTGGGCGAGGAATAGATAAGGTCGAAATGTCGGAAACGAGACAAGTATAAAAGATTCAAATTTACAAATTTAATTTGATACAACTTGGATTTTATAGAAATAATATTCTTACCCTTGATATAAATTCCGAGGAGGTAACCCATACTATCCGTGTCAATTTAAAAGGTGATTTCACCGTTATTCGTCGGATAGTAAAGATTGAATACATAAATTGATGTTGAGTAGAGTTTGTATGATTTCTATCGACCCTTTTTACTCAATAATGTTCCCAATATGACTTATGAAAATGATTTGGTATTTCCAAAGTTAAAGAGAGGTTTAATGATTCCGTATATACCGAAAAGAAATATTTTAAAGATATATATCTCTAGAAGATATTTTTGATAAAAAGAAAGTAATTAATCAAATGACAAGCACCTATTTACTTAATAACTTTTTATCGATGATTGGTCCAAAGGAACCAGGGTTGGATTTGAGTGATTCTTATCTGAAAACCACTTCGAAACAATTTACATATTCAAAGTGAAGACTTGGAATGACAGTAAATAGAATGAAGGGCTGCTTGTCACTGATCGTCGGAGGAAATTTCCCATATCATATATATGTTACAGTAGTATCTTCATGTAATCTTCGATGCAAGGGCTGCTTGCTACTAATCCTAAGGATGATTTTTGACAGGATGTGGTAGGAGAGTTCCTTCAGTTTTTCATGTTCCTGGACAACTTGTATGGACGAATGTCCGACGTTGCATTTCTAATCACATTGATTGATCTCTATAAACGTATCATCTGTTTGGTGGGTGAGAAGGCGACTTCTCTGAGCTTAACACTCTTTAATGAGACATACGAGCTCAGGAGTTATATGTTTGTAGAAATCAGTGCTGTGATCATGGAATGGCAGTGTGTTCAAAGTAGGATGTGCTATGTGAAAGGTAATCGTTGTCTCGGGCCTTATCACCTGGAAATGGTTTAAACAAGGCATGTCGTAAGGCTATGTGGTCGCAACCGTTAGGGTATAGTCATCACCTTTCTAGATTACTCTATATATGTTGAGTATGTTGTGTATGATATGGAATCCCGGATAGGTTGATAACAACCATGGTGATGTTATATTCGGTTCTATCCGCCACCAAGTTGGGTCAATGGGTAGGCCGGTCTTGCTAAGTGTAGAGGTTTCAAAAGATGTTAATCCTCGGTACATCCCTTTAGAAATGTACTGTACGGAAGGTAGTTCCTTACCTACCATTGTATGGAAATCCATTCTCTAATAAGTGACTTCGGATTTCATTGTAGAACCTACTTTGTAGCTAGTATGCTGGAATTTAATCAATGTAACAATTTCGGCTAGGATTCATAAGTTTATATGAAAAGTATTTTCAAAAGAATGTCATTAGAAATAATATTCTCAGATTTTACATAGCAAATATTTTGGTTATCATAAGATAAAAATCTGTTCTGTGTTTATGTGCGGTGTGGTCTTATAAGTTATCATTTCTTTTTAAATATCTGTATTTTGAGTTTCTCACACCAGTTCCGTGATTGACCCAGAGTTTATTTTCTTTCCCCATAAACCATGGGTGCCCTATCTCCAAGCAGCCAAGTAGTTAGGTTCCATGGAACATTTTGGAAGGGAGCAAGGAGCATAGAGCATGGAACATTTTTGAAGGGAGCAAGGAGCATGGAGCATGGAGCATTTTGGGTTCTTTGTAAAAGTTATATGTCAATTCCGCTATATTTTGTATTTTGTATCTACCAGCACTTGTAAGAATAAGTAGTTTTACTATCCTACCAGGATAGTACTTACTAAAACTCTGATGGAGAAATTTGGAGTAATTGCATGTGCTACTCATATGTATAATTATGTGTTAAATATGATGTGAGATTCTATTAT
The DNA here is from genome assembly GCA_030737815.1 of Allium fistulosum. Taxonomy (NCBI): domain Eukaryota; kingdom Viridiplantae; phylum Streptophyta; class Magnoliopsida; order Asparagales; family Amaryllidaceae; genus Allium; species Allium fistulosum. The sequence continues at coordinate 316,506,184 of CM060904.1, forward strand.
TGCCTTGTCTTCTATCTTTATTTTCTTTACCCTATGATAATCTGCCCCTCTGACACTTGGATTTACAACACGTGAGGATCGAGGATGTATTAGTGTTGAATTCTGAGGGTCGAGGAGATAGGTCATCACATATGAAGGAAAAGGGGGGAATTTATCTCTTATAAATTAGTGATACTTTTTTAAAAGAAGATATAATACTTTGGAATAAATATTCGTGAAATTATTTATATAAAATGGTATATAGAAAGAATAGATTTATAAATAGTATTTTATTAATAAAAGATAGATTTATAAATGGTATTTTATAAATAAAGGAATATATTTATAAATGATATTTTATAAAAGGAGAATTGATATCGTTTTGGTAGATCTGAAAATAAATCACATTTGTGAATTTATAGTGATATATGGAAGGATCGTTTTTTGGAAAGTATTTGGTCCGATCTTGAAATCGAAGATTTGTGATAAGTATATGAGGTTTAAAATCAAAAAATTTATCAAAGGAGATTTATAAAAGAAGTTTTATAAATATAAAAGAATATTTTTAAAAGGAGTTTTGTAAAAAAAGTGATTTTTAAAAGAAGTTTTATAAATAGAAAAGAAGGTTTTTAAAAGAGTTTTGCCAATATAAAAGAAATTTATAAAAAGGAATTTTATAGAAGGAAATGAGGTTTGACTCCTATAAGGGATCATTTTACATTATGGTTGTATGGAAAGTATTCTTTCCATACTTAACACCAAATTCTAAGGTAGGGAAACTTGTCTCTATCTTGAGAATTAAGAATGTATGTCAAGGTAAGGATAGTATGCTAACTTATTTGACTACATTGTTAATCAGTGGATAGTACAAGTTTAAAATCAGAAAGTGGTGGTAAGTATATTTGGTCTAATTTCTATATGATCCATTTACTTACACCAAAAGTGTTTTGGGGTTTATTGTTACTAATGTTTTAATGATATTTTTTTTAACCTGATTAAGTATGGTTTTGGAAATGAAGTCTTTCTTAAGATTTGTGAATATAATTATACCGTTGAGATAAGTATATGGGTATATTTTTCTAAGTATTGGAAACATAGTGTTTTGTGAATATACTAATTCTGTTTATATAAGTTTACGAAAACATTTTCTAAGTATTAAAAATGAAATGTTTTGTGAGTATACTTATACAGTTGAGATAAGTATATCAATATTTTTCAAGTATTAAAAAGAGCGGATAGTGTTTGTGAATATATCTTTTGTAAAAGGTATTTTATTACAAATATTTGAAAGGAGATTTTAATTAATGAAAGGATCAATTAAAGATGCTTAGTGGTTGCTTATGTGCTTAACCAGGGTTGGTTTCTATATGGAAATAAATCTATAATTGGATTGTTTGTTTTTTTGATGGTAAATAACCGACTATCAAATCTTGGCCAATTTTGAAATTATCGTTTGTTGGTATGGAGAAACCTGGATCAGATAAGTATGAGCTATCCAAAAACCACTTCGAACTGGCATAAGTGTTTAAATTGGGGATAGCTTGAAGATGATGGAACCAAAGACGAAGTCCTTTGAAGTGCAAGGGCTACTTGCTATTAATCTTGAGGTGATTCCAAAGTGGATGTAGTAGAAGTAGTTCCTTTGATTTGTTCATGTCCTGAACAACTTGTATGGATGGATCCTGGCATTGCATTGTGTCATGGAAGGCAGTGTTAGCATTCCAAGTGGGATTGTTGTATAAAAGATAAAACGTAGCCTCTAACCTCACACCCGATAATGACTAAAACATGGGATATGCTTTAGGGCTATGTGGTTCGCTACAATTAGGATATGGTCATCACACGATCTAGATCGATATTAACCTATTTATGTATATTAGTGATTCAGTACAGTTATTGGCCGGCAACCAAGGTGATGACATATTCGGTACTATCAAGTAAAGGGTAGGCCGATCCTAACTTGCAGTGGTCCATGTGAGGCCCTCGGTGCATTTTTCTAGAGATGTACTATGACAAGTGGTACCCTAGTAGCCTTGTCATTGTATGAAACCCATTCTCCACTACATGCCTTTGCAGACTTAGTTGTAAACCTAATATGCTGCAATGTAATTAATGTAACCATTTCGGCTATGATTAAATATTTATTTTAAACCCAAGACATTATTTTAATATCACTGGATTTTCTAATAGAATGGTTTGGTTACTGTAAGGTAAAAACCCATCTGTGCCTATGTATGATGTTTTCTTACAAGATACCTTTATTTTTAAAAGGTTTTATAACATTAAAAACCCATATGTTATGTGTTTCTCATGTTGGTTTACCAGATAGATGGGGGTGTTATTTTTTTAAAATGCTCAGGTCAGCCCGAGCATGTTTTCTAGATTTAGTTATGGATGCTTTAGAGTTTCAAGAGATGAACTGGATGCCTCCAAGACGTATTCACATATCTTTTATTTTCCATTGCATTTTTTGTTTGTATTTATCAGCATTTGTAAGGACGGGTTGTTATAACTATCCAGGCTAATGATATGTTAGTTTACTCTGATTGATGCATGTATGTTACAATTTTCTTTTGTAAATTATGGTGGTATGTATGTATGTTGTCTTGAATTGTTCAAGGAAATATGAGTATACATGTGCGTATAAAAGAATTATCAAAATTAATAAAACTTAATAAAAAAATTAATTCAATAAATAAATTAAAAAATAATTAATAAATTAAAATGCATACATATATGATATATATGTATTAGTATAAAGATTATAGTATATATATTCAATATCATATGATGTAATTGAATAACATAATAATTAAATAAAGTGATAATTAATAAAATTAACTAATAAGATTTAAGTAATATAATGTTAAGTAAAATAAAGTATAAAAGTTATATAATAATATAACTTATGTAATATAAATGTATAAACTAAAGGTGGAACATTAAAGAAACTCTAAATAAACTTAAAAACATACGTAAAAGTACATATACAGTGATTTCTGATGTGTCTGACACTTGAATCATAAGGGTATTTCAGAAGAAATACATTATTCCCTAAGTTGATATCACCCCATTTAATATAATGTAGATTATGAATCTTTATATAAGTATTGTCCTATACTATTTATATATTAATAAATTACTTGCATTCTCTATGGTTGTTGAGCAAACTCAAGCTATTTTTTGAGCAAACTTAAGGTACATATACTATACTTAGGCCATTGTGAAATGGTAGGTATGAGCAAACAATTTCTTTCGATTTGTTGAGAAAACTCAATGTCAAAATGAGATTAGGACAAGGAACCATTGGTTTTGAGTTGTATATAATGCAACCAATAAGGATTATCCATCGTTTGTGGGTCTATGACTTGTTGAGCAAACCTAAGGTTATAATCTTAAGACAGATGAGTCCTAACACCCATTAGTGAAGTCGAAAGACTTCTATGTTTCGTCTTAGTGTTTGGAGAAACATAAAAGACTAGTGGGAGCCTTACTAGAAAAATGAAATGACAACATTTAATCTCTAATATTATGAGAAGATATACTATATAAAGTTATAATAATCTACATTGATAAATTTTCGTAATTAATTTAATTGATAAAATATTTATCAATTAAGATATACAAATGAACCGAATTAATATTGACAAATAGAAATATAAAATATACTTACCAATAAATTTTGGCATGTTGACCCATGCAAGCACCTAATTATACAACCACTAAATACACTCATACTTGGTCACTTACGAGTTTACTTGCCTAAGACTATGTATAATCTTCAATGAGTTCTGAACTCCAAAAGTAGTATAAGACTATGTATATTTGATATGTATAAGATCATATATAATGTTATATGGTGAACGGTCACAATTTCTAATGTATGAAACCTCTATGAAATTGATTCATTGAAATAAGCAAGTAAACTATAGTGTGAGATTGTGTATTCAATATGATTGATTAGAATAATGATCTTGTTGTGTTAAATGTAACACTTGACCGAAGGCTAAAAGATAGATCTAAGAATTTGATCATTGAAGTTTCAGTTTGATCAGTTTACGAAAAGTGCAATTCATTTAATATCCTTAAAAGTTAAGGATGACCAAATGCACTTTTGTAAAGAGCTCATCATGATTTTATAGTAAGGATTTCCATTGAATGGTTCAACCGTTTAGAAAGGAAATCGAACTTATAAGAGTGAATTTAACATAAGGCACAATTGGAATGCAAAGAATGAATGGTCATTTCTGCTTCATAAAGAAATTCGAATATAAGAATTGTAAAATAATAATTGATACTTAACATTGGAATGAGAAATATAATTTCAACTATAAAAATATTTTCACATAGAAACTGTTTTCTATGATATTTATTTCTTTGAATTTAAGATACCTGATATGAAAATTCTCGGCTATAAACTAATTACAGTAAATGAAATAAATAGCCTATATTAAGTGGTTGAGTGGAGCTTTGTATTTTATACGCTATTATAGTAATGGCGTAAATAGTAGGATCATGTCATATAGCACTTATTGGTCACATCAAGTTACGAATTTTTTTTTGTAAAACGTACCAAATATTATTTATGAAATAATAATTAATTTTCAGTACTAGTTAAAAAATAGATATAGTTTTATTTCAATATGAATGTTATGAATATCCGTTATAAATAAAACTATAACACTGGTATTTGTGATGAATTGGAAAATACATAAGTATTTAAATTTATCTGCAATTATTTTGAAATTATGGACTAAGACAATGTTGAGAAATAATTTTTTTTTGGTTATATGATTATGAATCATTGGTACTAGTAAATTATATCTCTGACAGTTAAGGGCAAAGCACCCATTCAATGGGAGCATCATACGAGTTGATGAATTCTATGGATTGATACATATAGATGTATACAATCAAAGGTCTATTAGTTCAAATACATTTCTACGTACTTTGTTGAATTTATCGATGAATTATCACAAACGTGAACATGTGTAGTTGATACATATGTTGCATGTATATGATAAGTTCATAGAATATAAAACGAAAGTAAATGAAATTACGTGTAATAGAAAATAAAATGATTTGATTTGATCGAATAGGCGAGTACTTTAGAAGGTGATCCAAATGTACCTAAAATGAATAATGATTCAATCTTAAAAGTCATTCCTTCCTATAATACATAATGATGTGTCAATAAGGAGTAATCGAACTTTGTTGAACAAAGTATGATTAATGGTTAGTGAAGTTGAGTATACTTCTTTCTAAAGGTCGTGTACTTAAGAATAGTATAAAGTAAAATTATTTTTTTTCTAAATATTAATTTACAAAATCATACAAGATAAGGGTTTATAAGAAACCCTAACATATTCTAGACCAAGGATTTGGTAGGTTGTTGCGAGTCGAAAGACTACACATAATAATTATACATGAGGGATCTTATATGAATCGCCCCAAAAGAATTTTGAAAACAATAGTCATTGGATGACCAATTTATATTTTTAACATAAGTATATTAAACTAAAAAATAAATTAGTTTTATATATAAGGCAATTCATAAAATGTTTATGAATACCCATTTCATTGAAGAAATGGTTGTTATTTCAAGAAATACCAACTTCACAGTAAAGGAATTTCTTTTAGATATTATTGGTAGTAAAATGGATTTGGATACGATCTAAGGATGAAATAAATTATGAGGGATGAAATAAAATTAACCAAACCTAAATGAATGCAATGCGTTAGAATGTCTAATAAGTATACTTGCACATTGAAGAGAAACTATGAGTTTCTTATCAACATCAATAATAGATAACCTTCAGTTGTCAATTAAATCATTAAGAGTATTGAGTCTATGATGCGCAATCTGAAATGGATTCCAAGTACATTATCAAAATATGATTTTGATACCTGTACTCGAAGGGATATGATCCATTGGCCGCAATATGTCTTCAAGTGAAAGATAAATACAGTTGGAATATAGTGAGCAACTTTGATAAGAATAATATCGTAAATTTTAGTTGTTGAAATTAATGTAACAGATTCTCCATTTGATGTACTCAAGGTAATTCAGATTTTACTCACAAAATTATCACTTGATATGACTTTGGATTTTGGTATTTATAGTTGAAACTAAAAATTCTAAAAAAATGATTTAGAATTGACTGTTTGCACATAACAACCAAAGTGTTTCGAAGTCAATAGGAGCGATATAGAGTTTGTGGGTTTTCGAATATGATCCAAGAATGGATACGAAGATATCACTCGGCAAGCATCAAAGATAAACAAGTGTTTTGATAGAAATATCATATAGTTCGATTTTCAATCAAAATATAGAGGAAGCGTGTGTCCATAAGAAAGAGCATTAAAGGTATATTGATATTTTTGAACTATAAGTAAATAACTTACTGCAGATTGTTAACGATGTACTTATGTTAAGATTAGTAATAGTTTCTTTGTTTAATACACGATATCAGATCTGTAAATTATATCTTTTCTATTAAGTTTAAAGGGTATTGGGAATGTCCCAAATGATATGCGAAGACATCTTGTGAAAATGTTATATGTGGAACATGTAAGATGGATTCCTTATGCATTAGCAGTAGGAATGATCATACATGTTGTATTGTCCACAATATAATAATTTTCATATGTATTTGATGCATAAGAAAATATCAAATCCAAATAAGATCACTAAATGGTAGTTTAGAGTGTTATTGAGTACTTATGAAATACCAGATAATTGTTTACAAAGATAACGAACTCCTTTTGAAGAAGTGTTCAGATTCAAACTACATAAGTGATGTTGAGTATAATATGTCAGTATTAAATTCATGTTCGAACCTTAATTCAGAAGCTTTAAGTTAGAAATGTTCTAAATGAGACATTGTGGTTGATTCAACTAAAAGGCTAAGTACATCGCCTTGAATAGCACCACGATAAAGCAATGTATAATATAAATGCACAGATTTATAACTAGCCAGAGGTGATTCCACAGTTTTAAGAATACTACATGATTGTTATATGATAACAATGTAATTATAAGAGCCCACTAGAAGTCAAGAAAAATACTCTGACTAGTTTCACATGATAAAGGTAGTTTATCAGCATCCGAGAGAGTTGATTGACAAAGTATATAGTTAAAACAATATAGCGGATCCATTCACGAAAGGTCTAACTCGATCAGTTCTCATCATACTGATTGAAGGGATGGGATAGAGATACCATAATTGGCTCTAGTTCAAGTCGAAGACCGATATAGTTAAGTGTATTCCCTGGGAGCACTTCTATAATTGTTACATATATCGAACTCGATAACCTATCTTATTCGAAATAAAAGATGTTTTCTTTCTATTATATATTTGATATAATATGTTATATTAATTAATTAATTAATTAATTAAGTTATAATTATATTTATTAGAAAATTCATAAATAGTATGTTTTGTGGAAGTATTACAATGTGTTGTAATATGAGTAATTTACACATTGAAATTAAACATACCTTTTAAATTTCCTAATCAAGATGTAACGAGACCAGATATCGATACATCCCTTGAAACTAGAGTACATAACGTTTTCCAAATGTTGGGTAGTGTATTACTCATGGTTGCTGTGGGCATCAAGAAGTTACATATTGATAGTTATCGAATAACTATTGAATGAATCACTTGATAGATTTTTTTGGTTAATATAACCAAGGTCAAAGAGAAAATACCATCGTGAAAATATCACACAATTCTCTCGACTTGAGAATACCATCGAGCTTCAATGTGGAAACTCCACTTTGATTATAGTTAAATCATGGCATGACGTCCATCAAACGACTATGGTTGGGTGGAGTGGCAGCATTGGAAGTGAGACACCGTTCAAGAGAGAATTTGTCTCCTCGGTTATACGAGGTTAGTATCACAGTCAACTAAAGTCAACTCAAAGTCAAGTCTTTGGCTAGAGCAGTATGGTTAATAATAATTGTTATTATTGAACCAAGGACTTTGTGTTTGGACTATATAGTTGAATATGGACGATATTGGATTTTTGACCATTACCAAATTCCATAAGTCCAAAGTGATATAGATTTGACGAAGAGAATTGGTGTAAATAATTGTCACTATCGGATAACGCATGAGAAAGTAAAATTGGTTATTACCAATACCAAGTAAGTGATAAATTTGGCCATAATTTCACATCACCTGCTAAGTGACATGTGAATTTTAATATTCAAATTGTTCGATATAATTGTTGATCAAATTTACATCTAAGAGTCACACAACCGAAACGTTTAGTATTTATGTTACACCAGATTTAATTAAATTATAATTGTTATAAATTGATTAAATTAGTTAATATTTATGAAATATTAATTATAAAATTTTATTTGATGTTTATTGATCAATATTAAATATGTGTATACATAATACTTATAAATACACTAATCGATATATGAAATCGATACACGTTTAAATTGGATTTAAATGTGTTAATTGCTAATTGGGCTTAAAATGATTTTAAGGCCCATATAGGGCTTGATAAAGTGCGGCCATGATGAGAGCTAGGTGAGGTTGTCTATGTATGACATGGTGAGGGGGATTTTGAATTAAAAAAGAAGGGAGAAATGGTAAGATAAATGAAGCGATCCAAATCCCCTTAACACTTATTTTTTATTTGATCTTGTTGCCTCTCTTCTTCATGAATTAAGGCCAGACATACTCCTTCCATATATACAAAATACAAGTCTAAACACATCAGATTAAAAAACAATTCAATTATTGATGGTAGCCGTATTCGGGATCTAGGAACTTTTAGATTTGGAATTGGATTCAAGGGGCTTGGTTCTTCATTTCAAGGTCTAAATTCTAGGCATAATGCAAAGGTAATTTTACTTGATTATAATTATATAAATGCTTAACAAATCATCATATCATGTATTAGTTTGGATAGAATCATTTATTATGAATCTGTATATCTTTGTGTTGTCACATATTGGATGTAATACACACACACACACACAAATATGTGTGTGTTTGTGTAAAAAATTCCATGCACAGATGCTCACAGCCTTGATTTAAAAAAATTCAAAATTCAAAAATACACATTAAATATTTTATTTAACTAAAAACCAAATTCATAAGAAATAATATTGTATTAAGTATAATCAATATTTCATAAAACTTTATTTATTTATATAAGATTTCAAAAATAAAATAACATTTATTATACTTAATTCGCATTTATATTATATATTTTTATTTAAAACTAATTTATATGAATAATAAATATATTTTTTTGTTTATAAATAATGTAACATGTAAGTATGTAATTTTAATATAAAATATGATATCATTTTTCTTTTTAAATTATTAAAATAATTAATTTTAACTTATTCCATACATAATTTTGAAAATACTTTTCCAACCGATAAATAAGTTTAAATCCAAAAAATAAAATTTGGTCAAAAGCGTTTTTTTGTATGCATACATATATTTTTATCAGGATTTACGTTATAATATATATTTACAATTATATATTTAAATATGTTAATTATATATACAATATTTGTAAATTATATATATAATATTTTTAAATTTCATTTAATATATACGTATATATATAATTTCAAATTATATGCAATATTTATTAAAAACTACTTTATATATTTATATTCAGCATATTTTGCAATCTAATAATATTTTATGTATGTACATATATTTATATAAGTGTATTATATAAATATTATTTTAAAGCAATACTTTATAATATAAACAATTATACATATATAAGTTATTTATATGTGTGTGTGTGTATTTAGACAACACACATGTATATAGAGGAGATGACATGTCTGTTGTAGTGTAAATCACAAATCTATATATAGACATGTCAAACCATCTACATTATATTATGTTGCATGTGCACGTACACATGTATGTGTATATGATGCACATATATATTATATAATATAAACTGTACCAAATAAAACATTATTTACGAATTAAATAAAATATTGATTTTATTTAAAAATAAATTTTAGAAATTTTTTAAATAAATTTAGACAACATAGGCCCCATAAAAAACCAAAAAAGGTTAAAAAAATTTGAAATTTACCCAATTATCCCATTGTAGGCTAGCCTAAATCTGACTAAAATGATGAAGATTTTGATGTGGACGAGTTATACGGGGAGACCTTCCCTAAAGGCATAGAAGTTCCTACTTCGTCATGCCCAAAGGATTATTTGTCAAATCCTCCCATCTACCTTGTGGTCTGAGTTTAACACCTGTAGCTGAGGCGATACTTCATACGGGCTCTTTAAAAAATATATTCTGCTCACTTGGCGATCTTGACATCCCAATCGATGACCTTCTCAAAGAATATCCTTCGGGTTTCAGTTTTCCATCAAAGGATCTCTTAGCTGAGGGAGATGAAACTCCGCCGTTGCGACCCTCCGAACATAGTCTGTATAACACTTAAGGGAAAACCATCACTCTACAAACTTTAGGCTTATGAACACTCATATCATGCATTTGCTCTTACTTGAGTGCTATGATACTGATGCAACTTTTTTTTCTTTCATTTTAGGTATAATGTGAAGAGACCGCTTCCATTATCTATGCTCAGGCATCAAAGAGCATCGAGAAACCCCTCTCCCACTAGAACCATATCCTCACCTCTCTACTTCGCATCGAGAAATCGAAGAAGAAAGGCTAAAAAGGATGGAGAGGGAATACTTTGAAGATAAGGATAGAAAGAATGCCAGGCTAAGAAGAGAGAATTCTATGGTTATGGGAAGAAGTCTCACGATTCACATGACCGTCATGGTCTCATTATTAGCTCTTTGTAACCATGCTCTCAGCACCAACCCCATTCTCAATAGATATCAATGATCTAACCTCCGGTTACCACCATATCAGCCTCACAAAAGTCCAAGGAGGTTTCTACTCATTAAGTTCCACCACCACCTCCTTCAGGCTCATCCATGACCATGACAACAAAAATGTAGGCCGCCTTTCTGAATCTTTTCCTGACAAGGGCGATGTTTGAACATAACATCAAAGATTCTCTCACGAAGAGGCTAATCATAGAGTTGGAGGGGTCACCGAACTTGTCAACCAGCTTATCAAGTGGTGGAAACTAGCATTTTCCCTTTCCGACGTTAATAAAATTAACTAGACATGCATTCAATCACTCTAATCAGAGTGGACGACCCATGATAGAACAATAGTTAATTATAAACCGAGTTGGCCGAACTTAAGAAGAAAAGAGATGAGGTTTAGATATCGACCAAGAACTATAAAGCATTGCTCAAGGAGATGTCCCACGCACACACTCAGGCCCTCATTGTGATAAATGCCCAACTAAAGAAGGCCCGTCTAGAGAGTGGTGAGTTTACAACTCAAATTGAATCTAAGAAAAAATGCGATTCTAATAGAAAGATATGGCACATCAGTCCAAGGACTTAGCACTGCAGGCTAAGGATACAAAACTTCAAAAACTTCGGGCTGAAATTGAGGAACTTAAGGCCAGCTTAAGAGCCAAAACAAAGGCGAAAATAGAAGCTTGAGTCGACCTTGGTGTGGCTATTGCTGAAATAAATGAATTCAAAGACCAATCAGCTAAGGAGAAGTAAGAAATGAACTCCACCCTCCAATAATTTTTTGCAAACGTTATTGAAGACAAGAATCTGAAGTGGTTGGGAAACAGTTATCCCACTACTCTGGTAGTCGCTTGGGAGGAAATCATGCACCGTGCAACTACGTCCGACAAAGGTCTTACCGAAATTCAGTTGAAAGTCAAATTTTTGGATGCAGCTGACATTATAGCTTTGGAGAAAGGCAAGGCGATCCTGGTTGAACAGGACACGACTGTAGGATAATCGTCCACTGAGGCTCCTGCTGATCCTACTGCATTGGATCAAGCAAAACCATCAATTCCCCATTCCAAAGAGCCAACAACATAGACTCCAATTTCTACAGAGGCCAGCTCTGAAGCCACCCTTACTACAAATCCTACTTCTTCTGCCATCAATACTAAAGAGCCTTACATTCCTCTTCATGTTCCCTAACTCAATCGGCCATATATGGAAGAAGTTGAGATTGCCAAGTCTCATATACAAGGAGCTTCTCCCCGAGAAGGTATTTCTCTCATCCCTCACATATTCGAGAAGCTTTAGTTCTCATCCGAGGTCATCACTAACCTTTATTTTGCTCTCTGTTATCTTGCAGGTCATCCATTGCTTCCTCCTCCTCTACCACCAATCACTCAGGTTTCCAGTCCTATCACTATCTTTACATCGTCGACCTCCATCATTGAGAGCCAATCATCCCAACTCCTTCTTCCAACTTTGGCCCTGGTCTCGATCCATAGAAAGTAGGGGCATTGGAAGAATTGGAAGAGAACAGCCAATCTTTGAAGAAGACATCATAATCACTAGCGTGAACGACCCAGATGACCACACCATAATGGCAGAGAGGTCGAAGGCTGACTATGCAAAGATTAAAATCAAACTTGAGCTGAGAACTGGAAGGCCTTCCACCGACTTTGATAAACTAAGCTTAATTCTCAAGATTCCTCCCTTAATAATAAAGCCTTCAAAAGGCCATGTTGTTGGTGATTCCTTGCTGTCCTCTTATCTATACCATTGACAAACCCAAAGACCACCTTAAGATGATGATTGGAGGAGAGATTATGCCTTCCGAGGGGGGTACTCTAAGAAAAGGGAAGCCTGAAAAGGGGAAATCCAAGGATGGGAAATATTCGAAGAAAAATCCGATGAAGGATGATCCTAAGGATTGCAGCAAGCAAGAGAAGAAGTAGGCTTTCGATTTAGCTATTGCAAAAGCAGGGTTAGAGCCTTTTGGTTTATTCTGAAGACAGCTTCTTTTTGTCTTCTTTTGATGTGTTTTGTTCCTTTTTGCATATAAGCTGAGTTTGTGAGGGACCGGCCGTTGATGCATTTGTACAAAAAGTGGTTGTTAATAAAGATTTCTATCTCTGTACAACCTTTGCACGTATTTACACTCCTATACTTTTGCTTCACTTGCTTATATACAACTGCCTGCATAAATAATATAATTGTCTGCAATGTAATTTACTTATATTATACATGCATGTGTCTGTGTAGTGCTATTTCTTACCGTATCTTAGTACATATAAGTAAATTTTTACAACCTCTTTGGTAAATTTTCACTATTAGCACTGATCGCCATTTCCAATGTATTTCTATTTTGGCTAGACAGAACTTCTTATTCATTTGACCATATCGATGGCCAGACCTATTTATTCTCGGCTAAGTTTCATCCAACCATAAATTAAGTTATAGTCAGAGAAGTGTTCGACTTCTTTCCATTTCCTATCTTTGGGAAACAACATTTCAAGTGTTTGTCTCTGGACACCATATTTCAATCTCGCCTATCTCTGAGTGTTGACCGAATTCGTTCATTGATCCTCATCACTCGCTATTGGCTAGGCTTGTCTTACTAGGCCGTAAGTGATAGATAGCCCAATTACCCATCAAATCCTATCTCTAAGGATTGATATTTCTAATGTTTATCTCTGAGCATCAATGTTCAACTTTTCCAATCTCCGAACATTGATTAAAATAATTCCTCGACCCTCGTCGTTCATCCTCGGTCGGGCTTATCCTACCAAGTCGTGAACGTAGTCATGGAAGCCTCAATTATACATCTATTCCTATCTCCGAGAACCGCTATTTCGGGTACATATCTCCAAGCATCTCGCTCTCAGTATCACCTATCTTCAAGTGTTGACCGAGAGTATCCATTGACTGACATTGCTTATCCTTGACCAAGCACGTTCTGTTAGGTTGCAAGCGTGTCATTAAAACTTCAACGACAAACCAGTTCCTATCTTTAGGAACTAGTGCTTTGGTTTCCTAACTTTAGATGTCCCTCATTGGCTTCCCATCTTTGGGATTTAGTCAAGATCGAAGGGATAAGGGAAAAATATCTGATTGACCCTTGTGGTTACACTCCTTTGTCCTGATCCTAGATCAAAGGAGTTGGTCGACACCTATCTTTGGGTACCTGATTGCGCTACTAATCATGCAACATAGAATTTTGCTTACAAGAACATGGTGCTATTAGTTCTAGAAGCTATCTTTATTTATGAACAAAAGAAATAGCAAGTCCTTCCAAACTAAATTGCCTCCCAGTTCACTATGGTGCCATATTTGTACAAAATTAATAAATAAATTATAGTGAAATAGCATCGATACAGGTCGCTATTCCATGCTCGCAGGATCGTGATCCCATCAACAGTGGCAAGCTTGAAAGTTCTATCTCCAAGCTTTTGTTCAATCATATAAAGACCTTCCCAATTTTTACTAAGTGACCTCATACTAGGAGAGACCCGTTTTAAAATGAGCTCCCTCGCTTTGATGGTACGACTTCAAACCTTGGTGTTGATATGTCATGCTACTCTTTTCTAGTAAGCAGCTACCCTAATTCAGCCTCTTCACGTTTTTCATCAACCAAGTCGAAAGACTCAAGCAAGAACACCTCGTTCATCTTAGGATTATAGTGCCTTTTTTGGTAAGAAGGCACTTCCTAGTCTATCAAAAACATGGCCTCAGCTCCATAGGCCAAAGCGAATAGAGTATGTCCAGTCGGGACTTGTGGGTCGTCATATAAACCCATAATACAAGTGGAAGCTCGTCGACCCAGTTGCCCTTGGATTTAGTTAACCGTTTCTTCAAGATGGACTTGATGATTTTATTCACCACCTCCCTTTGTGCTTGGGGTAGTTAAATGTTTCAAGGTGTTAATCTGCTTCGGATTAGCCTCAATGCCCCTTGAATTCACATTAAATCCTAAAAACTTGCCGAATGGAACGCTTTGTTGGGTTTAATCTTATCCCATATCTCCACAGCACATTGGACATCTTCGAAAGTTCTTCCATGTAGTTTGTCGATAGCCGTGATTTCACAAGTATATCATCCACATACACTTCAACTATCCGTTCGATCTGGTCCTTGAACATGGAATTAACCAATCTCCGGGTAGGTAGCTATAGTGTTCTTCAGACCCAATAACATCACTTGATAGTAGTACAGTCCCATATCCATTATAAAAGTTGTATGCTCTTGGTCTAGAACGTACTTTGCTATCTGGTTATAGCCTGAGTAAGCATCCAAGAAAAAAAATTAGCTTGTGTCTGGTGGTCTCATCTATCAGTTAGTTGATTTTAGGCAGTGGAAAGTTGTCCTTCGGTTATGCTTTATTCAGGTCCGAGTAATCAATGCACGTCTACCACTTCCCATTTGCCTTTTCAACCAACACGGGATTTGATACCCATTCAGGGTATAAGGAATCGAAGATAAAGCTATTTTCCTTCTGCTTATCTACTTCCTCCTTTAACGCAGCGGACCGCTCCAGACCCAAACTTTGTATTTTCTATTTTACAAGGGGATATTTTGGGTTTACAGTCAGAGCATAGCATGCTATCTCCGGCGATATCTCATACATATCCGAATGCTTCTAATAAAATACATCCAGACTTGCTTGGAGAAAACCAACTAACTCCTTCTTCAATTTGGTGCTAAGTTAAGGTCCGATCTTAAGGACCCGAGTAGGATCGTCCATATTGATCAGAACGTTAATCATTGGCTCAATTAGTGCTACATGCATGTCCTCTCACTACTTCTCGGGATCCATAAGCTTAAAGAACTTGCTATGGTTCCCAGGGTTTGGGAATTGGTTGTTATGAATTCACGTTCTTGATGCAGAGAGCTTTCTCTACACCTTTCCCTTTCTCTCATCGCTTTACCTCTCTGAGCTCAGCAATGTAACATTCTCGACCAGTTCTTTGGTCGCCACGATTGATCCAACTCCATTCTACATTTGAAACATCATCATCAAGCACCAAGGTGTCAGTGCAACTGTGTAACTAGCTAAGGCCGGTCGACCAAAAAAGGCATTATATGCCTAGAATTCATCAACAATTACCAACTTTTAAACCCACACGATCTTGCAGTCTCCTTATCCCAACTCCACGAATAAGTTTATAGTCTTGACAAGTTCTTTTGCCTCTTCGGTAAATCCTTGAATCTAAGATTTACAAGGCTTGATGTCCTTCAGACTAATTTTCATCTGAACAAAATTCTTTTTAAACAGAATATTCACCGACCTTCCACAATTCACTAAGACTCGGTGCACGATAGTTGTGCCCGGAACGGCTTATCACCATGGGATCAAAAGTAAGCGCTTCAATCCTATCAGAAAACCTATTATGAAAATTTATGTCATCTATCATCAATCTCTGCTGCTTAGTTGGAGCTAGGTGCTCAATGGCAAAGCAGCTCTGCTACAGTGCATACTTCAAAGAATTCACGTACCTCTCCATGTCATTCTAGCTTTTCTCTATTGGATGAGGTCCTTCAGTTATTGTTTTTATCACGATCCTTCCATGAGGTTGCCTGGGCACCTCTCGATTAGGTCCAGGCTTATTTTCTTAAGCATTCGACCCTTGGGTTCCAACGTTTTGTTCACCATCCTATGGATCTTTCACATATTATTGCATCTTTTCTTATGGATCAACTCTTCAAGTATATCCTTTAAATGATGTCATTTGTTGCTATTATGCTTGTGCATCTCGTGGAACCGACAATACTTTCCCGAGCACCTCTTAACTTCCATCGCCTTCCTCCGAGGTAGCCTTCTATATTTCTCTATCCTTTGCATGGCAAGGTAGATATTTTCGATCGTATAATTCAAAGGCGTGTATTCCACTAGCCTCGTATTCCTTGGACACTTTTAGCATCATTCCTTCTACCCCCATTGTACTGATTTCTTTTCTTTTGGTTATTTGTATTACCCATATTCACAGCAACATTACCGGCTGTAATAACCCGCACCTCAACGGGGCCGAATTTTGCCAAAAATCCAAACCCAAGTCCATTAGGGTACAGACTGTTGGTTTTGGTAACCTATAATAAACATAAGTATAATAGAGATCGATCATATAAAACTAAAAGCAGAAAGAAAGGATAACAAGATCAAATACTAATCGAGACTATAACTTTTGAACAAATCCGCATCCCACGGACATCCAACGCCTCACCAAGATTGAGATTGAAAAGGAATAACTCTCCGTCCACCACCACCTCAAACTCCAATGACCTGTCTCTCTAAACTTATCCTATGGGTTGTAATGAGGAGGGGGTCAGAACAACGTTCTAGTGACTGGAAAAGTTACATACATTACCAATAACATAAACTTATTCTGATGTGGCTTCTATTTAATGTTATGTCCATTATTCAATTAAGGTCTGCGCGTATGATATGTTTATCCTTACCTAAGGCACGATTACATGTATGCACATGTCTATATACGTATGTATATAATCCTAAGCAATTACCACCTAAATTTCTCTATCCACTTAATACTTCTTAACTAGGAAAGAGGATGTCCCTATGGCCATTTAATACCTCAATCCCAAGCGGGTCTGCTTCTGATACCAAATGTAGTGGTCACTCGAAATAAATCAACCCTAGGGACCACTTAACCACTAGACATGGTTTACCAACATATGATTTAACTTTCGTGCATATATCGCTCTTCCAACTAAATCATTAGTCTCCTTCGTAAACCCGAAGGTTATCCGAGTTAGGAATCCTAATGCAATATCATCTACAATGTGGGAGAGTACCCCTTAACCACTTATTACCTCTTCTATAAGGAATTAGGCAGACTCTGATCATTTAAGACCTATAAGATAGACGGATCCCCGTCATTTAAGACCTAAACCCCTAGGCGGGTCCCTACATGGTACTTCTTAACTGGCATCGTAAGGAATCTGATTAGGTCACTTATTACTTTTAGTAAGGAATGAGGCGGACCCTACCATAGCCACTTAATACCTCCAACCCAATGCAGACCCCTGCTAAAGATTCCTCCTATTGTATCCGTAACAAAATCATGTCCCTTAACCCAACCGTAACGTCTCACATTAGTTCGACTATTTGTAGGTACCGGTAGCCAGATTGACTGGATAGTTTACCCAACAGAATTTGGGACTAACCTCGCGTCCACTAGGGTTATTTATTATAGGTGATGTCCCATATTAGTCTTGAAAGCCACACCGTTGGTGTCCATATTCAACTGGGCAGACTTCAATGTAGGTTTGGACTAACCCTGCATCCCTATAACATAGTCATGACTTATATGTATATTCACTATATACATACATTATCCTATCCGAATAATAATTAAGGCCATATAAGGTATCCCCTTATTGTGCCTTTAATTAGGGGTAAATTTCCCTAATTGATTCACCTTATTCATACATATCTCCTTTTTAGTTTGTATGATTTACACACTTTATTCTTCCTTTATCTCCTCATAATTCTGTCACTAAGTTCATTAATTAACTCCATTAATCTTGTTGTGACAATTTAAATCCTTATAACTTATATTTTATTCGTGGCACTATCAACGCTTATTTATTTCTACGGTTGCACACTTGTAACTTTTGTAGCATTTGTTTGTACATTAAATGTCTATTTAACCTACACATTTATTTGCATTTTAGTTGTCTACTTAACTTTCACTTCTTTATTTTTAATTATTTCCACTTATTGACCATACGTATTTATGTAGCATTAATCGTAATTTCCTTTTTGGCTTTAGCGTAGTTATACATGTTATACGCATATAATTTCATTTATTACTCTTTTATCTTTCTAATTGCATTCATCTCTAATTAGGACATTTTTCCGTAATCTAATCTATGAGAACCTTCCCATTTAAAATGTTTTCCGTTACAGTTTCCATAGTTTTACCCAAATAAGCGGTCCACGTTGTTTGAAATAACAAGGAATTGTTAAATCTTCTTTTTATTTGAAATAGATGATGTGAACTATGGGGTGAAATTCCTTATCTTACACATCCCTTCTATTTCTTTTCTATTATATTTCTTGTCAAATCAAACACCGCACTTTCCAATATAAACAAGAGGTTAGATAACCTACGGAATTTAATGGATTATACATTCAACATATTTAAATAAAGAAACTTTCTCATTGCAATGAAATTAGAACACTTAGTTCATATTAACACCCTTCAATACAAATATAGATCTGAAATCAATTCTATAAATTACTAATCGGTAGATCTGAAATAATTTCCATTCAATTCATATTCAACTACCAATATCCAAACTTAAATTTATATATCTGGATGTAATTTACATTTCTATTCAATTTTGCAGAAAATGTAGGCAGTGGACTATGCATTAACACATTTTTAATCCTACAACTCTAGATCTTCAATTAGGCATAATAATCTAACAAAATCCAACGAGATAAATTATCATGTTATAAGTAATTTCATATAAAATTCCCACTCACTATTTTTAGGCTTCCCAAACTTCCAGATCTGAATCCGATCCTTTGATTAACTACTTTCCCTTTCTGGTTTAAAGCATATCTATACAAAGGAATATACATAACAGTAGAATCACAGATATGAGAAGAGATTAGGATTTAAGAAAAATATAGATTGTTAAATTGAGATTTACCTTGTTGTTGCGCTATGCTATTTTATACGAGCTTCTCTTCCTCATATTTTATTAATTTTTTATTCTCTCTAATATGTTATTATTCATAGTCTGTTCTATTTTCAGGGAAAAAGGTAGAGGAGAGAAAATAGTAGAGCTTCGCTGTTTGCACCAGAAAATATGAGAAGAGGAGGAGGGTTTGGATGCCTATTTATAGAGACTAGAACAACTAATAAGCATTGGATTTAAAACTGAATAATTCAGGACGCTGGCGGAGGTTCAACCTCGGCCTTTAGTGTTCGACTGGTCGACCGTCGGTCGACTGCCGGTCAATCGCCTTCGGTCGACCGCCCCAATCTAGGGATCTACCGGTAGGACCCGACCATTATCCATTTATTTATTCCTATTTTAATTTTTTTATTTGTTTTCGATTCGATTTTGTTTTTCATCAGTACCTTCTTCATTTGGACTCCAATCGCAACACTTCATATATGAAAGTTGCTCAAGATTTCTCCACGAATGCAATGGGTGCAAGTTTCATGGTCAAATTCCATCATTTGCTTATATTTCATTTTGGAGCCTAATCAACCCATTAACTAAATAAACAACTAACCGTAAAATATATAGGGAGCTACATTCTTCCCTCTTAAAAGGATTTCGTCCCCGAAATTATACCAATGACTAAATCATGGTACTAGCATGCAGTTATTTTAAACTACACAACTAATTAGTGTACAACCAACTTTACAACCAACGTGCATAAGTGCATAGTGTATCACACATAAAAACATGTATGCATAATGATTCTATATTAGGCCTTCCTATATGAATGCTTTTCTTTTTGAAAATATGGTGCAAACATCCTATATAATATACAAGTAGCTCTATATGTATGCAGATTTTGAAAAAATTCATTCACCAAAAATACCTGTACTCCTATGAATAGATGTAGGGCGTAACCAATTTGCATCCAATTCCTACCAACCAAAAATCTAACACGTCAGAAATATTGTTTCCTAAATGTTACTCCTATGCTTATAAAAGGAGTTCAGGTGAAGAACTCTGCATTCTTACCTATTTACAAACTACCAATCCTAGTTGTACTGTGGAAATCTTCTTGTTGTCCCAAATTTCTCCCAATATTTCCACATGCTCTAAAACGGAATTGAACCCAAAAATGAACTCTCGCGTGTCGTTGAGAAGGTATGGAAATAGAAATTCAAAGGCTAAGACAGCTTTGCCCTTGTTATCGTTTGAGTTTTATCGTATCGTTGACCTTAATGCACCGCTAAATTTACATTTTACTAATTTATTTACCTTCTCTACGTTTAACATGTGGCCTTCAAAAGTCAGATATTCCACTAGAACTCCTTTCACTTTCCAAATTTGTACGTCGCTTGGAAAAATAAATTTCCCAAAATACTCAGATGCAAAACTTTCCTTTGAAATCAATTTGGATAAAAGGTCCAAAAACTTATTTGCATGCTAAGAATAAAACTCTCTTTTTTTCCAAGCGATTTTTAAAGTATTTGTCCTCTACTGAAAATTCGATAGTTCAAGCCACACTTCAGCGTAGACAGAAGCTTGTTATGCGATAAAGCATAATCTCCACTCCAATACTTCATAGTTATTCTTTGCCTTTAACTCTTACATTTTCATTTTGAAATGCCAATTCATTTATTATTTTACTACGACAACTCTCAAAGATATTTGTAGATTATAGCTTTGAAGGAACAGTAAAAAATGAACTATAATTCTACAACAATTTTGTTGTCCTTCTCTTGCTAAAATTTACCGTTTTAACAAACTTCCAGTCTTACATTGCATTTACCGTGGGTTAAATGCTTCTTATAAGATTTTCCTATTTACACTGCTTCTTTCCACAACATACATAAGAGTTTTCCACATGTCCAACATGGTAAAATAGATAAATAGGAGCACATTTCATAACATACCATATGCACCTTTTTATACAGAGACAACAAACAGTTACAATCCAACAAACCCTAAGAACAAGGAAAAGAACTAATGCTGGAAAGAAAATACAACACAACTCTACTAAACTAAAAATACTACCTAAGAACCATGGGATGGTCTTGATCCTTCGCGGAAGCTAGTGCCATTTCCACGGGTTTTGAATGAGTGCAACATAGTGGCTATGCATCCTATTTCGTGACCCTTGCGCTGCTGCTCACCCTGGATCTCTCCGATCTCCTTCTGGACTTACCAAATAGCGGCAAGCCCTGGGCTCAAGTACTCCTCAGCTCCCTGCCCCTGCTCAGCATCCTATCGGGGCTGCTCTATGGCTATTGCCATATGTGGTTCAGGAATGTTCATCTTCCCGAGAGAAGCTCCGTCAAATGTGGGAAGGAGTTTTTCCTGGACCGGCTACCCAGAAAGGATCACTCCATACCTCTTAAAGACATGGGTAAATAGGTAGCAGTAAGGAAAGTAGCTATGGGGAGTGCCTGCACTGGGGCTAATGCAGTTGATCGTGATTGCTCGAGCCCAATTAATTGCCATACCACCTGTAACAGCCCTGAGTTAGATTACTTGTAATTAAATTAAAAGAATAATTTAATTAAGCAATTTAAGGATTTTTGGTATTAATTAAACTGGAGCATATAACCTTTTTAAAAAATTAATGATGATTTCTTTAGTGTTATAACTATTAATAAGGATTTAATAAGTTAGAGAAAGTGTTAAATTATAAAATGGTGTTTTATCCTTAATATTGAGATTTAATGAAAATATTGTTAACATAGGTCTTAATGCGAATTTATTAGTATGAGACATGTATAAAAATTTAGTTAATGCTTTCTAATTAGTTTATAATTTCTATTTGGAAGAAAATAGGAGTTTTGATGTTAAAATGAATTTTTATAAATGTTTTATTGTTTCTACAAAAGTTGAAAAGTGTCTTTTTCAATAATAAAAATAAAGACTTAGATAATCATTAAATCTATGTTTCATTGGCTAATTGTAAATATTAGGCAACATACTTAATTTTAGTGTTTTCATTTCAATTTTTATGAGTTGTAAACAAGGAGAAAATTATTTTTAAAGTTAGCGAGAAACTAGTTTTTGAGTAATGTTTTAATTCACGCTTATTTTAATTAAAAGGGGGCTTTTGGGCTTTGGTGAAAGTTTCAGCCCATTTAAACACTTAGAGTAATTTCTTTATGTTTTGAAATAAAGAAATAGTGCCTGTCTTCTTCTCAATACATAACAAATTTTCTCAACCTAACTTCTTCAGACTAAAAATCTAGAAAGAGAGCAAGGTGAGATTCTAAAAATCAAAACAATTCAAATAAATTCTCAAAAATTCTAAAATTTGGATATGATGTTATTGCCATGTTCCAGCACCTCTCCAATAAATTTCATGTAATTTGGTTGGGTTTTGATAGGTTAAAGAGGGTCAACTTGCAAGTTAATTTCGAGTAGATCTGGGTTGAAAAACGAAGGTCAGTGTAAAAATCATAATTAGTTCTAGAAAAATCAGTAAAATCTGAAATTAGGATATGTTGTTCTCAATTCATGTATGCACCTCCTTTAAAAATTTCGTAGGAATATGTTGAGATTTGCTATGCCAGACTCCACCTGCACCGAGGACGAAAATGCATATTTTTCCATGTTTTGGGTGTAAAAATCATAGTTAGTTCTAGAAAAATCAGTAAAATCTGAAATTAGGATATGTTGTTCTCAATTCATGTATATCCTTTAAAAATTTGGTAGGAAAATGTTGAGATTTGCTATGCCAGACTCCACGTGCACCGAGGACGAAAATGCAGATTTTTCCATGTTTTGGGTGTGTGTTGATGCAATCTATGTCTAAATTAATAATATCCCTTAACTCACACACCTATATCTAAATTAATTATATCCCTTATTTTATTTAACTCACACACCTATGTCTAAATTAATTATATCCCTTATTGCATACTTGGCTTTGCTTGTGAATCACCTATGAAATTGCTATGAAATTAATTAACTAATTTAGACAATATGATGGTTATGAAATTGCTGAGTGATCGGAGTTGTCAGAAAGCAATTTAGATTATTAAATAATTCCGTATTATGGAATTATATTTTTTGTTTTGGAGCGATGTTGGCTCTGTTTTGGATGGATTTATTGTTTAGTGTTTAAAAGATTCTCAAAATGGGATTTTATCTCTTTTGATCCTTATTGTGATTTTATTTATAAAAATAGTTAAATTATATTATATTTTAATTTATTTTTTACTCTAAAAATTTATTTAAAGCTTCTAAAAATAAGTAATATTAAATGATAAATTCTTTTAAAATTTACTATTTCAAGTATATAAATTTTAGAAATGTTTTAGAGGCAAAAGATAAAATATAGTACTATTTTATAAATGATATTATGAAAGTAATAATTTCGGTTCCAAGTGATTTTTAGTGATAAAAGAGGTTTTAATGATTTTGAAAGCATTCAGAAGTTTCTGTAAATAAACAACTTCTCCTTAAAATGGAATTAAGGATTTAAAAGTAGGCTCGAGAAAAATTATATCCTTGTGCATGTAAAAATTTATTTTAAAAACTCTTTTATTTTACTTACTATGGATTTGATATTTTATTGAAGTTTTATGCTTTGCTATGAAATAATCTTTGATTTGAATTTCAATTGGATTTCGTGCTTTTCTATGAAATAAAGAATTTTAATAAATGATTGAACTGTCGGATTGGTATGGTACTTTTCATACAATTCTTTCAGTTATTATTATAATTTGTTAAATAGAGTTTGAGTGAAATTTACTAACTTTTAGTAAATATTCGAATAACGTCAGATATTTATGGAGTGTTCGATCAATATTCGATCAGTTACCATTGGAAGTGTCTGACACTTATGGATTGTGTTCTGCTTGGGGTATTTGGCATTTAGAGCTGATAGATCCCTAGGCGACTATGGTCCAAACTCTTACCGATATGAATCGGACTTTATGTTTTTATAGGCAAGTCCGTTTAGTTTTTCGATGACTTGTTCATGATTATGGGACGTGGCCATCAAGTTTTCCAATGGCCTCTGTCTTATATGAGTTATAGCCCATTTTGATTTTCGGTGGCAACATACCCATCGATCTTGTTGGTCCGTCCAAATTTCTAGTGAGACAATTTTGGACTAGTGAGTGCCGTCTAGTTTTCCGATGCACTCATGAAATCTACGTAGCGAGCCTCCGATTGAGGTCTCTTCCTGCTGCACTTTGACCGAGATGGGAGACTGTCATTATAGTTTTGTTTAGTGTTTGGGTAATCATTCCCGTTGTTCATCGAAGCATCTTGGTTTTTATATTGGTTTATGGCTTTGATAATTTTGAGATGATTTCCACCATATTTTGAGATGATAGTCTATCAAAGACTTGATATGGTTTATTAAATGGTGATTGAGATTAATATGCCTTAGTATTATATGATTTTGGTTTCGGCATATTTATTATGGCATATTTTATTGTTAAGTCATATACTGATATGGATTTTAAATGGCGATTTGGGTTAGTTTGCCTTATTTTGATTGATTATTTTGAAATGATTTAATTCTATAGTTGAATCATAATTTGAATTTGGAACTTGTGATTCTATTTGATATGCTTTATTTTGATTATTTGTTTGGCATATTTTATTATGCCTTATTTTCTTGTTAAGTCATATATTTTAGATATCGGTATCTATTGGTTTGATATGCCTTGTATTTATTAAGGTTAGGCATATTTGAGATGACTTAATTATGATTAAGTCCTATTTTCATGATATCAGTATCTCACCATTTTATTAGATATAGTATGACCCGTTTATTTTATAATACTCGAGTCAGACTGAGACTCTACAAGTACAGGGACTCGTTGGCCTTTGGATTTCGAACTAGCATTGAATAGACTATTTTTGTAACAACCCGCATATCTATCGATTCTATATTTAAATATTTTATTTAAATATTTTATCGTTAGTCGGATGTTAGTCCGAAAAGCTACTTTTTGCATACGGTCAAATTAGGACTCGAGACCACCCCCATTGAGTTCAAAATGACGTTTGCGATCTTTTTGAGTGTAAACTTCGATATGTTTGGAGATAGTGAAATTTTCAACACTTTTTCCCTCCTTTGACTTTGGTTTGGACTGCACCCCTTTAGTTCAGCCCAACCATCTTCCTCACTCTATCAAAACACTTCAAGCTTTGTCAAAAATGGTGGTGGGAAGTGGAAATTAAAACTCCAAACACAAATTCTATTGCAAATCCAAGATTCAACATCAAATTCACGTGAAGACCATTGATTCAAGCTTGTTGGTGTTCTTGCTTTGCTCTCAAATCTCCATCTTCATCAAATTCCGTGAAAAGGTGAGATTTTTGATCTCACATCTTACCTATATCTATCTTGGACTGTTGGGAATGATCCCCTATTGCATTTGCATCAACATTTGCATTTGGTTTGGATTAGATTGGCGAAAAACTTCAATTTTCAGCGTTTTGGTGATTTTTCTGGCCTTAAGTCGTTTCTGGCCTTCGCTGAGTCGTCCATGAGTTAAGCCTAAGTCGTAAGTCGTTCGCGAGTTAAGGGCTTAAGTCGCGCGTGTTGAAAAGTCACCGCCTTTGTATTTCTGTTCGCCTGGCTTGAGTCGTTCACGAGTTAAAGTGATGAGTCGTTCACGAGTTACTGGCTTGAGTCGTTCACGAGTTAAAGTGTTAAGTCATTCTGGGTGTTCTGCCTTCGCTAGGTCGTTCGCGAGTTAAGTGCTAAGTCGTTCGCGAGTTAAGTGATAAGTCGTAGCTCGTATTTGAGCTTAAGTCGTAGCTCGTATGGCTCTTAAGTCCTAGGTCGTTGGCTTTTAAATCGTTAAGTCGTAGGTCGCTGCTTCTACTAAGTCGCTAGACCATGCCAACTCCGCTAGCTCGCAACTGTTAAGTCGTATGACCTTAAGTCGTAGGTCGTCCCCGACCTAACTCCACTAGGTCGTTCCAGCCTTAGCTCGTAGCTCGAATTGAAGCTTAAGTCGTTAAGTCGTTCGTTCCACTAAGTCGTTCAAGGCTTAAGTCGTAAGTCGTTCGCGAGTTAGTACTTGGTCGTTTGACCTGTTTTTCCCCTAGGTCGTTCGACCTGTTCTTCTGCTAAGTCGCGTGGCATTCTCCACTTAGGTCGTATGACCTTATCCCTTAAGTCGTAAGTCGCTTGCCTCCCTTAAGTCGTAAGTCGTTCGCGAGTTAGTACTTGGTCGTTTGACCTGTTTTTCCCCTAGGTCGTTCGCGAGTTAGTACTTGGTCGTTTGACCGGTTTGGCTTCTCGAGACCGCTTGCCTTCACTAGGTCGAACCCCGTATTACTCTGCGTAGGCAATCTCTTCTGAAAAACATTTATCAGAATTTCTACTTTGATGGTTTTGGGATTGACTTCTTTGGACTTTACTCACGTCTTCGAACGTGAATTGATTTGTTTCTACAATCGTTTTATGACTTGTCACTTTAAAGATATATGAAGGTTTCAATACTAATAGTAAATATCAAAACCCTTTCATCAAAGCGATTTCAACACTATTTTAAATATCAAAAGTTCGTTTTCTCAAACCGATTTTCAATCTACTAGTATATACAAGCCTTTACTTCACTCGAATGAGAAATCGACTTAAACGACTTAGTAAAACGAGTGGTATGAAACGCTTGCGTTCACTTCGTCGGTTAGCTCTTGGACTTGTTCGATTGAACCCTTTTGTGACAATTTCCTAGTGAAGATCTACAGTTTGTTCGTAAATATTTAAGTTAAGCAAGTGGTTATGGGACATGAAGCTAAACTCATATATTTACTAGCTTAGTGTAATCGACACTTCTTTATGATCGATGATGATCATTTTATGGTTTAGACTAGCAATGTGCGATGTCTCTTCGTCCGTGTGTCGGACTTGCCTTCGGGCCATCCGTGTGTTCGGAAAATTTAAATGGATAGCTTCCATGAGATAGCTTCTCGTCCGTGTGTTCGGACTTCCCCCTTTTAGTGATTTCTGGATTTCGTGTGTTGATTTCTGGGATTTGTTCTGGATTTCGTGTGTTGATTTCTGGATTTAGTGCTTCACCAACTTTTGTGGTTTTCACTGATATGATATCAGTTTTTTTTGTGTATTGGTGAATTTGTGTGTCATTACCTTTTTATGCGTTTGGATCTTTGAGAAGATTCTTGTGACATTGATTAATCCCTTGTTGATTATCATTTACATACTTATAGTAGTATGCCATCATGGTTATTATATGTTTATGCCATACCCCTTATCCTATATCATGTCATCTGATATTTATAGTTAGACTGATCCGTTTATTATTTTCTTATAAATAATACTCGGGTCAGACCGAGATGTTACAGGTGCTTCTGCTTGACTTCTCTTCTGGATTACTCTGACTTTTGGCTAACTACATAGATTAGTAGTTTTTGGTTGTACACCTTTGAGATATAGACTCTATGTTATGTACTTATTCTTTTGTATAGCACGTGATGCTATTCTTTTGTATTATAGTGGATCTTTCTGACCACTACTCTGATGTACACTTTCATGTGTTATATATTTATTCATATCTTCTTCCGCCTTTGTGATATGGATGTCTGTGACTGATTTATGTTATGATTATTTCTATGTTTGTTTCCGAAGATTATATATAGCCACCGTGTGATAGCTTTGTGTTTGTATCGGTATGTCGGATTTCCTCCTTAAAAGATATGCATTCTATTCTATCTGACGTATCGGTGCTCGCACAAAGAAGTTACATGGATGGTCGCTCCTCCACAGCCTTATTCTCCGTGCTAATTGACAGCACTACATCGTAGTGTTCTTGGTTAGCGTGGGTATAGAGGTGGGCGTTACAATTTTGATTGTTTTAGTTTACTTCATACTTGTATATTCTTTAGTACGTCATCATGTACCTGATATTTTATTTTAGATTAGATGTATATATTTATGTGGGTCTAGTATTGATATTTTGTAGACTCACATTTTATTATGTATATGATGTATGTTATTCCGTTGTGATCCGTGACTCTGATTCTAATTTATATATTTATCTTATATGTTGTTCTGAATATTTTTAATCGGTGTGTTTATTACTTTGTATTAGTATTGTACACGTCAAACTTTTCAATTCAGATCTTCTAAAGGTAATAAAGACGTGTCAGTGTTAGTATAAAGATATATTCACATTTGACCGCCCTTAACTACTTGTATTCTCCATGTTATTAGACGTGATTACTTGTTACTTGTAATGTTCTTTAATAATATGGGTATAATGGTGGGGTTGTTACTGTTTGGTATCAGAGCCAAGTTCGGAACAATATACTATAATAAATACGAGAATTTTATCCTAGGTGTATCTTAGAGACCGTCCATTATAGTTCTTTGGGTAGTTACTAGGACTTCTTCTTTCTAGAGATAAGTTATATCTTAGAAAATCTTAGGATGTATCATGCCTATTCTTTCATACACACTAATTCGTATCTTGAAGTGATCCTTCCTTTGAGCTAATGTTTGACTCCAACCTTATAAAGCTTCAAAATGAATTGTGTGACTTTATCCTTAGTAATTAGAGTTGCGTAGTGGAGGTGGATGAACTGTTTCCACTGGGCACCTAAAAATTTGATGCCTTTATATATTTAGTTGGTAGTGAATGTTTGCTTGTTTTAAGTAAAAACTTAGTGACCATCAAAGGTTTTCATCAAGCAGGAATTTTTCCTTTAATAACTTGAAGACCTACTCAATATTAAGTAAACCTTGTGGTATCTTTGATGGAGTAGCCACCACAAGGCATAATTAAAGGCTTGATTTTATAATTTATTAGTGTACTAAATTAAACACTAACATGGATGCATGATTGTATTATAGTATGGCTTTTAACGGATTATCATTTATATAAATGTAAAGATTGATAAAGATATTTCAAAAAAAAAGTTTTTTTGTGTCAATTGCTCATTGAGTGTTTTAAGAATTCTGGTTGATGCTCCTAATCAACGTTATCGATAGGGATCTCCTAAACTCTTAGATGAGACAGTAGAACACAATATTTGAGTAATAATATGGTAAAGTATTATTATAAATAAATACAAATGTAATGAAAATGGTATTTAACGAGAAGAAAAAGTTTTAAGTAAGTTAAATCTTATTTAAAATGAGATAAATGTTTTGGAAAACATATTTATATATATAAGGTATTTTGGAAGTAAAAGGATATTTTGTAAAAATATTTTGTGAAATAGTAAGTATACATGTATATACAAAATGTGTTAATATTAAAAACAAGCATTTAGAGAAATAATAGTATTTTAATAGAATTTTTTTTTGAATTATATGATTACATGTAAAGGAAGTATTATTGAAATTTTGGTAATTTAGAAAATTTTAAATAAAAAATATTTAAATACATGATACATATTGATTTTTGATGAAATATTCAACCACCAAGCCTTAGCAATAATAGAGGTTAATGGCGAGGCAATGTTGATTGCAGGATCAACGTCGCAGCCATTTAACAAAGCGATTTGATATATATAGGTGGTAAGACATCGTCGTCATATTATTAGATGATGTGAAATTGAATGTGATGGTTTTAAATTGTGGTGTGTATATTCTAACACAGTTTGCTTGAATGTTGGAATTTTATTTATGAATACTAACTTTTTGAGAAGGTTATGATATAATAAGAAGTTGTAAAGAGACTTGAATTTAAGAAGTAATTTCACATTAGTGGGATACATTGTTTTTGAAAATGGCAACAAATGATATTTAGATTAATATGGATATTGTTGTTTTTGTGACATGCTTGTTAAATCTTGCCTTCATGAAAATTAAAAAGTATTTAAGTACTCTTTTTAGAGCATAAAAGGAAGATTAAGAGAATGTTTCGGGATATAAAAGAGTTGAAATTGTTTGGTGTGTTTTATAAAGTAATAAAAACCTTCCAGCTATGTTCCAAAATCTAAATAAAAAAATTTGAAATTTTGGGCCTTAAGAAAGATTTAAGCAGTTATGAAAAATTAATTTGGGTGTTTTAGTCATTCATTTTATAATGAGTGTTAAATGTTAATTTAAACCTTTGAGTAAACTTCGTAATGCCAACTTTAGACTTCTATATTAGCATGAAATAAAATGAGATTAGAATATACAAAAAAAATTAATTTTGTGGTTAGATATATTCTTAGAGTAATGACTGACTAATGAAACAAGAAGTTGCTATTTTTGGATATAAATTGACAAATTTAGACTCTAAATTGGATTTTGTAATAAGTTAGGAGTTATTATTAACATTTATAACTATTATGTTATAATAACCTTTGAGTAAAGAAGTAGCGAAGTATATTTTGTGAAAAATGGAATCTGGACTAGTTGACTTAAATTTCTTAATATTAAGTTAAGTCAAAGAAATGATATTTGAAGTTAGTGTGAAGAATTTCACTTTTGTGAAATTACTTTATAAGATTAGGTTTTAAAGTGTAACCTTTTTGTGTAAAGCATGTGTTTAAATATTTTAAAAGGTTAAAATGTGCTAGTTGTGAAATTGTGAAATCTAATTACAGCAAGAAGTTAATTGTGGTTACCAACTTTATACATTTAAAGCTGATAATGAATTAAAGATTTAATTTTTGTTAAGAGAAAAAGGAATAAGTAAATGATTCATTCATTCTATTAAGAGATCAAGTAATCACAAAAGGAAAAAAATAACAAGATTAAGTTGTTTAATTGTGAGGGTGATTTAAGAATCGATGTGTATTTCCAAACTTATTTTGGTTTAATTTATTAAAGGTAATGTGTTTTAAAATTTTCTTGTTGCAAGAAGTATCTTAGTTATGAAAGTTCATATAATTCAAATTACATAGTGCGTGAAGTTTTAATTTAAACTAGTTTTCAAATTAAACAATATTTGATTTTGAAAAATAAATCTTAGATATAATTTTGGAGTGTGAAAGTTTTATATTTTCAAATGGAGTAATATTAAATTCAATAGCAAGTTTCTTTTGTAACTTAGAGTTCTTAGCTTTTCGAAAAGTGTTTAGAAAGCTAAAATTTTTGTGTAAAGAATTTGATTAAAACATTGAGTGGAAAATAAGAAATTTGGGTTAGAGTTAGAAGTTTTAAAACAAGTAGTTTGCTGAATATCATTTTAAAAAAATCCGTTGTAGTAAAACAGTGATATTTTGGTGAAGAATAATCCAAATTGACCCAAAATTTTTGTGGTAAAAAGCTATTTCAAAAGGCTACAGTTTTTCTTTTAATTAATTTTCAAAGTTCTGTTGTTAGAAGGGTCAAAATTGGGTTTAAAACTGAATGTATTGTTCATGCCTGAGTATAAAATTCTAAGGTAGTACCTGATAGAAAAATTGCCATAACATTCTAACCATACGTCCAAATTAGTAAAAGTTTATTTGCTGGAAAGCTGAGACTCTAAGGAACATCTTTCATGTTTTAAGTTTTCTGAAATTCTAAGATTTAGTGAGTCAGAACTACGGTTGAAAACTGACTTTCTGAACTAAGTTTTTTTTTGTGAAAATATAATCATTCGAATACAAACGAATTTTTGTGTTACTTGTTGTTGTGATGGATCTTT
The DNA here is from genome assembly GCA_030737815.1 of Allium fistulosum. Lineage (NCBI taxonomy): Eukaryota > Viridiplantae > Streptophyta > Magnoliopsida > Asparagales > Amaryllidaceae > Allium > Allium fistulosum. The sequence continues at coordinate 316,538,252 of CM060904.1, forward strand.
GCTATGGATATATAGTAGCTTATCTTGTGAATTAGATATTATATCTTCATGGCATATTTGAGTATAGGTTGTGAAGACGAACATGAAAATTTTGGCGCGGTGGTGCTAAGCTCGCAAAAAGTAAGAAGCATGCTAAATAAGTAAAAAGAAAAGGTATGCTTTAAAATTAGATGCCATGTTTTATTTTATGCTTTCCCCGTATTCAGGATGCCTCTTCGAAGATGTATAGCTATTATATCTTATTCTGAAATTCCAAAATACTAGCGGGCAAAGAAGACGTTGGCGAAATTTTTTTGAAATTTTCAAAGCTTAGAATTTTTGGGTTGGAAACTAATAATTTCCATTCATGTTTCTTTTTTGTGAGTTTTTTGCATTAGTTTTACTAAGCGCATTATCCCAATTGTATTGAGTCTATTCTCCAGTCCAATTTTTTCTATATTCTTGATGTCCTCTTTGTATATCATTTACGAAATATCTAAGAAATTCTAATTCTACCCTTGAGCCTAGTGTCTTTAAAGATCTTGAAATCTCTCCAGTTCTGACTTTGGAGAATAATCCTATTTGTATTGTTGTTTCGAAGATTAAATGCCTTCGAAATAAAGATGTTCCGCCAATTAAAGTCCAATGGTCCGCTAATCCTAAGGATATCTCATGGGAAACCAAAGAATTTACCGAGCGAACGTATTCTGTATTATCCTCTAGTGCTCGTTAGTGGTGTTTCCTTCATTTAAGGATCCTTCGTCAATTGCTTAACTATCTTTCGAAAGATGTATTGTTCGTGAATTTTTATATACTTTTCTTATAGAGAATTGCAGGGATGCAATTTTCATAAGGGGGAGTCTGTAATAACCCTAAGTTAGATTACTTGTAATTAAATTAAAAGAATAATTTAATTAAGCAATTTGAGGATTTTTATTATTAATTAAATTGGAGTGTATAACCTTTTTAAAAGATTGATGATCATTTCTTAAGTGTTATAACTTATTAATAAGGATTTAATAAGCTAGAAAAAGTGTTAAATTATAAAATGGTGTTTTCACCTTAATATTGAGATTTAGTGAAAATGTTGTTAAGATGGATCTTAATGTGAATTTATTAGTATGAGACATGTATAAAAATTTAGTTAATGCTTTCTAAATAGTTCATAATTTCTATTTGGAAGAAAATTGGAGTTTTGATGTTTAAATGAATTCTTATAGCATGTTTTCTAGTTTCTGCAAAAGTTGAAAAGTGTCTTTTTCAATAATAAAAATATGGACTTAAATGATATTAAATCTATGTTTTATTGGCTATTGCAAAGATTAGGTAACATACTTAATTTTAGTGTATTGATTTCAATTTTTATGAGTTGTAAACAAGAAGAATTTATTTTTAAAGTCAGTGAAAAACTAGTTTTTGAGTAATGTTTTAATTCATGCTTATTTTAATTAAAATGGAGCTTTTGGCTTAGGTGAAAATTTCAACCCATTTAAACACTTGGATTAATTTATTTAACTTCTAAAATAAAGAAATAGTATGTATTTTTTTCTCAAAACAGTAGAAAAAAATTTTCTCAACCTATCTTCTTCAGACTAAAAACCTAGAAAGAGAGCATAATGAGATTCTAAAAATCAAAACAATTCAAATAAATTCTCAAAAATTCTAAAATTCATATATGCTATTTCTGGCATGTTCTAACACCTCTCCTCCAAATTTCATGTAATTTGGTTGGGTTTTGATAGGTTAAAGAGGGTCAACTTGCAAGTTAATTTCGAGTACATCTGGGCTGAAAAACGAAGGTCTGTGTAAAAATCATAATTAATTCTAGAAAATTCAATAAAATCTAAAATTTTGATATGTTGTTCTCAACTCATGTATGCACCTCCTTTAACAATTTCATAGGAAAATGTTGATATTTGCTATGCCAAAATCCACCTGCACTGAGGATAAAAATGCAGATTTTTCCATGTTTTGGATGTGTGTTGATGCAATCAATTTTGAGAAATTGTGGATGTTAAGGTGAGTTATTTTTTAACTCACACACCTATATCTAAATAATCATATCTCTCTTTACATGCTTAGTTTTGCTTATGAATCACCTATGAATTGCTTAAAATTTTAGTAGCGATTGGATGGAAAAATTATTGAATTAAATCGTATGCCGTGTTTGAAACATTGAAATTGAATCAATGATTAATTATGACATAGCATATATGTTAATAACCATCAAAAATATATTTAATTTCCTAGTTAGACAATATGATGGTTATGAAATTGCTGAAACATCAGAGTTGTTAGAAAGCAATTTAGATTATTAAATAATTCTATATTATGAAATTATATATATATATATATATATATATATATTGGAGCGATGTTGGCTCTATTTTGGATGGATTTATTGTTTAGTGTTTGAAAGATTCTCAAAATGGGATTTTATCCCTTTTGATCCTTATTGTGATTTTTTTCATAAAAATAGTTAAATTATATTATATTTTAATTTATTTCTTACTCCAAAAATTTATTTAAAGCTTCTAAAAATAAGTAATATTAAATGATAAATTCTTTTAAAATTTACTATTTCAAGTATATAAATTTTAGAAATGCTTTAGAGGCAAATGGTAAAATATAGTACTATTTTATAAATGATATTATGAAAGTAATAATTTCGGTTTCAAGTTATTTTTAGTGATAAAAGAGGTTTTAATGATTTTGAAAGCATTCAGAAGTTTTTGTAAATAAACAACTTCTCCTTAAAATGGATTTAAAGATTTAAAAGTGTGTTCAAGAAAAATTATATCCTTGTATATATAAAAATTTATTTTAAAAACGCTTTTATTTTATTTACTATGGATTTGATATTTTATTGAAGTTTTATGCTTTGCTATGAAATAATCTTTGATTTGAATTTCAATTGGATTTCGTGCTTTCTATAAAATAAAGAATTTTAATAAACGATTGAACTGTCGGATTGGTATGAGACTTTTCATACAATTCTTTCGATTATTATTATAATTTTTTATATAGAGTTTGAGTGAAATTTACTAACTTTTAGTAAATATTCGAATAACACCGGATATTTATGGTGTGTTCGATCGATATTCGATTAGTTACTATTGGAATTGTCTGACACTTATGGATTGTGTTTTGCTTGGGGTATTTGGCATTTAGAGCTGATAGATCCCTAGGCGACCATGGTCCAAACTCTTAACGATATGATATCGGACTTTATATTTTGATAGGCAAGTCCATTTAGTTTTCCAGTGATTTGTTCATGATTATGGGATGTGACCATCTAGTTTTCCAATGGCCTCCGTCTTATATGAGTTGTAGCCCGTTTTGATTTCCGGTGGCAACATACCCATCGATCTTGTTGGTCCATCCAGATTTTCGATGACCGGTAGTTTTGGACTAGTGAGTGTCGTCTAGTTTTTCGATGCACTCATGAAATCTACGTAGTGAGCCTCTAGTTGAGGTCTCATCCTACTGCACTCGGGTCAGACTGAGACTCTATAGGTACAGGACTCGTTGAACTTTGAATTTTAAACTAGCATTGAAGTAGACTATTTTGACCGTTTTAGTTTACTTAATACTTGTATATTCTTTAGTAAGTCACTGTGTACCTAATATTTTATTTTAGATGAGATGTATATATTTATGTGGGTCTAGTATTGATATTTTGTAGACTCACATTTTATTATGTATATGATATATATTATTCTGCGTGATCCGTGACTCTGATTCTGATTTATTTATATTATATATTGTTCTGAATATTTTTAATCGGTGTGTTTATTACTTTGTATTGATACTGTACACGTCAAACTTTTCAATTTAGATCTTCTAAAGGTAATAAAGATGTGTCAGTGTTAGTATAAAGATATATTCACATTCGATCGCCCTTAACTACCCGTATTCTCCATGTTCATCGATTGATGTCGAGGGAGGTGGCAGCGTCGGTGGTCGGGATGGGCTTGGGGGAGGAGGGAGAAAATCAGAGTGGGTTTGGTATTGAGAATGGGAGGAGGGGTGGCGGCTGAAATGAATGAACGAACGTCACTTATAGTCGAGTTCCAGGTTCATACCCATGCCTGACCCGTTAACCTGTCGATCGGTTCCCAAAATTTTGGGCACAAGTTGAACCTAGACCCATTTCAGGCTGGGTTAATAAAATTAATAACGATAATAATCGTTCCACGTTGATTTCTTCAATCCAATTCAATCCGAACCTTCTAGAAAATTTTCTTGTCCTCCATCCGATAGTGCCTTTGCCTTCCAACAACTTTCTTGGCCTCATCTCCAACAGTCATTAGTTTTTCTGACCCATGCTGCCCTATCCAACAATAATTCTCAAAATGCATAATTATTTTAGCTTCTACTTTCCATGCCAAAATTATATGAAAATATTCCCTTATATTGTTGGTGGGTACCCTAACACTTCCTAACAATATACCCCATTATCAAATACCATTTCTATTTTATCCGTCCTATTGAGAGAAAATTTTAAAAAGTTCCAATTCTTTCAAATAAAAAAATTTGTCGAGCTATACATATTCTTGCTTTCCCTTTTCCTTGACATGAATATCCTACTTATTGCCAAAAACTTTTCAAACTTTTACTATACACTAAAATTTCCCAAAAACTTACATTTTAAATAAAAACTTTTAACATCACTAATTTCTTCAATGTGAATATTTCATATAAAAGTAAGTTTAGAATCTTTTTGTTTACTCATATATATATATGCTATTATATCATTCTCATTTTATTTGGTTTTCAACAATAGTTTTAAATTAGATTTATGGGAAATATTATTATTAAGAAACTCATTCAATTAATTCAAGGTGTCCTCTTATGGGGTTGGACCAAGAAATGAGAATTACTTTCTTCCACAAGAATCTGATTCATCATTTTGAGGTGATTGATGAACATTCTCTTACAAGAATTAGTCTCCGGATTTTATTGACATATAGATTTTTAATCCTCGCTTACCTAACAATGTGTGCCTTCCTCCAAGATTCCATCGAAGTCCATAACCACAATGTAGTTGATTTCTAACCATCCATCCAACCTTCAGGAACCCATCCATATGTCATGCCCATGCTCTAAAGAATTAACACCGTATGGCCAACACTCCTTGGGGTAATCGGAGTAGGTCACAATCTTTAACTCCATAAGAATTTTCCCTACTCAATTTCCTCATCCATCCCTTCGAGACATGGTCGCAACCCTTTTGCGACTCAAACTTACAGAGTTTGGCATATATTAAGACAAAAAGATCACGAGTATGCTCTCTATATATCCTAACCCTTATGATCGACTAACATAGGCTCTGATATTAAATGTAACAACCCGCACCTTAACGGACCCGAATTTCGACAAAAATCGAAACCCGGCTCCATTAGGATATGGACTATTGGTTTTAGTAATCTATAATAAACATAAGTATATCAAAGATCGATCAAATAAAAATCACAGTGGAAAGGAAGGATAACAAGATCAAATACCAATTAAGGCTATAACTTCTGAACAAATCTACATCCCATGGACATCCATGGCCTCACCAAGATTGAGCATGAAAGGGAATAACCCTCTATCGACCGACTGTTACGTCAACTCCAGTAACCTGTCTTTCTAAACATATCATGTGGGTTGTAATGAGGAGAGGGTCAGAATAACGTTCCGGTAACTGAAAAAGTTACATATATTACCAATAACATAAACTAATACCGATGTGGCTTCTATTTAATGTTATGCCTATTATTCAATTAAGATTTGTGCATATGGTATGTTTATCCTTATCTAAGCTACGGTTGCATGTATACACATGTCTATATATGTATGTATATAATCCTAAGCAATTACCACCTAAAGTTCTATGTCCACTTAATACTTCTTAACTAGGGAAGAAGTAGACCCTATAGCCATTTAATACCTCAATCCCAAGCGGGTTTGCTTTTGATACCAAATGTAGCGGTCACTCTAAATAAATTGACCTTAGGGATTGCCTAACCACCATACATGGTTTACCAATATATGATTTAACCATCGTGCATCTACCGCTCTTCCAGCTAAATCATTAGTCTCCTCTGTAAACCCGAAGGTTATCCCAGTTTAGAATCCTAATGCAATATCGTCTACAATGTAAGAGAGAGTACCCTTTAACCACTTACTACCTCTTCTACAAGGAATTAGGCAGACTCTAATCATTTAAGACTTATAAAATAGGCAGTTCCCCATCATTTAAGATCTAACCCCAATGCGGGTCCCTACAAGGTACTCCTTAACTGGCATCATACAGAATCTGATTAGGTCAGGTAGTACTTTTCCTAAGGAAAGAGGCAGACCCTACCATAGCCACTTAATACCTCCAACCCAAAGCAGACCCCTGCTAAAGATTCCTCCTATCGTATCCATAACAAATCATGACCCATAAGCCGATTGTGAAGTCTCACTAGTCTAACTATTTGTAGGTACTAGTAGCTAGATTACTAGGCAGTTTTATCCTATAGAATTTGGGACTAACCTCAGGCCCACTATGGTTCATTATTATAGGCGATGTCCTACATTAGTCTGGAAAGCCATACCGTTGGTAGTCAGATTCAACTAGATAGAATTCCATGTAGCTTTGGACTAACCTCGCATCCCTATAACTTAATCATCACTTATATGTATATCCACTATATACATACATCATCCTATCCGAATAATAATTGAGGCCATATACAGTATCCACTTATTACGCCTCTAATTAGGAGTTAACTTCCCTAATTGATTCACCCTATTCATACTTGTCCCCTTTTTAGTTTGTATGACTTATACGCTTTTATTCTTCCTTTATCTCCTTATAATTTTGTCATTAAGTTCATTAATTAACTCCATTAATATTGTTGTAACTACTTAAATCTTCACAACTCATATTTTATTATGGCACTATCGATGCTTATTTATTTCTGGAGTTACACACTTGTAACTCCTATACCTCTTTGTTTGTACATTAAATGTCTATTTAACCTTCACATTTATTTGCACATTAATTGTTTATTTAACTTTCCCTTCTTTATTTCTAATTATTTCCACTTATTGTTTGTACGCATTTATGTAGTATAATCGTAATTTCCTTTTTGGCTTTAGCATGGTTATACATGTTATACGCATTTAATTTCATTTATTACTCTTTTATCTTTCTAATTGCGTTCATCTCTAATTAGAACATTTTTCGGTAATCTAACCTATGGGAACCTTTACTTTTAAAATATTTTCCTTTACATTTATCCATAGATTTACCCAAATTAGTAGTCCCATTGTTTGAAATAACAAGGAATTAGTAAATCTTCCTTTTATTTTGCAACAGATGATGTAAACTATAGGGTGAAATTCCATACCTTACACATCTCTTTCTATTTCTTTCTAGTTATATTCCTTGTCAAATCAAACACTGCAATTTTCCAATCAAACAAAGAGGTTAGATAAACTTATGGAATTTAATGGATTATACATTCAATAGATTTAAATATAGAACTTTCTCATTGTAATGAAGTTAGAACACTTAGTTCATATTAACACCCTTCAGTACAAATATAGATCTAAAATCAACTGTATAAATTACTAATTGGTAGATCTGAAATAATTTCCCATTCAATTCTTATTCAACTACCAATATCCGAACACAAATTTACAGATTTAGGTGCAATTAACATTTCTATTCAATTTTATAGAATTTGTAGGCAGTGGATTATACATTAACATTTTTAAGACTACGACTCTAGATCTCAATTAGGCATAATAACCAAACAAAATCCAACGAGATAAATTATCATGTTATAAATAATTCACGTAGATTTCCCACTCGCTATTTTTAGGCTTCCCAAACTTCCAGATCTGAATTCAATCCTCTAATTCAACTACTTTCCCTTTCTGGTTTAAGGCATATGTATACAAAGAAATATACATAACATTAGAATCGCAGATCTGAGAAGTGATTGGGATTTATGGAAAGATATAGGCTTGTTAAATTGAGATTTACCTTGTTGTTGCGCTATGCTATTTTGTACGATCTTCTCTTCCTCTTATTTTTTTATTTTCTGATTCTCTCTAATCAGTTATTATTTACAGTCTGTTCTATTTCTGGGGAAGAAGGTAGAGGAGAGAAAATAGTAGAGCTTCGCTATCTGCATCATAAAATATGAGAAGAGGAGGAGGGTTTGGACGTCTATTTATAGAGGTTAGAACAAATAATAAGCATTGGATTTAAAACTGAATAATAAGAGCTGTTGGTCGAGGTTCAACCTCGGCCTTGCATTGTCCAACTGGTTGACCGCCGGTTGATCGCCTTTAATCTACCCCCCATTCTAGGGATCAACTAGTGGGATCTGGCCATCATCCATTTATTTATTCCTATTTTAATTTTTTATTTGTTTTCGATTCGATTTTTTATTTTGTCTACAACTTCTTCGTTTGGACTCCGATCGCAACACACCATATATGAAAGTTGCTCGGAATTTTTCCATGAATGTAATGGTGCAAGTTCCATAGTCAAATTTTATCATTTGTGCACATTTCATTTTTGGAGCATAATTAACTCATTAATTAATTGAACAACTAACCACAAAATTTACGAGGTGTTACACCGGCACTCTCACCAGTTTGTTTTATAGCAACATTACTTTGAACTACTTCTCTCGACAATCCACCACTAGCTTTCCTGAAAACCAGTTTGCCTCTTCCAAGCGTAAGAACTAGTCAACCTTTCGGTAGAACTCCTCCATTGTAGTTGGCTGCTGCATCTTTAGCTATTTTCCCAAATCTATATCTGGGTGTATTCCCCGTGTAGCAACCCTGCTTTTTGCACTATAATAATAAATAAATTTTATTAAAATAAAATGTTCAAATTTGATTTTAGTAATTATTATTTCTATAATTAAATTTTATTAAATTAAAATCTATTTAATAGAAGATTTTATTTTAATAACTTAAATTGAACTAATAAATTCATTTCAGATAATAAATTGAAACCGAACAAAATGTTTTAATAAATATAAAATATTTATAAATGTAAATAATTTTTATTTGATTAAAATAGTTAAAAACTAAATTTACTTTACGTTAATACAATAAATAACTAACAAAAAATAAACAAGTATTAGATTTGATAAAAATATTCAATTATTGAAATATATATTGTAAAATGAAGCTTTAACTAAATTAAATTGGATTGAGATAAATTTACAAATAAATCAAAAGAGTTAAAATAAAAAAAGGAAAATTTTCTTATTTAGAATTAGCTTCAATAAACAAGCCCAAAACCTCATCCAAGCCCATGTCCAATTCCACTTCCCTTATTTTATTTCATTCTAGGTTAATCTTTGCTTCTAGAAAATAATTAGATACCCATAGCTTCCTCACCTCAGCCTTATTTCCCTCAAAATTGATCATGCGATGAATTAAAAAAAATCCTCCTTATGCTAGAAGTAGCCACGTCGTAGACGTTGGGGATGAGATGCACGAGATCGGGCAATGATGCTAACCACGACGACGAGAGAGGTTTTGCACGTGGATGGTGACTCGAGAAGCAACTACACCTGAGCTAATAGAGCGACAAAGAGGATCAGTCATGAATATTTGTAGATAAATGAGGGCATAGACGACGTAGTGTAGGGATGAGTCTATTGAGCTTGCTGGCGTGGTGAATGGCGTATAGGTTTAGGTTTGCGGTGCTGGTGGTTTAAGGATTCGACGATGAAGGGAAAGGTTCCATAGTTGCTGGCAGTAGCGTATTGGGGTGGAAGTTTTGTGAAGTAATAGTTGAATGTCAGCTGTTGGCGGAGGCAGTAAAGAATTTGCTCGGCAATTCGGTAAGTTTTATACTAACACAATATCTATATCTATGTTTGTATCTTATCATGTATGTGTATGTGCGTATAAATCTCGATTATTGATTAAATTGCATGGTTGAATTGTTTGTTTGGTATGTTGGATTGGAATTTATTGATAATTGAGATAAATGATTGATAGTGTTAGTTGGAAGTGTCAATTTACAAATGGAATTTTTTCGTTTGCAAAATGAACTAAATATTTATTTGTATATTGATATGTGTATTTTATTGATGACCGAAGTTTGATGAAACTTGACTCGGGTCAAGGTTATATTTATAGAGATGTTGTTGATATGTTTATAGAGTAATTTTAGTCCATAGTTTTACACATGGATATTTATTTATTTTTAAAGAATGTTTGAAAATCTTTGAAACGTTATGTAAGGGTTTTAAAATCTTATTAAAAGTATTTTATAAATATTTTACAAAATTTTATTCAGTCTTGCTATGTACAAATTTACAAAAATATTTTTAATTTTAAATATAAATACAGTTTTTATATTGTTATAAAACTCTCTTTTTCAAATATTATATATTATAGTTTAGAATTGTTTTAAAGAAGAAAATATATAGTATACTACTATTTTATGAAATATATAATATATTTCTATTTTATGAAATATATTATTAAGATAATAATATTATTTTAGGTGATTTTTAATATAAAGGTTATTTAGATATTTTGAAAGAGTTTTCAAGCTTTAGAAAAATATGGAATTTTTTTATGAAATAATTAAATGATTTTAAATATTTTTGAATAAATAAAAATCTCCATTTATAATATAAGAATTCCAAATATGATATAATATAAAGTAAAAATGTTTTATTTCTAAATAGTTTGAGTATAAAGAGAAGACTTTGAATTATATTCTATGGTTTGAAATAAATATAATTTGTTTTGAAGTTTATATATTTATTCAAAAACAGAAATTGATTTTAGAAAATTATAGGAAGATTTTTGCAAAGGATACTTGATCTACAAAGTAATTTTGAAGGTTTCATATACGTATTTGAATATTTGATTTAATTTTTAAAAGGAATATTTTTTGAACTTTATTATAATTCCATTTCTTAATTCAAGTGAGATTTTTATGTATGATTTCTTTATTTTCTACTTTCCCATTTTCTTACATTAATCTCGATATCATGAATGATTCGCTGTTGATATTTTTTTGTTTAGTTGTATAATATGATATGGTGATGACATCTTTCTTTATGATTTTGTAATATTTAATTTTGTTTTAGTAAGAAATCTGAATAAACGGAGTTATAATACCGTTTGAGATTAGGCATTCGGTAATATTCTTCGGTTATTCTTTGGATATTTATATTGAATATTTGGAGATTGAGGGTAGTTTATAAGCAATGAATAAACATTTGAGCATCATACAGTTGTATGAGATGTTGTTGTGATATTTATTCGGTTATTCATTGTAAGTAGATGACACTCACGTGATGAGAATAGTACTATGAGATTGTACTAATGTGAGGTGATGCTTGTAGGTGCAAGCAGGATAGATGCCCTTATACTTATTGATATTGTGTGCCACTATCATGATGTACTCCTTTTATTAGCGTTGGAGAATGGCTAGAACCCACCTTAGCGGCTTGGACTTGGGGTCGTGCCCCAGATCCGTGACACTGTTATTTGATATTATTTATGATGCACATCACATGATTTGGGTTAAGTGACCCATTTGTTAGTGGCCAATATTATAAGATTTGGTTTAGGTGACCCATATGGTAGGTTCCCTATAGCCCATTTTCATGTCGCATAGGATATTCCTCTCATAAGATATTCTTTGTAAATGGAGTTCTACTAGGAATGGGACTCCAATCTTCATTCTTTATCCATTAGTTTTCCTTTATTAACTGCATTATCATATCAGCAATATGCTCCTCACTGGCCTAGTGATCCAAAAGTTGAATATCAGGAGCAACATTGAGTGTTTGACTCTACAAACGATCTTAGTCTGCTGGATGACGTCTAGGCTCTCCTGTCTTTGGGAGAGCCACTTCACCGGATCTTCTTTGATGCCTTGCTGGCTCTACCGTGGTCATTTGAGCACTAGCATTTTATGCTCCAACATTTGCTCCAGCTTCATTACCAATATCTTACAAATCATTCTTGATATCTTCCAAGTTCACGGCATCAAGTTATAACTACCCAAGATCAACAGCAAACCTCTCGATATCAACTACATTCCTATCGGTACTGAGCTATTTTTCTTTGGCCAAAACTTGTTCATTTCCTCCAGCATCTCCCTTAATGCTCCAACAGTCTGCTGTTTCATTTTTTGCTTTCGATCCCTTCTGTTTTGGTCAGAAGCAGATGAATTCTACTCTTTAGAACCAGAAAGTGACGCATTTCACCTACTTCTTCTAGGCCTTTGGGACTGCTAGGTCAACAAGGCAATGTTAGCATCCATATTCTCAATAAGCTCCTTCTGGCTATCCACCATTATCTGATTCAGCTCTGCCATCATCTCTTGAGGGGTAGATGGTGCTGGAAGAGCTCCTATCGGTTGGTTAATTTCCTTATTATAGTGAGAATCTTTATATTCTCCGCCAACTATTGGTCCAGATCTATCAGATCTTCTAAGAGCCATTAGTTCAGCAATCAAATATCTATTTCAGCGATAGGAAGCTCTAGATTCAACTTTTAGACGCTATGATCCAAAATAAAAGCAAGATCTACTCCTTAGAAGCTCTGTTAGTAGTGAAAGCACCAAAATATTAGGCTAAAAATTGGCACGACACCTAATCAAATAGTAGAGGTTTGATCAAGGTAGTAGTAACAACAAAAATAATAAAGACACATGAATTTTATAGTGGTTCAGCAAATTCTATGGCCTATGTCCACTTTAATCTTATTATTGATTGTTTGTTACAAATACAAAAGCTTTATAGTTCGTTTGCAAGTTTAGAATAGCAAAAGTAAGCCTCTTGGTGACAAGATCTAGGTAGAGATAGAATATAAAGAAGTGAACGGCCAAAATGTAATTTAAAACTTGCTTTAGGCTTGCTATTTATAGAAGAACCGCCTACCAGAGTTGCCAGATCGCTAAAGTCCATGTAGGGACCTAGATCAATGATAAAGGAGGGAAGACGAAGTCTTCCCACAGTAAAAAAAACCACTTGGTACTGAGAGGAATCATGTCGGTATCGAGAGGTTTTGCCTTCTGCAAGGCATCATCTTTTCCCTTCACTTCGTCTTGCATCTTCTGTCATCGAGCTTTAAGCAATTTTTGACATATGAGAACATTTTGGTATCGGAAGGTTTAGCTTCATCCAGTACTTGTCTTCTTCTGCGTAGCTTTGGAATCATTCACCTACAACATTGGAGTTTCTCACCTACTCCTTCAGATATATGCCTTGGAATAACCACTTCATAGTCCCATCACTGGACCATAGCATAGTTGCTCGAGTAATATAGGAGAAATCTCTCGGTACCGAGTGCTTTTAACAACCTCTTTGGTATGACCCCTTTCCTTTATCTCTTTGGGATTTCTAACTTCTGCAGTTCCCTTCCAAGGTCATCTTAAGCTTTCCTCTAGGTTCTTGAACCATTTCGTCTTCATCATGATGTCTAAATTCACATGAAGGCTACTTAGTTTAAACATCGGATAACACTATAAAACCAGAATTTTTTTAACGAATTAAATAAAATAATGATTTTATTTAAAATTAATTTAGATTGGATCTAAATTAAATTAGACTTCATAAGCCCACTAAGATACAAAATTTAAAAATAATAATTGATATTCACCTATTTAATACGATGTGTGCTAGCCGAGATCCAACAATAGTATTAAAGCCCAATAGCCTACACTATAAGAAAACATACTATCAACAGCATCCAATATCAGCGTTTCTCCTTAAAATGCGGTCATAGAATTTCTGGAGGGAAAATGTTTACGTCCCAAACGCTGAGGAAAACCTAATTATCATTTGCCGCCTACTTTTTCCCACTTTTCCCAATTAATTCTATCGCCCTTTCATTTCGTTACCGCCTTTACAACCCAGAGCAAATTAAGTCTCTCTTCCAATCACCGAAGTTTCCCTTCATCACTGCCCTCAGCGTTCATGCATCTTCCTTCACCTCTCTTTCGATTTCGAATCTGAAATGTCACTGCTAGCTGCTCATCTCAGGTACGTGTTTCAACTAATCATCGATTTTTTTTCAACTAATCATTTCTGTCGATGTCTTTTACATACAGTCGAATTAGGATTCACAACCGGATTTCATTTCAACTAATCGTCTCCATCTCAGGTACAAAGGGCACCTCAGATCGACTTTGTATGTAAACTGTGTGGTTTTTTATTTGTTTTTTCTTTTTATAAAAGTTAAAAGTTTGAAGTTTATAAAAAACCTTTTCGAGAAAGTATTGAATTCGAATTTGTTACTGTATTGAAGTATTGAATTCGAAAGTATTGAAGTTGAATTTCAGAAAGATTTTGTATGTACTTGAGTCGAATTCCATTATCTATTACAGTAACAAACCTTCTATGGGGAAAGTATTGAAAAGTTTGAAGTTTATAAATGTATTTAAATGTGTAGGCTCTTCGGAGAAGAAGGCTCGGAGAAGAAGAAGCTCGGGCTGTTGCTAAAAAAGAAAACAACAGGGGTGTGCAAAATCTTTACCAACACTAAATCCACTGATAAATGGCAAAGAACTTGTTGTTTTGGATTGTGCATGCTCGGAAAAAAATGTGTATTCGAACTTAACAGGGGAGCATTTTGTTTTAAAGCTCAATAGAATGCATTTTGAGACTAACATACAAATATGAAATCATAGTGACATAAATCCCAAAGTCAAACTTAATAAACGCTAAAAACTTTAACACATATTTAAGGATTCATGTGTATTCGAACTTTATCATCCCTAAGAAACGTGATATATACACAACTTATATGAAGTCTGTAATATGCCATGTTGAAATAGTCAGAAGTGAACACTTCAAAATACACACACACACAGAGAGAGCTTATTCTTGCATAAAATCCTTAACATACTTGTAGACTTAGTGAAGCTTGACCTTCACATATACCTAAAAACCTTTTCAAGCATTTTAAAGATTTTACATTTAAAAACTTTCAGACATTTAGTCACTTTGAACTCGAAAATAATATATTTTCACAGTCTGGCATATACATCCAGGAAGAACCATGTTTATGAAATCAGCTTTGAAATCTAAACTTTTATGTTTTCAAAGCCCATTTATACATAAGCTATTCCTTCTTTTGAAAGTCATGAACACATTGTTGAAACAAACGAACGAATCTTAGGATGTGACTCCACTGCCTGAAATAAAAACAAAAAGACTGTTTATGACTGGTAATATGTTGCTCAATACCTTTTCTTCATTGAGTTGTATGTTTCCTTTTTCTCCTAATCTAGCAATAAGAGAATTATAAATACTAGATTCCATCTAACATTGGTTTTCTGCAAAGAATTAAATGGAAGTGCATGCTCGAAAAAAAATGTGTAGTGTTCTAAGTAACAACAGTTGTATTCATTCATTTCAAGTGGTGTCATTGGCACTTACCTAGTTATGCATGCCATTTGTCAGTATAAAGCTCAAGTTAAAAGGATAATAAATAATATTTATAACAGAGCATGTGAGAAAGTTAGAAGGTCGGTAAATAATTTCATAAATGGTGCATGCAAAGACTTTATTTTGTTTTACCATAATTACCATCAATTTTCTTAAATTTGTGGCTTGATAATTTTTCTTCCCACAGTAATGTTTAGACTTTGCCTCCAACATCTATTTGTTCTTATATATGTAGATACGAATTTAAGTTTTGTCAACATGTAGTAAAAGTTGTAATTACTCATATTTGTTCCATTTATTAGTTTTCTAAATAACTGTTATCAAACATTTATTCAGACGCCAACAAATTTTTTTCCATTAACCATACTCTTTATAGATCATGAAGCCTATCTTAGGTGTAATTTATGTAACTTTGAAATATTAATAAAGTAATAGCTCTTTGTGTCTTACCATGCCTAAAATGTGGATTTGAAAATTGGAGTACTTCACGGTAAAAAATAATGAAGCAATGATGTAAGTGTCCTGAATTTAAGTAAGAGTGCTATTTTCAATTGCACGAAATCTAAGTTTATAATTTTCTTTCTTATCCAAAAAATGGCAATCTGACTATTTTATAATTTATGTAAATTTGCACATATGTTGTAAAACCAATTACTATTTTGAATTTTAGATACTTGATTGCTTCCATATTATATATGATGATGGAGAAAGACTGGTTGCATCTACACAGATAATCATATAAAAGTAAATTTACACATAACTTTAGACTTAACATGTTTTGATAATGAAAGCTAACATTCTTGTTGCTTTGAATTTTAAACATAGAACCAGTAAAGAGTATGGACAAGGAGCTCAAAATTTTGTACGTGTTGTGAAGAAAAAGTTAGGGGATGTAGAGAAAATTTTGTGTCCTTGTTTAGATTGTCGAAATCTTAGTCATAATTATGGTGAAACCATCATTGAGCATTTAATTATAAAGGGAATGGATCCTAAGTACAAAGATGGTAGGTGGTATAATCATGGCGAGCAAGTAGATGTTGAAAATAATAATAAAAACAGTGAGGCGTACGACTTACTCAAAGCAATTCACTATGAAGATGAAGACTACTTTAATCATAATTTTTTTGATGATGATAAAGATAAGGATGATGCACAGAGACGACATGATGATTTACTTAAGAACTTGGAAGATGCAGAAACCCCATTATTTCCTGGCTACATAGATCATACAAAGTTATCTGCCATCACTATTTTGTATAACCTTAAATGCGAAACTGGATTATCCTATTCTGGTTTTGATAAGCTTCTTAATGTGCAACAACTGTTTTTGCCAAAGAATAATGTACTTCCTAAGACTTTATATGAAGTAAAGAAATTCCTCAAACTATTTGATATGGGGTTTGAAAAGATTCATGCATGTGAGAATGATTGTTGTCTTTTTCATAAATAGTATCAAAATTTGAATAACTGTCCGAAATGTGGTTCCTCAAGATGGAAAATGAATCAGGATACAAATGAGATTATGCAGAGTATCCCGGTTAAGGTGTTGAGATATTTTCCAATAATTCCAAGATTCAGAAGAATGTTTAGATCTGAAAAGATGGCAGAAGCATTAAGGTGGCATTTCAATAATAAAAGCAGTGATGGAAAGATGCGACATCCCGTAGATTCTGTAACATGGAGCACAATTGATGAAAATTGGAAATCATTTTCAGCCGATCCACGTAGTCTCAGACTTGGTCTTGCTATAGATGGGTTTAATCCATTTTCCATGTTGAGTTCCAAATATAGTTGCTGGCCAATAATGCTTGTGCCATATAATTTGTCGCCTATGTTGTGCATGAAGAAGGAAAATATTATGCTAACACTTCTAATTCCAGGTCCAAAGCAACCGGGGAATGATATTGATGTATATATGGCGCCATTAGTAGAAGATTTGCATTACTTATGGAGTAGTGGAATTGAGACGTACGATGCATTTAGTAAGACACTTTTTAATATGAGAGCTATTTTATTATGGACGATAAATGATTTTCCAGCTTATGGTAATCTTGCTGGATGTTGTATAAAGGGTAAAAAGGCTTGTCCATTATGTGGTGTCAATACTCATCATCGATGGTTGAAATATAGTCGAAAGAATGTTTATATGGGTCATAGAAGATTTTTGCCTACTTCACATCCGTTGAGGAAAAAAAAGCTTGGTTTGATAACACTATAGAGGAAGGAAAGATGCCTAGAATTCTAACAGGTAAAAACATCTCTCTTATTTTGAAGGACTTTCTAAATGATTTTGGAAAAGGGCAGATTAAGGGAAAAAGTAAGAAAAGGAAGATCGATGACAGTAGTAAGGATGAAGATAATGAAGATGATAATTCTGTAAAAAAAGGAGCTATCAAGGTGGAAAAAAAGATCAATTTTTTTTGACTTGCAATATTGGAAGGTTAGTATTCAAATCTCATTTTTCTTTATTAATCTAAAAAAAGAATATATAGAAAATTTAAATGCTAATTTTTTTTGGTAGGAACTTCCATTGCGTCATAATTTGGACGTAATGCATGTTGAGAAAAATGTTTGTGAAAGCAGACTAAGTACAATGTTGCATGATAACAAATCAAAAGATGGGATTAATTGTAGACATGATTTAGAGGATTGGGGTATTCAGCATGGTCTTTATGCACAACCTCGTGGAACCAAAACATATCTTCCATCAGCTTCGTATACATTGTCAAAATTGGAGAAAAATATATTTTGCAAAAGGTTGTATGATTTCGAAGGCCCCGATGGTTATTGTTCAAATTTCAAAAAATGCTTATTATTGGTGGATTGTAAAATTAGTGGTTTGAAGTCTCATGATTATCATGTTTTAATGCAACAATTATTATCGGTTGCAGTAAGAGGTTTATTGCCAACCAGACCCCGAAATGCAATAATTCATCTATGTTCATTTTTCAATAAAATATGTCAACGTGTTCTTGATAGGGAGAAGTTGCAACAACTTGATGATGATATCGTTAAAATATTGTGTGAACTTGAAAGATATTTTCCACCCTCATTTTTCGATATTATGATACACTTGATAATTCATCTTGGAAGAGAAGCACGATTGTGCGGACCGGTTCATTTTCGTTGGATGTATCCTTTTGAAAGGTATATGTTATCCCGCCTTTTGGCAAGGCCGTGACACCAAAAAGTCGACTAGAAATCAATGACAGTCCATCTTGTAGGACGATTACATCACAAGTTCACCATGGATATCGATGAATTTTGTCCGAGTCCGGATCAGGCTACAATTGATAATACATGACAAGTAAAGCCATGCAAACCAACGTTCCAGGTTTCAAGTCAATCAGAGTTCGTATGCTCAAGATATAGTCGATACAAGATGAGGACATGACCTTGCTTCGAATCCATAGGCCGAGCCTTAGTTCGAATCCATAGAATGAGCCTTAGTTCGAATCCATAGGCCGAGCCTCAATTCGAATCCATCGGGCGAAGAACGTCAACTTGAATCGACCATAACTTGAGATCCACAAGTCCAAATACAATGAAATTTTCACAGAAGCTTAAACACATGATGAAGAATGTTCACACCAAATTTCAGCTCGATTGGATGATTTCTTGATCGATTCGAACCAAGGGTCGAATCGATCCCAAAGTGGGCCCCAGATCTCCAGATTTCGGCCATGTGGGCCCCCTGACGTATCAGAACTGGTCTTCCTTCATTTTAGGCAAAATATCTGCCTCCTACACCTATAAATAGAGCCCCTGGTCATTCAGAAAAGGGGTCGGACAATTCTAGGAGCTAAAGAGCGCCCAGACTCTACCAGATTTACTCAGAATCACCACTGCTTCCTTAGGTTCAGATTATAATCGTACAATCAGTTGTACTACATCAGAAGAAATTGTAATCATCAAGTGAACATCAATAAAATCATCAACTTCAGAGTGGACGTAGGCAAGATCGCCGAACCACTATAAATCTCGTGTTTATGTTCATTATTTCTGAATTGTGATACTCTGTTTGCTTAGATTTGAGATTTGTGTGTGAATATTGTTGATTTATATACATACACTGGTGCTTTCACAACATTCGGGGTTTGTGACCAATTTTGGCGCAAACACTTTGGTGCTTTCACCAAGAACTGAACTCAGGGATTCTACCGCTTGGAAGTTGAATTCGAAGGTTTAAAAGTTCAGATTTGAAAAGCTATGACGAGACAATCGAGCAGAAGGCCAAGGCCAGAACAAAGTCAGCACGAAGGGAGTCAAGAGGCTTCCTCAGGAGCAAACCAAGCATCGATCTTCATCACTAGGGATGATATGGAGACAATGATGAAGAGACAGGAGGAGATGATCCAGAATTTGCTTCAACAAATTGGACAACTTGGAGCGCAAAATCAAGGAACAACCAGAATCCAGAACGGAGCAGGACCATCTGGCGCAGCGCTGGAGCTGGGGGGCATACACTTAGGACATGTTGATCCGAACCTGGGAAGAGAGACAAGGACATCCGAGCAACCTGGTGGCAATAGAGGGATGAACGCTCATCCAGGGGGGCAGACACCCGAAAGCTCACACGGACTCGGAGGGCAGATCGAAGGTAGCGAACGAGGACTACAGCTTGGAGACAATGATAGATTGGCAGAGATGGTCAGGCGAGCCATGAGAGGCGGATTAGTAAACAGAGATCTTGAAGACGTGAACAGGAGTCCCTTTTCTCCTGCAATTAGGTTGGCTAGGAACCCACCAGAATTCAAACTGCCAATAGTGGAAAGATATGATGGAAGGACGGACCCTGCGGTCCATCTAACGAGGTATATAAGGCACATGGAAGTGCTGGGGGCATCACAGGAAGTCATGGCCCGGTGCTTTCCATTGTATTTGACAGACATAGCAGCTTTATGGTTCAGACAGCTAGAGAGCAGCTCCATTGGGACATGGACCGATTTGATTGAGAAATTTATGAGGCAATTCAGGGTTCACATTTCAAGACCCAAGAATGTGATGAGTTTGGCAACGCTAAAGCAGAAAGCTGGAGAGTCTTTGAGGAATATCCTGACGCGATTCAATGCGGCAGCAACATCGGTGTATCGGCCAGATCCATCCATGGTTATGATGGCAGCTGTGTCCGGAATAGCTGACGGCACAGAGTTCAAAAATTCATTAACTAAGGATCCGCCTATGGATCTAGGGGAATTCTATCACGAGGCAGAAAAGTTTTTGCGATTGGAAGACGCTAATGCTGAAAGAGAAGAAGGAGAGGGAATAGAAGTTTATGCACTTAAAGACAAAAAGCCTCTCGAAAATGATTCAGGCAAGGATAAAGGAAAACAAAAGGCTGAGGATAGTGGTGAGGGCCAAAGCGACTGCGGAGAGAGCCACGATTCGCCACCTACTCAGAGTTTAATGAGAGTTTGGAGCGAATCTACCGAGATACACGAGAGCAAGTTCCCTACCGTAGGCCAATACGAAGGGACCCCACTGTTGACGAGAGGAAATCAGACAGATATTGCTTGTTCCACGAACTGAATGGTCATAACACTAACGACTGTAGACATCTGAAGGATGAGGTGGAAGGGAAAATCAGGAACGGTATGCTACTTCAGTATGTGAGAAGGTGAGCTCCACCAGTGGAGCCAGGGCGACCACCATCTACATCAACTAGGGGTGACCCTGAGCCGGGACACCGTATGGTTATCAGTTAATTGAAATAATGATGAACAAGTCGTAAACCTCTCGCCAACACGGGTAAGTCATTTACACATGTGCGAGATCACGAGCGGTCCATAGGCATGCTCTGAATGACTATTAACCCTATCGTTGTGAGAGTTTACACTTTGACATCCTTGCTTTGCTTTTGTTTCATCTTGATTTGAATATTTGAACTTGATTTTGTTTAACATTTCTGCTAAAAGACTTATTTTCAATGAAAAATACTACTTGTGATTTCATAACGGCTAAGCCACTTACACATGTACGGGATCGTGAACGGTCCCTAGGCATGCTCTGGGATGGCGATAAACCATTGCAACAAAAAATCTGGGAATTCACCCGAACGTGAAACCTGTTATTGATGATACTAAGTCCCTCCCCGGGCACACTCAATTCGCCTCGAACAGACACCCGACTTTGAACAGTCACAAATTCGCCTCGAACAGGCACCCGACTTCGAATAGTCACAAATTCGCCTCGAACAGGCACCCGACTTCGAACAGTCACAAATTCGCCTCGAACAGGCACTCGACTTCGAACAGTCACAAATTCGCCTCGAACAGCCACCTGACCTCGAACGGTCACAATTCGCCATGAACGGCACCCGACCTCGAACGGTCAGGATTCGCCACGAACGGCACTCGACCACGAACGGTCACAACTCGCCTCGAACGACACCCCTCGCCTCAAATGGCTTGATCGCGAACGGTCGTCATTTGGGGCCATATAGAAATGGCTTGATCGCGAACGGTCGTCATTTGAGGTCATATAAAACTGTCAAACTCTTCGCAGGTTGTACCACAGGTCATCAACAGGATATGAACATCTAGCTTATGGCATTACAAAACACACCTTCCTATCGCAAGGCATGTTTTGGGGGGCAAATGTTATCCCGCCTTTTGGCAAGGCCGTGACACCAAAAAGTCGACTAGAAATCAATAACAGTCCATCCTGTAGGACGGTTACATCACAAGTTCACCATGGATATCGATGAATTTTGTCCGAGTCAGGATCAGGCTACAATTGATAAGACATGACAAGTAAAGCCATGCAAACCAACGTTCCAAGTTACAAGTCAATCCGAGTTCGTATGCTCAAGATATAGTCGATACAAGATGAGGACATGACCTTGCTTCGAATCCATAGGCCGAGCCTTAGTTCGAATCCATAGAACGAGCCTTAGTTCGAATCCATAGGTCGAACCTCAGTTCGAATCCATAGGGCGAAGAACGTCAACTTGAATCGATCATAACTTGAGATCCACAAGTCCAAATGCAATGAAATTTTCACAGAAGCTTAAACACATGATGAAGAATGTTCACACCAAATTTCAGCTCGATCGATTGGATGATTTCTTGATCGATTCGAACCAAGGGTCGAATCGATCCCAAAGTGGGCCCCAGATCTCCAGATTTCGGCCATGTGGGCCCCCTGATGTATCAGAACTGGTCTCCCTTCATTTTAGGCAAAATATCTGCCTCCTACACCTATAAATAGAGCCCCTGGTCATTCAGAAAAGGGGTCGGACAATTCTAGGAGCTAAAGAGTGCCCAGACTCTGCCAGATTTACTCAGAATCACCACTGCTTCCTTAGGTTCAGATTATAATCATACAATCAGTTGTACTACATCAGAAGAAACTGTAATCATCAAGTGAACATCAATAAAATCATCAACTTCAGAGTGGACGTAGGCAAGATCGCCGAACCACTATAAATCTCGTGTTTATGTTCATTATTTCTGAATTGTGATACTCTGTTTGCTTAGATTTGAGATTTGTGTGTGAATATTGTTGATTTATATTCATACACTGGTGCTTTCACAACATTCGGGGTTTGTGACCAATTTTGGCGCAAACAGTATATGAAAACACTCAAAGACTACGTAAGAAATTATGCACGACCTGAGGGGTGCATTGCAGAATCATATCTTGCCGAAGAATCCATGAGATTTTTTAGTGAATTTTTGAGTAAGTCGGTAGATATTGAAAAAAAAGATCGAAATGAAGATTATGAAGATAACACAATACTTGAAGGGCGTCCAATTTTAATGTCCAAATCAATTACATTGTCTTCCAATGAGAAAGAAATTGCTCATTTAGCTGTGTTAATGAATATGGCTATGGTGGAAACATTTTTAGAGTGAGTATATGTTATGTACCACTTTCATTGATTTGTTGTGCTTGTATTAGCAACTATAATTTAACATCACTTTTATCGTACTAGTTTGCATTTGGAGGAGTTGCAAAATTCAAACAAGCGCTTAGAAAAAATGCAACCTTACTGTGGAAAACCCATAGAGATAGCTTCGTTGATTGGATTAAAAGGAAGGTTTGTTAAAGAATTTCAATATTTTCATATATGAATTAATGAAATTACTTTTAAAATATGTTTGAATATTTCTTTAGATACCTATTGACTCAAAGGATCATGATAAAATATTAAAATGGATTGCATATGGTCCTAAAAAGACGGAATTCTCCTGCAAAGGATATATTATTAATGGACAACGATTTCTATTGGTCAGTTTAGCGACTAGATACAAAGCCAGTTAATCTGAAAATTAGAGACTTGATTACCCCTAATTTCTATTGCTACAATGCTTTAAAGATGTATTACTGAAATTTTTGCAATGTTTTTGTATATTTCTATGTTCAACTTAAACAAATGTATTTTTTAATAGAGTAAAACCAATAGCATGGAAACCAATTGCAAGCTATATGATTGGGGTGGGAGCAAAGAACTGGTTGCTGAAGGACGAGTGTACTCGAGTGATCCAAATCAGATAATTAATGGTATTCCTCTTGGACCAGATGCCAAGATAGTTTGGGTGGACAATCCGAAAAAAGAAGATGCATTTTTGTGGAGGCCTATAGTTGGCATGACATGTATTGGAGAAGCTATTGGTAAAAAAATAGCATGGCCAGAATCAACAGTGGTTGTTGAAACGGTTAACGCTAGCACATGTCCTGCTCCTATGATCAATGCTCCAACATCTTTTACGGTAACATGTTCATATTGCTAATATTCCTCTCAAAGAATTGTTGATAGCGTATTACCATTTTTTTTGTTATGTGATAGAGTGCAAATTTTTCTGCAAATACCAAATGCAAGTTGATTGATTTAGAGGGTACGAGAAAAATAGTAGCAGAAGGAACCGTGTCTTCAACAGTTCCAAATGCTTTGGTACATTCTGTTCCACTGGGACCAAATGCGATAAGAGTTTGGGTGGATGTTGTAAAAGTCCCAAATGCACCTCTATGGCGGCCTACATCCATCATGGAATGCTTATCAGATGCTATTGGCTCGACTGTAGCATGGCCTGTTGCGAATGTTAGAACGGGCTCAACTTCCATGTAAGTTTCACATCTTGTTTATATGCAATAGACAACAAAACTACTATAGTTTCATTTGATTAAATATGCTAGTGTAAATGAGCATTGATTGGCTATGAGCGGTTTTATTAAATCTCATAAATTCAAATCCATTGTTAATTCTCACTGACTTTGGGAAAAAATGTCCATTTAAAAAAAATTCTGACATTTTCTTTATTGATAGAGATATATAAATTCTAACATTTTCTTTATTGATAGAGATATATAAATTCTGACATTTAAAAAAAATTCTGACATTTTCTTTTCCGCCAAATAAACATAACAACCTAGCTATAAAAATTCTGATATGAACACTCACACACCTCCAAAGGCCCAACACATACCAAACTTGCATGCCACTTCCTTTTATCCTCCCTCATGCATACTTCTTTATGTCACACCTATATCCTCTTTTTCCTTCTTTCATTTTGGAATGCCTGTACACCATGCTTTACTCACGGCTATGCATGCACTACCAATGCTGAGCTTTCTCTGTCCCTTGCATACAACTACCCCTTGTCTTTCTCCGCCTTGCAAGCTACTTTAACATTAGATAGAAAGCTCTTCACCTGGTTTTGCTATCAAGCAATCTAACGTCACCACAAGGAAAACAATTTTGACCATAGAAGCTGTTACTCTGAAAACCTATAGTACCTCTAATGTTCATATTATTGTTTTAAATTGAATTCGTACAGTTATCCATAAGCTTCTCCCAATTTTCTATTATCGTTTTAAATTGAATTGCATATCAGTTATAATTTCTACAATGTTTTTGAACTTGGTTTAGTTACCACAAGGAGCGAGGATTGAACTAATTTATAATTTTTACGGTTATACTTAAATATAAGGTCTTTCAGGTTTCTTACTATTTTATGTTCATTTTCATATGATTAAACTTGTAATGTTAAAGTTTAATCTAGTTAAAAAAATTCAAGTAATTAACATGTTTAACCACACATATGACATACCTATCTAGTCCAGTTTCAGTTAGCATACATGAGACTTGAACCTGAATGAAACACAAGAAATTTGAGTGGAAACAAATGTCAATTTATTACTGGTAGCAAGTAGCAAACGATCCACACTCTTCCTCGTCCATTAGATATTGAAATGTGTTATTCATTTGCTATCTTCTTTAAGCATGTGTGGATTAGTGACATTGCTCTAGGTAGGAAAGTTTGCTTTTGGCAGGAAGATTTGGATTTAGGCAGAATAAATTGAATTTGAAATGTATGTCTGGAATTGATGAATTTGTTGGTTTTTTGTTTACTTTGGTAACATACGCAGCTCAAGGGGTTAGAGCTATGTTTCTTGCTAGGAATGTTTGGGCCTTATTTTAATAAGAAATGGCGACGCGGTCTAAAACCGTTTTGCTAGTCCAGTTCAGACTGGATCTGTGAGTTGTGATCAAATTTCCACATGTCGGTGCAGTCTAATTTCGAAGTGGCTGCATAGTCTCATTTTGAGTTGGAGGTGTGGTTTATCTTTATTTTGGGTGTTGTGAGGTGGAACTGGGGTGTTGGAGTTGTGACGCGGGTGGTGTTTGGTTGAAAATGATAAGTGAAGGTTTCAAGTGGTTGATGTATTCAGATTTCTGGAATGAAGTAGTGATAATAAATGTGAAGGAGGAGTCTGTGCGAGTGATTGACAGGGAGTGTTTTCGATAGTGAGTGTTGAAGCAGAAGATGGTGTATAGAAATTTGCTGAAATATGCGAGTTAAAAAAATTGGTTTGCTGGTGAAGTGTTTGAGGAATTGATGGAGAAGTTTGGGGTGGTAATGCAAGTGGAGGAGTTTATGGGTGGTAGGATGTTTTATGGAGTTAGGATAGTTGGAAATGTGCATAGGAGAAGATACAGAAATGTAATAGTGTAGCAAATTGAAATATGCATTGCGATTTTTTTTTTAAATACAAATGAAATGAGATGCAGACAATAACACAGAGATGAAAAGAGAGAGTGCACAAATGAAAAGTACAGTAGACAATGAACAAATAGAAAAGAAAATAACAGAACAGTGAATTGTTTTTTAGAACAAAGATGTTTTGAAATGCAACAAAGACAGGACATGGAAATGAGAATGCAACAATGAACTGAAAAAGTATGTAAACAATGTAACGTGATTTCTTCCTTTGGAGCAGTACTACTTAGTCAAGGCTTCGATAAAATTATAGCTATGCAGATTTGCATATTGAAGTGGTTTCTTCCTTTGGAGTTGCTGATGCATGTGTGTAGTTTAGTTTGTAAATATAATGCAGTTCCTCCGTTTTGACTTGTCTTTGTGCATTTGGTTTGATCTTGGTCATGCGTAGATTATATATTAAGAAGGACTGCTTCTTCACTTAGTATTTTGGTGATCAACTAGATCGTGAAATATAACTATGTTACTGTAGAGCAGTTTAGCTTCGTTAACTGAGCTAACCTACTAATTCGTATATTGGCTAGGTTTCGGCTTAACATACCATATAGTGATTTTTTGGCGCAGTTAAGCATTTTAGCATATGAAACTTCAAACTTTTAGATGGCGTTTACTCACTGACTTCAAATTTCTTCATTGCAGGTAATTAAAGATGGCGATGACACATTCTTCTTCCGTAGCAAGTAGCAAGCATATGAAACTTTTTAGATGCATGTTTTGTTGTTGGCATTTGGTGCGGACTTACTGTATTGATATTATATTTTTGTTTAACATATAACGTGTCTTTGTTTAACAGAATTTGTGGCAACTTGGTTTACTTTGTTATTTTTGTTTATGGATATTATTGAAACTTGGTTTATGGATGTCTTTTGTTTATTAATATTGTCTTAACTAGTTTATGTAACTAATTAATAGTTATTAGAACATGTTATATATACTAGTTGCTTGAATATACTCAAAATATAGTTCTGGAATATTCAAAAATAGAGTGGAATATTAAAGCTGTTATATAAATAGAAGACAGCGTTTGATTAATGCTGTCAATGAAGAAACGACAACGTTCAATTCGTGCTGTAATTATCTTTAAATAGTCAATAATAGCGTTTAGTACATGCTGTCGAAATAGTTGATGATTCAATAACAGCGTTTATAAAAAGCTGTTATAAACAGTTAAAGTAGAATTAAAACATCTCCGACAACTAAATTATTAACGTCGTAGAAACATAATACAGCATGTTTGAAAACGCTGTAAAAACATTATTGACAGCTTGTACGAAACGCTGTCAAAGTGATGTTTCAACAGCGTTTATCAAAAAGCTGTTGTAAGTTCTGTATATACGATAGCATGTCGTTATACAGCGTTTGAACTAACGTTGTTGTATCGTATTACATCGTTTATCAAACGCGGTTAAAAGCATTTTGTGGTGTAGTGCTACGTGGTCTAAACTAATAGTATTAGGGCTAATTATTAAGCCTACCTATTTAGTAGGGTGTCCAGAAAAGTAGTTTCCAAGCTTCGGTTTGTGTAATCAAGTACTCTACCCTACTTAACTATTGGCATAGCTCGAAAGGATGAGGTAAGCCCAAAGGTTATCCCTAATATAAAGGCTCAAATTGATTTTAGGCTTTATGCTAATCTTCAAAATCCGTTTTGAAATTAAAATAAAATTTTAAATTTTAAAGGTTAAACTAGAACTAAATAAAAATAATGTTTTAAATTTAAAAGGTTAAATTTAGAATAAATAATGACTTTATAAATGTTATATAATAATTTTCAAAATTGTTTTAAAATAAAATAATTACTTTCCAAAATTATTAATAAGTAATTAGATTAAATAAATAAATATATAAAAGTTAATTAATTTAACTAAATTAAATTACATATATATTGATATATGTAACATTATCTTAAAATGTTAAGGTAACATATATATATATATAACATTAACTTAAAATGTTAACGTAATATATATATATATATTGAAATTAATTATAATTAATTAAAATTGTTTTAATTAAGTAATTTAATTAAATGTTAATTAATAAATAATACAATACATATTTATAAGATATATGTGTATAACTATAAATGTTATAACGCATATATTCCATTTAAAAATTTTAAAATGAATAAAATGAAATTAATTAAAATGTTAATTAATTAAATAAGATTTAATAAATAAATTAATATAAGATTATTATATAAGTTAACTGAATTTATAAATGTTATACAATAATTGAACTTATATAATATAAGTGTATAATAAAAGGTGGAACTGTAAGAAACCCAATTAGATTTGAGGAATAAATACATACATATGGTATGCTTACCATGATTTCTGATGTGTCTGACTCTTAAATCACGAGGGTATTTCATAAGAAATACATTATTCCATAAATTAATACCACTTAATTAAATATATTAAAGATTGAGTCTTTAATATTAGTGTCATCCTCTATGATTTATATATTTATAAATTACTTGCATACTCTTTGGTAGTTGAGAAAACTCAAGCTAGGGATGTAATGTGTAGTAATATTAATATATTGGTTGGACGAGGTAAGATAACCATCTATATTTGTTAAGCAAACTCAAGGTACATATACTATACTTAGGCCATTACAAAATGGTAGGTATGAGTGAATGATTTCTTTCGTTTTGTTGAGCTAACACAAGGTCGAAATAAGATTAGGACAAAGACCACAGGTTAGGAGTTGTACATGATACAACCGATAAAGTGTTATCCATCACTTGCAGGACTATGATTTAAAACTCTAGGTCAGAATCCCAAGGCAAGCGAGTCCCAACACCCATTAGAGGAATCAAATGATTTCCATGTTTCTTTTAAGGGTTTGAGAAACATGTAATCCTAGTGGGAACCTTATTGGAAAAATGAAATGGTAACACTGTGTATAAACTAAATAAGCTACATCGGCAAATTTATGCATTAAATATAATTGATAAAATGTCTACCAATTAAAATATACAAATGAACTGAGACAAATAGAAATATAAAATATGCTTACCAATAAATTTTTGCACGTTGACTCATGCGAGCGCCTAATTACACAACTACTGAATACGTCCATAACTTGGCCACTTTTGCATTTAGTTGCCTGAGACTGTGTATTGTTTTTAATGAGTTTTGAACTTTAAAAACATAAAAGGATATGAATACTTGATCCATTTCCAATCATATATAAATCTTATAGGATGAACGATCATAACTCATAATGTACGAAACATCAATGAAATTAGTTCACTCGAAATAAGCAATTAAACCATAATGCAAGATCATGTATTTAATGTGATTGACTACAGTAAGGATCTTGTTGTGTTAGATGTAGCACTAGATTGAGCACTACAGGACATGTCTAAGAATTTAACCACTGAAACGTCAGTCTAATTGGTTTATGTAAAGTGCAACAAATTTGATATACTTAAGCGTTAAGAATGACCAAATGCACTTTTATAAAGAATTTGTAGTAAGGTTTCCTTTTGAATGGTTCGACCATTTAGAAAGGAAAGTGAATGTACGAGAGTGGATGTTACTTAAGGCATAGTTGGGATGAAGAGAGTGAATGGTCACTTTTTCTTTATGGAGTGACATCGGAAATGAGAATTGTGCAAAATAATAATAGACACTTAACATGGGATGAGAAATACGATTTCTATTCCAAACGTATTTTTATATAGAAAATTATTTTCTTTGAAATTTATTTCTTAGAGTTTAAGATATTTGATTGGAAAACTCTCAACTGTAAACAAGTTACATACTTACAGTAAATGAAACAAATAGTCAATATTAAGTTGTTGAATGGAGCTTCGTATTTCATATGCTATTATAGCAAAGGAGCATACCAAACAATAGTTTTTGTCGATAGCATCAAGTTACAAATTTGTTTTTATAAATATACCAAGTATTATATATGAAACAATCACTATTTTCAGTATTGAGTGAAAATATACATAGTTTTATTTAATATGAATATTTTGGATATTCATTATTAAAAAAACTATAGTAGTGGTATTTTTTTCATAAAAAAAGTGATGCATTGGAATATACGGAAGAATCTGAAATTATTGCAATAATTTTGGATTAGGGACAAAGCCATGATTTTGAGAAATAATTCTTTAATCATATGATTATGAATCATATGGTACGAGTGAATTATATCTCAAAGATAAAGGGAAAAACACCTATTCTATAGGAGCACATAAGAGTTGGTGAACTCTTCGAATCGAGACATATAGATGTATGCAATCGTATGTCTAATAATAACAAAACCTTTCACATACTTTATTAGATTCACCAATGAATTATCATAAACATGAACATGTGTATTCAATACACATGTTGATGTCCATGATAAGTTCATAAAATACAAAACGGAAGTAAATGAAATTGTTGCGATAAAAAATAAAATGATTCGATTTGATCGAATAGGTGGGTATATTGGAAAGTGTTTCGAACGTACCTCAAATGAATAAAGTTCAATCTCAAAAGTCACTCCTCACTGTGATAAATAATAATGTATCAATAAGGAGTAGTCGATCATTGTTGAATAAAGTATGATTGACAATGAGTAAAATTTAGTTAGCTTCTTTCTGTAAGGTCGTGTGCTTAAGAGTAGACACAAGGTTAAAATTAATTTCATCTTAAGAATATTTACAAAATCATAGAAGATAGAGTTTATAAAAAATGTCAACATATCCTAGGTCAAAGAGTAGGTAGGTTGTGTGAGTCAAAAGATTACACGTAATGATTATACGTGAGGGAACTTGTATGGATCACCCCAAAAGATTTCGGGAACGATCGTCATTGGATGATCAATTTATATTTCAAACATGAGTATCGCAAACTAAAAACAAATCTGTTTATATACAAAGCAATTCATATAGTGTTTATGAATACCTATTTCGTTGCACTAAGAAATAATTGTTGTTCCAAGAAATACCAACTTCATAGTGAAGGAATTTCATTTAGAAATTGTTGGTAGAAAATGGATTTGGATATAATCAATGATGCAACTGCTTACATGGGATGAAATAAAATTAAACAAATCTAAAAGAACATAATGCATTAGAGTGTATAATAAGTATTCTCACACATTGAAGAGAAACTATGATTTTGTTATCAATATCGAGAAAAGATAATCCTCGGTTGTAAATTAAATCATTAAGAGTATTGAGTTTGCTATATGCTATAGTGCTCAAATCAGAAAGGATTCCAAGTATGTTATTAAAATATGTTGATAGTTGTACCCGAAGGGATATAATCCATCAACCATAAATGTATCTTCAAGAGAAAGACTAATGCAGTAGGAATATTATGAGCAACATTGATAAGAATAACATCGTAAATTTCAGTTGTTGAAATTAGTGTAATAGATTCATCATTAAAAATGCTTAGATTAATTTGGATTTTATTCACAAAATTATCGCCCAGTACAACTTTGCATTTTAGTACATATGTGTCGTAACAAAAAATTCTAAATAATGATTCAGAATAGAGTGCATGCATATAACTACCAAAGTATCTCAAAGTCAGTGGGAGCAATATTGAGTTTGTGGGTTTTCGGATATGATCTAAGAATAGATATGTAAGTATCATTCAATAAGTGTAAAGGCCCGCAAATCTGTACCCCTTTGAGCCGACAAAAATCCACAACAATTCAGCTCGAAGTAGAACAAAAGTGCGAATCTTTAGGGTTGAAAAGAAGAGGTAGAAGAAGGCAGAAGAAAAAGAAACAGAAACAATATCAGAATCTCACATTCGCAGGGGAACAATATATATTAGATGAATGAATAATCTTTATAACAAAGAACTATATCAGTTTATACATACATCATCAGAGTTTACAGCAACAACACACATCACTGGACAGTTATATAAACTTGTCCTCATAGCAGAATACACAGCGGAATAATACTAGTATATGTGATACGTCTCGCCATCCAGCTCGCCTCTAGATCTCCACAGCAACTTCTGAATTCCAGAATGACCTGATATCCTGACTCTAGGCTGCCCGTGTGGAAAATTATGGGCACCCAGAGTTTAGAAAGGGAACAATAAACTCCAGGTCAGTCGTGGGACTGGTGTGAGATCTTAGAAACAGTTATTTTCACAAAGAAAATAAAAGAAATTCGCAATGCTTTTGGAAAATGAAACTACCATAAGACCTCCCACCACACACACAATGCAATCGCAGACTTGGAGGAGATTTCTTTTTATGATAGTCAAATATGCTTAATACGAGAAAACTCTTTTGATATTATTACTAGTGCATAGTGTGAAAATCCTTTCGAAAATATAATATTAATCTTAGCCAGCATAGGTACCATTATATTATGCCTGCTATAACTGCCACCTGAGGTGACAGGTTATACAAATTGCAATCGTAAAGGGCTCGTATTGTTTCTTTGGATTTTCCAACAAATGGTCAGGCTAAGGAACTTCCTATGCCACATGGGTACGCCTCTGGAGGGACGTCCCAAGAACTAACTAGCTCTCTGCCAACACAAGGCCGGGTTACCTCTTACTAGGTAACTACTACACGAGTATGCCACCCCTCGGTCGTTTGCGACCTTTATTCGAGGGCCCTCGATCACAAAGCAACAATCAGACAGTAAATAAGACTGATGCCACCAAACAGGTAAAGCATCTTGGCTCCATACCATGATACCACCTTTTTCCAAAAGGAAATGACATACCCTAAAGGGAGCGACCCTCATAACCTTGCCGCATTTTCCTATTTTGACCATTTCCGGGGTGTGAGGTCCGATGAGGTCTCGTCCACAAAGCTACACTTTACACGAAAGCCATGCTTTGATCACAAATGATCAACGAATGATCATCAACACACAACAACACTTAGCATGCAACACTACCAAATTGGGAGTATATCACTGATAACCTTCAACTACATAACCTCTGAGCTCGTACGTCTCAAAGAAGGGTATTAAGCTAAGAGAATAAATTCTCTGCCACCAAACAGAAATGTATTTGAAAGAAATCTGCTTTATATCTCTAAGTGTAGTGTTAGACATACGACCAAATAAGTCTGTTCTGGGTTCGAACAGAACCGAAGGCACTTCGTCCAAATAAAGGAAGAAGCCCTTGCAAATCCTGTCTTCAATTGCAATCCATAACGTCGTATCATTATTCAGAATGGGTTATATGACACAAATTCCTCTCCCAGCTAAACCGAATAATGAGCGCTTGTTTTTAAAAACAAATTCAAGTGCCATTTCAAAGGCCAATATTGATAGTCGGTTATTTAACTATCAAACAACATTCACAACAATCATCAGATTTAAATAATTTTCCCAAATTATTTATTTTCAAAATATCTTCACAAGATATATATTTTCCCACACTTCAACATTTTGAAAACCAATTTCAAATCATTTTCCACTAGCAGGATAATATTTCCGAAATTATTTATTTCCACTGTGAATCCGAATTTCCAAATTTTCACCGATATATGATTTTCAAATCGATTTCCAATTATTCGCTTTCAAACACCAAATCAAATTAAAAATTGATTTCTCAATTTCATTTCAAACCCCAAATCAAATTCCAAATTGATTTCTAAATTTATTTCAAAACCAAATCAAATTTCAAATTGATTCCCAAGTCTATTCTCAATAGAACAGAACATTCGCAAATTTATTTCTGAATTTCTTTCCAAATACCAAATCATTTTACAAATCGTTTTCCAAATTTATTTCAACACAAAAATTCATTTTCATTCAACACTAAATAAATTTTCATATCGATTTCCCAAAGATTTATTTTCAAATACCAAATCAATTATCAAATTGATTCCTAGAAATTTATCACCTTCTAAATAAATCTCTTTATTCTTTCCAAATTATTCAAATTCCATTTTCAATAAATTCTTCAACTTTTACACAATATTATTCAAAACCCATTTATTAATATCTTTTTCCATATTTTGGAAATAATTCGATAAGATTTTAAAAATCAACTTTATGCTTTTTAATTCCTTCTTTTAAATTTATTCAATTCTTAAGAATTAATTTACTTAAAGTTTCCTACTTTAATTTCAAAAATCCAATTTTATTTATTTCTGGTATCCAACGATACCAAAAATACATTCGGCTAAATTTTATACAATTTATTAATATTCGAATAAAACGAACAATTAAATTTCCATTTTAAAATTTAACTAAAAATTTTCTTTTTCATCATTTTAATTAATTAATAATTGAATTTTATCGAATGGTTTAGTTTAAACAAATATTTAAATTTTAATCAAATTTTCCTTTTGTAATAATTTGATAACTAAAATAAATTAAATAAATAAGTTGAACAAATAATTTTTTTTTATATATATAATTTCCAAAACCTTATATATATATATATATTTTACTGACTACTGTACTTCACCATAAAAATTATATTTTCCTACATGCATATATATATATATATAAATTGAAAACCGCATATATATTTTTCACTATATAGATCTTTCTTCCTGTATATATAGCATATCAATTAAATTTAGATTGAAAAGTAAAAACAATGAATCGAACCTCACAGCCTCGGGACGAACATCGTTGCAGCCCACCTACGATCCCCGTGCTCTGCCTCCCCTTCGCGAATGCCATCGTCCCCTACTCGAATCGAAAGCCGCTGTTGAATATGCGTCTATATGATTTTTGTTTGATGATAATAAACATATATACATTTATTTAAATGTATTTGATAATGTACTATTTCATTTTTCACAGATTAAATGACAATATGTCTAGTAGAAACCTTGGGGGCAGCACGTAGGCAGGGTTTTGCCGAAGCTGGGTAAATTCTGTGTTGTTCTGTTTCTGTTATTTATATTCTGCAATATCTGTGCTGTTTTTATTCTGCTGTGTTCTGTATTAAAATTGATATAACTTCCGCAATAATTTTAATAATTGATAGTATCACCCTATTCACCCCCCCCTCTAGGGTGAAATCGATCCTACAAGTGGTATCAGAGCTAGGAATAGGAGTCAATTATTTTCTGTTTATAAAAATTCAATTTTTTTTTCAAAAATCAATTTTTGTTTTAAAAATTTGAATTTTTAAAATGGCGTCTTTTAATAATGCTTTTGCTGAGGGTCAGTCGATAGTTAGACCACCAATGTTCAATGGTGAATATGCTTATTGGAAAAATAGGATGAAAATTTTTCTAGAAACCATTGACGCTTGGAATATAGTTGAGACTGGATATAACAAACCAACTATAATGGTGAACAATCAGGAAATAGAAAAACCAAAGGATCAATGGACAGAATTAGAAAACAAATTACAAATTACTAACGCCAAAGCAATGAATTCTATTATTTGTTCATTAGATCAAATTGAATTTAATCGTGTTTCACATTGTTCATCTGCGCAGGAAATATGGCACACTCTCGAAGTGACTCACAAAGGAACATCTCAAGTCAAAGAATCTCGCCTTGCTATGCTAAGCAGCGAATATGAGAACTTTACAATGGCGAAGGAAGAAAATGTCAAAGAGATGTACGGACGACTTTCCAATATCGTATACAAATCGAAAGCTCTCGGAAAATCATACGCCGAACTGGAAATAGTCCGAAAAATCCTCAGAGTCCTTCCACGAAGCTTTGAAGCCAAAGTGACTGCAATTCAAGAATCACAAGATTTGAAACAGTTGAAAGTTGAAGAACTCATCGGAAATCTCACCACATATGAGCTAGAGATAAAATTCAAAGAAGAGCGTGAAGGAGGAGATACTCGGAAGAAATCGATAGCTCTTAAAGGAACAACTGAAAGTGATGATGATGACGATGATGATGGTGCAAAAGAACTAGAGCTGTTAATAAGAAAATTCAAAAAGTGGAATCAGAAACACGGAAATCCAGCTCTAAACCAAAAGATAAAAAGCAGAATAGCAAAAGTATTTGACAGCCCAGACAAACAGAAGATCATATGTTACGAGTGCAACAAACCCGGTCATATCAGTCCCGACTGTCCACAAAATAAATTCAGCCGTGGAAAGAAACAGAAAAAGAAAAGTTTTGCAGCCACTTGGGATGAAACGGATGAGGATGATAAAAGCACTGGCAGTGAAAGCGAAAAAGCGGATTTGTGCCTTCAAGGTAATATAACTGACAGTGACGATGACGAGCCAAGTGAGGTATCAAAACTTACCCATTCTGAGTTGCTTATTTATTTCCATGAAGTAAACGGCTGTTTTGAACGATTTAGGGAAAGATACGCTAAACTTGAATCACAAAGAGATAGTTTGATAGAATCAAATGAACAGCTTGAATAGTTAGTTAAAAACTATCAAAGTAGAATCCCTAAGTGTGATAAGTGTCCAACATTCGAAGATGAGATTAAAAAATCAGAAATTAATATAAAATCACTTGAAAATGAAATTCTGATTTTGAAAGAAAATGAAAATACTAGGAGAGAGAATTCTATTAAAAAGTGCACCCAATTATTAAACGAAAATGAATCTCTCAAAGCACAAGTCCAACAACTGTCAACGACTTTAGGAAAAATTTCCAAAAGTGAAAGATCGTTGAATATGCTATTAGAAAAACAAACTGTCAATATTGATAGACAAGGACTTGGGTATACTCAAACTGAACGGTATAGAAGGGAAACTAAACAAGTCAACTTGATGTGCACTATTTGTAGACAAACTGGACACGATCAAAATAATTGTTGGTATAGACCCAAACATGTGAAAACAATTCCAATTTGGGTTCCAAAAGGCACAAATATAGAATCTCTCAAAGTTAAACAAATCTGGGTGCCAAAAGGAACATATATAGAAAGTTATGGGTCTTCACAAAATTATTTTTCAAATTATTCTGCCACTAACAACCATGGACCTATAAAAACAAATAGGTCACAAAAATATTCTACCGTGTAGGTGTGGTGGCAGGCTAAGGAACACCATCGGTGTTATCTAGATTCTGGCTGTTCCAGAAACACAACAGGCGACAATTCAAAGTTCCTTAGCCTAGTATAAAGGTGACAGATTCACAAGGACAACAACGAAAGATTATCGTACAGGTAAAACAGGTAATTGTATTTATTATCAAACGATAAATTAAATGTGATAATCTGCACCATAATCTGAATTAAATCAGCTAGTTATATGAAATAATTGATGATGTTAATTCCGACTTATTCAAAATGTTGACCAATTATCATTGAATAGAAATTGCTTGGATTAATTAATTGATTGATTACTGATTACTCATGCTACAAGTGGATATATTTGCTTATCTGTTCTGACACTATGATTATTGCTTGTATATTTCAACGGCTTCAATTCAAAAAGGATGTTACAAATGATTTTATGAAATTTGGTGAATTTTCACAGTCTGGTCTATAACATTGAAAATGATGAGTGAAAGAAAAATACAGATGCAGATTACACTGGCAATCTAGTTGATGAAAAATTACTAGTGGAACGTGATTTAACATTCAGTAATTGCATCATTTTTTTAAAGAAAATATCTGCATATTTTTCAAATATTTTTAAATTAACAGATATTTTTCTTAAATAAACCCTTCAAGAAAATCATTTTTGACCTTGTTTCAGACTTGTTAGTTCAGAAAAATTGATTTTATAATTATTTTTGAAATTGATTTTAAATCACTACTTTAACTAGTCTGACCCCCTACTAATTATCGAAAAGATAAATAGTGATTGAAAAAGTGATGAGTGTTGATATTAATCATATATTATAACTCGAGACGGTATATTTAATAAAATTCTTTAGAAATTTAAACAAGAGTTATAAAAATTTTGTTTGGCAAAAATTTCACGACCATTTCTATATCTATCATTTTTCTATCAACCATCACTCATCAAAATCCAATATAGTAAGTCAATATGTGGTATTTTAAACGGGAATCATTCATTTTTCATTTTATTATATTTTTAACAAATAAAAACATCCAAAGAATTCACTCTCATTTAAAAGTCCTCACGGTTATGCATGGGTGAATTACTTTGAATTTGTTATGTGCTTCCATACTCATTTAAAAGTCCTCACGGTTATGCATGTATGGAACACATTTCAAAAATTGATTAATTAAATATAAAAATAATAGACAAGTTGATTCTAATCCCATTTAAAAGTCCTCATGGTTATGCGTGGTTAGAAGATACTTGAATTCATTTTTTAAAATTTTGAAATACTACTAATCTCATTTAAAAGTCCTAACGGTTATGCATGGTTAGTAGATATTCAAATTCCTGTTATAAATATACCACAAATAGACCCAACTATATGGTTTTATATGATGACATTATCCCTATCATTCTAAAGTGGAATATGCGTCAAACAGAGTATTTATGATTTTTGTTTGATTTTTCTATTGAAATTTAATATTTATACTCGATTGGGAATTAATATTATTTTAATGTCAATCACTTTATCTCTATTTTTTCTAGCACTATTATTCTTTTGCTGATAACAAAAGGGGGAGAGAAAAGTTAAGATTTTGAAAATAAAGGTCAAATATTTTCTAATTGCATCAAAGCTCATTTGAATATTTTATTCGCATGCATATATGTAGGGGGAGTATTGTGTAGAGAGGGAGCATATAAATAGGGGGAGCAAACTGAATATTCAAATACATTTAAAATAGTCAAAATCTTAAATATATGTTTGTTATCATCAAAAGGGGGAGATTGTTGAATATGCGTCTATATGATTTTTGTTTGATGATAATAAACATATATACATTTATTTAAATGTATTTGATAATGTACTATTTCATTTTTCACAGATTAAATGACAATATGCTGAATAAAATTAAATTACACAGAATTTGAATTCAAACAGAAATTTTATTCAAACAAATTTTTATTACAATTTTTGAATAGTACACATTCAGGCTCTCACTATATCTATACAATTTCTGAATACATCACAATTCACTTTTACATTAATAACCTCACTACATATCACTCACTCTCGTATTTTGTCTTCAACTGCATTCCAGTCTGATTCCAGCATCCGAGTAATCTGCAAAAATATTCTCAAACGCAGTAAAATTGAAAAAGAAATATTTTTGCAATATAAAATAAAATGTGGATTTTGAAAATATTATTTGCCTCAGTTATTTGGGTTGTTCGTCATCATTTATATTTGAATTCATCATACACGAACTTGTGACATACACAGTGTATCACTGTACATGCCACAAGGCCGTACACACCGATATATGTATATACACTTGATATAGTAACAGGGACAGGTGAGCACAGGTCAAACCCAAACCAAAAACCGGATTCAACACAGGTGCGATAAAATAATGTCACAACTTTCTGCACAAGGTCAAATCCGAGTTCATGCTGGATTCAACTCAAGTGTCACAAAAGACCAATTCAGGAAATGCCACAGTGGAGTACTACAAGTAATTATGAAATGAAGACTCAAGAGAGTTCAAACATTTCAAGATTACAATGCAACCAGATTAATGAAACAAAGTATACAAGATGAACCAGATTCAAGTCCGAGAAAAGACCACAGTTATGAACAAGTAATCAAAACATCAAACGGACATGAAGCCGAGAATCAATGTATCAAAAACAATGAAGGCTACAGCAAAATCCAGTGCCAACATGAACCAGATGAACAATTAACTCGAACAGTAACAAATAAATCATGCAGTATCATTAAGAAGACCAGACAACATCACATTGCAACTATATTGGAATACAAATGCATCACATATACGGCAACTTCAAAATGAAACATATGCACCAGCAAACTATGGCTAAATACAAGTGTCGACCAGAATCGAGCTTCACATGTACAGGGTGCAGTGATGCAAAAATCACAAGGAATTCAATCTAGTGTCGAAATCAACAGTTTCATCTCAAAGTTATCAAGAGCTGTTGCTAACAGAGAAAATACCAAAGTCAAGGCCGCAAGTATATTAAGGGACTGAAGTCAACAAAATGCCAGCAAAATGGAAACCGTGGTGAGCAAGGAATTAATCACTATCAATTCAAAGCCGTGTCAATCAAGGAAACAAAATATACGTTTTTAGAACAAGTCAGAAATCATCACGTTCATCCATATAAAATCGTACAGCCGAGTTTAAATCATCAGACGAATTCGTATATGAAATGCGAACGAAAATATAGGAACTGGAATCCTATATAAACAATGCTAACATCATCGGCAAAAGGATCAGATTCGAGTACGAGCAAAAACAACAAACCAATAAAATACAATTCCAAAATCATCTTCCAACTCGAATCAAAGATCGAGCTCAAGTACGAAAACACTAAAGCACAAAAGCATAAAATACATACCGAAGCAAGGAAAGAACTCGATCAACGAAGCAGCCGAAGTGAGCAACATGAGGAACGATCGATCAAGGCTACACGCGAATAATCACCGAATCGATCAACATAAAGTTGGCTCTTCGAAAGCCCTAATTTGGATCAAGGACGAAAGCTCTAATTTCGCAAAGAGAACGATCGAGAGAACAAAGCCGCCACTAACCAAAATAAAAAGAACGGGCCGAATAATAAACAAAAGGGGCCGGCTATTTTAATAAGGGTGTTAGTTATAGGGCTTTTGTTTTAAATTGTTTTTTAAATTGCCTTTTAAATCGTTTTTAAATTTAAACTGTTATTTTACTAGTCGTGTGACTAGGGGACAATCTACGTGGCGTAGATTGAGAATTCGCAACTCAGTGGCTGAGTTGTGGCAGGGTTTTGAGCGTAGAGTTAGCATTAGTCGGTAGCGGGTGTCGCAAGTTTACGTGTGTAAGCGTCTGACTATCTAATTTCTAGTAGAAACCTTGGGGGCAGCACGTAGGCAGGGTTTTGCCGAAGCTGGGTAAATTCTGTGTTGTTCTGTTTCTGTTATTTATATTCTGCAATATCTGTGCTGTTTTTATTCTGCTGTGTTCTGTATTAAAATTGATATAACTTCCGCAATAATTTTAATAATTGATAGTATCAACCTATTCACCCCCCCCCTCTAGGGTGAAATCGATCCTACAAGTGGTATCAGAGCTAGGAATAGGAGTCAATTATTTTCTGTTTATAAAAATTCAATTTTTTTTTCAAAAATCAATTTTTGTTTTAAAAATTTGAATTTTTAAAATGGCGTCTTTTAATAATGCTTTTGCTGAGGGTCAGTCGATAGTTAGACCACCAATGTTCAATGGTGAATATGCTTATTGGAAAAATAGGATGAAAATTTTTCTAGAAACCATTGACGCTTGGAATATAGTTGAGACTGGATATAACAAACCAACTATAATGGTGAACAATCAGGAAATAGAAAAACCAAAGGATCAATGGACAGAATTAGAAAACAAATTACAAATTACTAACGCCAAAGCAATGAATTCTATTATTTGTTCATTAGATCAAATTGAATTTAATCGTGTTTCACATTGTTCATCTGCGCAGGAAATATGGCACACTCTCGAAGTGACTCACAAAGGAACATCTCAAGTCAAAGAATCTCGCCTTGCTATGCTAAGCAGCGAATATGAGAACTTTACAATGGCGAAGGAAGAAAATGTCAAAGAGATGTACGGACGACTTTCCAATATCGTATACAAATCGAAAGCTCTCGGAAAATCATACGCCGAACTGGAAATAGTCCGAAAAATCCTCAGAGTCCTTCCACGAAGCTTTGAAGCCAAAGTGACTGCAATTCAAGAATCACAAGATTTGAAACAGTTGAAAGTTGAAGAACTCATCGGAAATCTCACCACATATGAGCTAGAGATAAAATTCAAAGAAGAGCGTGAAGGAGGAGATACTCGGAAGAAATCGATAGCTCTTAAAGGAACAACTGAAAGTGATGATGATGACGATGATGATGGTGCAAAAGAACTAGAGCTGTTAATAAGAAAATTCAAAAAGTGGAATCAGAAACACGGAAATTCAGCTCTAAACCAAAAGATAAAAAGCAGAATAGCAAAAGTATTTGACAGCCCAGACAAACAGAAGATCATATGTTACGAGTGCAACAAACCCGGTCATATCAGTCCCGACTGTCCACAAAATAAATTCAGCCGTGGAAAGAAACAGAAAAAGAAAAGTTTTGCAGCCACTTGGGATGAAACGGATGAGGATGATAAAAGCACTGGCAGTGAAAGCGAAAAAGCGGATTTGTGCCTTCAAGGTAATATAACTGACAGTGACGATGACGAGCCAAGTGAGGTATCAAAACTTACCCATTCTGAGTTGCTTATTTATTTCCATGAAGTAAACGGCTGTTTTGAACGATTTAGGGAAAGATACGCTAAACTTGAATCACAAAGAAATAGTTTGATAGAATCAAATGAACAGCTTGAATAGTTAGTTAAAAACTATCAAAGTAGAATCCCTAAGTGTGATAAGTGTCCAACATTCGAAGATGAGATTAAAAAATCAGAAATTAATATAAAATCACTTGAAAATGAAATTCTGATTTTGAAAGAAAATGAAAATACTAGGAGAGAGAATTCTATTAAAAAGTGCACCCAATTATTAAACGAAAATGAATCTCTCAAAGCACAAGTCCAACAACTGTCAACGACTTTAGGAAAAATTTCCAAAAGTGAAAGATCGTTGAATATGCTATTAGAAAAACAAACTGTCAATATTGATAGACAAGGACTTGGGTATACTCAAACTGAACGGTATAGAAGGGAAACTAAACAAGTCAACTTGATGTGCACTATTTGTAGACAAACTGGACACGATCAAAATAATTGTTGGTATAGACCCAAACATGTGAAAACAATTCCAATTTGGGTTCCAAAAGGCACAAATATAGAATCTCTCAAAGTTAAACAAATCTGGGTGCCAAAAGGAACATATATAGAAAGTTATGGGTCTTCACAAAATTATTTTTCAAATTATTCTGCCACTAACAACCATGGACCTATAAAAACAAATAGGTCACAAAAATATTCTACCGTGTAGGTGTGGTGGCAGGCTAAGGAACACCATCGGTGTTATCTGGATTCTGGCTGTTCCAGAAACACAACAGGCGACAATTCAAAGTTCCTTAGCCTAGTATAAAGGTGACAGATTCACAAGGACAACAACGAAAGATTATCGTACAGGTAAAACAGGTAATTGTATTTATTATCAAACGATAAATTAAATGTGATAATCTGCACCATAATCTGAATTAAATCAGCCAATTATATGAAATAATTGATGATGTTAATTCCGACTTATTCAAAATGTTGACCAATTATCATTGAATAGAAATTGCTTGGATTAATTAATTGATTGATTACTGATTACTCATGCTACAAGTGGATATATTTGCTTATCTGTTCTGACACTATGATTATTGCTTGTATATTTCAACGGCTTCAATTCAAAAAGGATGTTACAAATGATTTTATGAAATTTGGTGAATTTTCACAGTCTGGTCTATAACATTGAAAATGATGAGTGAAAGAAAAATACAGATGCAGATTACACTGGCAATCTAGTTGATGAAAAATTACTAGTGGAACGTGATTTAACATTCAGTAATTGCATCATTTTTTTAAAGAAAATATCTGCATATTTTTCAAATATTTTTAAATTAACAGATATTTTTCTTAAATAAACCCTTCAAGAAAATCATTTTTGACCTTGTTTCAGACTTGTTAGTTCAGAAAAATTGATTTTATAATTATTTTTGAAATTGATTTTAAATCACTACTTTAACTAGTCTGACCCCCTACTAATTATCGAAAAGATAAATAGTGATTGAAAAAGTGATGAGTGTTGATATTAATCATATATTATAACTCGAGACGGTATATTTAATAAAATTCTTTAGAAATTTAAACAAGAGTTATAAAAATTTTGTTTGGCAAAAATTTCACGACCATTTCTATATCTATCATTTTTCTATCAACCATCACTCATCAAAATCCAATATAGTAAGTCAATATGTGGTATTTTAAACGGGAATCATTCATTTTTCATTTTATTATATTTTTAACAAATAAAAACATCCAAAGAATTCACTCTCATTTAAAAGTCCTCACGGTTATGCATGGGTGAATTACTTTGAATTTGTTATGTGCTTCCATACTCATTTAAAAGTCCTCACGGTTATGCATGTATGGAACA
This sequence comes from Allium fistulosum, assembly GCA_030737815.1. Taxonomy (NCBI): domain Eukaryota; kingdom Viridiplantae; phylum Streptophyta; class Magnoliopsida; order Asparagales; family Amaryllidaceae; genus Allium; species Allium fistulosum. The sequence continues at coordinate 316,582,770 of CM060904.1, forward strand.
CATTTCAAAAATTGATTAATTAAATATAAAAATAATAGACAAGTTGATTCTAATCCCATTTAAAAGTCCTCATGGTTATGCGTGGTTAGAAGATACTTGAATTCATTTTTTAAAATTTTGAAATACTACTAATCTCATTTAAAAGTCCTAACGGTTATGCATGGTTAGTAGATATTCAAATTCCTGTTATAAATATACCACAAATAGACCCAACTATATGGTTTTATATGATGACATTATCCCTATCATTCTAAAGTGGAATATGCGTCAAACAGAGTATTTATGATTTTTGTTTGATTTTTCTATTGAAATTTAATATTTATACTCGATTGGGAATTAATATTATTTTAATGTCAATCACTTTATCTCTATTTTTTCTAGCACTATTATTCTTTTGCTGATAACAAAAGGGGGAGAGAAAAGTTAAGATTTTGAAAATAAAGGTCAAATATTTTCTAATTGCATCAAAGCTCATTTGAATATTTTATTCGCATGCATATATGTAGGGGGAGTATTGTGTAGAGAGGGAGCATATAAATAGGGGGAGCAAACTGAATATTCAAATACATTTAAAATAGTCAAAATCTTAAATATATGTTTGTTATCATCAAAAGGGGGAGATTGTTGAATATGCGTCTATATGATTTTTGTTTGATGATAATAAACATATATACATTTATTTAAATGTATTTGATAATGTACTATTTCATTTTTCACAGATTAAATGACAATATGCTGAATAAAATTAAATTACACAGAATTTGAATTCAAACAGAAATTTTATTCAAACAAATTTTTATTACAATTTTTGAATAGTACACATTCAGGCTCTCACTATATCTATACAATTTCTGAATACATCACAATTCACTTTTACATTAATAACCTCACTACATATCACTCACTCTCGTATTTTGTCTTCAACTGCATTCCAGTCTGATTCCAGCATCCGAGTAATCTGCAAAAATATTCTCAAACGCAGTAAAATTGAAAAAGAAATATTTTTGCAATATAAAATAAAATGTGGATTTTGAAAATATTATTTGCCTCAGTTATTTGGGTTGTTCGTCATCATTTATATTTGAATTCATCATACACGAACTTGTGACATACACAGTGTATCACTGTACATGCCACAAGGCCGTACACACCGATATATGTATATACACTTGATATAGTAACAGGGACAGGTGAGCACAGGTCAAACCCAAACCAAAAACCGGATTCAACACAGGTGCGATAAAATAATGTCACAACTTTCTGCACAAGGTCAAATCCGAGTTCATGCTGGATTCAACTCAAGTGTCACAAAAGACCAATTCAGGAAATGCCACAGTGGAGTACTACAAGTAATTATGAAATGAAGACTCAAGAGAGTTCAAACATTTCAAGATTACAATGCAACCAGATTAATGAAACAAAGTATACAAGATGAACCAGATTCAAGTCCGAGAAAAGACCACAGTTATGAACAAGTAATCAAAACATCAAACGGACATGAAGCCGAGAATCAATGTATCAAAAACAATGAAGGCTACAGCAAAATCCAGTGCCAACATGAACCAGATGAACAATTAACTCGAACAGTAACAAATAAATCATGCAGTATCATTAAGAAGACCAGACAACATCACATTGCAACTATATTGGAATACAAATGCATCACATATACGGCAACTTCAAAATGAAACATATGCACCAGCAAACTATGGCTAAATACAAGTGTCGACCAGAATCGAGCTTCACATGTACAGGGTGCAGTGATGCAAAAATCACAAGGAATTCAATCTAGTGTCGAAATCAACAGTTTCATCTCAAAGTTATCAAGAGCTGTTGCTAACAGAGAAAATACCAAAGTCAAGGCCGCAAGTATATTAAGGGACTGAAGTCAACAAAATGCCAGCAAAATGGAAACCGTGGTGAGCAAGGAATTAATCACTATCAATTCAAAGCCGTGTCAATCAAGGAAACAAAATATACGTTTTTAGAACAAGTCAGAAATCATCACGTTCATCCATATAAAATCGTACAGCCGAGTTTAAATCATCAGACGAATTCGTATATGAAATGCGAACGAAAATATAGGAACTGGAATCCTATATAAACAATGCTAACATCATCGGCAAAAGGATCAGATTCGAGTACGAGCAAAAACAACAAACCAATAAAATACAATTCCAAAATCATCTTCCAACTCGAATCAAAGATCGAGCTCAAGTACGAAAACACTAAAGCACAAAAGCATAAAATACATACCGAAGCAAGGAAAGAACTCGATCAACGAAGCAGCCGAAGTGAGCAACATGAGGAACGATCGATCAAGGCTACACGCGAATAATCACCGAATCGATCAACATAAAGTTGGCTCTTCGAAAGCCCTAATTTGGATCAAGGACGAAAGCTCTAATTTCGCAAAGAGAACGATCGAGAGAACAAAGCCGCCACTAACCAAAATAAAAAGAACGGGCCGAATAATAAACAAAAGGGGCCGGCTATTTTAATAAGGGTGTTAGTTATAGGGCTTTTGTTTTAAATTGTTTTTTAAATTGCCTTTTAAATCGTTTTTAAATTTAAACTGTTATTTTACTAGTCGTGTGACTAGGGGACAATCTACGTGGCGTAGATTGAGAATTCGCAACTCAGTGGCTGAGTTGTGGCAGGGTTTTGAGCGTAGAGTTAGCATTAGTCGGTAGCGGGTGTCGCAAGTTTACGTGTGTAAGCGTCTGACTATCTAATTTCTAGTAGAAACCTTGGGGGCAGCACGTAGGCAGGGTTTTGCCGAAGCTGGGTAAATTCTGTGTTGTTCTGTTTCTGTTATTTATATTCTGCAATATCTGTGCTGTTTTTATTCTGCTGTGTTCTGTATTAAAATTGATATAACTTCCGCAATAATTTTAATAATTGATAGTATCAACCTATTCACCCCCCCCCTCTAGGGTGAAATCGATCCTACAAGTGGTATCAGAGCTAGGAATAGGAGTCAATTATTTTCTGTTTATAAAAATTCAATTTTTTTTTCAAAAATCAATTTTTGTTTTAAAAATTTGAATTTTTAAAATGGCGTCTTTTAATAATGCTTTTGCTGAGGGTCAGTCGATAGTTAGACCACCAATGTTCAATGGTGAATATGCTTATTGGAAAAATAGGATGAAAATTTTTCTAGAAACCATTGACGCTTGGAATATAGTTGAGACTGGATATAACAAACCAACTATAATGGTGAACAATCAGGAAATAGAAAAACCAAAGGATCAATGGACAGAATTAGAAAACAAATTACAAATTACTAACGCCAAAGCAATGAATTCTATTATTTGTTCATTAGATCAAATTGAATTTAATCGTGTTTCACATTGTTCATCTGCGCAGGAAATATGGCACACTCTCGAAGTGACTCACAAAGGAACATCTCAAGTCAAAGAATCTCGCCTTGCTATGCTAAGCAGCGAATATGAGAACTTTACAATGGCGAAGGAAGAAAATGTCAAAGAGATGTACGGACGACTTTCCAATATCGTATACAAATCGAAAGCTCTCGGAAAATCATACGCCGAACTGGAAATAGTCCGAAAAATCCTCAGAGTCCTTCCACGAAGCTTTGAAGCCAAAGTGACTGCAATTCAAGAATCACAAGATTTGAAACAGTTGAAAGTTGAAGAACTCATCGGAAATCTCACCACATATGAGCTAGAGATAAAATTCAAAGAAGAGCGTGAAGGAGGAGATACTCGGAAGAAATCGATAGCTCTTAAAGGAACAACTGAAAGTGATGATGATGACGATGATGATGGTGCAAAAGAACTAGAGCTGTTAATAAGAAAATTCAAAAAGTGGAATCAGAAACACGGAAATTCAGCTCTAAACCAAAAGATAAAAAGCAGAATAGCAAAAGTATTTGACAGCCCAGACAAACAGAAGATCATATGTTACGAGTGCAACAAACCCGGTCATATCAGTCCCGACTGTCCACAAAATAAATTCAGCCGTGGAAAGAAACAGAAAAAGAAAAGTTTTGCAGCCACTTGGGATGAAACGGATGAGGATGATAAAAGCACTGGCAGTGAAAGCGAAAAAGCGGATTTGTGCCTTCAAGGTAATATAACTGACAGTGACGATGACGAGCCAAGTGAGGTATCAAAACTTACCCATTCTGAGTTGCTTATTTATTTCCATGAAGTAAACGGCTGTTTTGAACGATTTAGGGAAAGATACGCTAAACTTGAATCACAAAGAAATAGTTTGATAGAATCAAATGAACAGCTTGAATAGTTAGTTAAAAACTATCAAAGTAGAATCCCTAAGTGTGATAAGTGTCCAACATTCGAAGATGAGATTAAAAAATCAGAAATTAATATAAAATCACTTGAAAATGAAATTCTGATTTTGAAAGAAAATGAAAATACTAGGAGAGAGAATTCTATTAAAAAGTGCACCCAATTATTAAACGAAAATGAATCTCTCAAAGCACAAGTCCAACAACTGTCAACGACTTTAGGAAAAATTTCCAAAAGTGAAAGATCGTTGAATATGCTATTAGAAAAACAAACTGTCAATATTGATAGACAAGGACTTGGGTATACTCAAACTGAACGGTATAGAAGGGAAACTAAACAAGTCAACTTGATGTGCACTATTTGTAGACAAACTGGACACGATCAAAATAATTGTTGGTATAGACCCAAACATGTGAAAACAATTCCAATTTGGGTTCCAAAAGGCACAAATATAGAATCTCTCAAAGTTAAACAAATCTGGGTGCCAAAAGGAACATATATAGAAAGTTATGGGTCTTCACAAAATTATTTTTCAAATTATTCTGCCACTAACAACCATGGACCTATAAAAACAAATAGGTCACAAAAATATTCTACCGTGTAGGTGTGGTGGCAGGCTAAGGAACACCATCGGTGTTATCTGGATTCTGGCTGTTCCAGAAACACAACAGGCGACAATTCAAAGTTCCTTAGCCTAGTATAAAGGTGACAGATTCACAAGGACAACAACGAAAGATTATCGTACAGGTAAAACAGGTAATTGTATTTATTATCAAACGATAAATTAAATGTGATAATCTGCACCATAATCTGAATTAAATCAGCCAATTATATGAAATAATTGATGATGTTAATTCCGACTTATTCAAAATGTTGACCAATTATCATTGAATAGAAATTGCTTGGATTAATTAATTGATTGATTACTGATTACTCATGCTACAAGTGGATATATTTGCTTATCTGTTCTGACACTATGATTATTGCTTGTATATTTCAACGGCTTCAATTCAAAAAGGATGTTACAAATGATTTTATGAAATTTGGTGAATTTTCACAGTCTGGTCTATAACATTGAAAATGATGAGTGAAAGAAAAATACAGATGCAGATTACACTGGCAATCTAGTTGATGAAAAATTACTAGTGGAACGTGATTTAACATTCAGTAATTGCATCATTTTTTTAAAGAAAATATCTGCATATTTTTCAAATATTTTTAAATTAACAGATATTTTTCTTAAATAAACCCTTCAAGAAAATCATTTTTGACCTTGTTTCAGACTTGTTAGTTCAGAAAAATTGATTTTATAATTATTTTTGAAATTGATTTTAAATCACTACTTTAACTAGTCTGACCCCCTACTAATTATCGAAAAGATAAATAGTGATTGAAAAAGTGATGAGTGTTGATATTAATCATATATTATAACTCGAGACGGTATATTTAATAAAATTCTTTAGAAATTTAAACAAGAGTTATAAAAATTTTGTTTGGCAAAAATTTCACGACCATTTCTATATCTATCATTTTTCTATCAACCATCACTCATCAAAATCCAATATAGTAAGTCAATATGTGGTATTTTAAACGGGAATCATTCATTTTTCATTTTATTATATTTTTAACAAATAAAAACATCCAAAGAATTCACTCTCATTTAAAAGTCCTCACGGTTATGCATGGGTGAATTACTTTGAATTTGTTATGTGCTTCCATACTCATTTAAAAGTCCTCACGGTTATGCATGTATGGAACACATTTCAAAAATTGATTAATTAAATATAAAAATAATAGACAAGTTGATTCTAATCCCATTTAAAAGTCCTCATGGTTATGCGTGGTTAGAAGATACTTGAATTCATTTTTTAAAATTTTGAAATACTACTAATCTCATTTAAAAGTCCTAACGGTTATGCATGGTTAGTAGATATTCAAATTCCTGTTATAAATATACCACAAATAGACCCAACTATATGGTTTTATATGATGACATTATCCCTATCATTCTAAAGTGGAATATGCGTCAAACAGAGTATTTATGATTTTTGTTTGATTTTTCTATTGAAATTTAATATTTATACTCGATTGGGAATTAATATTATTTTAATGTCAATCACTTTATCTCTATTTTTTCTAGCACTATTATTCTTTTGCTGATAACAAAAGGGGGAGAGAAAAGTTAAGATTTTGAAAATAAAGGTCAAATATTTTCTAATTGCATCAAAGCTCATTTGAATATTTTATTCGCATGCATATATGTAGGGGGAGTATTGTGTAGAGAGGGAGCATATAAATAGGGGAGCAAACTGAATATTCAAATACATTTAAAATAGTCAAAATCTTAAATATATGTTTGTTATCATCAAAAGGGGGAGATTGTTGAATATGCGTCTATATGATTTTTGTTTGATGATAATAAACATATATACATTTATTTAAATGTATTTGATAATGTACTATTTCATTTTTCACAGATTAAATGACAATATGCTGAATAAAATTAAATTACACAGAATTTGAATTCAAACAGAAATTTTATTCAAACAAATTTTTATTACAATTTTTGAATAGTACACATTCAGGCTCTCACTATATCTATACAATTTCTGAATACATCACAATTCACTTTTACATTAATAACCTCACTACATATCACTCACACTCGTATTTTGTCTTCAACTGCATTCCAGTCTGATTCCAGCATCCGAGTAATCTGCAAAAATATTCTCAAACGCAGTAAAATTGAAAAAGAAATATTTTTGCAATATAAAATAAAATGTGGATTTTGAAAATATTATTTGCCTTAGTTATTTGGGTTGTTCGTCATCATTTATATTTGAATTCATCATACACGAACTTGTGACATACACAGTGTATCACTGTACATGCCACAAGGCCGTACACACCGATATATGTATATACACTTGATATAGTAACAGGGACAGGTGAGCACAGGTCAAACCCAAACCAAAAACCGGATTCAACACAGGTGCGATAAAATAATGTCACAACTTTCTGCACAAGGTCAAATCCGAGTTCATGCTGGATTCAACTCAAGTGTCACAAAAGACCAATTCAGGAAATGCCACAGTGGAGTACTACAAGTAATTATGAAATGAAGACTCAAGAGAGTTCAAACATTTCAAGATTACAATGCAACCAGATTAATGAAACAAAGTATACAAGATGAACCAGATTCAAGTCCGAGCAAAGACCACAGTTATGAACAAGTAATCAAAACATCAAACGGACATGAAGCCGAGAATCAATGTATCAAAAACAATGAAGGCTACAGCAAAATCCAGTGCCAACATGAACCAGATTAACAATTAACTCGAACAGTAACAAATACATCATGCAGTATCATTAAGAAGACCAGACAACATCACATTGCAACTATATTGGAATACAAATGCATCACATATACGGCAACTTCAAAATGAAACATATGCACCAGCAAACTATGGCTAAATACAAGTGTCGACCAGAATCGAGCTTCACATGTACAGGGTACAGTGATGCAAAAATCACAAGGAATTCAATCTAGTGTCGAAATCAACAGTTTCATCTCAAAGTTATCAAGAGCTGTTGCTAACAGAGAAAATACCAAAGTCAAGGCCGCAAGTATATCAAGGGACTGAAGTCAACAAAATGCCAGCAAAATGGAAACCGTGGTGAGCAAGGAATTAATCACTATCAATTCAAAGCCGTGTCAATCAAGGAAACAAAATATACGTTTTTAGAACAAGTCAGAAATCATCACGTTCATCCATATAAAATCGTACAGCTGAGTTTAAATCATCAGACGAATTCGTATATGAAATGCGAACGAAAATATAGGAACTGGAATCCTATATAAACAATGCTAACATCATCGGCAAAAGGATCAGATTCGAGTACGAGCAAAAACAACAAACCAATAAAATACAATTCCAAAATCATCTTCCAACTCGAATCAAAGATCGAGCTCAAGTACGAAAACACTAAAGCACAAAAGCATAAAATACATACCGAAGCAAGGAAAGAACTCGATCAACGAAGCAGCCGAAGTGAGCAACATGAGGAACGATCGATCAAGGCTACACGCGAATAATCACCGAATCGATCAACATAAAGTTGGCTCTTCGAAAGCCCTAATTTGGATCAAGGACGAAAGCTCTAATTTCGCAAAGAGAACGATCGAGAGAACAAAGCCGCCACTAACCAAAATAAAAAGAACGGGCCGAATAATAAACAAAAGGGGCCGGCTATTTTAATAAGGGTGTTAGTTATAGGGCTTTTGTTTTAAATTGTTTTTTAAATTGCCTTTTAAATCGTTTTTAAATTTAAACTGTTATTTTACTAGTCGTGTGACTAGGGGACAATCTACGTGGCGTAGATTGAGAATTCGCAACTCAGTGGCTGAGTTGTGGCAGGGTTTTGAGCGTAGAGTTAGGATTAGTCGGTAGCGGGTGTCGCAAGTTTACGTGTGTAAGCGTCTGACTATCTAATTTCTAGTAGAAACCTTGGGGGCAGCACGTAGGCAGGGTTTTGCCGAAGCTGGGTAAATTCTGTGTTGTTCTGTTTCTGTTATTTATATTCTGCAATATCTGTGCTGTTTTTATTCTGCTGTGTTCTGTATTAAAATTGATATAACTTCCGCAATAATTTTAATAATTGATAGTATCACCCTATTCACCCCCCCCCCCTCTAGGGTGAAATCGATCCTACAGCCGCAGCATCCTATACTCGAAACCCTAGCTCAGCACCTCCCTGCCATCGCATCCAGCATCTCACCCAGCCAAACATCTCGTCGACCCTTAATATCCTCGATCAGAACCTCGAGCTCCAATTCGAGCCCCTCTACATTGACTCTAGACACGCGAACGCGGCCTTCACCGACACCACGACCGACATCGCGACCTGTCGATTGCATTCGACCACTCCTGCTTCCCAAAAATCGAAGTCACCTAGAACCCTGAACGGTAATCCCTCCACCGGCTGATTTTCCATCGCCGCACGCAATAGGGAAGGCTCGATTCGAAAATGGATTAAGGAAATAAGGACGCAATTGGTCTCGTATGAGTTTATCTTGTGGAATGAGATTTAATTTTGAAGGGATTTGTGAAGTTTGAAATGAGATAAAGGAGATGGGAACAGGTTCGATTTGAAACGAAGAGACTGGTAGCGTGTGATTTTAAATTGCAGAAGGCGGCTACGACTTTGATTTTTGACTTGACATATATAAATTTTTATATTGAAAATATCTCATTTTAGGTAACTAAAAATTTACGACCTCTATCAAGGCATGCCGCTATGCGTTCATAAGGTTATACCCCTATTACGAACGCATTGGAAAAGGTTTCAAGTCCAAATTCGATCGTATGGAGAAGATAGCTTTTTGGACAAGTTATTAAATTGAATTTCGATAAAATTTCAGTGCGTATATATATCGTATGCTCACACAACCACTCCAATCACTACGAAAATTGAAATCCGATAATAATACAATATTACGGACCCAATGGAACTGGTTTTGTCGAATTCCGAGACTGTGCCCCGGAAGGCTATTTTTAAATATCGATTTAAACGATAAAATTCAAAACTGAACAAAACCGTTTCAAATTCAATTTTGAAGCTTCTATTATCTTCAGTATTATCAATATAGATTTTCTAAGCCTTCAAATTATTTTTAATCAGCTTAAAACTGAAGATTTAAAATTTTACCCAATTGCAATAAATTAAATTCAATAATTAAATTACCAAATTCATTCTGATATTTGAATTTCAAATTAGACTGACTTCCAGATATTTAAAATCAATTAAATATTCTGATTTCCAATGTCAAAAATTCAGGGTCATCACATTCTTCCCCCCCTTAAAATAATTTCGTCCCGAAATTACAAGTTAAGAAGAATGATCCTCAACCCGTTTATCATTTTCCCAAACCAAACTGTTTTATCAAATTCTCAAACCAATCTTCTTATCATAACCACTCTATTATCCTTATTGATTTTCCAAACATTTTCATAGTTTCAAGCAACTTTATTTTACTTCATAATTCAAATTTAAATTTAAATTCAAATTTTAAATTATCCAAAATTTCTCAAAAATTTTCTAACTCTCTAAATTTTCGAAAAATTTCGCCAGCGTCTCCTTTGCGCAGCTAGCTCGGTACGACTACAAAATGTCCCTACGGACCCTCGGATTTCAAAAAGAAAAAGAAAAGCCAAGCGGCTAGACAAGAAAGGATCAAATTTTCATACTGAAATTCAAATGTATACCTTACTGTCGAGCAATTTAAATTATCTTCAAAATCAAAAATCCAATTCCCTTTTCCTTTATAACTCCTGTATATTTTACTTAACAATAATGTCCAATTACAACATTCAAAATCTTTTTGCACGTTTATATTTTGATTTCTGTCCACTTATTCACAATCACCATTTTACAACTTCCCGTTTAATCTTCATTCACTTGTTAACTTAGAATATTTCCTCAATTCTAAATTTTACTTAAGAATTCCATTATCCATTTCATAAGTTCAATATAAGTATTTACATACTTCTTATATTTATTTTCACTTCACTAACAAAGTTATATATTCATTTCCATTCAACTTTGCATTTTCAATTCCATTTGAATTCAATTTACAATTTCAATTATATTTGAATTCATTTTATCTTCATAAACCAAAAATCCCTTTTCTAGTTCAATTTCCTACATTTCCATTACAATTTGAAAATCAATTTTTCCGTTAACAAAAATTTTCCAAATTTTTCAAAATTTGGAAAATAACTCCCTAAATTTTCAGAAAATTTTGGCGGAGTCTCCCTTGTACGGAGGAGCTTTTGCAATTTGACAAGAGATATAAATATATATACATCGACCCACACGGTCGGAAAATAAAAATAGTTCATATTTCCTATTTTTGTATTGCGTAGGCGTACCTTTATTAGCATTTTAAGCAAAGCGGTTTATTATTTAGCATTTTAGCGCAACCCAATGCAGCCAAATGGCCCCCTTTACCTGTACTTACTCAATTTAAACACGTAAGTGACATATATAGAAAATCTATTAACATTTCACTTATTTTCAATAACAAACAAGTAGTTTTCATAAACAATACACTCAAAATTATTTCCATTAACAATTTATCAAGTTTCAATACAATTTTAATCACTTTCATCTAATTCACATACCATTTCTATTCATTTTAAGTGATTTACAATGCAGTTCCTTACATTCAATTCATTTTTAAACGAAACGAATTCATATCCATTTCAATTGATTCAAAAATCAATTTTATTTGCTTTCATTAGCTCATATAATTTTATACAATCTCGTTTGCGTCAAACACTAACCATTTCTATACAAATCCGACGATATTCACTTAATAGAATATCCATTCTAGTTTATAACTAATTTAAAATAATACTAACTCAATTTACACTTCATATTCACATTCATTTTATTTCATTAACCAACAAGTTTAATTCAAAACCATTCAATAAAATTTGACAACAACCATTTCACAATTTTTACTTAAGTCAAGCTTTTATCCAATATTGCTTAAGTTATTTCAACTTAAAACTCAAGTTCATTTTCCTCGTAAACAATTTCCAATTTAAATCTTTGGTTTGATTTTTTTTCATTTATCAAATCCATTCCATCTACTAATTTAATTCAATTAGTATATTCACTTATTCTTTTTAAATTTTAAATTTCCATATTCAATTCATCCTGAATTTATTTTATCTTTATCAAGGAAATTTCAATTTATTATTTTTTCCACTTACTTGAATTTATATGCAAATTCAAACCATTTCCAAATTTAGCTCACAACTCAACTTTAATTAACTAATTCAACTTCCAATTCATTATTTCATTAATTAATAAATTATCAAGTTAGTTTACTTGAATTCAATCCATTTTATTTTATTTTTTCTCAAGTTTGGATTTTTTTATTCAACTTGATTCAAATCAATTCTCATTCCATTTTTCAATTTCTAATTCATTTATTTACAAATGTAACCTCATTTGTTCATTCACAAATTCATTCCTTTTCAATTTGAATCTCATTCCAATCAAATTTCAAATATTTTTATAAGTTATCAAACTTAGTTACATTCCATAACATTTTAAAGAAATTCCAGAGTCTTTTCAAACAACATTTCAAAATTGTTCCTTAGAATCAATTATATCCTTTCAAAATATTTCCCAAATATTTTTAAATTTCAAACCCCACCAAATTTCATATCCAACTCAAAAATACTTCTTAAATAGTTATTTTCCAGACTTTCGAAAACCATTTTCAAATTAGAAAATTCAATCCTTTGAAATTTTAATTCAAATCCTTTAATCTGTATTGCACAAATTACTCTGGCACTTTATTTTAAATTTATATAACTCATTTATAAACTTCACATTACCAATTTCATTCCATTAATGAATTTATTTCAAATATCTTTCTGGAATTCTATTTCAAATTATAAATCACATTTACAATTTACATTTACAAATCTCATTTGTATATGAATTCATTTCCTTATCCTTTCAATTCATATTTATAAATTTCATTTGTGAAATGAATTAATCTCCAAATCTTTGGTTATACCATTATTTCTTATTCCGTTTCCAAATAATAATGATAATAATTCAATATTATCACTTCCTAACAACCAAGCATCCATATACTATAATAATTTACGGAAAATGATTTCTTTTCTATACGAAAATAGTTTTGGGTAAAATTATTTCATTTACCCTATTATAAAACAATACTGTGTCGGTTTATCTTGTTTAAAAGTTTAGAAATCCCTATCGATTACAGTTGGCCAGACTGCACCGACCAAAATCTATAAACAATCAACCGATAAGTCAACACAATACAAAACAAATTTTTGTATTCACTAACAAATACGCGCTCATATCTATTATTACACTCACACTCATTCTAGAGTACTACTAACTCTATCTCTAATGAGGAACACCCAACAGAGCCAAGGTTGTCGCTTATCCAATTGCTCTAATACCACTTGTAAAGGCCCGCAAATCCGTACCCCTTTGAGCCGACAAAAATCCACAACAATTCAGCTCAAAGTGGAACAAAAGTGCGAATCTTTAGGGTTGAAAAGAAGAGGTAGAAGAAGATAGAAGAAAAAGAAACAGAAAAAATATCAGAATCTCACATTCGCAGCGGAACAATATATATTAGATGAATGAATAATCTTTATAACAAAGAACTATATCAGTTTATACATACATCATCAGAGTTTACAGCAACAACACACATCACTTGACAGTTATATAAACTTGTCCTCATAACAGAATACACAGCGGAGTAATACTAGTATATGTGATACGTCTCGCCATCCAGCTCGCCTCTAGATATCCACAGCAACTTCTGAATTCCAGAATGACCTGATATCCTGACTCTAGGCTGCCCGTGTGGAAAATTAAGGGCACCCAGAGTTTAGAAAGGGAACAATAAACTCTAGGTCATTCGTGGGACTGGTGTGAGATCTTAAAAACAGTTATTTTCATAAAGAAAATAAAAGAAATTCGCAATGCTTTTGGAAAATGAAACTACCATAAGACCTCCCACAACACACAAAATGCAATCGCAGACTTGGAGGAGATTTCTTCTTATGATAGTCAAATATGCTTAATACGAGAAAACTCTTTTGATATTATTACTAGTGCATAGTGTGATAATCCTTTCGAAAATATAATATTAATCTTAGCCAGCATAGGTACCATTATATTATGCTTGCTATAGCTGCCACCTGAGGTGACAGGTTATACAAATTGCAATAGTATAGGGCTCGTATTGTTTCTTTGGATTTTCCAACAAATGGTCAGGCTAAGGAACTTCCTATGCCACATGGGTATGGCTTTGGAGGGACGTCCCGAGAACTAACTAGCTCTTTGCCAACACAAGGCCGGGTTACCTCTTACTAGGTAACTACTGCACGAGTATGCCACTCCCGGTCGTTTGCGACCTTTATTCGAGGGCCCTTGATCACAAAGCAACAATCACACAGTAAATAAGATTGATGCCACCACACAGGTAAAGCATCTGGGCTCCATACCATGATACCACCTTTTTCCAGAAGGAAATGACATACCCTAAAGGGAGCGACCCTCATAACCTTGCCGCATTTTCCTGTTTTGACCATTTCTGGGGTGTGAGGTCCGATGAGGTCTCGTCTACAAAGCTACGCTTTACACGAAAGCCATGCTTTGATCACAAATGATCAACGAATGATCATCAACACACAACAACACTTAGCATGCCACACTACCAAATTGGGAGTATATCACTGATAACCTTCAACTACATAACCTCTGAGCTCGTACGTCTCAGAGAAGGGTGTTAAGCTAAGAGAATAAATTCTGCGCCACCAAACAGAAATGTATTTGAAAGAAATCTGCTTTATATCTCAAAGTGTAGTGTCAGACATACGACCATATAAGTCTGTTCCGGGTTCGAACAGAACCGAAGGCACTTCGTCCAAATAAAGGAAGAAGCCCTTGCAAATCTAGTCTTCAATTGCAATCCATAACGTCGTATCATTATTCGGAATGGGTTATATGACACAAAGTCCTCTCCCAGCTAAACCGAATAACGAGCGCTTGTTTTTAAAAACAAATTCAAGTGCCATTTCAAAGGCCAATATTGATAGTCGGTTATTTAACTATCAAACAACATTCACAACAATCATCAGATTTAAATAATTTTCCCAAATTATTTATTTTCAAAATATCTTCACAAGATATATATTTTCCCACACTTCAACATTTTGAAAACCAATTTCAAATCATTTTCCACTAGCGGGATAATATTTCCGAAATTATTTATTTCCACTGTGAATCCAAATTTCCAAATTTTCACTGATATATGATTTTCAAATCGATTTCCAATTATTCGCTTTCAAACACCAAATCAAATTAAAAATTGATTTCTCAATTTCATTTCAAACCCCAAATCAAATTCCAAATTTATTTCTAAATTTATTTCAACACCAAATCAAATTTCAAATTGATTCCCAAGTCTATTCTCAATAGAACAGAACATTTGCAAATTTATTTATGAATTTATTTCCAAATACCAAATCATTTTACAAATCGATTTCCAAATTTATTTCAACACAAAAATTCATTTTCATTCAACACTAAATAAATTTTCATATCGATTTCCCAAAGATTTATTTTCAAATACCAAATCAATTATCAAATTGATTTCTTGAAATTTATCACCTTTTAAATAAATCTCTTTATTCTTTCCAAATTATTCAAAATTCCATTTTCAATAAATTCTTCAACTTTTACACAATATTATTCAAAACCCATTTATTAATATCTTTTTCCATATTTTGGAAATAATTCGATAAGATTTTAAAAATCAACTTTACGCTTTTTAATTCCTTCTTTTACTTTAATTGTATTTTGTTGCTTCATATCTATTTTTTGTCCATCGATCGGGCTTGTCGATCGACCTCTTACATATTTTATCATATAACTACTTAACCGGCTGTGTAGTATCACGCTACACACCCGTCTCTCTCAAAAAAAATTCCTTCTTTTAAATTTATTCAATTCTTAAGAATTAATTTATTTAAAGTTTCCTACTTTAATTTCAAAAATCCAATTTTATTTATTTCTGGTATCCAACGATACCAAAAATACATTCGGCTAAATTTTTGCCTTCAACAATTTCAATTATCAATATAGTCATTCACAGATTATCAATAAATCATCACACAACATATGAAACAAATTCATACAACATATGAAACAAATTCATACAATTTGAGGAATCCAGTTGGATCCCTCCAACTTGTTTCCCTGCATCCACAGATGTTAGCACAATAATTAAATACCCATTCCACTTCGAGGTGGATTATCGTGGTATATGGGATTTATAAAATATCATCCGCTATTATGCGGCGCATAGGGTCTCATCCGCTATATAATGCGGGAAATCAACAACTCCAAATATATATATATATATATATATATATATCCTACTATATCTAATATCATCAATAGATAAATTATCCAATTCATCCAAACACATCCAAAATTTAAATTCAACTATTTAAATTCAACAAACGGTCGAGTGAGTAAGAAGATCTCACCTTTGCTTTTATTTGCAATCCATTTCCATTCTAGACTGTTTTCTCCACAATTTTGACCTTGTATAAACAATTTATACAATTTATTAATATTCGACTAAATCGAACAATTAAATTTCCATTTTAAAATTTAGCTAAAAATTTTCTTTTTGATCATTTTAATTAATTAATAATTGAATTTTATCGAATGGTTTATTTTAAACAAATATTTAAATTTTAAACAAATTTTCCTTTTATAATAATTTGATAACTAAAATAAATTAAATAAATAAGTTGAACAAATAATTTTTTTTTATTATATATATAATTTCCAAAACCTTATATATATATATATATTTTACTGACTGCTATACTTCACCATAAAAATTATATTTTCCTGCATGCATATATATATAGATATATATATATATATATAAATTGAAAACTGCATATATATTTTTCACTGTATAGATCTTTCTTTCTGTATATATAACATATCAATTAAATTTAGATTGAAGAGTAAAAACAATGAATCGAACCTCACAGCCTCGGGACGAACATCGTTGCAGCCCACCTACGATCTCCGTGCTATGCCTCCGCTTCGCGAACGCCATCGTCCCCTGCTCGAATCGAAAGCCGCACCATCCTATACTCGAAACCCTAGCTCAGCACCTTCATGCCGTCTCATCCAGCATCTCACCCAGCCAAACATCTCGTCGACCTTTAATATCCTCGATCGAAACCTCGAGCTCCAATTCGAGCCCCTCTACATCGACTCTAGTCACGCGAACGCGGCCTTCACCGGCACCGCGACCGACATCACGACCTGTTGATTGCATTCGACCACTCCTACTTCCAAAAAATCAAAGTCACCTAGAACCCTGAACGGTAATCCCTCCACCGGCTGATTTTCCATCGCCGCACGCAATAGGGAAGGCTCGATTCGAAAATGGATTAAGGAAATAAGGACGCAATTGGTCTCGTATGAGTTTATCTTGTGGAACGAGATTTAATTTTGAAGGGATTTGTGAAGTTTGAAATGAGATAAAGGAGATGGGAACAGGTTCGAGTTGAAACGAAGAGACTGGTAGCGTGTGATTTTAAATTGCAGAAGGCGGCTTCGACTTTGATTTTTGACTTGACATATATAATTTTTTATATTGAAAATATCTCATTTTGGGTAACTAAAAATTTACAACCTCTATCAAGGCATGCCGCTAGGCGTTCATAAGGTTATACCCCTGTTACGAACACATTGGAAAAGGTTTCGAGTCCAAATTCGATCGTATGGAGAAGATAGCTTTTTGGACCAGTTATTAAATTGAATTTCGATAAAATTTCAGTGCGTATATATATCATACGCTCACACAACCACTCCAATCACTACGAAAATTGAAATCCGATAATAATACAATATTACGGACCCAATGGAACTAGTTTCGTCGAATTCCGAGACTGTGCCCCAGAAGGCTATTTTTAAATATCGATTTAAACGATAAAATTCAAACTGAACAAAACAGCTTCAAATTCAATTCTGAAGCTTCTATTATCTTCAGTATTATCAATATAGATTTTCTAAGCCTTCAAATTATTTTTAATCAGCTTAAAACTGAAGATTTAAAATTTTACCCAACTGCAATAAATTAAATTCAATAATTAAATTACCAAATTCATTCTGATATTTGAATTTCAAATTAGACAGACTTCCAGATATTTAAAATCAATTAAATATTCTTATTTCCAATTATAATGACCTAAGATTTTAGGAATTTATTCTGAAAAGTATAAACAAGTTTAAAATAATTTTTAAACAAATTTTAAAAGGGGAATTGATATAGCTTGATATAGTGTATCTGTATGTGTGTACATGTGTGCACAGGAAATGCACATGAACTAGAGCTTAATTCCTGAATGCTAAGAATGAACACATGATTGATGTGTATGGAGATATTATATATATATATATATATATTTATATAGATTAAATCCTTAAAATCTATATGCATAAATAAATATATACATATATGGATGCTACTGAATATTTTTGAGTATACATGTGCATGTGTGTGTCAGTACAGAATAATGTATAAATATATATACATATGTGTGAACTAATTATTTCAGTAAGACTTATATACATATATATATATATATGTTAATAAGGTACTAGAGTTCAAATCAGCAAAATAAAATATACAAACATATTTTAATTATAGGCAGAAAGAAAAAGAATGAGGATATAAAAAGGAGTAGTCCTCTTATAAATAAATGAAGGAAGTACATACCATTTACATGAAAGCTAAAAATGGGAAAAAATAAGATAAAACAGGGAAGTGCTTGGTATAGGCAGAATTAGGAAGAGTATTTGATAAATAATAAATCAAGTCACACTTTTAGCATGATAGTAGACAAAGGAAAAAGTATTTTCTGGAAAAGCAAATTTCTGAAATTAACCAAAAAGATTATAACCACTTTTCTTTCCACAAACTCAAGCCGGGGAGGGTGAGATTTTGGGTTTAAAAACTAAATGCAAATAGCATAATTTCTGATGTGCAAAAATGTCTTTAGCTAGTGCTTTAAACCCTAAGAGAAACCCTGCATAAATAGGCAGTGAGATGAGAAACCTTCTTCTTCCCGGATAGCTCTTGAGAAAAATACATAGATATTATATAAATATAATACAAGTGAAGGAAAGATTTGAAGGCAGAGGCTTACCAGTCAACTAGGAAGTGAAAGAGAGCTAGGTGAGAAAACTCACTCAAAATCTAAGGCAATAAGTCCTAATGTAGGCAGCCAGTTATAAGTAATCTTCTTGAAAGTGTATTTTCATATGTGATTGCTTATCTGTGATTTTAGAATTGAAAATGTTTTGATTCTCTTTGGTTTTTCTGTTTGTTTTATTATATGAAAGCCTTGAGTATTATTAGGATATATATGTGTGTTCTATAAAACTCATATCACTGATATGTTAATGTTTAGAAGCATAAGTAAATACCCAGAAAATAAAATGTTGAATATAGGCAAGTAGTATTGGTTTTGGCTCAACCCAGAAAAATGAAAAACATATTGAGCTGCAACATACTCAGGTATAAGTGCTGAGGCTTGAGACAAAAAGGAATTAGGGGTGCAATATGGTTGCCTATGTGCTGATGCTCCTGATTCAATGAAAATATATAAATCTTTATATACATAGCAAACAAATTTTGTGATTCAGTAAAATTTGGTCATTCTGAGTTTAACTCAAGCACAAATGTTTGCAAAAGGAAAAACTCTCACAAAAAGCCATAAGCCAATGTTAGTTGCCTATACCCCTTTTAAAATACCAGAGAATATGTATATACATGTAGGATCTCGTTTGAATAGACAACAATGTTTGCTTGCATGTTTGCCTCTGTTTGGTTATGAACAATATGAGATGCCATGACATGGAAGTTTATGTTAGTAAAATGAATCACTGAATGGTTTAGTCATGAAAAATCAAAAGAGTTATTATTAACTAAAACCTGATTAGGAAATGGGGGTCAAGAACACTGCAGGAATGACTTGTTTTCTTGAGTAATACAAGTTGACACATGGCTTGTTTAAGTCCTAAAATCTTTGTGTAATGGAGTGAATTAGTCCATTACAGTGTGTCCATTGATTCAAATAATTGCAGATGAGACCAAGGTAGATAAATATATCAAGGTAAGAGAATTTGATATAAAGAGGAACTAGAGTTTTCCTGGAATGAAATCTGGATAGTGAATAAATGATTTAATTCATTTTGGGCGGTTTCCTTGTTTGTATGGATGTTTATCTGATCCATGAATGAATTATATGAATGTACCATGTTTTCTTGAGGTATCTGGAAAGGCAGATTTAAGTGTGCACACATGAATATGCACACATGAATTTCTTGTTTGCAAAAGGCAGAGTTATATAAATATATTCATGTTTTAACTTTAACTTGATTTACAAATTGTCTTAGTGGATTTTCTCATACCAAACATATGTCTGACCCTAGTGTGCTAATGGCATATGGGGTGTCTCATTTAAAATGGGGCAGCTCCAAATGCGTTTTCAGGGACTGCAGCAACTAAGTAGGAGTAGGAGCAAGGCTTTGAGAAGAAGATTATAGCATGCTAAACTTAGTTAGATAAGAGCCTAAATGATGAAATCTGCATGTATTGATAATTTAAATTGCTACTTGTATTAAGTGTTGAATATTGGATGGATATTTTGTTAAGTATTTTGTTAAGAGATTGACTTGTATCTGGAATCTATAAATCTAGTTAATATCAGATATGTTAAAGAAGTTAATCAAAATCTTGTAAGTGGATTTAGAAAGAACACTATGTTAAAATTGAATGATTACATTTTATAAATGTATTAGTCAATCTTGAGTCTTTAAAAAAGGATTTAAGTTTTGGGAAATCTGGATAGTTGATTCTCAGAAAAATTAAATGGTTTTACTTTTCTACCATGGCATATGTATACAAAAGATAATATGCATAGGGAGAATGTATTTTATATGACTGTAATGTTTCCATAATTCAACTTGTTTTATACAAATGTTTCATGCCTTATTTTTAATAAAGGAAGAATCTGTAATATGGGAGTTGAAAGCCAGATCCAAAATAGTTGCAGTTATATACACACATAAACATGTTTTGTACAGATATTAACACACCTGTTCCTTTGTATTTTTATTGGGAATCTGAATTCCATTTCACTCAGGTTTTGATCAAAATGCATTTTAAGACCAGATGGGTTACACCAGAACAAAGAGTCTGGTTGAACCATGTGATTGACACCCATGGTTACAGGAAACCCACTCAAGTTTGCACTTCATTTAATTTAAAGCATACTAACATCAAAGAATCAAGTTTTTGAATGTGTTAGATCACTTTAAAATATTCCAGAAAAGAGCCTGTATTCTAGACAGATTTTATAAGAAAAATCAAACATGGATAATGATAAACACTTCTATCATTTTTCAGAACACAAGAACCAAACCATTAATTTATAGACAATCATATTACAATTATCTGGTTTCTAGGATTTATACTCCCTAGAGAATTTAGCAAAGAATCAGGAGTTTAAAAATATATATATATAGGTATTCAAGCATGGATGGAAATTTTATTGCATATATTTGAACTAAACTATGTGTGGATTGATTAAACTTAATCAATCAAATATCCTCTTGTTTTCCAGAACTCTGATTCAAACAAGAGAGGCACATGCATCATCATATGTATGTGCATATCCTTATGAATGCACTGATATGTTTATATTGGTAAAGACTTTGATCCTGGATATATGTTGTTTGATAGAAAGAAAAAAAATGACTCTAGGCTTCAGAAATATGTGTATGTATATCTCATATATATATATATATGTATGTAAAAAAAATCCTTACAAGTTAAGGTATATAAAGAGAGGGTCATTTCATTTGGTATCAGAGCTATGTTACTAAAACATAGTTGAAAATTAAAATCAAATCTTTCTATGAAATTAAAAACTTAAGAAACAAAGTATAAGTAAAATATTTTGTAGGGATTGATCATTAGATGATCAAGTTTGAGTTAAAAAAAAACTAACCAGCTATGTAAATTATTATTAGCAAACTATGGTAGGAAGACTACCAAATCAGGGAGCTGGATCCTCCAATGCACCACCAATGGTCAATCTGCAAGATTTGGTGAGAGCATTTAGGGATGGGGCAGGACAAAGGCAAGAAAATCTCCATGAAGATCTCTCCAAATTACTCAAGACTTATACTCATTTAGGAGGCAAAAGCTTTGAAGGGACAGAAAGTATTATGGAAATTCAAGCATGGTTGAGAACATTGGATAGGATTTTCGATGACATGCAGCTTGATGATCAAAGGAAGAGGCAAGTGGCTTCAAGACAGTTGAAAGGAGCAGCTTTAAGCTGGTGGGAAGTAATCATTGCAGGGAGAGGTGAGAATGAAATTACTTGGAATCAATTTAAGGAGATGTTGTAAGCAAGATTCGTACCAGCATCAGCTAAGACCACCTTACTAGAAGAATTTATTAGACTTAGGCAAGGAACTTTGAGTGTCACTGAATACACTCAAAAGTTTGAGGGGCTTTCCACATTGGAGCAATGCTTGTGGCAGATGAAGCATCCAAGAATGATAGGTACATTAAAGTTTTGAACCCAGGGCTTAGCAGAGCCATGTTACCTTATGCTTTCAGGACATTTGATCAAGTAATAGACTTGGCTTTGAGGTTAGAGCAGCATGACAAGGAGAGGGAGAAGTTCAAAAATTTTAAGAACAATAACACCAAGAAGGGTAAGGAGAGATATCACCCTTATGATAAGAAGAAGGAAGAGGTCAGTAACAAAGGCACTGGAGATGTAAAGACTAAGGAAACCAAGAAGAAAATTGTGTGTCATCAGTGTGGAAAGGAAGGACATATCAAGCCTAGGTGCCCAAAATTGAAAGGAGGAGCTTTCAAGTGCTATCTATGTGGGAAAGAGGGGCATATGAAGAGGAATTGTCCTGAGTATAAACAGCAGGGAAAGTTGGCAAATTTGGAAGGCAAAGGCAAAGCCACAGTGGAGAGTAATGCTGAAAACCATAGCCAAGTGGAAGGTACATTACTTATTTGTACCATACCCATAGCAGTAGTATATGATACTGGGGCAACTCACTCTTTGATTTCTTATGAACTAGTTAAAATGCTAAAACTGAATTGCATATTGGTTGAAACCCCATTGCATATACAAAGTCCATTGGGGAGTTCTAGTGTTTTAAATATGATTTATGTGGATGTGGAATTAAACATAGGAGGAAATATTTTTATTTCCAATTTATATGTTTTGGATTACCCAAATATAGGTGTTATATTAGGGGTAGACTGGTTAAGGCAATTTAAAGCCATAATTAATTTAGATTCATCCACCATATCATTGCAAAATTCTAGAGGCCAGAGAATCACAGTTTTATGTGAAGTAGCTAAGGAAAGAAAATTATATCATTTAGTTGACTCAGAAAAAGATTTCAGTGAACTAACCCTTGAAGAAATTCCCATAGTCAATGAATATTTGGATGTGTTTGGGGAGGTTAAGGGTGTTCCACACCATAGACCAGTAGAGTTTCAAATCAATCTAGTTCCAGGAGCAAGCCCGGTGATTAAAAAGCCAACTAGAATGGTACCAAATGAACTAAAAGAATTAAAGAAACAGTTAGAAGAATTGGAAGAAAAGGGTTTTATAAGACCAAGTAATTCTTATTGGGGAGCACCAGTGGTATTTGTTAAGAAACAAGATGGTTCCTTAAGACTTTGTATAGATTACAGAAAATTGAACAAGGTAACTATAAAAAATAAATACCCATTGCCAAGAATAGATGATCTTTTTGATCAATTAGCTGGGGCAAGAATATTCTCTAGACTAGATTTAGCATCTGGTTTTCATCAAATGAAGGTGGAGGAGTCAAGTGTTAAGTACACTGCCTTTAACACTAGGTATGGGTTGTATGAATTTCTGGTTATGCCTTTTGGTTTGACTAATGCACCATCATACTTTGTGGATTTAATGAATAGAACTTATAGAGAATATTTAGACAAGTTTGTGCTGATTTTTATAGATGACATTTTAATTTATTCCAAAACAGTGGAAGAACATAAAGATCATTTGCACCTGGTTTTGTCTAGATTAAAGGAAAAAGATTTAATGGAAAAATTTTCAAAATGTGTATTTTGGAAAGAGGAAGTACATTTCCTTGGCCATGTCATTTCTGCCAAAGAGATTTCTGTAAACCCCAATAAAGTAGTGGCTATTCAAGCATGGAAGAGGCCTAGCACAGTGAGTGAAGTGAGATCATTTATGGGGATGTCAGGATATTATAGGAGATTTATAAAAGACTTTTCAAAATTTCTACACCACTTACTAACTTAACCAGGAAGAACCAAGCTTTTGTCTGTTCAGAGAAGTGTGAGAAATCTTTTGAACAGTTGAAGGAGGCATTGGTGAATGCTCCAATTCTGAAAGTACCCCAGGGAAATGAAGAATTAGTGGTATATACTAATGCTAGTGGATTTGGCTTGGGTGCAGTGTTGATGCAACAAGGCCAAGTCATTGCATATGCATCCAGACAACTTAAACCCCATGAAGTAAGGTATGCCACACATGATCTTGAATTAGCAGCTGTGATCTATGCTTTGAAACTTTGGAGACATTATTTGTTAGGCACTAAGTTTGAACTTCACACTAACCACAAGTCTTTAAAGTATTTATTTTCACAAAAAGATTTAAACATGAGGCAACATAGATGGGTGGAGTTCTTAGCTGCTTATGATTTAGATATACTCTATACACTAGGTAAAGCAAACAAAGTTGCTGATGCTCTAAGTAGACAACATGCTAAGTTAGCCATGATAATGATAGAAGAATTTAAAGACTTGTCTTTTCTTGCTGAATTAGAAATTGGGGAGAATGACTGTGTGCACATGGATGTACATGTGCATGGTGCACGGGAAAATAGAGGGAAGTTGAGTTTGATAACATTTCAATCTGAATTAATTTTGAAGGTAAATAAAATGCAAGACCAAGACCCTATTATAGTTGAGAAGAAAATTCTCATATCAAAAGGGGAGGAAGTGATAAATCACCATATTGACAAAAATGGTTATTTAAGAAACCAGAATAGGATATGTGTGCCAGAGGACATGGGGTTGAAGGAGGAAATATTGAATGAATATCATAGAAGTAAATACTCCATACACCCAGGCAGTACAAAGATGTATCAAAACTTAAAAAAGAGATTTCTGGTGGAAGGGAATGAAATCAGATCTAGCCAAATACATTGCAAAATGTATGACTTGCCAACAAGTCAAGGCTGAATCACAAAAACCATCAGGGTTATTGCAACCTCTTAGCATACCACAGTGGAAGTGAGAAGATATATCTATGGATTTCATAAATGGACTACCTAGATCTAAAAGAGGAAACACAAGCATATGGGTAATAGTTGATAGGCTAACTAAAGTGGCACATTTCATCCCAGTCAAATCAGAAAGGAATGCACCAAAGTTAGCACAAGTATTTGTGAAAGAAGTGGTAAGATTGCATGGCATTCCCAAAACCATTGTGAGTGATAGGGATACCATATTCACCTCAAGATTCTGGAGAAGTTTTCAAGAAGCCATGGGAAGTGAATTGTGCTTAAGCACTGCCTACCATCCACAATCAGATGGGCAGACTGAGGTGGTGAACAAGGTTTTAGAGGACTTGTTAAGGGCATGTGCACTAGATTTTGGAGGCAACTGGGAAGACTATCTCCATTTAGCTGAATTTACATACAATAACAGCTATCAAAGCACCATAGGAATGGCTCCATTTGAAGCCTTATATTGCAGGCCATGCTTGTCACCTGTATGTTGGGTAGAAGCAGGGGAAAGAGCTATTTTAGGGCCTGAGTACATACAAGAAACTAAAGAGAAAATTGAGTTGGTAAGGAGAAGAATGGCAGCAGCTCAAGATAGGCAAAAGAAATTTGCAGACATGAAAAGGAAGCAGGTGGAATATGAGGTAGGAAATTTTGTTTTCATCAAAATATCACCTATGAAAAATGTACTGAGATTTGGGAAACAAGGCAAGTTAACCCCAAGATATATTGGGCCATACAAAATTCTAGAAAGAATTGGTTCCTTGGCATATAAGCTGGAATTACCAGAAAACATGCAAGGGATGCATGATGTTTTTCGTGTATCACAATTAAGAAGTTGGGTCCATGACAGGGCAGAAATTCTTGAGACCCCAACACAAGTGCAAATAAATCCTAATTTGATTTATGAAAAGGATCCAGTGAGAATTTTGGCAAAAGATGTGAAGAAGTTGAGGAATAAATCTCTGAAACTTGTGAAGGTACAGTGGAGCCTTGATCCTAGTGATTGCACATGGGAATTAGAAGAAAAAGTTAGGATGAATTATCCTAAGCTATTTTCAGATTAAAGGTAATTCTGATTTTTGATTGTTTTTCTTTTTAGATGCATATATTTTTAGTTATTATGATAGAACTAAAAATTTATTGGGTTGAGAATGTATTTGTTCCCTGAAATAAGTTTAAAATTTATTTAAGCTTAGGAAAATTGTGGGACACAATTTCTAAAAGGAGGGGTGTATGTAATGACCCAAGATTTTAGGAATTTATTTTGAAAAATATAAACAAGTTTAAAATAATTTTTAAACAAATTTTAAAAGGGGAATTGATATAGCTTGATATAGTGTATCTGTATGTGTGTACATGTGTACACAGGAAATGCACATGAACTAGAGCTTAATTCCTGAATGCTAAGAATGAACACATGATTGATGTGTATGGAGATATTATATATATATATATTTATATAGATTAAATCCTTAAAATCTATATGCATAAATAAATATATACATATATGGATGCTAGTGAATATTTTTGAGTATACATGTGCATGTGTGTGTCAGTACAGAATAATGTATAAATATATATACATATGTGTGTACTAATTATTTCAGTAAGACTTATATACACATATATATATATATATAGATATGTTAATAAGGTAATAGAGTTCAAATTAGCAAAATAAAATATACAAACATATTTTAATTATAGGCAGAAAGAAAAAGAATGAGGATATAAAAAGGAGTAGTCCTCTTATAAATAAATGAAGGAAGTACATACCATTTACATGAAAGCTAAAAATGGGAAAAAATAAGATAAAACAGGGAAGTGCTTGGTATAGGCAGAATTAGGAAGAGTATTTGATAAATAATAAATCAAGTCACACTTTTAGCATGATAGTAGACAAAGGAAAAAGTATTTTCTGGAAAAGCAAATTTCTGAAATTAACCAAAAAGAATATAACCACTTTTCTTTCCACAAACTCAAGCCGGGGAGGGTGAGATTTTGGGTTTAAAAACTAAATGCAAATAGCATAATTTCTGATGGGCAAAAATGTCTTTAGCTAGTGCCTTAAACCCTAAGAGAAACCCTGCATAAATAGGCAGTGAGATGAGAAACCTTCTTCTTCCCGGATAGCTCTTGAGAAAAATACATAGATATTATATAAATATAATACAAGTGAAGGAAAGATTTAAAGGCAGAGGCTTACCAGTCAACTAGGAAGTGAAAGAGAGCTAGGTGAGAAAACTCACTCAAAATCTAAGGCAATAAGTCCTAATGTAGGCAGCCAGCTATAAGTAATCTTCTTGAAAGTGTATTTTCATATGTGATTGCTTATCTATGATTTTAGAATTGAAAATGTTTTGATTCTCTTTGGTTGTTCTGTTTGTTTTATTATATGAAAGCCTTGAGTATTATTAGGATATATATATGTGTTCTATAAAACTCAGATCTCTGATATGTTAATGTTTAGAAGCATAAGTAAATACCCAAAAAATAAAATGTTGAATATAGGCAAGTAGTATTGGTTTTGGCTCAACCTAGAAAAATGAAAAACATATTGAGCTGCAACATACTCAGGTATAAGTGCTGAGGCTTTAGACAAAAAGGAATTAGGGGTGCAATAGGGTTGCCTATGTGCTGATGCTTCTGATTCAATGAAAATATATAAATATTTATATACATAGCAAACAAATTTTGTGATTCAGTAAAATTTGGTCATTCTGAGTTTAACTCAAGCACAAATGTTTGCAAAAGGAAAAACTCTCACAAAAAGCCATAAGCCAATGTTAGTTGCCTATACCCCTTTTAAAATACCAGAGAATATGTATATACATGTAGAATCTCATTTGAATAGACAACAATGTTTGCTTGCCTGTTTTCCTCTGTTTGGTTATGAACAATATGAGATGCCATGACATGGAAGTTTATGTTAGTAAAATGAATCACTGAATGGTTTAGTCATGAAAAATCAAAAGAGTTATTATTAAGTAAAACCTGATTAGGAAATGGGGGTCAAGAACACTTCAGGAATGACTTGTTTTCTTGAGTAATACAAGTTGACACATGGCTTGTTTAAGTCCTGAGATCTTTGTGTAATGGAGTGAATTAGTCCATTACAGTGTGTCCATTGATTCAAATAATTGCAGATGAGACCAAGGTAGATAAATATATCAAGGTAAGAGAATTTGATATGAAGAGGAACTAGAGTTTTCCTGGAATGAAATCTGGATAGTGAATAAATGATTTAATTCATTTTGGGTGGTTTCCTTGTTTGTATGGATGTTTATCTGATCCATGATTGAATTATATGAATGTATGAATGTACCATGTTTTCTTGAGGTTTCTGGAAAGGCAGATTTAAGTGTGCACCTGCACACTGACACAGAATATGCACACATGAATTTCTTTTTTGCAAAAGGCAGAGTTATATAAATATATTCATGTTTTAACTTTAACTTGATTTACAAATTGTCTTAGTGGATTTTCTCATACCAGACATATGTCTGACCCTAGTGTGCTAATGGCATATGGGGTGTCTCATTTAAAATGGGGCAGCTCCAAATGCGTTTTCAAGGACTGCAGCAACTAAGTAGGAGTAGGAGAAAGGCTTTGAGAAGAAGATTATAGCATGCTAAACTTAGTTAGATAAGAGCCTAAATGATGAAATCTGCATGTATTGATAATTTAAATTGCTACTTGTATTAAGTGTTGAATATTGGATGGATATTTTGTTAAGTATTTTGTTAAGAGATTGACTTGTATCTGGAATCTATAAATCTAGTTAATATCAGATATGTTAAAGAAATTAATCAAAATCTTGTAAGTGGATTTAGCAAGAACACTATGTTAAAATTGAATGATTACATTTTATAAATGTATTAGTCAATCATGAGTCTTTAAAAAAGGATTTAAGTTTTGGGAAATCTGGATAGTTGATTCTCAGAAAAATTAAATGGTTTTACTTTTCTACCATGGCATATGTATACAAAAGATAATATGCATAGGGAGAATGTATTTTATATGACTGTAATGTTTCCATAATTCAACTTGTTTTATACAAATGTTTCATGCCTTATTTTTAATAAAGGAAGAATCTGTAATATGGGAGTTGAAAGCCAGATCCAAAATAGTTGCAGTTATATACACACATAAACATGTTTTGTACAGATATTAACACACCTGTTCCTTTGTATTTTTAATAGGAATCTGAATTCCATTTCACTCAGGTTTTGATCAAAATGCATTTTAAGACCAGATGGGTTACACCAGAACAAAGAGTCTGGTTGAACCATGTGATTGACACCCATGGTTACAGGAAACCCACTCAAGTTTGCACTTCATTTAATTTAAAGCATACTGACATCAAAGAATCAAGTTTTTGAATGTGTTAGATCACTTTAAAATATTCCAGAAAAGAGCCTGTATTCTAGACATATTTTATAAGAAAAATCAAACATGGATAATGATAAACACTTCTATCATTTTTCAGAACACAAGCACCAAACCATTAATTTATAGACAATCATATTACAATTATCTGGTTTCTAAGATTTATACGCCCTAGAGAATTTAGCAAAGAATCAGGAGTTTAAAAAAAATATATATAGGTATTCATGCATGGATGGAAATTTTATTGCATATATTTGAACTAAACTATGTGTGGATTGATTAAACTTAATCAATCAAATATCCTCTTGTTTTCCAGAACTCTGATTCAAACAAGAGAGGCACATGCATCATCATATGTATGTGCATATCCTTATGAATGCACTGATATGTTTATATTGGTAAAGACTTTGATCCTGGATATATGTTGTTTGATAGAAAGAAAAAAAATGACTCTAGGCTTCAGAAATATGTATATGTATATCTCATATATATATATATATATATATATATATATATATATCTCTATGTAAAAAAAAAATCTTTACAAGTTAAGGTATAGAAAGAGAGGGTCATTTCACCAATGTCAAAATTCAGGGTCGTCACAATAAGCATCAGAGTTGAATGATTGTTTTGATAGAAATATAAAATAGTTTGATTTTTCAGTCAAAATGTAGATGAAGCGTGTGTTTACAAGAAAAAAACATTAAAAGGTGTGTGTGTGTGTGTGTATTTCTTAACTACAAATAAATAATATATTGTTGATTATTAACGACGTGCTTATGTTAAAATCAGTTCTAGTTTAGTTGTTTAATACTCGATATTAGATTTGTAAATTATTTCTTTTAAAATAAGTGTAAAGGATGTTGTGAATGTCCTAAATGACATATAGGGATACCATATTATAATATTTAATATTGAACATGTAAGATGGATTCCTTATGCATTAGCAATAGGAATTATCATACATATCATATCGTCTACAATATCATTTTTCACTTATGTATTTGATACATGAAGCAAATACCAAATCTAAATTCAAATCACCAAATGGTAGTTTAGAGCATTCTTAAGTATTTACAAAATACTAAAGAATTGTTTATAGGAACAATGAATTCCTTGGAGTATTTGGACTCAAACTTCATGAGTGATATCGAGTATAATATGTCAATATTAAATTCATGTTCAAACCTTAATTAAAGAACTTTAATTCAAAATGTTCCAAATAAAAAAATTATGGCTGATTCAACGAAAAGGCTAAGCACTTTCCTTCAATATCGCTACAATAATAGCATTGTATAAATATAAATGTACAAATTTATAACTAAGATAGGGGTGATTCCATGTATTAAGAATACTACATCATTGTTATATGATAACAATGTAATGATAATAGCTCACTAGAGGTCGAGAAACATATTTCGAATAGTTTAATTAATAAAGACAGTTTATCAGCATTAGAGAGAGTTGATTAACATAGTAGATAACTAAAACAACATAGTAGATACATTCATGAAGGGTCTACTCGATTGGTTCTTATCAAATTGATCAAAGAAATGGGATTGAGATTCCATAATTAGCTCCAAGTGCAAATGAGAGATTGATAGAGTTAAGGTTATGCCCTATGGGAAATTCTGTAATTTACTATAAATTATTAATTCTGTAATAAAATCTCGTTCGAAATAAAAAGAGTATTTTCTTTCTATCATATACTTGATACAATGTGTTATATTAATAAATTAATTTAAGTATATTTAATAAAAAAATCCATAAATGGTATGTTTTGTGATAGCTATTACAATATGTTGTAATCATGAGCACTTTATCACAGTGAAAATAAACATACCATTTTAAATATTCCTAGTCAGGATGTATTGAGAGTAGATACTGATTCACCTTTTGATACTAAAGAACATAATGCTCTTCGAATCGTAGGCAGTGTATTACTCATGGCTGCTTGAGGGCACCAAAGGGTTATGTACGGATTGTTATTGGATAAATATGGAATGACTCATTCGATAGTTTCTATTGGTTAATATAATTAAGGTCAAACGGAAAATATCGATGTGACAATGTTACACAATTTTCTCTACTTGAAAATACCTTCTAGCTTTAGTGTGGAAATTCTGCTTTGATTACTGTTCAATTATGGCACGACGTCCATCGAACGACTATAGTTAGGTCAAGTTGAAGCATTGGAAGTGAAATACTATTCAATAAAGAATTCTTCTTGTCACATACCGGATTTTTCGACTTTCGAAAATTCAACATCGATACTCACTTTATCGACTGTCGAGCAATCGAGTGCCGGAAACTCCAATAGTGAGGGTTTAAGAAAGAAGAAAAAGGTAGAAGAAGAAGAAGATAGAAGAAAAAGAGAAGAAGAACAACAAAACAACAACAGATACAGAACAGAGACAATATCAGAATCTCACATATCGCAGCGGAACAATATATAATAGATAACACTAGTCTTTTAAAAACAAAGAACTATATCAGTTTATACATACATCAATCAGAGTCAATATACAACAATGGACAGTTATATAAACTTGTCCTCATACAGAATACACAGCGGAATAAATACTATCAGATACAAATACTACGTCTCGCCATCCAGCTTATCTCCAAAGCTCCAGAATATCCAGAATATCCTGATAACATAACTCTAGGATGCCCGTGTGGAAATTGGTGGGCACCCAGAGTTTAGAAGGGAACAATAAACTCCGAGTCAGTCATGGTGACTGGTGTGAGATCGTAAAACAGTTATTTATCTTTAAAATAAACAACAGAAAAATTTTTAAAGTCAATTCGCAATGCTTTTGGAAAATGAAACTACCATAAGACCTCCCACCACACACACAATGCAAACGCAGAATTGGAGGAGATTTCTTCTTATGATAGTCAAAGATGCTTACTACGCAAAATCAAATCATTTTGATATTATTATTAGTGCATAGTGTAGAAATCATTTCGAAAGTATAATATTAATCTTAGCCAGCATAGGCATTCCGCACTTATGCCTACTATAGCTACTATGTTCAATAGTAGGTTACCGCCACATTCCATAGCAGGTAATACAACTAAAACCGTACACGTCACGTATTGTTTCTTTGGATTTCCAACAAATGGTCAGGCTAAGGAACTTCCTATCCACGATGGGTACGTCCCTGGAATAGACGACCCGAGAACCTAACCGGATCTCTGCCAACACAAGGCCGGGTTACCTCTGCAAAAATAGGTAACTACTGACACGCGTATGCCATCCCCCGATCGTCACCGATCTTCCCGAGGATCCCCGATTCGCAACAAACCACATAGAAAAATAATGCAGTAACCACAGAGGTTAAGTATCTGGGCTCCATACCATGATACCACCTTTATCCAGAAGGAATGACATACACTAAGGGGCGCTACTCCCTAGAACCTTGCCGCATCCTTCCTGTTTCGACCATTTCCGGGGTGTGAGGCTCGATGAAGTCTCGTCCACAAAGCTACGCTTTCTCAAAAAGCCCTGCTTCGGGTCAAACAAAAATGATCAACCTATGATCACAAAGATATAAGATCAAACAAATGATCATATCACAAATGATCAAACACCGATCATTTCACAGCAACACTCAGTATGCCACGTTACCAAATTGGGATATATCGCTGATAAATTTCAACTACATAACCTCTGAGCTCGTACGTCTCAGAGAAGGGTGTTAAGCTAAGAGAATAAATTCTCCGCCACCAACAGAAATGTATTTGAAAGAAATCAGCTTTATATCTCAAATTGTAACGTCAGACACACAATCCATACAAGTCTGTTCCGGGATCGAACAGAACCGAAGGCACTTCTCACGAAGCCCTTGCATATCCGGATAATTTTCAATCACGTCAGGACTTCCCGTCACTAAGGGTGATAAAACCTCTAAATCGAAGATCAGTCGATGTAGAGTAACTCGACGGTAATCCTTCCGTTTTCAAAAATATCCGGTCTTCAACACCGGTCTTCAAATGCAATTCATAATGACGTATCACATATTCGGAATGGGTTATACGACCCCATGGTCCTTTCCCGGCTAACCCGAATAGTGAGCGATTTTTTCAAAAATAAGTGTGGCATTCAAATTCATCCAATTCACAACAAATACCTATCTAAAGGTAATTATTGATAGTCGGTTATTTAACTATCAATAAAGATGCGTAACATCATCAGATTCCAAATAATTTTCCAAATTATTTCATCTTTCAAAATATCTTTACTAGATATATAATTTCCACACTTAACCATTTGAAAACAATTTCAAATCAATTTCCACATTTCATTTTATCTTTGAAGATAAAATCTCAAAACAGTTCATTTCATATTGGAAAAGCATTTCCATACTTATTTAAAAATAAGTAATTCACAAATCATTTATTTTCAACATTTGAAAATATTCGATATACTTAAAACAATATTAAGTATATATTCATTCTTTAAGGAAATCATAAATTTGACATCTATTTGAGTCAAAACGAATGTTGCGTAAAACATCGTTACGACGACTCAAAATCACTAGTATAGGGATTCGGGATTAAGATAGATATATAAATCCCAATACTAGATAAAAATATTCCTTTCGGAAATCATTTACTATAACAACAGTGTTATAGTCCACCATTTCCTTATTTCTCGAAAACGTCTATTTCAACAATAAAATGTTGAAATCTATGGTTTCGATATTTCCCACATTTAAAAAAACATCTTTAAAATGTTTACTTCATTTTTAATGTCGCTTCTTCAAAAATGAATCCATTTTATTCAATAATATATTCACTGTCCAAAATCGTGAATATAATTCACTTAACCCAATTTCAATCATTTCTACACATTTTATTTCAATAAAAATTCGCTATCCAAAAACGCGAATATATCTTCTTTGATAATCTTCTATATTTAATTTATCAAATTCAATTGATTTTGAATTTATAAAACCACGTTTATAAATTCTATTTCTATTCTATAACAACTTTGATTTTATAAATTTCCTTTAATGACCCATTAAATTTTATAACTCAACGTATACATCAAAAATCCATATTATAAGTTAAATACTTATAATTTATTTCTTTTAAAAGAAAATCGTTCGTTTAAACTTTACAAACTGTAAATAAACCCATTTTAACATCATTTCCATTTTTAAATCCACATTCCCAAATATTCACTTTTAACCCCAAAATCAAATCCCAAATTGATTTCTAATTTTACTTCAATACCACATCAATTTCAATATTCATTTCTAAATTAATTTCCCATCCCAAATCATTTTATATTGATTTTTTCTAAACTTGTTTCAATTTGCCAATTAAATTTATAATTGGACTTTCAAACTTATTTCATTTTAAACAAATTCCTCTTAAAGAAAGTAAATTCCTTTATCTTTTTCAAACTATTTAGAAATCCAATTTAAATTAAATTCTTCAATTTAAAAATCACTATTATACGAAATTCATTTATTTAACATCTTCACTTGATTCTGGAACTAATTCAATAAGATTTTAAAAATCAGCCTTTATTCTTTTAAATTCTTTTCTTCAAATTTATTAAATTTCTAAAGTTAATTCACTTAAAAATTCCTACTTGAATTTCAAAAATTCAATTTCGTTTATTTTTGGAATCCAATGATATCAAACATCCATTCAGCTAAATTTTAGCTTTCAATCAATTTCCAGACATCGATATGATCAATAACATCAATATAATCATTCACAGATTCATATCACAGTATAAATAAAATAAATCAATGTGAGGGGTCCAGTTGGATCCCTCCAACCTGTTTCCCTGCATCCACAGATGTTAGCACAATACCAATTCCGCTCTAGTACAGAATTATCGCGGTATATAGGTTTTATAAAAATCCGCTTACTAACGGCGCAATAGGGTCTCATCCGCTATACGAGGCGGGAAATCATCAATCCAATATATACATATGCCAATATGTATATATTGCTATATATATAGATATATATCCTACTATATCTAATATCACATCCAAACAGTCAATCATAAATCAATAACTGTAAAAGAAAATCCACTTTCATTTGAGTGAGAAGATCTCACCTTGATTTTTATTCTGATTTCAGCGTTTATTTCGAATAAAATTAAACACGCGTTTAATTTTACCCGAAATTCAAACTAGCTCCAAACGACTCCAATCCAGTTGCATCGCGTAGTATTCGACGATACGATTCCAACGCATTTTGTTTCGCCTTTTTCCGATCTCGCAGCAAAAAGATATGCATTTTTAAAGTTATACGAATTAAAATTATAATTAAATTTTACAATTCTTTTTAAATTTCAAACCTAACTAATCGTGGCCGTTCGTTGCTTAGCCCTAGGATCTGGACCGTGAAACGCAACCCCATCTTCCCTCCTTCTCCAGTTTTCGTTCGAGACAACGAAACCCAAGCCACCGTTTTCAAGCAATTTTCGCAACCCACTATACTTGTCGAAATCCCATCACAACCTCCCCATTCGAACCGCCTCATCCAGAGCCACCACCGGCCAGAACGCAGCCCAGCTCGGTCACGCCTCTTGCACACAAAACGATGTCGAACGTGACGACTTCGTGGTCTATTTTCCGATGATTCACCACCCCATATTCGATCACAGCCGTTCATATCGAAGGTCTCCTGAAGCTCTACGTTTTTGTAGTTGGGGTCGTTGCCTAAAAACGCGTAGATGAAGAGATTGGAGAGGAAGAAAATTGATGTTTTCTGGGCGTTCATTGATAACTGGCGGCTGGGGCATTTTGAAACCCTAGCTCTTTTTTTTTATTTTGTGAATAAAAGATGGCCTATTTATAGAAAATATCGAACACTATTCCTCCGGAATTTCCAAACTCCGATTTACGCGCGGTCACTATCGTTTCTAGGGTTTATCCCGCGTTCCGGACACAATGGAACAGGTTTCGAAAGCAAATTCGATCGCCTGTGTGAGATATGACAATAAACGATCAATTTAACTTAAACCGATTTAAATTGATTTCGAGGCGTTTTGGCTTGCCCCGGACAAATGGTAAATCCAAAAATTATGAAATTTGAAACCATGCAATAATATCACATTACGGATCTGATGAAACTGGTTTCGTCGCAATCCGAGATCTTTTGAAAAATGACTATTTTTAACTCGACGATTTAAAATTAAAACGGTATCTATGCGTTTCGAGCTGCCACGGTCAAACGACAACTCCGATTGCTACGAAAATTGAAATCCGATAATAACTAACTATTACGGATCCAATGGAACTGGTCTCGTTCGATTCTGAGACTGTTCGAAAATTGGCTATTTTTCAGTCGATAATTAAATATTAAAATATTCAATTTTCATAGATTAACTCCAAATTCAATTTTGAAAGTTCAAAAATATTTCTATAACTCCAGTATGATAAATTAAAATTTTACAAATCATTTTCAATCATATTAACTCGATTTTCAATTATTTCTGGAATTTCACTATTAAATAAATCGATTTAATTTACCAAATTAAATCCAATACTCGAAAAATAAATCATTCGACTTCTAAATTCCATTTATTAATATTTAAAATCAATTAAATATTCGAATTTTAATTATCAAAAATTCTGGGTCGTTACAAACTTCCCCCCTTAAAAGAATTTCGTCCTCGAAATTACAAGTTAGGGAAAAAGGTCCTTAACTCGTCTACTATCTTTCAACATCTAAGTAGTTTTATCAACTTATCAAAAAAAATCTTTCTACTAAAGATTCATTATCATTCCAACTATCTTTCTAACTTCAATTATAGGTTTCAAACAACATTGCTTTACTTCAATTCAAATTTAAATTCAAATTTCAAATTTAAACTTTCAAAATTTCTCAAAAATTTTCTAACGCCCTAAATTTCCGAAAAATTTCGCCAGCGTCTCCTTTGCGCGGCTAATACGGCACGACTACAAAACGTCCCTACGGACTCTCAGATTTCAAAAAGAAAAAGAAAAAGCCAAACGGCTAGAGAAATAAATCATCAAAAACTCATATTAAAACTCAAATACATACCTTTTCGAGCAATTCAAATTTATCTTCGAAATCAAAATTCCAATTCCTTTTATAACACCTGTATGTTCTACTAGCCATAATATCTAGTTACATATTCAAACCATTTTGTAAATTCTATTACAAAAATTTCAATATAAACTACTTATACATTCAATTTTTTTTTCATTTCACATTCATTTGAATTCAATTCACAATTCCAATCTAATTTGGATTCAGTTTCATTCTCTTGCACTTATAATTGAAATTTTTATTTACTAGTAACTGTAAATTCCATTCATTCAGAAATTTATCTCTAATTACTTGAACATATTTGCAATTTCGAACCATTCTTTTATTTAGTTCACAATTCAAGTTTTAAATTCACTAATTCAACTTCCATTTCATGAATCAATTAATTATCAAAGCAGTTTATTCAGATTCAATCCTTATTCATTTTTCTCAGGTTTGGATTTTATTCCACTTGATTCAAGTCTCATTTCATTTTTCAATTTCAATTCATTGCTTACAACTTCAAAATGAATCTCAACTTCCACTTCCAGTTTTATTCTTTTGTTCATTCCCAAAATTTATTTACAATTTACTATTTTGGTTTACAATCACTTATGTTAAACTGGATTTCAATTCGAATTCAATTTACATTCATGTACTTGCAATTACAAATTGATTCATTCCTTCTCAATTTTATTTTCATAATTCAATACTCAATTCCAGAGTCTTTTCAACCTTTTCAAAACCACTTTGAAAACAATTCAAATTATCCTTTGAATGTTATAAAACAAAACTCCAATTTTTCCAAACAACTTTCATTTAAAACAATTTAGCAGCAATTCCTCTTTTGGAAACCCGAAAATGAACACCGGTGATGTCGCGATCATCATCGGAATTATTTTCCAGTGACCGAAAAGAGTTTAGAGCTTTTCATTCTTCCAAAATATTTTTTCAAAACCTTTGAAAATCACTTTCAAATCAAAAAGGATTTAAACTTTCCAAATCTCCAAAATTTTCAAATTCTTTTCAAAACCTTTCCAAATACTTTTCTGGAACTCCGTTTTAAATTTCAAATTCATTTATAATTTGCATTCTTAAATTTCATTTGTACATGGATTTATCTCTTAACTTTGGAGTTATGATTTCAATTTCTTATTCAATTTCAATGATAATAATTTAATATTATTATTTCCTAACAACCATGCATCCATATATCATAATAATTTACAGAAAATCATTTCTTTTCTATACAAAAATAGTTTTGGGCAAAATTATCTCATTTACCCTATTTAAAACAAAATTGTGCCGAATTGTTCTATACAAGTGTTTAGAGATCCCTATCGATAGAGTTGTACGGACAATACCGACCAAGATCCATATACCACTCAACAAACCAATCATCACAATATAAAACAATTTTATATTCACTAACAAATACGCACTCGTATCTATTATTACACTCAACTCATTCTAGAGTACTGCTGACTCTATCTCTAATGAGTAACACCCAACAGAGCAGGGTTGTCGCTTAACCATATGCTCTGATACCACGCTGTCACATACCGGATTTTTCGACTTTCGAAAATTCAACATCGATACTCACTTTATCGACTGTCGAGCAATCGAGTGCCGGAAACTCCAATAGTGAGGGTTTAAGAAAGAAGAAAAAGGTAGAAGAAGAAGAAGATAGAAGAAAAAGAGAAGAAGAACAACAAAACAACAACAGATACAGAACAGAGACAATATCAGAATCTCACATATCGCTGCGGAACAATATATAATAGATAACACTAGTCTTTTAAAAACAAAGAACTATATCAGTTTATACATACATCAATCAGAGTCAATATACAACAATGGACAGTTATATAAACTTGTCCTCATACAGAA
Source organism: Allium fistulosum (assembly GCA_030737815.1). Lineage (NCBI taxonomy): Eukaryota > Viridiplantae > Streptophyta > Magnoliopsida > Asparagales > Amaryllidaceae > Allium > Allium fistulosum. Next base: position 316,622,357 of record CM060904.1, read on the forward strand.
TACACAGCGGAATAAATACTATCAGATACAAATACTACGTCTCGCCATCCAGCTTATCTCCAAAGCTCCAGAATATCCAGAATATCCTGATAACATAACTCTAGGCTGCCCGTGTGGAAATTGGTGGGCACCCAGAGTTTAGAAGGGAACAATAAACTCCGAGTCAGTCATGGTGACTGGTGTGAGATCGTAAAACAGTTATTTATCTTTAAAATAAACAACAGAAATTTTTTTAAAGTCAATTCGCAATGCTTTTGGAAAATGAAACTACCATAAGACCTCCCACCACACACACAATGCAAACGCAGAATTGGAGGAGATTTCTTCTTATGATAGTCAAAGATGATTACTACGCAAAATCAAATCATTTTGATATTATTATTAGTGCATAGTGTAGAAATCATTTCGAAAGTATAATATTAATCTTAGCCAGCATAGGCATTCCGCACTTATGCCTACTATAGCTACTATGTTCAATAGTAGGTTACCGCCACATTCCATAGCAGGTAATACAACTAAAACCGTACACGTCACGTATTGTTTCTTTGGATTTCCAACAAATGGTCAGGCTAAGGAACTTCCTATCCACGATGGGTACGTCCCTGGAATAGACGACCCGAGAACCTAACCGGATCTCTGCCAACACAAGGCCGGGTTACCTCTGCAAAAATAGGTAACTACTGACACGCGTATGCCATCCCCCGATCGTCACCGATCTTCCCGAGGATCCCCGATTCGCAACAAACCACATAGAAAAATAATGCAGTAACCACAGAGGTTAAGTATCTGGGCTCCATACCATGATACCACCTTTATCCAGAAGGAATGACATACACTAAGGGGCGCTACTCCCTAGAACCTTGCCGCATCCTTCCTGTTTCGACCATTTCCGGGGTGTGAGGCTCGATGAAGTCTCGTCCACAAAGCTACGCTTTCTCAAAAAGCCCTGCTTCGGGTCAAACAAAAATGATCAACCTATGATCACAAAGATATAAGATCAAACAAATGATCATATCACAAATGATCAAACACCGATCATTTCACAGCAACACTCAGTATGCCACGTTACCAAATTGGGATATATCGCTGATAAATTTCAACTACATAACCTCTGAGCTCGTACGTCTCAGAGAAGGGTGTTAAGCTAAGAGAATAAATTCTCCGCCACCAACAGAAATGTATTTGAAAGAAATCAGCTTTATATCTCAAATTGTAACGTCAGACACACAATCCATACAAGTCTGTTCCGGGATCGAACAGAACCGAAGGCACTTCTCACGAAGCCCTTGCATATCCGGATAATTTTCAATCACGTCAGGACTTCCCGTCACTAAGGGTGATAAAACCTCTAAATCGAAGATCAGTCGATGTAGAGTAACTCGACGGTAATCCTTCCGTTTTCAAAAATATCCGATCTTCAACACCGGTCTTCAAATGCAATTCATAACGACGTATCACATATTCGGAATGGGTTATACGACCCCATGGTCCTTTCCAGCCTAACCCGAATAGTGAGCGATTTTTTCAAAAATAAGTGTGGCATTCAAATTCATCCAATTCACAACAAATACCTATCTAAAGGTAATTATTGATAGTCGGTTATTTAACTATCAATAAAGATGCGTAACATCATCAGATTCCAAATAATTTTCCAAATTATTTCATCTTTCAAAATATCTTTACTAGATATATAATTTCCACACTTAACCATTTGAAAACAATTTCAAATCAATTTCCACATTTCATTTTATCTTTGAAGATAAAATCTCAAAACAGTTCATTTCATATTGGAAAAGCATTTCCATACTTATTTAAAAATAAGTAATTCACAAATCATTTATTTTCAACATTTGAAAATATTCGATATACTTAAAACAATATTAAGTATATATTCATTCTTTAAGGAAATCATAAATTTGACATCTATTTGAGTCAAAACGAATGTTGCGTAAAACATCGTTATGACGACTCAAAATCACTAGTATAGGGATTCGGGATTAAGATAGATATATAAATCCCAATACTAGATAAAAATATTCCTTTCGGAAATCATTTACTATAACAACAGTGTTATAGTCCACCATTTCCTTATTTCTCGAAAACGTCTATTTCAACAATAAAATGTTGAAATCTATGGTTTCGATATTTCCCACATTTAAAAAAACATCTTTAAAATGTTTACTTCATTTTTAATGTCGCTTCTTCAAAAATGAATCCATTTTATTCAATAATATATTCACTGTCCAAAATTGTGAATATAATTCACTTAACCCAATTTCAATCATTTCTACACATTTTATTTCAATAAAAATTCGCTATCCAAAAACGCGAATATATCTTCTTTGATAATCTTCTATATTTAATTTATCAAATTCAATTGATTTTGAATTTATAAAACCACGTTTATAAATTCTATTTCTATTCTATAACAACTTTGATTTTATAAATTTCCTTTAATGACCCATTAAATTTTATAACTCAACGTATACATCAAAAATCCATATTATAAGTTAAATACTTATAATTTATTTCTTTTAAAAGAAAATCGTTCGTTTAAACTTTACAAACTGTAAATAAACCCATTTTAACATCATTTCCATTTTTAAATCCACATTCCCAAATATTCACTTTTAACCCCAAAATCAAATCCCAAATTGATTTCTAATTTTACTTCAATACCACATCAATTTCAATATTCATTTCTAAATTAATTTCCCATCCCAAATCATTTTATATTGATTTTTTCTAAACTTGTTTCAATTTGCCAATTAAATTTATAATTGGACTTTCAAACTTATTTCATTTTAAACAAATTCCTCTTAAAGAAAATAAATTCCTTTATCTTTTTCAAACTATTTAGAAATCCAATTTAAATTAAATTCTTCAATTTAAAAATCACTATTATACGAAATTCATTTATTTAACATCTTCACTTGATTCTGGAACTAATTCAATAAGATTTTAAAAATCAGCCTTTATTCTTTTAAATTCTTTTCTTCAAATTTATTAAATTTCTAAAGTTAATTCACTTAAAAATTCCTACTTGAATTTCAAAAATTCAATTTCATTTATTTTTGGAATCCAATGATATCAAACATCCATTCAGCTAAATTTTAGCTTTCAATCAATTTCCAGACATCGATATGATCAATAACATCAATATAATCATTCACAGATTCATATCACAGTATAAATAAAATAAATCAATGTGAGGGGTCCAGTTGGATCCCTCCAACCTGTTTCCCTGCATCCACAGATGTTAGCACAATACCAATTCCGCTCCAGTACGGAATTATCGCGGTATATAGGTTTTATAAAAATCCGCTTACTAACGGCGCAATAGGGTCTCATCCGCTATACGAGGCGGGAAATCATCAATCCAATATATACATATGCCAATATGTATATATTGCTATATATATAGATATATATCCTACTATATCTAATATCACATCCAAACAGTCAATCATAAATCAATAACTGTAAAATAAAATCCACTTTCATTTGAGTGAGAAGATCTCACCTTGATTTTTATTCTGATTTCAGCGTTTATTTCGAATAAAATTAAACACGCGTTTAATTTTACCCGAAATTCAAACTAGCTCCAAATGACTCCAATCCAGTTGCATCGCGTAGTATTCGACGATACGATTCCAACGCATTTTGTTTCGCCTTTTTCCGATCTCGCAGCAAAAAGATATGCATTTTTAAAGTTATACGAATTAAAATTATAATTAAATTTTACAATTCTTTTTAAATTTCAAACCTAACTAATCGTGGCCGTTCGTTGCTTAGCCCTAGGATCTGGACCGTGAAACGCAACCCCATCTTCCCTCCTTCTCCAGTTTTCGTTCGAGACAACGAAACCCAAGCCACCGTTTTCAAGCAATTTTCGCAAACCACTATACTTGTCGAAATCCCATCACAACCTCCCCATTCGAACCGCCTCATCCAGAGCCACCACCGGCCAGAACGCAGCCCAGCTCGGTCACGCCTCTTGCACACAAAACGATGTCGAACGTGACGACTTCGTGGTCTATTTGCCGATGATTCACCACCCCATATTCGATCACAGCCGTTCATATCGAAGGTCTCCTGAAGCTCTACGTTTTTGTAGTTGGGGTCGTTGCCTAAAAACGCGTAGATGAAGAGATTGGAGAGGAAGAAAATTGATGTTTTCTGGGCGTTCATTGATAACTGGCGGCTGGGGCATTTTGAAACCCTAGCTCTTTTTTTTATTTTGTGAATAAAAGATGGCCTATTTATAGAAAATATCGAACACTATTCCTCCGGAATTTCCAAACTCCGATTTACGTGCGGTCACTATCGTTTCTAGGGTTTATCCCGCGTTCCGGACACAATGGAACAGGTTTCGAAAGCAAATTCGATCGTCTGTGTGAGATATGACAATAAACGATCAATTTAACTTAAACCGATTTAAATTGATTTCGAGGCGTTTTGGCTTGCCCCGGACAAATGGTAAATCCAAAAATTATGAAATTTGAAACCATGCAATAATATCACATTACGGATCCGATGAAACTGGTTTCGTCGAAATCCGAGATCTTTTGAAAAATGACTATTTTTAACTCGACGATTTAAAATTAAAACGGTATCTATGCGTTTCGAGCTGCCACGGTCAAACGACAACTCCGATTGCTACGAAAATTGAAATCCGATAATAACTAACTATTACGGATCCAATGGAACTGGTCTCGTTCAATTCTGAGATTGTTCGAAAATTGGCTATTTTTCAGTCGATAATTAAATATTAAAATATTCAATTTTCATAGATTAACTCCAAATTCAATTTTGAAAGTTCAAAAATATTTCTATAACTCCAGTATGATAAATTAAAATTTTACAAATCATTTTCAATCATATTAACTCGATTTTCAATTATTTTTTGGAATTTCACTATTAAATAAATCGATTTAATTTACCAAATTAAATCCAATACTCGAAAAATAAATCATTCGACTTCTAAATTCCATTTATTAATATTTAAAATCAATTAAATATTCGAATTTTAATTATCAAAAATTCTGGGTCGTTACACTTCTCCTTAGTTATATGAGGTTAGTATCACGGTTAACATAAGTCAACTAAAAGTCAAAGTCTCTAGCTAGAGCAGTTTAGTTAGTGTAACGACTAGGGATTTTGGTCATTTAATTTTGAGTATTTAATTAATTTTAGTTATCAAAATATTGGTTTAAATGCTTTAAAACTTGAATTAAATTATAAGTTTGTTTAAAATCTTTGAACTGTGAATAATTATTTGAATAATGACTTAAATATCCAGACTTTTAATTGAATATTTATTTAATGGATTTAATAGACTTATTTAAATCCTTTTAAATTATAAATAATAACAATAAATTCAATTTGTAAATTTATTTATAGTAATAAATGGTTCAAATAAATAATCAGGAAATTTATTTTTATTTATACGAATCGATTTTTTTGACGTATTTTTATTTTATTTGATTTTTCCATGATTTTTAATTTGGAAAATATTTAAATTGTCGTTTGACGGTGTTTTTGGCAAACAACGGTGTTTTGTGATTTTACAGAATTCGATAACCTGTGTATATTATTACTGTTTTGGGGTCGCGTCACTGTTTTGAGCGCGACCATATTTTTGTTTTGTCATTCGAGGTTCGTACGTGAATATAGACCTGTGCGATGAGCTACTAAAATTTTTAATATATATATAATCACTCAATTTTGGTAGAATGCAGCACACATTTCTGTCTCCATTTCGCACCTGATGTTCAAAATGAAAGAAAAATGAATGAAAACATATCATCTTCTTAGTTAAAAAAATAACAATTGGAATAAAATTCTATAAATTTGAAGAGTAGAATCTTTGGGTTTCTTTTGCCAAGTTCTTCATGTGGGTGGCTTGTTGTTAGTTACGGTCGAGATTGGTGAGTTCAACAATAAAGGTTTGAAACTAGGGTTCCAAGATGTAAGCTTTGTGGTTGAGGTTGGGTGTTGCCGTAGGTTGCAAAGGAACGGTGGCAAGGAGGAGTAGAGTTGGCCATGTTTTTGTAGGGCCCGGTCTTGTTTTGGGCAGTGTGACAGTATGAGTTTGAAGTGGGTTGGGGAGGTCGTGCCTTGATTTCCTGGGTCATGCGTGAAATCGAGGTGTTGGATGGATAGAGAGTTCGAATAGAAGTTAAATACCAAAGTTGGCTTGGCGAACAGTGATCTAGAGGTGGTTAACTCGTGTGCGTGTACAGGGGAATGGGGGTGATACAATGTACATGGAAGGGGTAATTAGGGGTTGGAGAAGAAGGTTTAATAGGTGGGATTAGTTGATTAATTGGTAATTGATGAGTTTATTCAATTATTTAAATCTGATATATAATAAATTGAATAACTTACTCATACGAGGTCCGATCGAGATGAAACTTTTTGTGTTGCGCTCATTATGATGATAGCTTCACGATGGAGTTGATTTGGATGAATTTGGAGCAACTTGAAATTTGGGCCAAAGTTGAATTTCACTCGATTTTAGTTCAAACCGGAACTCTTCACAATAACTAGAATTTCGGGACTTAACTGATGTACAGGAAATTTGTAGAGGGATCCAATGAAATTCCTCATCATTGTTGTATTATTTTCAATAATATTCCTGTTATATGAATTATTGATCCTAATTGTTGGCCTATTGTGTAACATTCCAGATTTTATTAAATTAAATTTAGTAATTTATTTGAATTTTTGGTAAATTAAAATTTGAAAAGTTTTAAAATAAATAAAATAATGTGTTAATTTAAAAATGAATAAGATTCCAATTTCTCTTGAATTTAAAAATCACTTAGATTGAACATCTTATATGTATATATATACAAGTATATTGAATTGAGTTTTAAGTTGGAAAATAATAAAAATAAATATGTGAAGTGAAATAAAATATACTTACATACATAATACAGACAAGAGATATCAACACTATAAATTATGGGAAAAGATAAGTATAAGTATGTATATGAAAAAAAGAAATATATATACGTTGGCTTGATGAGGAAGGCACTAGTACACGTTCAAAAGAAAATAACTTTACAAAACAAAAGAAATTTGTACTTGGAAAATAAAAAAAAGATTACATGTAAACTAATATGGGAACACATGCATTTAATGCCATCTTCTCAAGCAAGGAAGAAAATCATATCAGCCTCCAACTTTCAAATTTTCTGACCGAACCAAAAGAATCCCTGTACTTGTATATGAACCACTTGTACAGGCAAGTCTTCTCTAAACATCTTTTATACATCTTCATTTCTCAATATCAGTTCGTTCAAACATAACATAGAAAAAGAAAAAAAACTGAGAAAGAAAAAAATATAAACTTCACTATATTTCCAAACTAGAGATCAAATTACAAAACAAAGCAAAAAAAAGTTTCAAAGGGGGAGATTCAAATCTGCAGGCTTTCAAAACAAAAGAAAAAAAAGTGTCTTTGTTTTCAAATACATACAAGGTGAGTAAACTTACTATTTTCAAGTTAAACTTGTATCTTTAGCTTGCAAATGGTATGTGTTTTGATATCTGCTTAGATAAGTAGCCCTTAGTACTTCCTGTTGCTCTGGTAGAATATATAGCTGTTTCTTTAGAATTTTGAATATCTGAACAAAGTAAAGCAGAGAAATTTTGTAAACACTTCTTTACAAATGTTTTAAACTGAGGTATATATGCTAATTCAGGTTGTTATGCATTGTGTTTCAGTAACAAAAAAAAAATTGTAGCAAGATCATATGGTTTCCTTTTACTGGAAACAGAGTTTTTTAGTATCAGGTTTACAAAAGTAAACCATATCAAGCTCCAATTCAAATCATTCTCTTCCTCCATTTCTTCTGTGAATAGAAAAAAAGAAGAAGAACAAATTGAAGTTTGGTTTAAAATAGAAAAAGAAACCTATACTAAGTTCCAGTAATTGATTAAAGCAATGACATATAGTCTTCTTCCTGGGATTATGAAACACAGTCGCAATTCAAAATTTGCAAATTTTCGAACTTCACAAATTTTTATCTCAGCAATACTATTTGAATCCTCTCTAAAAATAATAATTTTAGAAACAAAAATTTTATTTTTCCATTGGGCATTCCTCTGGAAATGGACCGTGATCATAATATGAACTTTTAACAAATTCTGGTGATCCAAACGATGGTGGGTCTCGAGTTCATTGTCAGGGATAGATTAGAGGTACGAGATTACAAGAAAAATACTAGCAAAATTTATAAATTCGTAAATCTTGGATTCGAGATCGTTTTAGGGTTTTAGTTCCAGTTTTGAACGTGTTCAGTAAAAAGAGGATTGCGCCCTCTTGAGTTGATCGAGCGTCACGTGAACTCGGGGAATGATGGCTTGGGGTGTTGTCGTGCGTGGGCCGGAGTTTCATGGCTTCAGATGGTCGGCGTCGTGTCGGCGAGACGAATTGGTGGTGGGAGTCTGGGTTCGAGTCTCTCGAGCTATGCTCGATTTTGAATGAGGGACTGATCGAGTTGTTCGATGACTTGAGGTCGATGGGGAGATCGACTATGACTTGCCGGAGCTAGCGAAGTTCGCCAGAAGGTTGGCGATGGGTTGTGCACGTGTACAGGGGGTTGATGGTGTCAGTTGTAATGTTTTAGGGAGAAAGCAGATGCGACTCGAAGTCTTGCTCGGGGAAATGAAGTGGAAACTCGAAGTCGACCTCGAGTTATTTTAGTAGGGTACCGGGTAGGTTTTAGCACTTAGACAAAATTTTGAAAATTATTCCCCACGAGTCGAATTGGCAAATTCTCGAAGCATGAAGCAAATTTTCTCGCGCGTGACTCGGGGAGGTCTCGGGTCAGGTTAAAAACAGTGAAGATTTGAGTCTTTTGTGAAAATTTCGAACATGAGTTTAAAATGTGTTTTTGAAATAATTATTTGAAATGAATAATGTATTTTAAAGGCTTAAATTTTTAAAGTAAAAAAAAAATTGTTCAAAAAATTAATTTGATAAAATATTTGAAGGGTAAATCAAATATTTAAGTTTTTAACTTAAAACGAAAATTATTTATAATGATTAAATAATGATTAAGCAATCACTAATTTGTAATCATCTTGTAATAAAGAAATTGATAAATTTAGAGAATGATTTATTAATAAAGATAATTAAGATTAAATAAATTAACAATTAAGAATAAATAAATTCAGATAATTAGTTAAGTTAATTTAAAATCTAATTAATTTATAGTTAAGGATAATTAATTATCAAATTAAGATTTATGAAGATAATTATGTGGTCAATTCACTTTTAAATCACCTTCACCCTATCTCTAATAATCGACAATCATCAAATATTCTGTACTGAATAGATATTTCTACTGTGATACTGTGATTGTTTTGGAACTGAACTGTGATTTGTGATTTAATTCTGTATTGATGTGAAAACCCCTTTGCCCGTATAACGGCATTTTACTTCGATGCGACAGGGAGTCGGATTTCAGTTGTTATCCGAAACCCACATCGAACCCTGAATATGAATCTCTGTGATTGTTATACCACGTGTTTTCAAAAATTTATCGATCACCATTCAGTTTAGCCGGGAGAGGACCTTTGTGTCATATAACCCATTCTGAATAGTGATACGTCGTAATGGATAGCATTTGAAGACCGGCGTTGAAGACCGGGTTTTTTTATGAAAACGATAGGACGACCTATCGATTGTCTCTGCACTGAGTTGCTCCGGTATAGAGATTCCCTAAGTGATGGGAAGTCCGATCGGGATTGTAAATACCCGGATTGCAAGGACTTCTTCGGAAGTGCCTTCGGTTCTGTTCGAACCCGGAACAGACTTGTATGGTTACATGTCTGACATTACATTTTGAGATATAAAGCTGATTTCTTTCAAATACATTTCTGTTGGTGGCGGAGAATTTATTCTCTTAGCTTAACACCCTTCTCTGAGACGTACGAGCTCAGAGGTTATGTAGTTGAAATTTATCAGCGATATATCCCAATTTGGTAATGTGGCATGCTGAGTGTTGCTGTGTGATGATCAGTGTTTGATCATTTGCGATATGATCATTTGTTTGATCATTTATCTTTGTGATCATTGGTTGATCATCTGTTGACCCAAAGCGTGGCTTTTTGAAAAAGCGTAGCTTTGTGGACGAGACTTCGTCAGACCTCACTCCCCGGAAATGGTCGAAACAGGAATGTTGCGGCAAGGTTATGAGGGTCGCGCCCTTTAGGGTATGTCATTTCCTTCTGGAAAAGGGTGGTATCAGGTATGGAGCCCTGGTATTTAACCTATGTGGATACTCCGATCTCATTTATTGTGATTGTGTGTTTGATCGAGGCGCCTCGGATAAAGGTCCCAAAGGACCGGGGGATGGCATATTCGTGAGTTACCTGTTACAGGGGTAACCCGGCCTTGTTTGGCAGAGAGCAGTTTGTCTCTCGGGACGTCCAGCCAGAGGCGATCCCATGCGGCGGTAGGAAGTTCCTTAGCCTGACCATTTGTTGGAAATCCATTTCCCAATACGAAACTTGTACGGTATTAGTTGTAGAACCTGCCATTTACGTACGGTGGTCACCACTGTTTAGATGGTAGCTATAGCAGGCATACGATACTGGTCGTATGTTGGCTAAGATTTATATTCTATTTTCGAAATGTTTTCTACACTATGCACTAGTAATAATATCAAGAATTTTTCTCGTATTAAGCATGTTTGACTATCATAAGAAGAAATCTCCTCCAATTCTGCGTTTGCATTGTGTGTGTGGCGGGAGGTCTTATGGTAGTTTCATTTTCCAAAAAGCATATCGGATTCTTTTAAAATCTGTTTTATTTAAAGCAATTACTTTTGTTTACTCATACCAGTCCCATGACTGACCCGGAGTTTATTGTTTCCTTTCTAAACTCTGGGTGCCCATTATTTCCACACGGGCAGCCTAGTAGCAGGTTTTCCGTGCTTTGGTGTTAGCTGGATTTTGGAGTTTCATTTTGGGTTTAGGAGCTATCAGATTTTGGGGACTTTTACTTTGAAGATATTTTGGAAGCTTTTTAGATCTCCAGGTGCTTAGTTATGGATATTCACTATCGTTTTCATTTCTCTGAAGACTTTTGCTAGTGATCATTGTTGTACTATTATGATGTTTATTTGGAGTGTGGAATATGTATTATGAGTACTCTGATGTAGTACTGGATATTATTATGATGTTGTATCTATGATGTGATGTATGATATTCAGTTTATTTCCGCTGTTTATATTCATCTGATGTTGTTATAAGCTCCGGCGAACTGAAGTTTGACGTTTGAATATCTGACAGTCGAATACGAGTAAGGTATTTGATGTTGATTTTCGAGCGCTAAATTTCAGGATCGTTACATTTGGTATCAAAGCTGAAGGTTGAGTAAGAACTTTAGCTAAGGAGTATAACACATTAGATGGCTCATTAGAGATAGGGTGAAGTATATCCTAGAATGAGTATAACCCGAAACTTGAATTTTCCTAGTCTATTTCTTTTTACTGCTGATATTCCTTGAGATATATTGTCCATGGATCTAAATTCTGTTTTCTTACTAATTTCAGATAGTAAGAATGAGCGGACGAAGAGGAAGAACTAGGGGTCAAGGAAATGCCGCTACAACTAATCAAATTCCCCCAATAACAGAAGCAGCTTTACCTACTCAGCATCAGCCGAATCTGGCTGACTTATATAAGAATTTCTCGAAGCTTGGTGGTAAGCCGTTCACTGGCAAGGAGTCTGTTGTTGAGGCCCAAGCATGGATCAGATCTTGTGAAAGAATTTTTAGAGGGCTTAAGTTGGAAAATGATCAAATGCGACTGATAGCTTCTTGGCAACTTCAAGAAGAAGCTTTAGCATGGTGGGAGACAGTCACTGTGGATAAGCCAGAAGACGAGTTTTCTTGGGAGAAATTTAAAGAAGTATTCGAGGGGCGCTATATGCCATCAGCTGGGATTTCTCGTATGTATCAGGAGTTCATGGACTTGAAGCAAGGGAGTTTGTCATTTGAGGAGTATCTAAACAAATTCAATGAACTGTCTCGTTTTGGTCCAGAGTTGGTGAACACACCTTTGAAGATGAATGAAAAGTTTATTCGGGGAATGAATAAGAAGTTCCACGAAAGGATGACTGGCCACGTCAAAGAGCCTTTTTCTGATCTTATTGATATGGGGTATAGATATTCTACTTTGGATATGCAAGAGGTCCCGAAGGAGGGAGGAAATACGAGCAACCAAAATTGGAAAAAGAGGAAGTTTGGAGGCAAGAAACCATGGCAGGGTAAGAAGAAAAAGGGAAGCGACCAGGGGAACACAGCAGAGAATGTTACTTGCTATAATTGTCAAGAGAAAGGCCATTACTCAACTAGTTGTACGAAGCCTAAGAAACAAGCGAATCAATTCGTTCCAGCGAAGTCCAAGAAATGCTATGCTTGTCAGGAAGAGGGACATGAAGTCAAGCACTGCCCAATGATGAAGAAAGCACAGGTAGCAAAGGTGTACGCAGTCAAAGATCAACCCGCAACTTCTAAAGTAGAAAAGGGGAAGGGAGTTCTGGAAGGTAACCTTACTATTTATGATAGAATTGTTCGAGTTTTGTTTGATACAGGTGCTACACATAGTTTTATTTCTCAACAAACTGTAAATGAATTAAACCTTGAGCCTGATTTCGTTGAGGATCCTATATGCATAAAGAATCCAGTAGGGGGCCCAGCAAATCTTTGTCTTCAATGTAGAGATGTTCCTATCTCATATTCTTATTATCAATTCCCTATTGGTCTCTTTGTCCTTGATTTCAAGGAATTCGAAATTTTACTCGGAATGGATTGGCTAGCGAAATATGAAGCCAAATTGGATTGTAGCAATCGATTGATTTCGATTAAAACCAAATCTGGAGATTTTATTGAGATTTCTTGTGAGGACCCTAGTCCTAAAAGAGAAGGGTTGATGTATAATTTGGGATATTCTGAACCTAGTTTGGAGTCTATACCTATTGTTAGAGATTTTCCAGACGTGTTCGAAGAAGTGAAATCCTTACCTCCACACCGAGAAATTGAATTCAGAATTGACTTAATTCCAAATGCTCGTCCTGTAGTTCACGCAAGTCGTAGGATGGCGCCCAGAGAAAAGGGTGAATTAGTCAAGCAAACTAATGATCTGCTAAGCAAAGGATTAATTCGTCCTAGTGTTTCTGAATGGGGTTCAGCAGTTGTGTTCGTTGCTAAATCGGACGGATCTTTGAGATTGTGTGTTGACTACCGCGATCTCAATAAGCAGACTCTTAAGAATAAATTTCCTCTACCTAGAATTGACGATCTGTTTGATCAACTTCACGGCGCTCGTTTCTTTTCGAAGATGGATCTAGCTCAGGGATTCCATCAGTTACGAATCGCCGAAGATTGTGTTCATTTGACCGCTTTCAGGGGTCCAAATATGTTCTATGAATGGTTAGTCATGCCTTTCGGGCTAACCAATGCTCCAGCATATTTCGTAGATCTTATGACTCGTGTGTTCCGGGAAGTATTGAATGAATTCGTTCTTGTATTTATTGATGATATCCTAATTTATTCCAAAACTGAGGAGGAGCATTCTGAACATCTCAGGATTGTTTTGGAAATATTAAGAAGAAACGTCTTGTTCGCCAAATTCTCTAAATGCCATTTTTGGGTCAAAGAGGTTAAATTTCTTGGCCACATTGTTAATAAAGAAGGAATTTCTGTTGATCCCAGCAAGATTTCTTCTATTCTAGATTGGAAGCAACCTACTACTCCGAAAGAAGTTCGAAGCTTTTTGGGTTTAGCAGGTTATTATCGGAAGTTCGTTCAGGACTTTTCGAAGATAGCTAGTCCAATGACCAAGCTAACGATGAAGAATGCAAAATTTAATTGGACTTCGAAATGTGATGAAGCTTTTCAGGAGTTAAAGAAGAGATTAACCACCGCTCCTGTTCTCGCGATTATCAACGGGAACCAGGATTTATCTGTATATACCGATGCTTGTGGTGATGGGGTAGGTGCAGTGTTAATGCAGAAAGGGAAGGTGATTGCTTACGCGAGTAGACAATTACGCCCACATGAAAGAAACTACCCAACACACGATTTGGAGCTTTTAGCTGTTATTTTCGCCTTAAAGATCTGGCGACATTATCTTCTGGGTAAGAATCTCCTTCAGCTTTCTAAAAGAAATTTTAAGTTCGAATTAACTTAACATATATATATACTTAATAAAGTCTCTTTGTTTTAGGTGAAAAATTTGAATTATTCACCGACCACAAATCTTTGAAATATCTCTTCACCCAGAAAGATCTGAATCTGCGACAACAACGTTGGTTGGAATTTCTGGCATCCTATGACTTGGATATTCTATATACTCCGGGAAAAGCCAATATAGTTGCAGACGCTTTAAGTAGAAAGCACGCTATTCTTGCTCATCTTGTCATTGCCCCTACTCTTCTCAAAAGAATTGCAAGACGGCAGACAGAAGACAAGTTCCTTCGTGAAATTCGTAGAAGAATAGATGGTAGTGAAGATTCCAGTTTTGAAATTGATAATAGAGGGGATATAAGACTGAAAGGCAGGCTTTGTGTGCCAGATATCCCAGAATTAAAGCGAGAAGTTTTGGACGAATGTCACAAGTCCAAACTCAGTATCCATCCAGGAGTCAATAAGATGTACCGTGATATTAAAAGAACATTTTGGTGGAAAACGATGAAAAGAGACATCTCGATATATGTAAGTCGCTGTGCTACTTGTCAGCAAATCAAAAGCGATCAAAGGAAAGTGGCCGGTTTACTTCAACCTTTGGAAGTACCAAAATGGAAATGGGATCAAGTATCGATGGATTTCATCGACGGATTGCCACGAACTAAGAGGGGTAATGAAGCGATTTGGGTTATAGTGGACCGTCTAACCAAAACTGCTCACTTTATTCCAGTGAAATCCACTCGGACTGCAGCAAGCTTAGCAGGGCTATATATAAAGGAAATTGTTCGTCTCCATGGGATTCCCAGCAGTATAGTGAGTGATCGTGACTCGATCTTCACCAGTAGATTTTGGGAGGCATTCCAGGACGCTTTGGGAACGAAATTAAATTTCAGCACTGCTTATCATCCACAGTCTGATGGGCAGACTGAAAGGGTTAATCGAATTCTAGAAGACCTATTACGGGCTTGCGTTCATGATTTTGGTGGTTCTTGG
The DNA here is from genome assembly GCA_030737815.1 of Allium fistulosum. Taxonomy (NCBI): domain Eukaryota; kingdom Viridiplantae; phylum Streptophyta; class Magnoliopsida; order Asparagales; family Amaryllidaceae; genus Allium; species Allium fistulosum. Next base: position 316,637,559 of record CM060904.1, read on the forward strand.
GAGGACCATTTACATCTGGTCGAGTTCTCATATAACAACAGTTATCAGGCCAGTATAGAAATGGCTCCTTTCGAAGCTTTATATGGTCGTCCGTGTCGATCACCTGCATGCTGGATCGAATCAGGTGACAGACTCATCCTTGGACCAGATATGATCAAAGAAGCCACGGAAAAGGTTGATTTTATCCGGAAGAAATTAATAACTGCTCAAAGTCGTCAGAAGAGTTATTATGACCGCCGAAGAAGAGATTTGGAATTTCAAGTTGGAGATTCTGTATTTCTGAAAGTGTCTCCGATGCGGGGTGTATTGAGGTTCGGGAAAACTGGAAAGCTAGCACCGCGTTATATTGGTCCTTTTCCTATTCTGGAAAGGATTGGTCCTCTAGCATATCGAGTGCAGCTACCCAGCTGGTTGTCTGGCGTGCATGATGTGTTTCACGTTTCTAGTCTTCGGAAATATGTGCATGATCCAGACAGTATTATTGAAGAAGCTGCTCAGCAAGATATTGAAATCACTCCAAATTTAACGGTCAGAAGAGAACCAATCAAGATCGTAGATCGTGATGAGAAGCGATTGAGAAACAAAGTTGTGAAGCTGGTCAAAGTTCAATGGAGTGGCGATTCAAAGGACTGTACTTGGGAAACCGAAGATAATATGAAGAAATCATATCCCAATTGCAGAGTAGACATCTCGGCTTAAACTGGTAAGCCATTTCTCTATCATTTTGCATTCGTATATTCTTCGTTTACTTTTCTCTCTCTTTCAAATTTCGAGGACGAAATTTTCTTAAGGAGGGGATATTGTAACATTCCAGATTTTATTACATTAAATTTAGTAATTTATTTGAATTTTTGGTAAATTAAAATTTGAAAAGTTTTAAAATAAATAAAATAATGTGTTAATTTAAAAATGAATAAGATTCCAATTTCTCTTGAATTTAAAAATCACTTAGATTGAACATCTTATATGTATATATATACAAGTATATTGAATTGAGTTTTAAGTTGGAAAATAATAAAAATAAATATGTGAAGTGAAATAAAATATACTTACATACATAATACAGACAAGAGATATCAACACTATAAATTATGGGAAAAGATAAGTATAAGTATGTATATGAACAAAAGAAATATATATACGTTGGCTTGATGAGGAAGGCACTAGTACACGTTCAAAAGAAAATAACTTTACAAAACAAAAGAAATTTGTACTTGGAAAATAAAAAAAAGATTACATGTAAACTAATATGGGAACACATGCATTTAATGCCATCTTCTCAAGCAAGGAAGAAAATCATATCAGCCTCCAACTTTCAAATTTTCTGACCGAACCAAAAGAATCCCTGTACTTGTATATGAACCACTTGTACAGGCAAGTCTTCTCTAAACATCTTTTATACATCTTCATTTCTCAATATCAGTTCGTTCAAACATAACATAGAAAAAGAAAAAAAACTGAGAAAGAAAAAAATATAAACTTCACTATATTTCCAAACTAGAGATCAAATTACAAAACAAAGCAAAAAAAAGTTTCAAAGGGGGAGATTCAAATCTGCAGGCTTTCAAAACAAAAGAAAAAAAAGTGTCTCTGTTTTCAAATACATACAAGGTGAGTAAACTTACTATTTTCAAGTTAAACTTGTATCTTTAGCTTGCAAATGGTATGTGTTTTGATATCTGCTTAGATAAGTAGCCCTTAGTACTTCCTGTTGCTCTGGTAGAATATATAGCTGTTTCTTTAGAATTTTGAATATCTGAACAAAGTAAAGCAGAGAAATTTTGTAAACACTTCTTTACAAATGTTTTAAACTGAGGTATATATGCTAATTCAGGTTGTTATGCATTGTGTTTCAGTAACAAAAAAAAAATTGTAGCAAGATCATATGGTTTCCTTTTACTGGAAACAGAGTTTTTTAGTATCAGGTTTACAAAAGTAAACCATATCAAGCTCCAATTCAAATCATTCTCTTCCTCCATTTCTTCTGTGAATAGAAAAAAAAAAGAAGAACAAATTGAAGTTTGGTTTAAAATAGAAAAAGAAACCTATACTAAGTTCCAGTAATTGATTAAAGCAATGACATATAGTCTTCTTCCTGGGATTATGAAACACAGTCGCAATTCAAAATTTGCAAATTTTCGAACTTCACAAATTTTTATCTCAGCAATACTATTTGAATCCTCTCTAAAAATAATAATTTTAGAAACAAAAATTTTATTTTTCCATTGGGCATTCCTCTGGAAATGGACCGTGATCATAATATGAACTTTTAACAAATTCTGGTGATCCAAACGATGGTGGGTCTCGAGTTCATTGTCAGGGATAGATTAGAGGTACGAGATTACAAGAAAAATACTAGCAAAATTTATAAATTCGTAAATCTTGGATTCGAGATCGTTTTAGGGTTTTAGTTCCAGTTTTGAACGTGTTCAGTAAAAAGAGGATTGCGCCCTCTTGAGTTGATCGAGCGTCACGTGAACTCGGGGAATGATGGCTTGGGGTGTTGTCGTGCGTGGGCCGGAGTTTCATGGCTTCAGATGGTCGGCGTCGTGTCGGCGAGACGAATTGGTGGTGGGAGTCTGGGTTCGAGTCTCTCGAGCTATGCTCGATTTTGAATGAGGGGACTGATCGAGTTGTTCGATGACTTGAGGTCGATGGGGAGATCGACTATGACTTGCCGGAGCTAGCGAAGTTCGCCAGAAGGTTGGCGATGGGTTGTGCACGTGTACAGGGGGTTGATGGTGTCAGTTGTAATGTTTTAGGGAGAAAGCAGATGCGACTCGAAGTCTTGCTCGGGGAAATGAAGTGGAAACTCGAAGTCGACCTCGAGTTATTTTAGTAGGGTACCGGGTAGGTTTTAGCACTTAGACAAAATTTTGAAAATTATTCCCCACGAGTCGAATTGGCAAATTCTCGAAGCATGAAGCAAATTTTCTCGCGCGTGACTCGGGGAGGTCTCGGGTCAGGTTAAAAACAGTGAAGATTTGAGTCTTTTGTGAAAATTTCGAACATGAGTTTAAAATGTGTTTTTGAAATAATTATTTGAAATGAATAATGTATTTTAAAGGCTTAAATTTTTAAAGTAAAAAAAAAATTGTTCAAAAAATTAATTTGATAAAATATTTGAAGGGTAAATCAAATATTTAAGTTTTTAACTTAAAACGAAAATTATTTATAATGATTAAATAATGATTAAGCAATCACTAATTTGTAATCATCTTGTAATAAAGAAATTGATAAATTTAGAGAATGATTTATTAATAAAGATAATTAAGATTAAATAAATTAACAATTAAGAATAAATAAATTCAGATAATTAGTTAAGTTAATTTAAAATCTAATTAATTTATAGTTAAGGATAATTAATTATCAAATTAAGATTTATGAAGATAATTATGTGGTCAATTCACTTTTAAATCACCTTCACCCTATCTCTAATAATCGACAATCATCAAATATTCTGTACTGAATAGATATTTCTACTGTGATACTGTGATTGTTTTGGAACTGAACTGTGATTTGTGATTTAATTCTGTATTGATGTGAAAACCCCTTTGCCCGTATAACGGCATTTTACTTCGATGCGACAGGGAGTCGGATTTCAGTTGTTATCCGAAACCCACATCGAACCCTGAATATGAATCTCTGTGATTGTTATACCACGTGTTTTCAAAAATTTATCGATCACCATTCAGTTTAGCCGGGAGAGGACCTTTGTGTCATATAACCCATTCTGAATAGTGATACGTCGTAATGGATAGCATTTGAAGACCGGCGTTGAAGACCGGGTTTTTTTATGAAAACGATAGGACGACCTATCGATTGTCTCTGCACTGAGTTGCTCCGGTATAGAGATTCCCTAAGTGATGGGAAGTCCGATCGGGATTGTAAATACCCGGATTGCAAGGACTTCTTCGGAAGTGCCTTCGGTTCTGTTCGAACCCGGAACAGACTTGTATGGTTACATGTCTGACATTACATTTTGAGATATAAAGCTGATTTCTTTCAAATACATTTCTGTTGGTGGCGGAGAATTTATTCTCTTAGCTTAACACCCTTCTCTGAGACGTACGAGCTCAGAGGTTATGTAGTTGAAATTTATCAGCGATATATCCCAATTTGGTAATGTGGCATGCTGAGTGTTGCTGTGTGATGATCAGTGTTTGATCATTTGCGATATGATCATTTGTTTGATCATTTATCTTTGTGATCATTGGTTGATCATCTGTTGACCCAAAGCGTGGCTTTTTGAAAAAGCGTAGCTTTGTGGACGAGACTTCGTCAGACCTCACTCCCCGGAAATGGTCGAAACAGGAATGTTGCGGCAAGGTTATGAGGGTCGCGCCCTTTAGGGTATGTCATTTCCTTCTGGAAAAGGGTGGTATCAGGTATGGAGCCCTGGTATTTAACCTATGTGGATACTCCGATCTCATTTATTGTGATTGTGTGTTTGATCGAGGCGCCTCGGATAAAGGTCCCAAAGGACCGGGGGATGGCATATTCGTGAGTTACCTGTTACAGGGGTAACCCGGCCTTGTTTGGCAGAGAGCAGTTTGTCTCTCGGGACGTCCAGCCAGAGGCGATCCCATGCGGCGGTAGGAAGTTCCTTAGCCTGACCATTTGTTGGAAATCCATTTCCCAATACGAAACTTGTACGGTATTAGTTGTAGAACCTGCCATTTACGTACGGTGGTCACCACTGTTTAGATGGTAGCTATAGCAGGCATACGATACTGGTCGTATGTTGGCTAAGATTTATATTCTATTTTCGAAATGTTTTCTACACTATGCACTAGTAATAATATCAAGAATTTTTCTCGTATTAAGCATGTTTGACTATCATAAGAAGAAATCTCCTCCAATTCTGCGTTTGCATTGTGTGTGTGGCGGGAGGTCTTATGGTAGTTTCATTTTCCAAAAAGCATATCGGATTCTTTTAAAATCTGTTTTATTTAAAGCAATTACTTTTGTTTACTCATACCAGTCCCATGACTGACCCGGAGTTTATTGTTTCCTTTCTAAACTCTGGGTGCCCATTATTTCCACACGGGCAGCCTAGTAGCAGGTTTTCCGTGCTTTGGTGTTAGCTGGATTTTGGAGTTTCATTTTGGGTTTAGGAGCTATCAGATTTTGGGGACTTTTACTTTGAAGATATTTTGGAAGCTTTTTAGATCTCCAGGTGCTTAGTTATGGATATTCACTATCGTTTTCATTTCTCTGAAGACTTTTGCTAGTGATCATTGTTGTACTATTATGATGTTTATTTGGAGTGTGGAATATGTATTATGAGTACTCTGATGTAGTACTGGATATTATTATGATGTTGTATCTATGATGTGATGTATGATATTCAGTTTATTTCCGCTGTTTATATTCATCTGATGTTGTTATAAGCTCCGGCGAACTGAAGTTTGACGTTTGAATATCTGACAGTCGAATACGAGTAAGGTATTTGATGTTGATTTTCGAGCGCTAAATTTCAGGATCGTTACATATTGGTTATGACATTGTTATGTGTTCAAAACTTATCTCCTGTAGTGATAAAAATCAATAACATCATTGGTTACGTGCGTCGGTGGCCATTGGCCTAAATTTATTTTGAAAATATCATTAATTGCCATTGGGCTTGAAAATTTGTTTTGAACCGGGAATGATTTTTAAAAGCTGAATTTGTGCTTTTTGGAATAATTTATTGAAAATTTTGGGTTTAAAAACTTCTCTATTTTACTTTAACCTTTTATTTGTCTGTTATAATATTTATAGAAATGTTTAGAGTATTTTGGAAGTACTCTTTTATGGTTAAATTATTATTACTTGATAATGTTTAAGGTTGTTTAACCGTTGTTTAAAAATGTTTTTAAAAGTGGTTTATTTATATTTAGTATTATTTTAAAGTTATTTATTAATATTTTAAAATTGTTAAAAGTTATTTACTTAAATAACTAATATTATTTGAAACTAAAAATTATTATTTATTAATAATTTTTTGGAATTAATAATAATTATATTATTAATAATGTTTTGGAATTAATAATTATTTATTATAATAATGTTTGAGAATCATTTATTATTGTTTATTTAATCATGTTTTAAATTTTTGATTATTTTATTTATAATGCTTTGAAGTTTATACTATTTTGTTGTTAATAATTATTATGATATAATAATGGTTTGAAGTAATAAAAATAATTATTTATTTATGATGTTTTAAAATTAATCAACTTATTTAATTAATTATATTTATAAATAATAAGTTGTTTTATAAAGGAATTTCATTTAATAAAGAGCTTATAAATGAAAATGGAGTTTTGGATTTATAAAGGATTTTTATAAAGGCTTCATAAAGGATATTATAAAGAGGCTTTGGAAAGATTTTTATAAAGTAATTTTTATAAAGAATTGTTATAAAGAATCCTTATAAAGGACTTTATAAAAAATAAAGTTCTATAAATGGATATACAGATTTATAAAAGAAGTTTTATAAATAGTTTTATAGATTTATAAAAGTGCTTTATAAATGTTTTAGAAATTTATAAAAAGAGATTTATTAATGGTTTTAGAAGTTAATAAAAAGAGACTTAAAAATTGTTTTGAAGACTTATTAAGGAGTTTTATAAATGGTTTTAGAGAGTTATAAAAGGAGTTTTATAAATGATTTTAGAGTTATATAAATGAATTTTCTATGCGGTGAAAGTGTAGTGTTTTGCGAATATACTTATACGTTGAGATAAGTGTATGGATATATATATATATATATATAACTATAAAAAAAGAGTATAAGGGATTTGTGAATATATCTTTGTAAATGTATTTTTATACAAGTATTTACAAAGCGATTTTAATTCATGAGAGGATTTATTAAAGAGATTAGTAGCTGCTTATATGCTTAACCATTGTTGATTTCCCTCTGAAATAAATCCCTAATTCAATTGATGTTTATTTGTTTGTTTGATAGTTAAATAATCGACTATCAAACTTGGTCAATTTTAAATTATCATTGTCAGTTCGGAGAGACTAGGATCAAATATGTTATCCGAAAACCGCTTCGAACATGCATTAGCGTTTCGAATTGGAATATCCGGAAGATAATTGAAAACGGAGCTCTTTAAATTCAAGGGCTACTAACTTCTAATTCTGAGAGTGATTTCAAAATGGATGTCATTCAGACCAGAATGAACTTGTATGTATGAATGCTGGCATTGCATTTCTATGTGGATGGTAGTGTTAGTATTCCAAGTGGGATTGCTATATTAAAAATGTAAAATGTAGCCCCAAGCCTCATCAATCGGGAATGACTAAAATCAAAGGAGATGGAGTAGGGCTAAGTGGATCGCACTTGTCACATACCGAACTTTTCGACTTTCGAAAATTCGACATCGATACTCCCTTTATCGACTGCCGAGAAATCGAATGCCGGAAACTCCAATAGTGAGGGTTTTAAGAAAAAGAAAAAGTAGAGGAAGAAGAATGTGACGACCCGCCCTTCTCTCCACAGAAGGACGCATCGCTGATAAGAAAGAAAGGGATAGAAAGAGAAAAGAAGAGAAGAAAGAAAGAAACAACAACAGAATCTAAACAGCGGAACGAATAAATTATATTAATAACATAAACTATTACATAGTTTCATATACAACAACTATCAGAGTTACACAATATATACAACACATACTAGACAGTTATAAACACCTGTCTAGTTTTTACAATACAAGATACAACACAGATAACAATGACTCAGAGATCAACACAGCGGAACTACTATATCTCTACAGCGCTGAAGCCTCCTGCTCCATTGCTCCTCCAGATAACTCGTCAAAGCAAACCTGACTCTCTTGGCTACTCGTAAAAATTTGAGTACCCAAGAGTTTATATAAAACAGAAATAAACACTTGGGTCAGACATGGGTCTGGTGTGAGTAAACGGTTTAAATTTGCTTAACTTCAAACCTTTGAAAACAAAAGGTATCACGTAAGACTCCCCGCACATAAACACGGAAAAGTTTTTACCTTACGATAACCAAAACATTTATAGGAAATCCAGTTATATTATAATAGGGTCTAGGATTTTCAAGTAAAATACAGAAATAGCTGGAATGCTTACATCTCACGTTCCAACATAGTTGGGCACAACTAACACGTACGGCACTTATTGGAAGTTGGATTTCCATACAATGGAAGGGCTACTGGGGTACCGCCCGTCACAGTACGTGGCCTAGATCACCGTACCGAGGAGTACGCCCGCTCCCCTGCAACACAAAGCCGGAACCATCCCTTACTGGATAATTCCGAATAAAATCACCCCACGGTTGTGTACATCAACCGCACCACTAAGTCGAAAATAGAAAGGGACATCTAGACAGGGATGACCTTACTCTCAGTGGGCGCTACCCACGAAGCCTTGCTGCACCTCCCCTGTTTTAGCCATTCCCGGTTGATGAGGCTTGAGGTCACGATTACCTTTAATCAGAACACATCACTTAGAATGCTCATCGTCCACCTGACGATGTGCTGAAAGCATTCAATCCATACAAGTTCGTTCCGGGTTCGAACGAAACCGAAGGCATTATCTCGTTACACTCGTTTTGGAATCACCCTCAGAGTTAACGACAATAACCCTTGCACTCTGAATCTTCATCTTCACTTGAGATTCACGACCTATCGTTAATTTGGATCGATGTGGTATTCGGGTCTCCAGACCTGGAAATCCGGTATACGGAAACCCGATCCCGGTCTCATCGAAATCCAAAACGTATCTTTTAAGGCCAAGTTGTTTAAAGGTTTAAACAATTTAATTCAATTTAATACTTGAATTCACATAGCATTAACATAGATAAATATCACACATTTATCACAGATATATCATAGTATATCATCCAATAGATATCAACCAAATCAGACATTCTACTCAAACAATCATCTATAAGCAACCATTTATTAATCCATATTATAATCAATTTAATCATCTTAAATTAATTACTTAAGAATTAATTCCTAACCTTGCTTAAATCAACTATTAATTAATTACAACCATTTAATTAATTAACCATTAATCACTCTTGATTAAATTATCCATTAATTACATAAAGTAATTATCCTTTAATTAATTTAACAAATTAATTATCCTTAATCATTTATAGTAATTAACCTTTAATTACTCACATTAATTATAATAATTAATTATCCTTAATTAATTACTTTAATTAATTAATTAACTATAATTAATTACATTATTCCTTAATTAATTACATTAATTAATCATACATTAATTAATTACTTTCATTTATCAACCTTAAATAATCATTAATAGTAATTAACTATTCTTAATTACTTTAATTTCTTTTATAAATCTTTTTGATTAATTACACCAATTACATCCAATAATTCATTTATCAATTACTTATACTAAGTAATTATTCTTAACAAATCTTATTAAGTAATTATACTTAATTAATTACCAAGTGACTATCTTTAATTAATTAACAAATTAATTAAATTAAATTAATCACATTCATTTCATAAATCATAACCGAGTAATTCATCCATAATTACCCTTTAAACAAATTAATTAATCCTTGATTAATTATTCTTTAACTATTAATTAATAAACCTTAATTATTAATCAATATCCTTTAATACAAAGTAATCAATCCTTAATTACTTTTATAATTAATTACTTAACTTAATTAACTAATTAATTACTTCTTAATTATTAATTAATAAAACTTAATTATTAATTAACAACCTTAATTACCAATTTAATTAATCCATAATTATCTATTAATCAATCTTTAATGATAATTAACTAACCTTAATAACAGTTAATTAATCCTTAATTAACTTTAATTATAAATTAATAATTTCTTAATTATTAATTAAGAAAACTTAATTATTACTTAACAAAACTTATTAAGTACTTCTTAATTACCATTTTAATTAATCCTTAATCATTTAATTAATCCTTACCAATAATTAATTAAATAAATAAATTAATCTTAATTTCTTAATTAAATTAATTAATTTCAACTCATTTAAAAAAAATCTTAATTAATCTTAAGATAAAACATTATCATTAAATACATTTGACCTTAGTAATTAACTTACTTAATTAAATATTAATTAAGTTTTTAAAATAATCATTAATTACTTATCTATAATTATTAATTAACAATCCTTAATTTACAAGTTAATATAACACTTGAAACCTTAATTGTTAATTCATAAATCATTAATCACTTACTAATTTAATTAATAAATCATTCTTTATTTATCTCATTAACTATCAAACTTTAATTAAGTATTAAAATAAAACATTTCTTTATTACTTATCTTATTTTCAAATTAAATTTGAAAATAACTTAAAAATTTAACTTATATATTTAAGTTAAATAAATCATACAACTTTAATTTTATCTAAAACATTTATTACAAAGAAATGAATTTCAAGACAATTTATTTAACTTGATTATTTAAAATTTCAAAACTTATTTTATTTAAATTTTAAAAACAGATTTAACATTATCTTTGGGTTTAACCCATATGTACTTGAACAAAACAAAGTACTTCTTCTTCTTTTCTTTTTATATAAAAGACTTTAGTTATAAATTTTAAAAACTATTTTAAAACATAACAGCTCCCTCGAAATCTTTCAAATGACTCGAAGACTACCCGAGCCACAACCTTTTCTTCCCCGAGTAATTTAAAAACTGTCTGGTTAAAAAAAAATCAAACTGTTAAAACCTTACAGTTATTCTCACATGTTCGCAATATAAACCAAAGAAAAACTCGAGCAAAAACCTTTCTTCCCCGAAACTTACTCGAGAAAAACCCACTAACCCAAAAACAAATCAAACTGACACGCTGACACTCATCCTCGTTCACGTGCACGTGCACAGCCAACCATGGCGATTCCGACCAACTTTCCGGCCTTCAACATGTCGACAACGACTTCACCATCCTTCTCGTCGCCTCCGTTCAACCATTTCGTCAACTAATAGAAAAATGAGCACAAAGCCCAAAATTGGAACTTAATCACTTCGATCGGAAACCACTCTCGCCGTCAATCTCGACCACGAGATCCCCCGCTATCATCACTAAATCTTCGTCATGTCTTCCAGCATCTTTTCCCCCCTTCGCGATCACGACCGCTGCACCACCATCGCCACATTCGCCTTGAATATATCGGTTGTCAAATCGTCTGGGAAAACCCTACTTTTCCCAAACCCGATCACCTTAGCCATTAATAAAATACCAATGTATTTTTCCTGCAATCTCCATGCCACTACCCTCCTCCAAACCAAATCCGACCTCCCAATTCTTCGCTGATCATCGGCAATCGCCAACAACACCCAATTCGAACATCTCGAAAATTCCAAAAGATTAACCATCTAAATATTATGAAATGCATATCAAAATTCATGATTTTCAATCATGACTACATTCAAGTAATCCAATTCAGAAATTAAGATAATTGATTTTTAACATATACATATATGTTACTGTTATTTTTATTTTACAAATTTTCTTTTGAATATAAAACCCTAAAACTATTTTTATAATCTTCATTATACTTTTACAAACAATTTTTATTTAAATATCCAAGGCTAATATGGATTTGATTTGAAGATATGAATTTTTTTGATAGCAAAACATACATAGTGAACAACAGAGAACAGACTTGTATATTTAAACAGACAAGCTCACAACATATTTATACCAATTTATATAAATTCAAACTGAAGAACTTCAATACAAGCTAATATCATCACATGCATGATAGTTAAATCCAGATTAAACTATTTTTTTTTAAAATGTTTACTCACCTTTCAAAGAGGCAGAGAAGTTTAAAACAGTTTGAACAGGGCTTGAAAACTGGAAACTTTTGAACTGCATCTACTTTGATTTCTTTAAAAATTGAAAAGCTCTTGAAAACTTCAGATCTACTTGCATGCATTTGGAATGGTGACAGACTTGATTTTGAAACAAGAACATGGTTACAGATCTTTGATATGATCTGAAATGTGGTTTTAGGCAATTGAACTTTTTGAGTTTTAAGCTTCTGAAAATGATTTCAGGTTTGAGATAAAATCTCAGTTTTTGTTTGAGGAAAGAATTTCTATTTTAGTTTGAGAAGATCTTCAGATTTGTTTGTGAAGATTTCAGTTTTGGTTTTGAGAAGATGATTTCGGTTTGATCATTTCTGGTTTTGGTTTTTTTTTGAGGATGTATGAGTTAAAAACAGGAAATGAAAGAGAGGAATAATATTGTCTTAAATAAATTCATTTAGATTTACTTTAAAATTAAAGAAAATAGAAGTAAACTTATGACACATGTCTCATACATTGTTTAATTACCTTACACATGTATTTTACATGTTTTAAAAATTTAACACTTGTCCTTAATCTTATATTATTTTTAAAAAGAGTTTTAAAAAGCTTTTATATTTATTTCCTAAATAGATAAATACATATCTTTTTAAATAAATGCTTTTCTATATTATAAATAAATGAAACCTTTAAAAGAAAATAAAATAAAACTCATTTATATCCTAATAAAATCATATACAATGTATTTCATTCATTTTTAAGTGTAAAAATATCTTTTGTACTAAATTTACTATTAAATAAATACTTTCTAAATTTATACGAATAAATTCCTTTTAAAGAAAATATTGTAAAACAAATCTTATTTTAAATAAAAACTTTATTCATACATTTCATATAGAAATATATTAAAATAATTATCTTATTACAAATTAATCTATAACCATAATTAAAACATCATATTATATATTATTTGGTTATTTATATTTGAAAATAACAATTTTATCAATTTAAATTAAAAGATTATCACATTTTAAATTCCTCGAAATTCCGGGATATCACATTCCTCTCCCCTTAAAAGAATTTCGTCCTCGAAATTTAAAACAAAAGATAATCCAAAGATTTTTATATTTATTCCAACCAATTTTAAAACAATTCAATTATACTTAACAGCCATATACTATCAATCAAACAACCATTCATCCAAACAAACAATTTTATCTAAACAAACAATTTTATCCGAACAAACAACTCTAGCTATCCGGACATAGATCCGGATAAACTACCTAAAATTATCCCGAGTTTCCCCGATACAGATACTGGGTTACTCGCTCTACTAAATCCAAACTGGTAATTCAATACCGAAGCCAAAACACATATCCTCACAAAAATTCAGAAATATCTAATATACTCGGAGCTATCTTTCTAATCTTACCCAATCTTACTTGCTCCCTTTTACTGGAGAAATAACAATGAAGTCTCCAACTTCGAATTCCAAAATTCTCCGTCTCTAATCCACAGAACTCTTCTGACGATTCTAGGCTGCCTTCACCTTTCCTGATCAGCTCAACCATTGCTGATGCTTTTCGAAACAAACCGGACCACAAACAATCCAATAAACGGATCCTCTCAAGATCTACAGAAATCCAGAACTCAAACTCTACTCCTCAATCATCAGTAGATTCCAACTACTTCTTTTATCTGGACAAGACAAAACAGATTCTCTCACCAATCTGACCTTCAAATCTGGAAAAATATTTCCTGTAGAAATCCTCTAATCCAAATACTGCAACTTCCGGTTGCTTCCACTCTAGAACAACTACTACCAAGCTTTCGCTGCTCAACTCTGATCTAGATGTCGTCTATGAACTCGAACACAAACTAGATCAACACTCCAGAAAATTTCTGACAACTCTATAACTCCTACATCTTCTAGAGATGCCTCAAACCCAAGCAAAGATTTCCCAAGAGAATACTCAATTATCGCAAGTCACTTTTGCGATTCTATCCAGTCTAATATCCAAAAATTATTGTTCTTTCTTAATCCGTCAAAACAGTCTAGTGCTTGACCAATCCATTTGAAAAATGAATTTACTCCACAGCTTCTGAACTCCACCTCTAAGAAACTTCTAAGCCAAAAGATCTTCCAACAGGAACACAGAACACTTGAGCTGCACCGCTAATACGGATGACAAAGACTCCTTATCCAAAGCTTCTAGAGAACCCGGACCTCAGACCAAACACAAACATCCTGCTGAACTCAGCCACAACACCGAAGCAGACACACTTCCTTAAACTTGCTCCAAAAGAAAACTTCTTTGGGAACATTCATAGTCACTGCGTCTCATCACACAGCTACAATTTCCTGAGGTATCAAGATACCATCACTTGCTTCAGCTCTTCGGACAGATCCAAACTCCTCAAAAATCCGCTCACACGAGCATGATCAAACTTATACTTCAACGATGGACTCCGAACCTTAACAGGTTTCCTTTAGAGATATGAAATCCTTACACCATATCAAAGATAACTCGAGATAGTATTAGATCTACAATCTCGACAATACACTTCCAACCTCAATACTCGGACTCCAACCAATTGTAGTAGTCGTGTTACACACACCACTACCCTATCTACCTTTATAACTCAGATTGGAAAACCCGAACAGGTAACCCAAAATATAGGTAGAAATAAATATATATATAGTTATATAAAATTTACAAATACGCTCTCTCAAGATAGACACCACTCCAGAGCCTAGGTATTCACTCAACCTGGCTCTGATACCAAATGTGACGACCCGCCCTTCTCTCCACAGAAGGACGCATCGCTGATAAGAAAGAAAGGGATAGAAAGAGAAAAGAAGAGAAGAAAGAAAGAAACAACAACAGAATCTAAACAGCGGAACGAATAAATTATATTAATAACATAAACTATTACATAGTTTCATATACAACAACTATCAGAGTTACACAATATATACAACACATACTAGACAGTTATAAACACCTGTCTAGTTTTTACAATACAAGATACAACACAGATAACAATGACTCAGAGATCAACACAGCGGAACTACTATATCTCTACAGCGCTGAAGCCTCCTGCTCCATTGCTCCTCCAGATAACTCGTCAAAGCAAACCTGACTCTCTTGGCTACTCGTAAAAATTTGAGTACCCAAGAGTTTATATAAAACAGAAATAAACACTTGGGTCAGACATGGGTCTGGTGTGAGTAAACGGTTTAAATTTGCTTAACTTCAAACCTTTGAAAACAAAAGGTATCACGTAAGACTCCCCGCACATAAACACGGAAAAGTTTTTACCTTACGATAACCAAAACATTTATAGGAAATCCAGTTATATTATAATAGGGTCTAGGATTTTCAAGTAAAATACAGAAATAGCTGGAATGCTTACATCTCACGTTCCAACATAGTTGGGCACAACTAACACGTACGGCACTTATTGGAAGTTGGATTTCCATACAATGGCAGGGCTACTGGGGTACCGCCCGTCACAGTACGTGGCCTAGATCACCGTACCGAGGAGTACGCCCGCTCCCCTGCAACACAAAGCCGGAACCATCCCTTACTGGATAATTCCGAATAAAATCACCCCACGGTTGTGTACATCAACCGCACCACTAAGTCGAAAATAGAAAGGGACATCTAGACAGGGATGACCTTACTCTCAGTGGGCGCTACCCACGAAGCCTTGCTGCACCTCCCCTGTTTTAGCCATTCCCGGTTGATGAGGCTTGAGGTCACGATTACCTTTAATCAGAACACATCACTTAGAATGCTCATCGTCCACCTGACGATGTGCTGAAAGCATTCAATCCATACAAGTTCGTTCCGGGTTCGAACGAAACCGAAGGCATTATCTCGTTACACTCGTTTTGGAATCACCCTCAGAGTTAACGACAATAACCCTTGCACTCTGAATCTTCATCTTCACTTGAGATTCACGACCTATCGTTAATTTGGATCGATGTGGTATTCGGGTCTCCAGACCTGGAAATCCGGTATACGGAAACCCGATCCCGGTCTCATCGAAATCCAAAACGTATCTTTTAAGGCTAAGTTGTTTAAAGGTTTAAACAATTTAATTCAATTTAATACTTGAATTCACATAGCATTAACATAGATAAATATCACACATTTATCACAGATATATCATAGTATATCATCCAATAGATATCAACCAAATCAGATATTCTACTCAAACAATCATCTATAAGCAACCATTTATTAATCCATATTATAATCAATTTAATCATCTTAAATTAAATTAATTACTTAAGAATTAATTCCTAACCTTGCTTAAATCAACTATTAATTAATTACAACCATTTAATTAATTAACCATTAATCACTCTTGATTAAATTATCCATTAATTACATAAAGTAATTATCCTTTAATTAATTTAACAAATTAATTATCCTTAATCATTTATAGTAATTAACCTTTAATTACTCACATTAATTATAATAATTAATTATCCTTAATTAATTACTTTAATTAATTAATTAACTATAATTAATTACATTATTCCTTAATTAATTACATTAATTAATCATACATTAATTAATTACTTTCATTTATCAACCTTAAATAATCATTAATAGTAATTAACTATTCTTAATTACTTTAATTTCTTTTATAAATCTTTTTGATTAATTACACCAATTACATCCAATAATTCATTTATCAATTACTTATACTAAGTAATTATTCTTAACAAATCTTATTAAGTAATTATACTTAATTAATTACCAAGTGACTATCTTTAATTAATTAACAAATTAATTAAATTAAATTAATCACATTCATTTCATAAATCATAACCGAGTAATTCATCCATAATTACCCTTTAAACAAATTAATTAATCCTTGATTAATTATTCTTTAACTATTAATTAATAAACCTTAATTATTAATCAATATCCTTTAATACAAAGTAATCAATCCTTAATTACTTTTATAATTAATTACTTAACTTAATTAACTAATTAATTACTTCTTAATTATTAATTAATAAAACTTAATTATTAATTAACAACCTTAATTACCAATTTAATTAATCCATAATTATCTATTAATCAATCTTTAATGATAATTAACTAACCTTAATAACAGTTAATTAATCCTTAATTAACTTTAATTATAAATTAATAA
This sequence comes from Allium fistulosum, assembly GCA_030737815.1. Lineage (NCBI taxonomy): Eukaryota > Viridiplantae > Streptophyta > Magnoliopsida > Asparagales > Amaryllidaceae > Allium > Allium fistulosum. Next base: position 316,654,555 of record CM060904.1, read on the forward strand.
TTTCTTAATTATTAATTAAGAAAACTTAATTATTACTTAACAAAACTTATTAAGTACTTCTTAATTACCATTTTAATTAATCCTTAATCATTTAATTAATCCTTACCAATAATTAATTAAATAAATAAATTAATCTTAATTTCTTAATTAAATTAATTAATTTCAACTCATTTAAAAAAAAATCTTAATTAATCTTAAGATAAAACATTATCATTAAATACATTTGACCTTAGTAATTAACTTACTTAATTAAATATTAATTAAGTTTTTAAAATAATCATTAATTACTTATCTATAATTATTAATTAACAATCCTTAATTTACAAGTTAATATAACACTTGAAACCTTAATTGTTAATTCATAAATCATTAATCACTTACTAATTTAATTAATAAATCATTCTTTATTTATCTCATTAACTATCAAACTTTAATTAAGTATTAAAATAAAACATTTCTTTATTACTTATCTAATTTTCAAATTAAATTTGAAAATAACTTAAAAATTTAACTTATATATTTAAGTTAAATAAATCATACAACTTTAATTTTATCTAAAACATTTATTACAAAGAAATGAATTTCAAGACAATTTATTTAACTTGATTATTTAAAATTTCAAAACTTATTTTATTTAAATTTTAAAAACAGACTTAACATTATCTTTGGGTTTAACCCATATGTACTTGAACAAAACAAAGTACTTCTTCTTCTTTTCTTTTTATATAAAAGACTTTAGTTATAAATTTTAAAAACTATTTTAAAACATAACAGCTCCCTCGAAATCTTTCAAATGACTCGAAGACTACCCGAGCCACAACCTTTTCTTCCCCGAGTAATTTAAAAACTGTCTGGTTAAAAAAAAAATCAAACTGTTAAAACCTTACAGTTATTCTCACATGTTCGCAATATAAACCAAAGAAAAACTCGAGCAAAAACCTTTCTTCCCCGAAACTTACTCGAGAAAAACCCACTAACCCAAAAACAAATCAAACTGACACGCTGACACTCATCCTCGTTCACGTGCACGTGCACAGCCAACCATGGCGATTCCGACCAACTTTCCGGCCTTCAACATGTCGACAACGACTTCACCATCCTTCTCGTCGCCTCCGTTCAACCATTTCGTCAACTAATAGAAAAATGAGCACAAAGCCCAAAATTGGAACTTAATCACTTCGATCGGAAACCACTCTCGCCGTCAATCTCGACCACGAGATCCCCCGCTATCATCACTAAATCTTCGTCATGTCTTCCAGCATCTTTTCCCCCCTTCGCGATCACGACCGGTGCACCACCATCGCCACATTCGCCTTGAATATATCGGTTGTCAAATCGTCAGGGAAAACCCTACTTTTCCCAAACCCGATCACCTTAGCCATTAATAAAATACCAATGTATTTTTCCTGCAATCTCCATGCCACTACCCTCCTCCAAACCAAATCCGACCTCCCAATTCTTCGCTGATCATCGGCAATCGCCAACAACACCCAATTCGAACATCTCGAAAATTCCAAAAGATTAACCATCTAAATATTATGAAATGCATATCAAAATTCATGATTTTCAATCATGACTACATTCAAGTAATCCAATTCAGAAATTAAGATAATTGATTTTTAACATATACATATATGTTACTGTTATTTTTATTTTACAAATTTTCTTTTGAATATAAAACCCTAAAACTATTTTTATAATCTTCATTATACTTTTACAAACAATTTTTATTTAAATATCCAAGGCTAATATGGATTTGATTTGAAGATATGAATTTTTTTGATAGCAAAACATACATAGTGAACAACAGAGAACAGACTTGTATATTTAAACAGACAAGCTCACAACATATTTATACCAATTTATATAAATTCAAACTGAAGAACTTCAATACAAGCTAATATCATCACATGCATGATAGTTAAATCCAGATTAAACTATTTTTTTTTAAAATGTTTACTCACCTTTCAAAGAGGCAGAGAAGTTTAAAACAGTTTGAACAGGGCTTGAAAACTGGAAACTTTTGAACTGCATCTACTTTGATTTCTTTAAAAATTGAAAAGCTCTTGAAAACTTCAGATCTACTTGCATGCATTTGGAATGGTGACAGACTTGATTTTGAAACAAGAACATGGTTACAGATCTTTGATATGATCTGAAATGTGGTTTTAGGCAATTGAACTTTTTGAGTTTTAAGCTTCTGAAAATGATTTCAGGTTTGAGATAAAATCTCAGTTTTTGTTTGAGGAAAGAATTTCTATTTTAGTTTGAGAAGATCTTCAGATTTGTTTGTGAAGATTTCAGTTTTGGTTTTGAGAAGATGATTTCGGTTTGATCATTTCTGGTTTTGGTTTTTTTTTGAGGATGTATGAGTTAAAAACAGGAAATGAAAGAGAGGAATAATATTGTCTTAAATAAATTCATTTAGATTTACTTTAAAATTAAAGAAAATAGAAGTAAACTTATGACACATGTCTCATACATTGTTTAATTACCTTACACATGTATTTTACATGTTTTAAAAATTTAACACTTGTCCTTAATCTTATATTATTTTTAAAAAGAGTTTTAAAAAGCTTTTATATTTATTTCCTAAATAGATAAATACATATCTTTTTAAATAAATGCTTTTCTATATTATAAATAAATGAAACCTTTAAAAGAAAATAAAATAAAACTCATTTATATCCTAATAAAATCATATACAATGTATTTCATTCATTTTTAAGTGTAAAAATATCTTTTGTACTAAATTTACTATTAAATAAATACTTTCTAAATTTATACGAATAAATTCCTTTTAAAGAAAATATTGTAAAACAAATCTTATTTTAAATAAAAACTTTATTCATACATTTCATATAGAAATATATTAAAATAATTATCTTATTACAAATTAATCTATAACCATAATTAAAACATCATATTATATATTATTTGGTTATTTATATTTGAAAATAACAATTTTATCAATTTAAATTAAAAGATTATCACATTTTAAATTCCTCGAAATTCCGGGATATCACAAAGAAGATAGAAGAAAAAGAGAAGAAAGAAAGAAGAAGAACAACAGAACAACATCAGAACAGAGACAATATCAGAATCTTACACATCGCAGCGGAATAATATATAATAGATAAATAAATAATCTCTAAAACAAAGAACTATATCATTTTATACATACATCAATCAGAGTCAATATACAACAATGGACAGTTATATAACTTGTCCTCATACAGAATACACAGCGGAATAAATACTATCAGATACAAATACTACGTCTCGTCATCCAGCTTATCTCCAAAGCTCCAGAATATCCAGAATATCCTGATAATCTAACTCTAGACTGCCCGTGTGGAAATTGGTGGGCACCCAGAGTTTAGAAGGGAAACAATAAACTCCGAGTCAGTCATGGTGACTGGTGTGAGATCGTAAAACAGTTATTCTTTATAACAACGAAATAATTTTTAAAAGTCAATTCGCAATGCTTTTGGAAAATGAAACTACCATAAGACCTCCCACCACACACACAATGCAAACGCAGACTTGGAGGAGATTTCTTCTTATGATAGTCAAAGATGCTTACTACGCAAAAATCAAATCATTTTTTATATTATTATTATTACATAGTGTAGAAAACATTTCGAAAGTATAATATAAATCTTAGCCAGCATAGGTACCATTATATTATGCCTGCTATAGCTGCCTCCTGAGGAGACAGGTTATACAATTTAAATCGTAAAGGCTCGTATTGTTTCTTTGGATTTCCAACAAATGGTCAGGCTAAGGAACTTCCTATCCACGATGGGTACGTCCCTGGAATAGACGACCCGAGAACCTAACCGGATCTCTGCCAACACAAGGCCGGGTTACCTCTGCAAAAATAGGTAACTACTGACACGCGTATGCCATCCCCCGATCGTCACCGATCTTCCCGAGGATCCCCGATTCGCAACAACCACAAAGAAATAAATTTGCAGCAACCACAGAGGTTAAGTATCTGGGCTCCATACCATGATACCACCTTTATCCAGAAGGAATGACATACACTAAGGGGCGCTACTCCCTAGAACCTTGCCGCATTCTTCCTGTTTCAACCATTCCCGGGGTGTGAGGCTCGACGAAGTCTCGTCCACAAAGCTACGCTTTCTACAAAGCCCTGCTTCGGGTCAAACAAAATGATCAACCTATGATCACAAAGATATAAGATCAAACAAATGATCATATCGCAAATGATCAAACACTTGTCATTTCACAGCAACACTCAGTATGCCACGTTACCAAATTGGGATATATCGCTGATAAATTTCAACTACATAACCTCTGAGCTCGTACGTCTCACAGAAGGGTGTTAAGCTAAGAGAATAAATTCTCCGCCACCAACAGAAATGTATTTGAAAGAAATCAGCTTTATATCTCAAATTGTAACGTCAGACACACAATCCATATAAGTCTGTTCCGGGATCGAACAGAACTGAAGGAACTTCTCACGAAGCCCTTGCATTTCCGGATAATTTTCTAATCACGTCGGGACTTCCCGTCACTAAGGGTGATAAAACCTCTAAACCGGAGATCAGCCGATGTAGAGTAACTCGACGGTAATCCTTCCGTTTTCAAAAATATCCGGTCTTCAACACCAGTCTTCAAATGCAATTCATAACGACGTATCACATATTCGGAATGGGTTATACGACCCCATGGTCCTTTCCCGGCTAACCCGAATAGTGAGCGTTTATTTAAAAATAAGTGTGGCATTCAAATTCATCCAATTCACAACAAATACCTATCTAAGGTAAATATTGATAGTCGGTTATTTAACTACCAATAAAGATGCGCAACATCATCAGATTCCAAATAATTTTCCAAATTATTTTATCTTCGAAAATATCTTTACTAGATATAAAATTTCCACACTTCAAAAATAAATCAATATTTATTTTTAAACGAATTCCCATTTCTTTTTATAAATTCCATCTTGAATTTACATTTTTCGAATATCTACTAATATTCGATTTACAATCGTTTTCAAATATTCATTTTCGATTTATCTTTAAGAAGATAAAATCTCAAAACGTTTCATTTCATATTGGAAAAGCATTTCCCTACTTATTTAATAATAAGTATTTCACAAATCATTTATTTTCAACACTTGGAAAATATTCGATATACTTAAATCAATATTAAGTATATATTCATTCTTTAAGGAAATCATAAATTTTAACATCTATTTGAGTCAAAAACGAATGTTGCGTAAAACATCGTTACGACGACTCAAAATCACTAGTATAGGGATTCAAAATTAAAATAGATATATAAATCCCAATACTACATAAAAATATTTCCTTTCGGAAATCATTTACTATAACAAAAGTGTTATAGTCTACCATTTCCTTTTTTTTCTCGAAAACGTCTATTTCAACAATAAATGTTGAAATCTATGTATTCGATACTTAACACGTTTTAAAACATCTTTTAAAACAGTTACTTCATTTTTATAATATCGCTTTCCCAAAACCATATCCATTCTACTTCAAAAATATATTCACTGTCCAAAATCGTGAATATACTTCACTTAACCAAATTTCAAACTTTACTACACATTTATTTCAAATAAAAATTCGCTATCCAAAAACGCGAATATATCTTCTTTAAATAATCTTCTATATTTAATTTATCAATTTCAATTGATTTCGAATCTATAAAACAATGTTTATAAATTCTGTTTCTCTCTTATAACAACTTGCTTTATAAACTCTCTTAGATAACCTTCCATAATTCATTTATCAAAATTGAGTGATTTTAGATTTATAAAACATTTTTTATAAATTTCTTTTACGCTTTATAACAATTTCAGCTTCAAAAATCATTTTATCAGCAAGTTCTATTTATATTCCATCTAAGGGCAAAAAATCAAATTTATAAGTAGATTTTCTTATAAATCTTTTATTCCACAATTTCATTCACATTTTATAACTTCATAATTTATCAATCTATAAATTTCATATCTTCACATTTTATAATTATAAAATTTCATATCTTCACATTTTATAATTATAAATTTTTAGGCGTTTATTTATTTGAAAATAAATCAACTCACAAATTAAATAAAACGTCTATTCCAACAAATCACTTTAAAAACCCTTTTAAAGTAAAAGATGTTATTTTTAAACTTCAAAACTGAATCCGATGATGCAACGCATCAATTAGTCCATCACAACATCAAACATCATATATCACCATATGATGACAGAATATATATCAACATCTGCAAATAAATAAATACAGTTGAGGAATCCAGTTGGATCCCTCCAACCTGTTTCCCTGCATCCAAAGACGTTAGCACAATACCATTCCACTTCGGGGTGGAATATAGCGGTATATGGGTTTTTATAAAAATCCGCTTACTAACGGCGCAATAGGGTCTCATCCGCTATACGAGGCGGGAAATCATCAATCCAATATATACATATGCCAATATGTATATATTGCTATATATAATAGATATATCCTACTATATCTAATATCACATTCAAAACAGTCAAACAATCAATAACTGAAAATTCCACTTTCATTTTGAGTGAGGAAAATCTCACCTTAGCTTTTAATTTGCCATCCCATTTTCCATCTTCCCTCCTTTTCTTGATTTATACCTTGTATAAATATTTATACACAATTGATTAATATTTGTGTATTTTAATTAACTCATGATTTTATTTTAAAATAACACTTTTAATTCTAAACAGTTTTCTATTTGATAATTTATATTAACCAATGATTATATTTTAAACTAAAAATCTTGGTTTAAACTAATTTCTTTTCAACTCTCAATTCTTTAAAGAATTACTTTACTTAAGATTTTCCATTCCGATTTGTTTTCTCCCCAATATTGATCTTATATAAACATGGTAAGATTTATTAATATTTAACCCAATCGAACAATTAAAAATCGTTAAATGAATTAAATTTTTTATCCTAAAACTTTTATCTTACCTATTTTTTTTCCTTTTGATAAATTTACTTAACCAAAATTTTATTTTACTGTAAATACTCCCTTTTTTTTTAATCTACCTATTTATTAATATGAAATTTACTTGAAAAATAAAAATATACGGATTTACCTCTACTCGAAAATGAGACGACCACAGATCGAACCCCAGGCTCGAACTCGATCCTGCCCTTGCAAATCCTCAACGACACTGCCAAAATTGAGCGAACCCAGCTCATGCCCTAGCTCGCCACGACCTCGACTATCGCGACCCAGTTCCGATTCCTTTGTCACCGCATCACCGCGTTCCTGGCTGCCGACCATCGTCGCCGAAACCCAACCAAAATACTCGATTCCAAATCGCGTTTAACTTTCTCGATTCAACACATACGAAATCGCGGTGCCACTATTCGTTTCCTTCAACTGCTCGTGAGGCGAGCTTCCCCATCATGCGACTTTGATTTTGCGACGTCGCCTTCAATCGCTCGCGCCTATCGAACCCCTATGCGAACGAGCGCCTCGCGACTACGAAGATGACGTGCCAGACCCCACTTCGAACGCGCCTTGCTCCTCCTCCCTACGAGACCAAGTCGCCTTCTGAAAATTTTATTTTGAATTGAAGATGAAGAAGATTCTCTCAGATCGACCATTTTTATTTGTTTTGTTGTAAACGCGATTTGAACTGAGGTACGAAGAAAGGAAGGGAGCAGATGTGTTTTAAAATAGAAGGAAGTGGCGAAACTTTTGGCGTGATTTCAGGCGCGTGATTCATGGAAAAGAAAGTGTTGACGTTCACCAATTACAAATTTAAATTCAAATCGTATTCGTTTAAAAATTTCAACGCGTTTAACTATCGTGTGCTCGCATAACAATACTGAAAAATACGAAATTTTAAACCCGGTAATAGTACAATATTACGGACCCAATGGAACTGGTTTAGTCGAATTCCGAGACTGTGCCCCGGAACGCTGTGTTTTAAATATCGATTCGAACAATAAAATTCAAAACTGAACAGAACAGTTTCAAATTCAATTCTGAAAGTTTCTATTATCTTCAGTGTTATCAATATAAATTTTACAAGCGTTTGAAATATTTTTCTTCAACTTAAAATTGAATATTCGAATTTTTATTCAGCATTCAATCGATTAAATTTTAAAGTTTAATCGCAGATTTCATAATTATATCGGGGATTCAAATTAAATCATCGTTCAAATATTTAAAATTAATTAAATATTCTCAATTTAATTCGTTCAAAATTTTGGGTCGTTACAGACTTCCCTCCTTAAAAGAATTTCGTCCTCGAAATTACAAGTTTGGAAAAAAGGTCCTTAACTCGTCTACTATTTTTCAAAATCCAAATAGTTTTATCACTTTTCAAACAGATCTTCCTACTAAAGATTCGTTATCACCTAACTAAATTTCAACCTCAACTTTAAGTTTCAAACAATCATTGTTTTACTCCTTTATTCAAATTTAAATTTAAATTCAAATTTAAACATCTAAATTTTCTCAAAAATTTTCTAACGCCCTAAATTTTCGAAAAATTTCGCCAGCGTCTCCTTTGCGCGGCTAATACGGCACGACTACAAAACGTCCCTCCGGACCCTCAGATTTCAAAAAGAAAAAGAAAAAGCCAAACGGCTAGAGAAATAAGTCATCAAATCTCATATTCAAATTGAAATACATACCTTTTTCGAGCAATTCAAATTATCTTCGAAATCAAATTCCAATTCCTTTACACCTGTATGTCCTACTAGCCATAATATCTAGTTACATATTCAAACTATTTTGCAAATTCTATTACAAAATTTTCAATATCAACTGCTTATATATCTTTAGCTTACTTCACTGTTGAAGTTACATATTCATATCCATTCAATTTTACATTTCTAATCTCATCTCAATTTTAATTCTATTGGAATTCAATTTATCTTCAATCCCGAATATTGAATTTCATCGATTAACTTTCATTTACAACTGCTTATTTTAAATTAGTTTCAATTACTAATTCATCACAAATTCTAATCCACTTACAAATTCAATTTACCACTTCGGTTAAATCTACTTATCTTTAAACTGGATTTCCAATTTCCATACGAATTTTAATTCATCTTACATTTACAATCATTCAATTCAATTCATTTGCTTAAAAATTTGAAATGAGTTTCAACATTTAATTTCACTTTCATTAAATTGATTCGCTTGTATTTACATTCATTTAACTTCATCCTTTAAGTTAAATTTATTCTATCAATTCAAATTGTATAAGTTATCAACTTAATAATATTTCATAAATATTTCTACATAGTATTCCAGAGTTTATCAACATTTCAAAAATCATTTTGAAAACAATTCAAATCATCCTTTGAATTTTCTAAAACAAAATCCAAATCTTTCCAAACGCTTCCATTTAAAACAATTTGGCAGCAATTCCTCTTTTGGAAACCCGAAAATGAACACCGGTGATGTCGCGATCATCATCGGAATTATTTTCCAGCGACCGAAAAGAGTTTAGAGCTTTCATTCCTTCAAAACATTTTTCCAAAATCTTTTGAAAATCATTTTCAAATCAAAAAGGAATTAAACTTTCCAAATCTCCAAAATTTTGAAACTCTTTTCAAAACATTTCCAAAAACTTCTCTGGAATTCCGTTTTAAATTACAAATCACATTTATAATTTATATTCTCAAATTTCATTTGTATATGGATTTATTTCTTAACTTTGGAGTTACGATTTCAGTTTCTTATTCAGTTTCAATAGTAATAATAACATTTCAATGTTATTACTTTCCTAACAAACATGCAACCATATACTATGATAATTTATAGAAAATCATTTCTTTTCCATACAAAAATAGTTTTGGGCAAAATTATTTCATTCACCCTATTTTAAAACAATACTGTGCCGAATTGTTCTATTCTAGTGTTTAGAAACCCCTTCGATACAGTTTTGCAAGACTGTGCCGACGAAGGTTCATATACCACTCAATAAACCAATCATCACAATACAAAACAATTTTATATTCAATAACAAATACGCGCCCATATCTATTATTACACTCAAACTCATTCTAGAGTACTGCTGACTCTATCTCTAATGAGTAACACCCAACAGAGCAGGGTTGTCGCTTAACCATATGCTCTGATACCACTTTGTCACATACCGAACTTTTCGACTTTCGAAAATTCGACATCGATACTCCCTTTATCGACTGCCGAGAAATCGAATGCCGGAAACTCCAATAGTGAGGGTTTTAAGAAAAAGAAAAAGTAGAGGAAGAAGAAGATAGAAGAAAAAGAGAAGAAAGAAAGAAGAAGAACAACAGAACAACATCAGAACAGAGACAATATCAGAATCTTACACATCGCAGCGGAACAATATATAATAGATAAATAAATAATCTCTAAAACAAAGAACTATATCATTTTATACATACATCAATCAGAGTCAATATACAACAATGGACAGTTATATAACTTGTCCTCATACAGAATACACAGCGGAATAAATACTATCAGATACAAATACTACGTCTCGTCATCCAGCTTATCTCCAAAGCTCCAGAATATCCAGAATATCCTGATAATCTAACTCTAGACTGCCCGTGTGGAAATTGGTGGGCACCCAGAGTTTAGAAGGGAAACAATAAACTCCGAGTCAGTGATGGTGACTGGTGTGAGATCGTAAAACAGTTATTCTTTATAACAACGAAATAATTTTTAAAAGTCAATTCGCAATGCTTTTGGAAAATGAAACTACTATAAGACCTCCCACCACACACACAATGCAAACGCAGACTTGGAGGAGATTTCTTCTTATGATAGTCAAAGATGCTTACTACGCAAAAATCAAATCATTTTTGATATTATTATTATTACATAGTGTAGAAAACATTTCGAAAGTATAATATAAATCTTAGCCAGCATAGGTACCATTATATTATGCCTGCTATAGCTGCCTCCTGAGGAGACAGGTTATACAATTGAAATCGTAAAGGCTCGTATTGTTTCTTTGGATTTCCAACAAATGGTCAGGCTAAGGAACTTCCTATCCACGATGGGTACGTCCCTGGAATAGACGACCCGAGAACCTAACCGGATCTCTGCCAACATAAGGCCGGGTTACCTCTGCAAAAATAGGTAACTACTGACACGCGTATGCCATCCCCCGATCGTCACCGATCTTCCCAAGGATCCCCGATTCGCAACAACCACAAAGAAATAAATTTGCAGCAACCACAGAGGTTAAGTATCTGGGCTCCATACCATGATACCACCTTTATCCAGAAGGAATGACATACACTAAGGGGCGCTACTCCCTAGAACCTTGCCGCATTCTTCCTGTTTCGACCATTCCCGAGGTGTGAGGCTCGACGAAGTCTCGTCCACAAAGCTACGCTTTCTACAAAGCCCTGCTTCGGGTCAAACAAAATGATCAACCTATGATCACAAAGATATAAGATCAAACAAATGATCATATCGCAAATGATCAAACACTTGTCATTTCACAGCAACACTCAGTATGCCACGTTACCAAATTGGGATATATCGCTGATAAATTTCAACTACATAACCTCTGAGCTCGTACGTCTCAGAGAAGGGTGTTAAGCTAAGAGAATAAATTCTCCGCCACCAACAGAAATGTATTTGAAAGAAATTAGCTTTATATCTCAAATTGTAACGTCAAACACACAATCCATATAAGTCTGTTCCGGGATCGAACAGAACCGAAGGCACTTCTCACGAAGCCCTTGCATTTCCGGATAATTTTCTAATCACGTCGGGACTTCCCGTCACTAAGGGTGATAAAACCTCTAAACCGGAGATCAGCCGATGTAGAGTAACTCGACGGTAATCCTTCCATTTTCAAAAATATCCGGTCTTCAACACCGGTCTTCAAATGCAATTCATAACGACGTATCACATATTCGGAATGGGTTATACGACCCCATGGTCCTTTCCCGGCTAACCCGAATAGTGAGCGTTTATTTAAAAATAAGTGTGGCATTCAAATTCATCCAATTCACAACAAATACCTATCTAAGGTAAATATTGATAGTCGGTTATTTAACTACCAATAAAGATGCGCAACATCATCAGATTCCAAATAATTTTCCAAATAATTTTATCTTCCAAAATATCTTTACTAGATATAAAATTTTCACACTTCAAAAATAAATCAATATTTATTTTTAAACGAATTCCCATTTCTTTTTATAAATTCCATCTTGAATTTACATTTTTCGAATATCTACTAATATTCGATTTACAATCGTTTTCAAATATTCATTTTCGATTTATCTTTAAGAAGATAAAATCTCAAAACGTTTCATTTCATATTGGAAAAGCATTTCCCTACTTATTTAATAATAAGTATTTCACAAATCATTTATTTTCAACACTTGGAAAATATTCGATATACTTAAATCAATATTAAGTATATATTCATTCTTTAAGGAAATCATAAATTTTAACATCTATTTGAGTCAAAAACGAATGTTGCGTAAAACATCGTTACGACGACTCAAAATCACTAGTATAGGGATTCAAAATTAAAATAGATATATAAATCCCAATACTACATAAAAATATTTCCTTTCGGAAATCATTTACTATCAGTGTTATAGTCTACCATTTCCTTATTTTTCTCGAAAACGTCTATTTCAACAATAAATGTTGAAATCTATGTATTCGATACTTAACACGTTTTAAAACATCTTTTAAAACAGTTACTTCATTTTTATAATATCGCTTTCCCAAAACCATATCCATTCTACTTCAAAAATATATTCACTGTCCAAAATCGTGAATATACTTCACTTAACCAAATTTCAAACTTTACTACACATTTATTTCAAATAAAAATTCGCTATCCAAAAACGCGAATATATCTTCTTTAAATAATCTTCTATATTTAATTTATCAATTTCAATTGATTTCGAATCTATAAAACAATGTTTATAAATTCTGTTTCTCTCTTATAACAACTTGCTTTATAAACTCTCTTAGATAACCTTCCATAATTCATTTATCAAAATTGAGTGATTTTAGATTTATAAAACATATTTTATAAATTTCTTTTACGCTTTATAACAATTTCAGCTTCAAAAATCATTTTATCAGCAAGTTCTATTTATATTCCATCTAAGGGCAAAAAATCAAATTTATAAGTAGATTTTCTTATAAATCTTTTATTCCACAATTTCATTCACATTTTATAACTTCATAATTTATCAATCTATAAATTTCATATCTTCACATTTTATAATTATAAAATTTCATATCTTCACATTTTATAATTATAAATTTTTAGGCGTTTATTTATTTGAAAATAAATCAACTCACAAATTAAATAAAACGTCTATTCCAACAAATCACTTTAAAAACCCTTTTAAAGTAAAAGATGTTATTTTTAAACTTCAAAACTGAATCCGATGATGCAACGCATCAATTAGTCCATCACAACATCAAACATCATATATCACCATATGATGATAGAATATATATCAACATCTGTAAATAAATAAATACAGTTGAGGAATCCAGTTGGATCCCTCCAACCTGTTTCCCTGCATCCAAAGACGTTAGCACAATACCATTCCACTTCGGGGTGGAATATCGCGGTATATGGGTTTTTATAAAAATCCGCTTACTAACGGCGCAATAGGGTCTCATCCGCTATACGAGGCGGGAAATCATCAATCCAATATATACATATGCCAATATGTATATATTGCTATATATAATAGATATATCCTACTATATCTAATATCACATTCAAAACAGTCAAACAATCAATAACTGAAAATTCCACTTTCATTTTGAGTGAGGAAAATCTCACCTTAGCTTTTAATTTGCCATCCCATTTTCCATCTTCCCTCCTTTTCTTGATTTATACCTTGTATAAATATTTATACACAATTGATTAATATTTGTGTATTTTAATTAACTCATGATTTTATTTTAAAATAACACTTTTAATTCTAAACAGTTTTCTATTTGATAATTTATATTAACCAATGATTATATTTTAAACTAAAAATCTTGGTTTAAACTAATTTCTTTTCAACTCTCAATTCTTTAAAGAATTACTTTACTTAAGATTTTCCATTCCGATTTGTTTTCTCCCCAATATTGATCTTATATAAACATGGTAAGATTTATTAATATTTAACCCAATCGAACAATTAAAAATCGTTAAATGAATTAAATTTTTTATCCTAAAACTTTTATCTTACCTATTTTTTTTTCCTTTTGATAAATTTACTTAACCAAAATTTTATTTTACTGTAAATACTCCCTTTTTTTTTTAATCTACCTATTTATTAATATGAAATTTACTTGAAAAATAAAAATATACGGATTTACCTCTACTCGAAAATGAGACGACCACAGATCGAACCCCAGGCTCGAACTCGATCCTGCCCTTGCAAATCCTCAACGACACTGCCAAAATTGAGCGAACCCAGCTCATGCCCTAGCTCGCCACGACCTCGACTATCGCGACCCAGTTCCGATTCCTTTGTCACCGCATCACCGCGTTCCTGGCTGCCGACCATCGTCGCCGAAACCCAACCAAAATACTCGATTCCAAATCGCGTTTAACCTTCTCGATTCAACACATACGAAATCGCGGTGCCACTATTCGTTTCCTTCAACTGCTCGTGAGGCGAGCTTCCCCATCATGCGACTTTGATTTCGCGACGTCGCCTTCAATCGCTCGCGCCTATCGAACCCCTATGCGAACGAGCGCCTCGCGACTACGAAGATGACGTGCCAGACCCCACTTCGAACGCGCCTTGCTCCTCCTTCCTACGAGACCGAGTCGCCTTCTGAAAATTTTATTTTGAATTGAAGATGAAGAAGATTCTCTCAGATCGACCATTTTTATTTGTTTTGTTGTAAACGCGATTTGAACTGAGGTACGAAGAAAGGAAGGGAGCAGATGTGATTTAAAATAGAAGGAAGTGGCGAAACTTTAGGCGTGATTTCAGGCGCGTGATTCATGGAAAAGAAAGTGTTGACGTTCACCAATTACAAATTTAAATTCAAATCGTATTCGTTTAAAAATTTCAACGCGTTTAACTATCGTGTGCTCGCATAACAATACTGAAAAATACGAAATTTTAAACCCGGTAATAGTACAATATTACGGACCCAATGGAACTGGTTTCGTCGAATTCCGAGACTGTGCCCCGGAACGCTGTGTTTTAAATATCGATTCGAACAATAAAATTCAAAACTGAACAGAACAGTTTCAAATTCAATTCTGAAAGTTTCTATTATCTTCAGTGTTATCAATATAAATTTTACAAGCGTTTGAAATATTTTTCTTCAACTTAAAATTGAATATTCGAATTTTTATTCAGCATTCAATCGATTAAATTTTAAAGTTTAATCGCAGATTTCATAATTATATCGGGGATTCAAATTAAATCATCGTTCAAATATTTAAAATTAATTAAATATTCTCAATTTAATTCGTTCAAAATTCTGGGTCGTTACAGCACCCATTAGGGTATTGTCATCACCTTTCTAGATATATTCATTTCTGGATTTGGTTGTGCACGAGAGCTCTTGGAAAGATTGCAAAAGCAACCGGAGTGATGAAATATTCAGTACTATTCTGTAAGGGGTAATCCGGTCCTGTGTTGGTAGGGAGTCTATGTATGGCTCCCGGTACATTTTTCTAGAGGTGTACCGTGGTAGGTGGTACCCTGGTGCCTTCTTATTATATGGAAATCCATTCCCAATAAGCACCGTGTGGACTTGATTGTAAACCTATTATGTTGGAACTAAATAATGTAATAATTTTGGCTATGATTAATATGTGTTTGTATCCTAGACATTATTGTATATCACTGGATTTTCTACAGAAATGTTTTGGTTATCGTAAAGTAAAAACCCATCTGTGCTTATGTGTGGCGTGGTATTACGAGATATCATTATTTTCAAAAGATTTTTGAAATTTTAAAATCCAATTGAGGTGTGTTTCTCACCTGGTTTACCAGACAGATCCGAACGTTGTTTTTCTTATAATGCTCGGGTCAAATGGAGCATATTTACAGATTCAGTTTGGATACTTGGAGCTTCGGGAGACGAGCTGGATGCCTCCAAGTCTTATTTACGTATATTCTATTTTCCACCGCACTAGTTGTTTATATTTATCAGTAATTGTGAGGATAGGTTATTATAACTGTCCATGCTGTTGATTGATTAGGTGTATCTGATTGATATATGTACAATAAAGTTCATTTTTTCTTTGTAAAGATCATTTTTATATTATAGATTGCTCATCACGTTGCGAGATTCTATTCTGTCTTTTCTTTCTTTTTCCCCAACAATCAGACTTTTCAGCACCGGAGGCTCGGTACATAAATACCGTAGGTTTATCAGTGTCGACTTTTGAGGATCAAAAAGGCGGGTCGTTATGACGTGGTATCAGAGCTTAGGTTAAACGAACACCTAGACTTTGGTGGGGTTAACTCATTTGAGATAGGGTAAATGAGACCCTTAGATGAGTTTGAGTGTATTATATATGTGAGGGCGTATTTGTTAGCGCTATAAAATGTTTTATATTGTATTGATTTATCGTTTAAGTGGCTTATGAATTCTGGTCGATACAAAATGTACAACTATATCGATAGAGATTTCTAAACACTTGAACAAGGCAAATCGACATAGTATTGTTTTGAAATTGGGTAAATGAAATAATTTTACCTAAATTGATTTATATATAAAAGAATTTTTTAGAAATTATTATAGATATATATGGTAAGTTGGTTGTTAGAGAATGATAATATTAAATTATTATCATTTATTATTTATTATTTGGGCTCAAGTAGTTTATGAGCATTTATTGTTTGATTAAATTAAATACCAACACCTTGTGAATTTAGTTTCACAGTTTAACTATAGAGGGTTCGATGATAATATTGAGTTGAATTTTAAATTATAATAAAAGTCATCTATTATAATCTATAAAAAGAGAAACAATTATGAAATGACCTTATATAAGAAGTGAAATTATATAAATAGGATTTATAAATATAGTTTATAAACAAGGATTTAATACTGAGAATTTGAGTACGTAAATCCCGGAGATTTGAAATTGGTGTTGTGAGGAATAATAATAGTATTATTCGAAAGTATATTTGGAATAGAAATTTTCATAAATTATTGTTTATAAATAAAAATGGATTTAAACTGAGAAATTTAGAATTCAAAGCCGGTGTTGGGAAATTGTTTTCAAATTTTTGGAAAAATAATAATGGTATTATTTTGAAAGTATTGATTAATTGAAATGTTTTTAAAAGATTTTGAAGAGATAGGAAGCACTGAATTCACTCGGTCGCTGGAAAATAATTTCGGTGATGACTGTAGCATAATCGATGTTCATTTTCGAGTTTTTAAAGTAAGGAATTACTATCGTAATAGAAATTGGCTATTGAATTATTTTGGGTAAAACAAATTTGCTCAAATTCCCAAAGAATGATTTGATATACAAAAATGATTTATGCATATAATTATTATTTCAAATTGACTTAAAAAAAACTAAGGGTTTAAATTCTGAAGTTCTCAGTTAAGTCATGTAATGGCTACATGTACCATATGCATTAGAGTAGTTTGGTTTTACAACTCATTTTGATATGTTGTTTGGGAAATTTTCATTTATTAAAAATGAAATGGAATTTCCCACAATTTTTGACAGTCGGGGCTTCCAAATTTGATATAGAAATTTAAGCTAAGTGTTGTGAGAAATTATATTAAAAATAAGTTTTTGTCACTTATAAATTTGAAGAGATAGAAACTTAAAAACAAGTTTTAAATGTGCTGAACATTCATGTTAAGTAAAACAATTCTGAATGTTGAATATATGCTCTTAAGGAGTAGAAGAGTATTTTGCAAATATAAACTTGAGTTATAGAAT
This sequence comes from Allium fistulosum, assembly GCA_030737815.1. NCBI lineage: Eukaryota > Viridiplantae > Streptophyta > Magnoliopsida > Asparagales > Amaryllidaceae > Allium > Allium fistulosum. Next base: position 316,672,470 of record CM060904.1, read on the forward strand.
GTTAATAGACGTAAGTAATATTTCTGGAGTAAAATAATGATTCCTTAAAAAGGCAATAAAAATCTTGGGAAATTATTTATTATTGAAGATAAACCTTTATAAAGTGTTTGTAGGCTTGGAGTAATATGTTAAAATGACTTAGAAAATGAATTCAGAAAATGAATTCTAGTATGGATTAAGAATATGAACTTAAATATTTAAAGTGATTGATAAAACCTAAGTCTTGTTTTAACAAATGTTTATAAACTTAAGTAAGGGTTTTATTAAATAGTTCATAAATAATTTTAGTACTAAACGAAATATGCTAAGAAATAATAATAAATGTGAATTAAAATAATTGGTATAGTAAAGAAAAGTAAACTTGAAAATTTAGCTATGAGATGAAATTTAACTTAAGAAAAGTTAAATAAAATGATTTATGAAATGGTTTGCAAATGAATTTTAGTATTAAAGGAAATACTATTGGAAAATAAAGTGTGTTTTAAATTGAATGTGAATAAAAAAAGGAATTTGGTGTAGTTTAAGAACCAATATAATAGATACGTAAGTTGTACGTAGATCATATTATTCGCATGACTGTTAGATCCAGTTCGAGTACACGATTTCGAGGTTATTTACACCGACCTGAACAAGGATTTTTCACTTGATTCTCGACGGCGAACACTTGATACAGATTTTTGAGCTGATTTTGAAGTTTTCTATCATAGCTGACAGCTATGTAAGGGGAATGATGGTTTTTAATGAAGGAACCGGATCAGAGTTCGCACTAGAGAAGTCGAGTGAGCGATACTAGTTTGGAAGTGCAATTTGTATGATCGAGCTAGTGATCGGATTTGATATTGCATACGGATGATATATGTGCATCTTACAGACTTTATTATAAATATATGTTTAACATTTGGAAATGCAAAATTATATGGCTATGAATTATATGTTTGGATATTATGTTAAAGTAAGATGCAGGTTCATGAAAGCAAAGGCTAGTTGATGCTTTTGGTTTCATGAGTTGAGTTTGATTGCTTGACAAATAGGTATATGTTTATATTATTGTTTGGATTGATGGTTTTATGACCCAGAGAGGGGAGGCCACTTGGCTTTTGTTTTCTTTTGATTGGTTTGGGCTTGTAATGGCGATTAGTAGTTTTTCCCATCGAGCCGCACAGAGGAGGCACTGTTGAAATTTTCCATAATTTTAGGACTTAGAAAAATTAACAGTCCTTTTTCAACCAATTGATTTTGAAAAGTTAATGAGTTTGAAGGCATTTTCCTTACCTTGGCAATTTCGGGGACGAAATTCTTTTAAGGAGGAAAGAGTATTACAACCCTAGATTTTGGTCATTTAATTTTGAGTATCTAATTAATTTTAATTAATAAAATATTGGTTTAAGTGCTTTGAACCTTGAATTAAATTATAGGATTGTTTAAAGTGAAAATTAGGGTCACATCCCTAAAACCAAACGTAATTCACAAAAACTCCTTCCGTTCGAAACTTTATAAATCCGGTCCCTATTTTTGTTTCGGCTTAATTCTTTTCCATAAATACCCTCGTTTATACCGTGCTCCATTTTTCCTATCTGTGATTATTTGGTTTATATTGAACGATAAAATTATCTTTGCTTAATAATTTATCTGTTTGCAATAAAAGATTTTTACTGAAATACCGTGTAAGTTCGTTTTCTGCAACTATTTGCAATAGTTGCATCTGCAACTATTTGCAATAGTTGCATCTGCAACTATTTGCATTTCTGCAACTATATCATATAGTTGCAGAAATGTCTGCAACTATATGCAATAGTTGCAGACATTTCTGCAACTATTTGCAATAGTTGCATCTGCAACTATTTGCATTTCTGCAACTATATGCAATAGTTGCAGAAATGTCTGCAACTATATGAAATAGTTGCAGACATTTCTGCAACTATTTGCAATAGTTGCATCTGCAACTATTTGCAATAGTTGCATTTCTGCAACTATATCATATAGTTGCAGAAATATCTGCAATTTTTTGCAATTTTTATATATTTGAAAAAAAATCGAAAATGTTTAATATTTGCTGAATTGTCTGCAAATATTTGAAATAATTGCATATTTAATACAAATTTAAATTTTTGGTATCAACAATGGATCTCATTTTAAAGATCATAAAATTTGCGATTTTTTGGTGAAAACGTTATGTTGATCCGGTTTTTGTAAATAAAGTTATACACGTTTGAAAAGTTAAAAACATAAAGGGTATTTCGGTCTTTTTGCGTGCGTGAATTTGAAAACAGGGAGCGGAAACGTAAATGTTGGTTGGGAAGGATGTTTTCTCTATTTTAAAACTTGTTAGGGATGTGAGCCAAACTTACCCATGTTTAAAATCTTTTAATTGTGAATAATTTTTTAAATAATGATTTATATATCTGGATTTTTAATTGGATATTTATTTAATGGATTTAATGGACTTATTTAACTCCTTTTAAATTATAAATAATAATAATGAATTCAATTTGTAAATTTATTTACTTCAACAAATGGTTCAAATAAATAATTAGGAAATTTATTTTTATTTTTACGACTCAATTTTTGTTGATGTATTTTTAATTTATTTTATTTGATTTTTCCATGATTTTTAATTTGGTAAATATTTAAATTGTCATTTGATGATTTTTCGGCAAACAATAGTGTTTTTGTGATTTTACAAAATTCAATAACCGGTGTATATCATTATTGTTTTGGGGTCGCATCGCTATTCTGAGCGCGACCTTATTTTTGTTTTGTCATTCGGGGTTCATATACGAATGGAGATGTAACGACCCTACCGTTATGCCCACGTTATTAAAGAACATTAGAAATAATATCGTCTAATAACGTGGAGAATACAAGGCGATCGAATGTGAATCTCTCTTTGTACTAACACTGACACGTCTTTATTACCTTAGAGGATCTGAACTGAAAGAAATTTCGACGAGTACAGTATTATTACAAAGAAATAAACACTTCAATTAAAAAGATTCAGAACAGTATATAATATAGATAAAACTGGATTAGAGTCACAGATCACAGCGGAATACTATACATCATATACATAATAGAATGTGAGTCTACAAAATATCTGTACTAGACCCACATAATATTTACACATATCACATCCAAAAGTACTGTAGCAGGTACACAATGACTACTAGAATATATACATGACACAATCTCCTAATGTCAACATATACAAATATGAAGTAAACTAAAACTGTCAAAACTGTCTACTTCATTGCTATTCCAAGATCCAGAGGTCAATGAGTCCTAGTACCTGTAGAGGCTCGGCCTGACCCGAGTATTTTAAAATAAACGGGTCAGACTATATCTAGTAAAGAGATGAGATAGCGATATTGTAAACAAATGACTTAAATTAAATAAGCCATAATAAAAGTATGCCAAAACAACGACCAGAATAAGGCATAATAACCAATCACCATTTCTTTAAATCCATATCAAGTATAAAATGGGATGTCATTAAACATGGCAACAACATATTCAAAATTATCCATATCCAATAAAAGATACTGAATATCTATCCCAAAATCTCCGAAGAAATAATCATCACTAATGAAATAATAATGGTAGTCAACTATCAGTGTGATACAGTACGACACGGGGTCTAACTAAAATAAATAAATAAACCCCGTCACATAGCGTAATAGTCTAACAAAAAGAAATAGACTACCAGTTAAAAACTCCGACTCCTAACGATAAGAAATAGGTAGTCGTGCTTATGACAAAACTATGTGAATTTTCCTAACGAATATAAATAGGAAAACATTGTCCAACTGTAAAATAAACTGATAGGCATGCATATAACACCTGCCCAAAAATAAAAAGGGCAGCTGGGTCATACCATAACAAACCTAACTAAAAGAAATAGGTCTGCCTACCCCAAATTTAAGAATGTATCGACTCTCAGGTCGATAAAAATGAGTTATCGTCTCTCAGGGATCTATCGGCCTAAAATCCAAACACCCTAAGATAATATAACTCTAAGTGTAGTTTACTTTCACTCTAGTAATCACTAGAATCTAACTAACTGTCCCATACCAGAAGGTGAGATTCTAATATTTACTGAAAGCTAGTAAATTCCACTCAAATTCTATTTAACAAATTATGATAATAAGTGAAAAAATTGTACGAAATGTCCCATACCAATCCGACAATTCAATCATTTATTTAAAATTCTTTGTTTCATAGAAAATCATAAAATTCCAATAAACCACCAAATTCATCGGGAATAAAATAAAACAAATTTTATTATTTATTATTATTATTTTAGTAGCACTTTAAAATATAAGATTTCATGGAACGAGACATTTCAAAGTATGTACAAGTAGGTTATATAAATAAACAATACATATTGGTCAAGTCAAACTGTAGAATTAATATATCAATAACAATAGTTTATGTTTCGCAACAATGTTATAAAAGGAACCAGGTTGTACAGGCAAGGACGAAAATATTTAAAGCAAGAATGCTTGCATTCTCATTTTTAAAGCAATACGTTTTTAATGTTTCAAAGCTTGAGATGCGTGCCTTTTTATTTAAAAAAAATATAATATTACAAGAGTAGAAAGAACAGACATTTTATATAAAGCTTTGAAGGAATTAAAACAAGCAAGGAAATGTGAAAAATTCTAAAACAAAGGCAGGGACGAAATTCACCAGAGCAACAAGCTGATTTGTATATACTCAAAATACACTAAAGTACATGGGCAGGGACGAAAAAATGGAAGTAAGAAAGTTTCTGCAAATTTAGAAAGATTGGTCCATATTTTCATATAGTAATATATCTAAAAAGTTGAAGTGACGGGGACTAAAAAGTGGACTAAAGTAGCTTGCAAGAAAAATTAAAACTAGGCTTTGAAATTGAACTGACATAGGCTACAGGCAAAATGGTATGTACAAGCAAAAATTTCGAAACATGTATATATATTTTGTAAAACGTGTACACTTTCAAGGCAACATGCTTTAGTGTGTGTGTTTTTCTCCAATGCAAAAGATGAGCTGACAGGGATCAAAATAATTCAAAGCAAAAATGCTTTCCCATATTAGTAATTTCGTGCTCACTTTGTAACATGGCAGGGATGAAAAGCAAATGAAAACAATAATGTTTCTTGAAGTAAGAAATGCTTCTCCATATTTCAATGCAAAGGGGACAAGTTAAAATAAGAAAGAAAATATAAGGCAAACATAAATTATAAAATGCCAGGGACGTACACCTCTAAACAAGTGAACATGGCAGGGAGTTTTGCTTTGCATTGACAGGGATGTTTGTCCTTATGCATTAAAAATATTTGAAATTTATTTTTCTAACTTGTAGCATAGCAGGGACGTACTCTGTTCACAGGGCAGAGAGGTAAGGGACGTGCAAAACAATTCAACTGACAAGGTAAATTTCGAAACCTTTCAATATTGAATTCATAAATAAAAAGTTTTCTAATCAAGTTTTCACTGATCAATTTATACCATTAGCAATCCAACCTAAAGCAGTAAACATCTCAGAAATTTTTGATATAGCAGTGTGAGATTCTTATCTCACCTTGAATTTAAAACGAAAGGAGATGAACCGAATTGGATTAAGCTGCAAATTGAAAACTACTGCCGTCTTCTCTAACTCCTAGATTCCACACAAAAATCCAAAACAGCCCCTATTAAATTTGAGATTTACTGAGTTTTGCTTGAATTCCTAAAATCAAAACTAGGGTTGAAAATTGGGTCTTCTTGCTTCTGCCATTTTGCTAGGTTTTCTGGAGAAGATACGTAATGAATAAGCAGTAGTTGAAAAATCGATTAAGGAATGAAGTGATAAAATTTACTAACGGGCTTGGATATAAGCCCAAGATCCTAAAAAAAGACTATTATATTATTTAGTTAAATTTACACTTTACTAAACTTGTTAAACAAAAGAATTCTAATTAAAAGAATAACATAATTAGAATCGTTTTCAGTATATTTTTAAAAATCTTAAATTAAATAATATTATTACATTTTGCCAAATTAACTTAAATAAAAGTAAACTGAACATCAAATTTTAATTATTCTTTCCAAATCGCAGTGTCGAAATGTCTCGTTGCAATGTTTTAGGAACCCCTATCGATAACGTTGGCCAAACGCATCGACCAAAATTCTTAAAACTCTCAACGGACAAATTAACACAAATTATATATATATATATATATATATATATATTTAGATAAATTTTAAACCAATTATCCAGATTAAGTTTACTTCTCAATTTAACTCATTAAAATTAATAATTATAATTTATTAATAAATTATTAATTAGATAATTATTAATCGGGTTGTTACAGGAGATCTGTGCGATGAGGTACTGAAAAATTTAATATATATATATATAATCACTCAAGACATTTTGATATAAGGCGGCACACATTTCTATCTCCATTTCATAACTGATGTTCAAAATGAAAGAAAAATGAATGAAAGCATATCATATTCTTAGTTTAAAGAAAATCATAACAATTGGGATAAAATTTTATAAATTTGAAAATTTGAATCTTCGGGTTTCTTTTTCCAAGTTTTTCATGTAGGTGGGTTGTTGTTTGTTGCGGTCGAGATTGGTGAGTTTGACAGTGATGGTTAGAAACTAGCATTCCAAGATTTGAGCTCTGTGGTTGGTGTTGAGTGTTGCCGTGGGTTGCAAAGGAATGGTGGCGAGGAGGAACAACTTTGACATTGATTTTGTAGGGTCTGGTCTTGTTTTAGGCAGTGCAACATTATGGGTTCTAAGTAGGTTGAGGAGGTCGCGCCTTAATTTTCTGGGTCGTGCGTGAAATCGAGGTGTTGGATGGAGGGAGGATTCTAATAGAAGTTGAACGCCGAAGTCGACTTGGCGAACGATGATTTGGAGGCGGTGATTTCATGTGCATGTTTATGGGAATGGGAGTGATACCATGTACAGGGAAGGGGTAAGTAGCAATTGGAGAAGAAGGTTTAATAGGTGAGATTAGTTGATTAATTGGTAATTAGTGAGTTTATTCAATTATTTAAATCTGATATCCTATAAATTAAATAACTTGCTCATACAAAGTCCGATCGAGACGAAACTTTTTACGTTGCGCCCATTATGATGATAGCTTCATGATGAAGCAGGTTTGGATGAATTTGGAGCAAGTTGAAATTTGGGCTAAAATCGGACGTCGTTGGATTTTAGTTCAAACCGGAACGCTTCGGCAATAACTGGAATTTCGGGACTTAACTGATGTACATGAAACTCATAGAGGGATCTAATGGGATTCCTCACCATTGTTGTATTATTTTCAATATTATTCCTATTATATGAATTATTGAATATCAAACTTGATTGTTGGCCTATTAGTTATGACATTGTTATGTGTACAAAAACTTATCTCCTGTAGTGATAAAAATCAATAACAACATTGATAAAGTGCGTTGGTAGCTATTGGACTAAATTTAGTATTTTGAAAATATTATTAACTGCCGTTGGGCTTGAAAATATCCTTTGATCCGGGAATGATTTCTAAAAGCTGAATTTGGGCTTTCTGGAATAATTTATTTAAAATTTTAGGTTTCAAAACTTCTCTATTTTTTTTAACCCTTTTATTTTTGTTTTCCAATATTTATAGAAATGTCTAGAGTATTTTGGGAAGTACTCGTTTATGGTAATTTTATTATTTGATAATGTTTAAGGTTGTTTAACCGTGGTTTAAAAATGCTTTTAAAAGTGGTTTATTTATATTTAATATTGTTTTAAAGTTATTTATTAATATTTTAAAGTGGCTTAAATTTTTAACCATTGTTTTAAAGTGGTTTAAATTTTTAATTATTTTATTTACAAAGTTTTGAAGTTAATAATTATTTTTTATTTATATTTTTTTTTGTTAATAATTATTATGATATAATAACGTTCTGAAGTAATAACAATAATTATTTGTTTATGATGTTTAAAAATTAATTAAATTATTTAATTAATTGTATTTATAAATAATAAGTTGTTTTATAAAGGAATGTCATTTAATAAAGAGCTTATAAATGAAAATGGAGTTTTGGATTTATAAAGGATTTTTATAAAGGTTTTATAAAGGAATTTATAAAGGGGCTTTGGAAAGATTTTATGAAGTAATTTTTGTAACGAATTTTTATAAAGAATCCTTTTAAATGACTTATAAAAAACAAATTTTTATAAATGGATTTATAAAATAAGTTTTATAGATAATTTTATGGATTTATAAAAGAGCTTTATAAATAGATATAGAAATTTATAAAAGGAGTTCAATCAATGGTTTTAGAAGTTAATAAAAAGAGATTAAAAATTGTTTTGAAGATTTATTAAGGAGTTTTATAAATAGTTTTAGAGAGTTATAAAAGGAGTTTTATAAATGTTTATAAAGTTATATAAATGAATTTTCTAAGTGGTGAAAGTGTAGTGTTTTGCGAATATACATATGTTGAGATAAGTATATGGATATTTGTCCAAGTATAAGAAAAAAGTATAAAGGATTTGTGAATATATCTTTGTAAATATATTTTGATATATTTATTTACAAGGCTATTTTAATTCATGAAAGGATTTATTAAAGAGATTAGTATATGCTTATATGCTTAACCAATGTTGATTTCCCAATGAAATAAATCCCTAATTCGATTGATGTTTGTTTGTTTATTTGATAGTAAAATAATCGACAAACAAACTTGGCTAATTTTAAATTGTTGTTATTGGTTCGGAGAGACCGGGATTGGATATGTTATCTGGAAACCACTTCGAACTGGCATTAGTGTTTCAAATTGGAATATTTGGAAGATAATTGAAGACGGAGCTCTTTAAAATGCAAGGGCTACTTGCTTCTAATCTTAAGGGTGATTCCAAAATATATGTAGTTGAACTTGTGCCTTCGGTTTTGTTATGACCTAGAAAAAACTTGTATAGATGAATGTTGGCATTGCATTTCTGCCTGGAGGACGGTGTTAGTATTACAAGTAGGATCGCTATGTTAAAAAGGTAAAACGTAGCCTCAAGCCTTATCAATTGAAAATGACTAAAATTAGAGGAGATGCAGCAGGGCTAAGTGGGTCGCACCCATTAGGGTATTGTCATCACCTTTCTAGATATATTCGTTTATGGGTTTGGTTGTGCATGAGAGCTCTTGGAAAGGTTGCAAAAGCAAATGGGGTGATGAAATATTTTGTACTATCCAGTAAGGGGTAGATCAGTCATGTGTTGGCAGGGAGTCTATTTCTGGCTCCCGGTATATTTTTCTAGAGGTGTACCGTGGTAGGTGGTACCTTGGTGCCTTATCATTGTATGAAAAATCCATTGTCTAATAAGTACCGTGCGGACTTGATTGTAAACCTATTATGCTAGAATTTGATAAGTAACAATTTCGGCTATGATTAATATGTCTTTGTATCCTAGACATTATCATAAGATCACTGGATTTTCTATATAAATGTTTTGGTTATCGTAAGGTTAAAACCCATCCGTGTTTATGTTTGGCGTGGTCTTACGAGATACCTTTATTTTCAAAAGATTTTTGAAACATTAAAATCCAATTGAGGTGTGTTTCTTACGCTGGTTTACCAGACTAGTCCAGGCGTTATTTTTTTATAATACTCGGGTTAGACCGAGCATATTTACAATTTCAGTTTGGATATTTGGAGCTTCGGGAGACGAGCTGGATGCCTCCAAGTCGTATTCATGGATATTTTATTTTCCACTACATTGGTTATTTATATTTATCAGCAATTGTGAGGACAAATTGTTATAACTGTCTAGGCTATTGATTGATTAGGTGACTCTTATTGAAATATGTATAATAAAGTTCGGTTTTTCTTTTATAGAGATAATTGTTATATTATCGATTGATCATCACGTTGTGAGATTCTGTTCTGTCTTTTCGGCACTCGAAGGCTTGGCACGTGAATTACGTGGGTGATTTAGTGTCGACTTTTGAGGATCAAAAAGGCGGGACGTTACAGTTAATAATAATTGTCATTATTGAACCAAGACTTTGTGTTTGGACTATACAGGTTGAATGTGAACAATATTGGAATTTTGACCATTACCAAATTCAATAAGTCCTAATGTGATATAGTTTTGATGAAGATAATTGGTGTAAATAATTGTTACTAGCGGTTAAGGGTGGTAGTTAGACCCGACCAGATGGACCTAGACCTAACATGGTAGGTCTCAATACTAGATAGGTTAGGTTTTGTATGGTCCAAACTATTCATTTAAAAACCTAGTCCCGACCCGAGCTTCAGTTCGAGTCGGGTCGGTTTGGATCTGGTTGGGAAATAACAATAAAAATTCATATATTTCAATGTTCTTTGGTGGGGTCTTTCGGGTCAGGTCAGTTTGGGTTGGGTTTGATTGGATCTTTATGTTAATTTTCATAACCCTGACCCGATCCGAGACTCATATGGTTTGGGTCTTCTTGGTTCGGTTCGGTTCGGGTTTATGGTTCTCGGTTCTAATTGTCAACCCTACTACTAGGGATCGCTTAAAATAAGTAAAAATTGATTTTATCTAAACTATGTAAGCGATAATTTGGCCGTAATGTCACACCACCAACTAAGGTGACGTGTGAACGTTAATATTTGAATTGTTTGATATTAATTGATGACCGAATTTACACTTGAGAATCACACAACTGAAATATTGAATACTGCGACTACCACCTGATTTAATTAAATTATAATTGTTATAAGCTAAATTGATATTTATAAAATTTTAATTGATTTGTGTTGATCGGTATTGAAAATAATGCGTATATAAAAGTTATATACACATTTACGAATATACGTTATCGATGTTCACTTGAATTTGATTTAAATGGGAATTATCCGATCTGCTTTGAAAATGGAATTGGCCGGCCATAGCTATATGGGAGGAGAGGTTAATTTTGATTTAATAGAATTTGAATTAGAAGAGGAAAGAGTGGATCTTAATTCACATTTTACTCTCTTCTTTCTCTCTTATTTAAACACCACTACCCCTCACTTTTAGCTTTTCCCTTTACTCGTTGTGGCCACAAAAACTTAAGCCCCTTCTCCATTCATTTTTCAAGTTTAAGGCACAAATTCAAGTAAAATAGTGCAAAGGTGTGTAGATCTTTCAGTCGGGTAGCGCTTTTTAGAAGATATTGGATTCAAATCCAAAAGAGTTATATGGATTCAACATTCAAGATATAATTATTAGGCCATAGTTAAGGTAACATTTCAGTTTATATTTATATATATTTACCTTGATTCATATGTGGTTAGATTAGATAATGATAACATGAGTCTTTATATATATGTGTTGTCATCTTAGAATATTTATATATAAATATATTGTTATTGTAAATGCAAAAGATAATGTATATATATATACTAGTATAAATCACATGTGCGTGAATCTAATAGCTAAATAAATATACATATTTTATTCGATAAAAAAATATTGATGGGTGTGTGTTATAAACACAAAGCCTTAAGGTCATAACATCTTTATTTCAAGTAGTTTTATTGGTGGAGTCGGAAGTAAATTAATAGTGAAATTCCGTTGATTAACCAAAAAGAGAATGGTTGATAGGTGGAAGCGTATATTAGAAATTTCAAAAAAACACCATGCAAATCCTATTCATTGAATTCTCTTTATTAATAGTAGAGATACAAACATATGCTTTTGGCCAACAATTAAAAAAACTATTTTTTTTAATTTAAAAATGATTTTATAAGGTTTTAAGCAAAAGTTGATTTTTGAATATGTAAACATATGTATATAATAATTCATATACATATTAGTATTTCAAAAATAAAAAAAATATGTTTATATTTATTCATTTATAAAATTTGAATATATATATATATATCTATATGTGTGTATTTATTTTACAAATATAATACATTAAATTAATTTTAATATATATATATATATATTATAAATACATGCGCGCGCACATACACATATATATAATATTATAATATACACAAAAATGTATATACATTGTGAAATTAATTTTCAAATACAAAAAGAAATTAATAGCTTTCGTAAGGAAATTATTTAAATAAAAACAAAATATAAAATCATAAGGTTTTAATAAAAAAAATTGATATCAAAAAATATTTTTGGTCTAAATAATATATGAATATATATATATATACATACTTTTTTACTTATTTATTATGTAATATCATTTTATATTTATTTTCTAAATATCAATTTTAATATACATAAATACATATATATTTTTCTGTTTAAAATATATATATATATATATATATATTTCTATATGTGAATATAAGTGATCACAAAATTAATTTAAATTGAAATTAAAAGACATTTTCAAATTTAGATCTATTTTAAAATTTGAAGTTTGAATTTTAGCCATCTATATTAATTATAAATATTACCATGTATATATAATTAATATTGTATTACATTAAAATATATATGTATATATTTATTCAATCATAAACAAAATTTAATATCACATTAATATATATATATATATATATTAGACAACACATACGTATATGGAGGGGCTAACATTTTCATTGCAGTGTAAATTCCAACACTTAGATTCGGGCATGTAAACCATGCATATTGTATATGTTGCACGATCATGTATACTTACATGTGTATATGATACATATGTAAATTATATATAATACACAAATATAATATCAAACCGAACCTTTTGTTAACAAATAAAATAAAATATTGATTTTATTTAAAATTATTTTGGTCTGATCTAAATCTATATAGACTTCATCAGCCGAACAAGAACTAAAATCGTAAAAAAAATTGAAAGTCACCCTTTTAACCCACTACTTGCTGGTCCATATCCAATAATAACAACTAGGTCAAGCAAGAAATCTCAGGGTGGTGATGTTAAACAGTTCCTTAGACTAGAGAATACTCTAGAACTTCAACATAAATACTTTATTTTGACTATATTTAAATCGTGGCAAGGTGATCCATAGACCGACTATAGTTAGGTTTATAGTGAAGCATATTCAGTAGAGAATGTGTTTGCTCAGTTATATGAGGTTAGTATGATGGCCAAATTTAGTCAACTCAAAGTCAAAATCTAAGACTATAGTAGTACGGTTAATAATAAAAATAGTTACTGAACCAAGGACATTTTTTTAAACAGCTCTAGTTGAATGTGGATAATATTTGAATTTTTACCCATATCAAAATTCCATATATCCTAAAGTGAAATATTTTTGATGAAGAGGACATGTGTAAATTATTGTTACCTAAAGATACCACTTAAGAAAATGGAAAATTGGATTTACCAAAAATATCTATAAGTGATGAACTCGGTCAAGCTGTCACACCACTAGCTAAGGTGACAAGTGAAGGTTAATATTTGAATTATTTAATGTTAATCACAGAATGAATTCACAACTCTGAATCTCAAAACCACATCTGTGAATTATTCCAAGAATCGCATGATTTAATTAGTTTATAAAATGTTGTAAATTAATTAATATTTAATAAATATCAATTATTAATTTATTTGATGTTTTGGGTGTTGTTAGTAATTATTTCTATGTATATATAAAAGTTATATATGTGCGTATCGATATTAGACTTACTTAAACAGGCTTAAGGAAATTTTGTGTAACGACCTGTAAATTTTAGATAATTTTATTTGTTTATTTATATATTTAATTGAAATTTTGTGAGACTTTAAACAATAAAATTTTGAAATTTAAATTTGATATTTGAAATGCGTCTGTTTTAACATAGCAACTGGTATATTTTCATCAGATAATTTGGAAGTTTATTTTCTTGTGTAATTTTATTTTAATTTATATCAGTTAAAAATTGATGATAATAAAAGTGTTCTGAAACCTAAATATGTCAACATAAGAAAATTTATTTAGAACACTCTGAATAAGACTGCGTAATTCATTTCACAAATTTCAGACGTTTCTATCTTCGTTTGGATTTTTCCGTATGGAATAACAACGTATATCAGTATCTGTATCGAATTTTGACCGGATGGTTGTACCACTTATATTTGTATACCGTTTTGATCATCTCGTCGTGCTGATCTCTATGGTATATTCGATTGTATATTTCGGGGTCTGGTACGACACGGAATCAGTAAAACGATTTCTGTATCGGTAAACGTTTTGGAACCTTTTGACTTCCGTGACCCTTCAATTGTCCGCCAACAGAAATTAAAAAGTCACTTGTTTAATCATTCCTTGATTTCAATAGCATGACTCTTGTTATTCTAACTGTTCAATATAGAAATTTTGTTTCCTATATTTCATTCATGCTTTCATACGTTTTCCTTTTCTCAATTCAACATTACAATATTTCTTTTTCTCTAGTTAATTCATGCGATTCTCATTTCAAAGCAAAGAAAATTTTTAAACTTGCTCATTTTCTATAGCCATTTTCATCTCCTCCACTCACATTCATCACTTCACCCACGCAAGCACTCGACAGCCATCACCACTAAATCCACTTCGACTCCATCTACTTGAGATTGCCACCTACAGATCCAACCGCCTTCAACATCGTCTTCACTCGTCCTTCCTCTTGCCGTGGCCCCAAATCACCCTTTAGGCCACCGCGTTAAGCACTTCCTAACAATTGGATGACAGCAGCCGCATATAATTGGGTATGTAAATACATATATACGCTAGTATTTTATATATATTGTGTACATATTTTATTTTTCTTAATATTTTTGGCAACTGTTGTGTATATGTGTTAGCTACAGATCATAGTATACATGAGTATTTTATCTACGCATTTTTCCAGGTCTATATATAAATAGATAAGTTTTGTATATATATAAAGTTTACATCCTATAAGTTATATATATAAGTATTATACTGAACGTTGAGTCTGTATATATATATTCATGTAATATGTTAGTAGATATTTTTATAGCATACAATTCTAAAGTATATTATTTAAGACTATATTTGCATTCCAGTTTTTTATCGATATATATATACTCTTTTATATACGCGTGAGTTATATGAGTATATATATCTATGTTAATGGAAGTGTTGAACAGCCTATAGAAATTTTGTTTTGTTACTGAAAGTTATATATGGGTCATTTGATAAAGAACAACCTATATGTATGTGTCTATATATGATCTTTATATGTGACGACCGCCCATGACCCCTGCACTGAACATAGAAATAGTGCGATGTAAAGTGTGCCAGGCAGCCATGGATGATTGCCAAGGTTAAGTTAAAACAGCAGAATCTATCGTATTACTCACAGCGCATGGATAAAATACAATAGAGAATATATATAGTGAAGCTTTCACAAAATAGAATCTCATCAATTAAGCTTCATAATAGTTGAATACAAACATCTGAATAGTCAATACATCAAGCCTCACTACATATCACTCAGAGAATTACACAAGCAGCGGAACATCCAGTACATATAGTAAGAAAATAATATGCAAGCCTCCAGCTCGTCTTCGTCATCAGCATCGTCGGTAACTAAGAACATCACCTATCATCTGCTACCTAGTCTGCCCATCCCAAAGCGGATGAACAGCCCAAGGTAATAAGAGCTGAACATAAAACCTTGAGTCAGACAACAGTCTTAGTGAGCGGTAAATTAACTAACAACATACCAAAAGAGCATAAAGGTAAAAGGAATAGGAATCCAACCCTCCCACTCCACCTCTTTCTACAGTGATAACCCCCAGACACACTAAGCATAAATAAACATAGCAAAGCAGACATTTAAAGTAAAGCAATTATCACTCGAGTCAAGGGCGATGTTTTCCAAGCACAAACCCCCAAGGCCTAAACCAAGATCAGATAAGCACCCAGAAAATATCGCTCTTGAGACCGAATGACGATACAACCAACATCCATGACTCTAGCTATCACTGTTATCATTGCTTCGATACCACCGTTAATTGAATGACCGGCACATTCTTTCAGCCGTCCGTCAAGGGCCAATGGTAACCCCGGTTCTAGACAGAACTCCGCACGTCGTCGCAGCCCATGCCTAGGACTATCGAATCTGCCCAGAGTACTCGACCACCAACTGTAGTCTTTTGGGACTATCGAATCTGCCCAGCGTACTCTTGCTTTGAGCCTGCTAGAACCTTCAACAACGATGAAGTCTCAGCCTTCTAGTCATCCTCCTCGACGACTATTCTCATACTAGCTCAAGCGCCTCTCGAGCCAACCATTATCCTCAAACTCGAACCCTTTCACCGAGTCATCAACATGCTTGGAATGATCCCGTCTGGATTAAACCAAGGCTATCTCACATCATGCCTCGCTTCATCTCATCATAGCAAAGCCTCATCTCAACATCATCATCAAATCTATCCATATGAGCTTCATCAACCACCACATATGCCACGAGCAGCTTTTCCAATTCAAGAGCCTTTCCCTTAGCTTTTGAATCATCTTCGACCATCTTGTCTAAATCCAATAACTAATCAACTAATTCATAACAATCAATCAAATCAATCATTAATTCAAGTAATCAATCATGCAAACAAAATTTAAAAGCAATTATAACTAAAATGGCAATTTTGTAAATAATTGAGTCCAAATCTAACAAGCATGAATCATGAGCAATATCTCTACAACTTGATGAATGAACTTGCATAGATTAACAAGTAGTAAAATGGATGTCAAATCATCATGAACAATGGATCTATACTTAAGTTTACGAAAATGCATGAAAATCACTAATTTAACACAAAATCAAGCCATCGATTCGATATACTCCTTTGGATCCGTGTGAGAGATAACCACCACTCACCAAATCACCTAAACACCTCAAAAGCAACACACTTCAGATCTGGACAGCAAAGGATCTAACTTGATCCACCAAAATTCCGCTTCAAACGATGAAATCTCTCTTCGATGGTTGAAGATCTTCAATCTAAGCTCTTGGATCTTCGATTTGATCGTTGATTTGGATGGAAGGAATCACAAGATTAGAGTGGAGAAAAGAAGTGAAGAAGTGCAGCACTCGAGCTCTCAAAATGGCAGGACTTCGTCACTTCAAAATCCGGATCCCTAAAAGTGAAGAAAAACCCCGTATTTATAGGCTGGAAATTCCTTAAGTCGTCCGCCCCCTTAAGTCGTTCACGACTCGTGAGACCCCACGACTTACGACTCAGCAAATCCTACGACTTAAGCCTTCGCACGACCTAACCTAACACAAATGCGCACAACCTAGCGACTTAACAACATAAGTCTTCACGCGACTTAACTAAGATACGTCTTAACACGTGCGCGAAAGTGCTCGACCTAACGACTTATCATAAGTCGTCTACGACCTAACACAGACACAGGGTCTCACGACCTAAACCTTAACGACTTATCCCAAAATCCTTAAGTCGCTCGAATGACCTAAACTATAACACGACCTAACTAAGTCGCCAACTCCTTAAGTCACTCCATTTCTTAGGTCGCATATCCTTCCTAAGTCGGTCAATTCCTTAAGTCGCTAACTCCCTATAGGCCGCTCCAATCTCTTAAGTCGTCTACCCCTTAAGTCGCTCCACGACCTAACCTCCTTCACGACCTAAGCTACCACCCGACTTAAGCTACCACTCGACTCAACTTCTTCACGACTTAAGCTACAACACGGCTTATCTCCGGACGACCTAACTTCTTCACGACTCAAGCTCTAGTCGACTTAACAACACTAACAATCTAATAACAACTGTTACAAACATTCGATCCATAAAAATACGGGTCGTTACATTCTCTCCCCCTTAGGAATTTCACCCCCGAAATTCCAAACAAACAAGAGCAATCAAAAACTATTCCGCATGCCTACCATCCATAGCAATCAACAAACAATGTGTCCAATTCTAGCCTAGCATGAAGAATTCTAAAACTAGAACAAGTTACAATGTCGTGAGATGACACGACACCTTATGGCCATACCTTGAAGAGTTCAGGATGAGCTGCCTTCATCCTCTCTTCCACCTCCCATGTACAGTCGTTAACATCATCATTCCATTGTATCTTGAGCAACCTAACTACCTTCCTCCTAAGCTGTTTCATGTCAGTTTCCACAATACGAAGCGTCTTACGAGGTCTCTCAACAACTGGATCAATCTCGAAATCTTCACAGCTATCAGCAGAAACCACTGTATTCGAGTCATGCACATACTTCCGTAGATACGATACATGAAAAACATTATGCACATTCGACAACTTTTTTGGTAACTCCAATTTATAGGCGAGCTTTCCAATTCGCTCGATGATCGGGAATGGTCCAAAAAATCTCGGATTCAATTTTCCTTTCTTCCCGAATCGAATAACATTCTTCAGTGGAGAAATCTTCACAAAAACCATATCACCTACGTCGAATTCCAAATCCTTACGACGCTTATCGGCATAACTTTTCTGACGGTCTTGGGCTGCCTTCATTCATTGCCGAATGATCTCTATGCAATCCGAAGTCTGTCGAATCATTTCTGGCCCAAGTATCAGCTTTTCTCCTGTTTCTAACAAACATATCGGAGAGTTACACGGTCTTCCATACAATGCCTCATATGGTGCCATACCAATGCTTGACTGGTAACTGTTATTATACGAAAATTCCACCAAATGAAGGTGATCTTCCCATGATCCTCCGAAATCTAAAACGCATGCTCTGAGGAGATCTTCCAAAACTCGGTTGACTCTCTCAGTCTGACCATCTGTTTGGGGATGATAAGCTGTACTCAAACACAACTCGGTTCCCAAAACTTCCTAGAAGCTCTTCCAAAATCCACTAGTGAACAATGGGTCTCGATCGCTCACTATACTTTTCGGAATACCATGGAATCGAACTATCCACTTAACATACAGCTCAGCCAACTTTGGTGCAGTCCTGGTTGATCGAACAGGAATGAATTTTGCACTCTTAGCCAAACGATCTACGATGACCCAAATTCCTTCATTTCCCGCTCTGGTTCTAGGTAACCCATCGATAAAATCCATCGATATTTGCTCCCACTTCCACGTAGGAACTTCTAATGGCTGAAGCAATCCACTTGGCTTCTTCTGTTCGGCTTTTACCAACTGGCAGTTCATGCACTTGGAAATAAAATTTCCAACATCCTTCTTCATACCTTCCCAGTAATAGGTTCTCTTCATATCCCGATACATCTTATTTCCATCTGGATGAATTGTCAGCTTCGAGTGATGACTTTCCCTTAGAACTTCATTTCTCAATTCTATATCGGGAACAACTAGTCATCCTTGCTTCCGAAGCCAACCCTCTCGATCGACCTCGAATCCTTTATCCTTTTCTGGGTCCAATCTAGATTCCAAATCATGGATAATCTTGACAAGCTTATCGTCTCGCTTTTGGCTCTCGCCAATTCTTTCCACAAGAGTAGGTCTTATAGATAAGTTTGCCAACATCTCAGGTTCCAATTCACATCTAGACCTGAAGTCAAATCCAGCTAAATACTCGAGACTCTTCCATTCTGAAAACATGGCTCCCAATCCTACATGTCTTCGACTTAACGCATCTGCCACTGCGTTACCCTTTCCCGGAGTATAGGCTATACTAAAATCATATGATGCCAAAAACTCTAGCCATCGTTGCTGCCTAAGATTCAAATCCTTTTGGGAGAAAAGATACTTCAACGACTTATGATCTGTAAACAATTCGAATCGAACTCCCAATAGATAATGTCTCCACATCTTCAGAGCAAAAACAATTTCCGCTAACTCCAAATCATGAGTCGGATAATTCCTTTCATGCGGCTTCAGTTGTCGACTTGCATACACAACAACTTTACCCTTCTGCATCAGCACTGCTCCAAGTCCAGTACCACATGCGTCGGTGTAAACCACCATCTCATCATTTCCACTTGGAATAATCAAAACAGGAGCACTTGTCAATCGCTCTTTCAGGATTCTGAAAGCTTGCTCACACTTAGCATCCCATCTGAATACTTGATTCTTTTTCGTCAATCCTGTTAATGGTGCAGCTACCTTGGAAAAGTCTTTGATAAATCGACAATAGTATCCTGCTAATCCAAGAAAACTTCTCACATCAGATGCATTCTTAGGTCTAACCGAATCCTGGATTGCTGCCACTTTAGCGGGATCAACCGCTATTCCATTTCCAGAGAATATGGCCTAAGAACCTCACTTCACTCTTCCAGAAGTGACACTTCGAAAACTTAGCCTTCAGTTGATGTTTCCGTAAGATTTCCAAAACAATATGCAAGTGCGTCTTGTGCTCTTCTTCAGTTCTGGAATAAATCAAAATATCATCCACGAACACTAGTACGAACTTGTTCAACTGATCTCTGAACACTCTATTCATAAGATCCACAAAATATGCTGGTGCGTTGGTCAATCCAAACGGCATTACCAGCCACTCAAAGAAACCGGATGGTGTCCTGAAAGCAGTCTTCGGCACACTATCCTTAGCCACTCTTAATTGGTGAAATCCCGTTGCCAAATCCATATGAGAAAACACTTTAGCTTCGTGAAGCTGATCAAACAAGTCATCTATTCTCGGCAATGGATACTTGTTCTTCTTAGTCACTTTATTCAGCTCACGATAATCCACGCACAACCTCAACGATCCATCCGCTTTGGTTACAAACACAACTGGTGCACCCCATTCGGACACACTACGCCGAATGAATCCTTTCTGTAAAAGATCATCAACTTGCACCCTCAACTCTTGCTGTTCCCTAGGCGCCATCCACCTAAGAGGCATCACAACAGGTCTGGCTCCTTCAACTAAATCGATACGAAACTCGATCTCCCTATGCGGCGGTAACCCTTTGACCTCATCAAAGACATCCTCAAATCCATTAGCGATTGGCACCGATGACAGTCCATCCCGTGGAACAACCAGCGAATACATGAAGCTCATGAAGACGGCTTCCTCATGCTTACATCGTATCAAAACCCTTCGCCCTTCCACATTCTCGACTGTCACCTCCAACCTTTCACAATCAACCTTTGCTGCATACTAACTAAGCCAGTCCATACCCAAAATAATTCCGAACCCCGCAAAGTTCAGAACAAAACAATCACAAACAAAAGAGCAATCATGACTCGAGACAACCAAACCACGGCATAGCATACACAGACAGGACGAACCCCCAACTGGATTAGTCACAACCAATGGCCTATCAACGATATCCGGTTCTAAACCCAACTGGCCTACAAGTTCATTACAAACAAAAGAATGCGACGCCCCAGTATCGAATAACACTCTAACTGGAACACCACAAATGGAAAGAGTACCTTGAACCACCACACTCTTTCCTTTCTCTTCAGAGTTAGGAGCTTTTGAAGATGATGGAACAGCCTCCAAAGCATAAGCTTGCACAATCTGCTTGTCCTTCCGCGGTTCTGGACAATTCTTCTTAATATGCCCCAGCTTGTCACAGTTGTGGCACTTCACCGACACCTTTGGATTCCTGCAATCTCTGGAGAAATGGCCCTTCTGCTGACAATTGTAGCAGGTCACTTCGCCCTTCGGCTTCTTCTGGCCATCCTTACCCTTTTGTTGCTGCTGCTTCCTCTTCTTGTTTCCACCCTGCTGTGGTTATGACTCCTCCTTGGTTACAGCAACAACAGATCCTTCTTTAGGAAACAGACTTTCGTGCCTGAGAGCTTTCTCCACAAGCTTCTCAAATGGATCGTCCAAATGATCCACCAACTGCCTCCCAAGATAACTGTCCAAGCCTGTCACAAACTTCTCGTTCTTCTGATAAGGAGATTCAATATACGACCGGGCATACTTGGACAAAGCTTCAAACTCAGAAACATACTCAAGAACTGGTCTTTCACCTTGCTTGAGCTCCACAAACTTCTTGAACAGAACATATTTCTGAGCTGTAGAAATGAACTTAGCTTCAAATCTGGCTTGGAATTGCTCCCAAGTAATTTCTTCCTCCGGAGTATCAATGGTGATAGAGTTCCACCAGTCAGAAGCTCTCCCTTGAAGCTGTCTTGATGCGAGCTTCCTTTTGGTTACATCCTCGATTCCCAAATCACCAAAGATTCTTCTACAAGCATCTATCCATCTCTGGACTTCGATGGTTGACTCTATTCCCAAGGAAACCTTTCCTCCAAGAGCAGTATAATCTTTACACAGCTTAGCAAAATCCACCGGTTTTGGAGTTTGAACTTGAACTCCAACATCTACTGATGGCCCCGGAGCTGGCATCCTTCTCATGATCGAAGTCATCATAGCCTCGAACATAGCAACATAATCAGCAGCCCCCTCAATAGCACGGCCTTCCCTAGCAGCTGATCTCCCTCTTCGACTCATCCTTAATATCTATAAAAAGGAATGATTAATACACCTTGAGAAACAACTGCATAAAGGACTCAAATCCTTCTAAGCTACTATATTATATATAGTAATCATCCATCAAAATACAATTACGTCTCTCATACGTAGTTACGTCAGCGAGCGTTGGGTAAAATTGATTAACCAAAGCTCTGATACCAAATGTGACGACCGCCCATGACCCCTGCATTGAACATAGAAATAGTGCGCTGTAAAGTGTGCCAGGCAGCCATGGACGATTGCCAAGGTTAAGTTAAAACAGCAGAATCTATCGTATTACTCACAGCGCATGGATAAAATACAATAGAGAATATATATAGTGAAGCTTTCACAAAATAGAATCTCATCAATTAAGCTTCATAATAGTTGAATACAAACATCTGAATAGTCAATACATCAAGCCTCACTACATATCACTCAGAGAATTACACAAGCAGCGGAACATCTAGTACATATAGTAAGAAAATAATATGCAAGCCTCCAGCTCGTCTTCGTCATCAGCATCGTCGGTAACTAAGAACATCACCTATCATCTGCTACCTAGTCTGCCCATCCCAAAGCGGATGAACAGCCCAAGGTAATAAGAGTTGAACATAAAACCTTGAGTCAGACAACAGTCTTAGTGAGCGGTAAATTAACTAACAACATACCAAAAGAGCATAAAGGTAAAAGGAACAGGAATCCTACCCTCCCACTCCACCTCTTTCTACAGTGATAGCCCCCAGACACACTAAGCATAAATAAACATAGCAAAGCAGACATTTAAAGTAAAGCAATTATCACTCGAGTCAAGGGCGATGTTTTCCAAGCACAAACCCCCAAGGCCTAAACCAAGATCAGATAAGCACCCAGAAAATATCGCTCTTGAGACCGAATGACGATACAACCAACATCCATGACTCTGGCTATCACTGTTATCATTGCTTCGATACCACCGTTAATTGAATGACCGGCACATTTGTGATAACCCTGATTTTTGTGAGTAATTTCATGATTTAATTTGGTTTGTGTTTGTTTGAAATTGCATTGAAAAAAATAGGAATAGGAAATTGATTTACAGATACATGGTTTAAAACATGTACATGTGCACAAGACGATGTACACACATGCACACAGATTTCTGTGTAATAAGAATTTAGCAGAAATCAATAGATAAATTAAAATAACTGATTTAGAAATACATATGCATGAAGATAGAATTTTATCTTTAAATAAAATAGGGTACAAAGAAAATAAAAGACTTAGGTATGCATGTGTTATACATGTATACAGTCAACCAATTTCTGGAAGAAAACAGAAGTTACATAGAAATGGCATGAGTCCTTAAACAAACACTTTATCCATTTCTGGTAATTTCTTTAATTTAGGAAATAAGAAGTCATGGATATAACATGACCCGGGAAAAGATTAAAAGAATGAGGCTTATTTCTGAAAATGAAGATAAGGACCACATACCCTCTTATTTCTTGAAAGCAGGCTATGTTATGTATGGGGTAGAACTGACATTGGGTAAATTCCATAAACCCTAGAGACAGCCAAGATTTATATAAAAGGCCTAGTATAGTGAGACCATACACATTTTTCTTCATTAACCTAGAAAAAAAAATATACAAGACATAAACCAGAGAAAAAAATAGGAGAAGGCAGAAGACTAAAAAGGGGTTCATAAGGCATAGGAAGAAGAAGGATTAAGGTGAGTAACCTCACTGAAAACTTTGGCATTAAGTCCTGAATATTGAGGCAGCCTATTTGAACTAATCATTCATTTTCTTTTACAAGTTATGTCTTATGGTTTGATGACTTTGTTTTGTTAATGATCTGTTTAAGTATAGAACATCTCTCTGATTTACCCAGAAAAAATGAGAGTCATGGATTCATGGTTCAAAATGTTTATCTGTGATATGGGTTAGCTTTGAGATGGAGTGATTTCTTTTATAAGTTTTCTTTATAAAAAAATTTGTTTATGAAAATCCCCGGATTCAAGTGGTGGGTATATGGTCTGAAGATAGAAAGAAATATGGGGCTGTAACATTGTGTTGTTGCTTATGTCTCATGTTGATTAAAACAAAAGAAAATGTAGAAGTGCAATGTTGTACATGTGTTGAGCTTCTATGTTTTATGAAATACCCAAATCAAATATACTTGTGGTTTAGCCAGACCATGAATCTGATTGAACCAGAGGTAAGAAAAGATAACCAGTAAAATACTTAGGACCATATACTTACATCTTGATCCACTGAAACTCATAGTCAAAAATAATGTGCTAAGAAACCATATCTATTTTCATGATTAAATGTTTGCTTCTGAGAATATAACTTACCAAACTCTGGATGAATGCATGTTGCTTGCATTGTTTCTATTTCTCTGATTAAAAAATGAGATGCAGAAGGGAATAGCAAAGTTATGAAAAAAAAGAAGAAATAGTACTTAGTAATTTAACTAAGGACTTGGGATCTTAGGGCTACAAAATATAGCTTGGCAAGGGGAACATTGCAAGCTCACACATGGTATGTTTATACCCAGGGGCCTGAGTGTGCTGGGTTAACAGAGAGATGTCCCAGGTAGTTTGTGTTGAAAAAGAGAAAGTAGCTAAAGAACCTATTATATTTGA
Organism: Allium fistulosum; assembly: GCA_030737815.1. NCBI lineage: Eukaryota > Viridiplantae > Streptophyta > Magnoliopsida > Asparagales > Amaryllidaceae > Allium > Allium fistulosum. The sequence goes on from CM060904.1 coordinate 316,697,369, forward strand.
TAATGAACTTTAGAAATAGGTTCAGGAGAGGCCTGGGCAAAATCCCTGATGGCCAGTAAAGTTGAAAAGGGCATGATGACTGAATTGATGATTGCATTTGGTTGGCTTATGATGTTTTTATTGATGAATCTTATGATTGTTTTCTATGAATTAAGTCATTGTGATCACCTATATATAATTTGTTTAACACTGATATGAATGCACATGCCTCACAAAAACATGTACAAAGAAGATACTGAGTTTCTTATTCATACAAAGCACTGGAATATAAATGGAATTGAATATGATCATGTTTTCAGTTAGATTATTCATACCATACAATTAGTCTGACCCTTTTGTGTTTGTGCACCATTGGGTGTCTCATATTTGTATGAGGCAGTTCATGGTGACTATGCAGGTAAATAAGAACATGGTTGATCAGGAATTGGATGAGTTAACTACTTAAAGATTTGGATGCTATGTTTAAAAAGACTTTGCTGAAGTAAATCAAACATTCATGAGGAACTAGATTAAGACCTTTTGTTTAAGTTACTTTTAGAAAACCAATGTATTGTTAATTGCTGTTTTGTAGTTGTTGAACTTATATATATCAGCTGAGACTATGTGCTTTGTTTCTACAAGATGTTTTGATAAGAAAAATGAATTTTAAACTTCAAGAACAGTCAGGCTAATGGTAGAAAATTTGAGAATAAAGGATTTATGGATTGAATGTATATACAAAGAACTGACATAAGAAAATCCATGTATAAGTTTAGAAATAATTTTTAGACACTCTAAGACGTCTGTCATAAAGATTTAGACGTCTGAGATCAAATTTAGACGTCTGTCATGAAAAATTTAGATGTCTGAATTTAGTTCAAAATGTTTTTCACTCTCTGTTTCAATTTTAGACACTCTGAGACGTCTGTCATAAAGATTTAGACGTCTAAGATCAAATTTAGACGTCTGTCATGAAAAATTTAGACGTCTGAATATAGTTCAAAATGTTTTTCACTCTCTGTTTCAATTTGAGACACTCTGAGACGTCTGTCATAAAGATTTAGACGTCTGTGATCAAATTTAGACGTCTGTCATAAAAATTTTAGACGTCTAAACTACTGATTTTGCCTAATTTGCCTATTGAGGAAAAGAAGTGTTAAAAATTACTAAGTAGCAACTGCATATGATTATGGGATTAATTCCCCTGACTTAAAAATCAAAAGGTATGGAAAATGAGCTATGTGCTGGTTGATTTGAAATTCAAAATTCAATCAGGATACACTCTTGCTAAACAACACTCTGATCCAAGCAAGAGGGTCACATACATCTTCATATGTATGTGAATATATTTATTGATGAACTGATATAAATATATTAGTAGAAAAGGAGGATCCTGGATTATTTAGTAAGAAGGCTAAATGACTCTAAGAGGTTTATTGATGTAAAAAAAATCCTAGTAAAAATAATTAGGTGGAATTAGTTAGGGTCATTTCATTTGGTATCAGAGCTATGTTGTTGAATAACATAGCAAAATTTTGTATGAACTTGTTTGCATTGGATGTATAGAAGTGTTGATTGCTTTGGATGTTTTGATTGTTAATGTTTACACTATTGATATCTATTATGACAGAATAAGTGATAGATTAAAATGAGTAATCTATAGAATATTAGACAAAACAGACTAACCTAAGTATTATATCCATAGAGATATGGTAGGACCCAGACATAAAAATGTAGGAACAAGTGAACCACCCATGGTGAATGTGCAAGAATTCATGAGAGCCCTAAGGGATGGAGTAGGCAACAGGCAGGAAAATCCACATGAGGAACTTTCCAAACTACTCAAGACTTTTACCAATCTTGGAGGCAAAACTTTTGATGGCACAGAAGGAGTTATGGGAGTTCAAAATTGGCTCAGAATTTTGGAAAGAATCTTTGCAGACATGCAAGTTGAAGACCAAAGGAAGAGGCAAATTGCATCTAGGCAATTGAGAGGAGCAGCTTTGGATTGGTGGGAGGTTATCATAGTTGGAAGACCTGAAGGGGAAGTGACATGGGATCAATTTAAAGCAATGTTGGAGGGTAGATTTATCCCTGCATCAGCTAAAGAGTCTTTACTGGAGGAATTCATCAAATTGAGGCAAGGGACTATGAGTGTCACTGAGTACACTCAGAAGTTTGAATCATTGGCAAAGTATGGTGCAGTGCTCATCACTACTGAGGAAGCTAAGAATGGCAGATATATTCAAGGGTTGAACCCTAGCCTTAGTAGAGCCATGCTACAATACAAGGATAAAACTTTTGATCAAGTTTTGGATTTGACTCTGAGCATTGAACAACATGATAAAGCTAGAGAGAATTTCAGGGCATTCAAAAATAATCAAAACAAGAAGGGAAAGGGTAAATTTCACCCTTATGATAAGAAGAAAACAGACATAGCTTCCACCAAGAAACCAGAAGAAGCCAGAACTACTGAAGTAAAGAAGAAGATCACTTGTTATAACTGTGGCCAAGAGGGGCATATGAAGAATAGATGCACAAATGTTAGGCCTGCATCCTTCAATTGTCACCATTGTGGGAAGGAAGGTCACATAAAGAGGAATTGTCCAGACTTTAAGCAAGGAAGATTAGGGGCTTTGGAAGGGAAAGGCAAGGCAGCTGAGGGATCAAGTGTTGAAAAGCATGGTCAAGTTGAAGGTACTTTGCTTATTCACTCAATACCTTTAGCAGTAGTGTATGACACTGGGGCTACACACTCATTGATCTCTCATGATATTGCACAACAATTAAAATTGAATTGTATGATTGTTGATAAGCCACTGTTAATTAGGAGCCCTATAGGTAGTTTATGTGTTATGGGTATGATGTGCATGCAACTGGGACTAAATATAGGAGGACATGTGTTTGAGTCAAACCTATATGTGTTGCAATATCCGGACATAGGGATTATTTTAGGAGTTGATTGGTTGAGTAGATATAAGGCTATCATAAATATGGAGACATCCACCATATCATTGAAAGTTTCAAATGGACAAAGAATAGTTGTTCTTTGTGAGGCAAACAAGAATAGAGGTATACCCAACCTTTCTACATTGTCAAATGAAAAACCCATGCCTGCATTAGAAGAGATCCCCATAGTTAATCAATATGTTGATGTGTTTGGTGAAGTGAGGGGAGTTCCAAACCACAGACCAGTTGAGTTTTCAATCAAGATAATTCCAGGAGCTAACCCAGTGGTTAAAAGACCAACTAGAATGGGGCCTAAGGAGTTGATGGAGCTGAAAAAGAAATTAGTTGAACTAGAAGAAAAAGGTTTTATTAGACCCAGTAGCTCATCATGGGGAGCACCAGTAGTCTTTGTTAAGAAACAAGATGGATCCCTTAGGTTATGTATTGACTATAGGGAATTAAACAAAGTCACAGTTAAAAATAAATACCCCTTACCAAGAATTGACGATCTCTTTAATCAATTGAGTGGTGCAAAAATATTTTCTAGACTTGATTTAGCTTCAGGCTTTCATCAGATGAAAGTAGAAGAGGAAAGTATAAAGTATACAGCCTTTAACACCAGATATGGACTTTATGAATTTTTAGTAATGCCATTTGGTTTGACAAATGCTCCTTCCTATTTTGTTGATTTGATGAATAGGATTTTTAGAGAATACTTGGATAAGTTTGTATTAATATTTATTGATGATATACTAATTTATTCTAAGTCAGTTAGAGAGCATGAAAACCATTTGCACATGGTGTTTGAGAAATTGAGACAGGAAGACTTGAAAGCAAAGTTTTCAAAATGCACTTTTTGGCAAAATGAAGTGAATTTTCTAGGCCATATCATATCAGAAAAAGGAATAGCTGTGGATTCCAATAAAGTCATTGCAGTACAAGCTTGGAAAAGTCCTACTAATGTCACTGAAGTCAGATCATTCATGGGAATGGCTGGTTACTATAGAAGATTTATAAAAGATTTTGCAAAAAACTCAATTCCATTAACCAGATTGACTAGGAAAAATCAAGTGTTCACCTGGACTGAGGAGTGTGATAAAGCCTTTGGGAAATTAAAAGAAGCACTGGTACAAGCTCCAATTCTTAAGGTACCTGAGGGAAATGAAAACTTGGTGGTGTATACTGATGCAAGTGGACAAGGGCTTGGGGCAGTGTTGATGCAACAAGATCAGGTAATAGCTTATGCTTCTAGGCAGTTGAAATCAAGTGAGGTAAGGTATGCTACTCATGACCTTGAATTGGCTGCTATAGTGTATGCTCTTAAATTATGGAGACACTACTTGTTAGGAGCAAAATTTGAAGTGTATACAGACCATAAATCACTTAAATATTTGTTTTCACAAAAAGAATTAAATATGAGGCAGCAAAGATGGATTGAACTCTTAGCCTCATATGATTTTGAAATATTGTACACACCTGGTAAGGCTAATAAAGTAGTAGATGCCTTAAGTAGACAACATGCTAAAGTGGCTAGATTAATGATAGAAGAGTTTAACACTTTATCATTATTAATTGATTCAGAGATAGGAAGTAATAACATAGAAAATATGAGCTTATGCAGTGAGAATGTAGAAATGGGAAAATTAAGTTTTATTACTCTGGGATCAGAATTGAAAAATAAAGTTGTAAAGCTACAAGACCAAGATCCATTTTTATTTGAAAGGAAGACTCAAATATTAAATGGTAAGGCAGTGGAAGGTTTTCAGTTGAATGATCAAGGCCATTTGAGGAAAGGAGAAAGAATATGTGTTCCAGCAGTTGATGAGTTGAAGCAAGAAATCTTGGATGCTTACCACAAAAGTAAATATACTATACACCCAGGAAGCACAAGAATGTATCACAACCTCAAGAGAGATTATTGGTGGAGTGGTATGAAGAGTGCAGTGGCAACCTATGTATCTAAATGTATGATTTGCCAACAGGTGAAGGCTGAGTATCAAAAACCCTCAGGGATGCTTCAACCTTTGCAAATACCACAGTGGAAATGGAAAGACATATCAATGGATTTCATTGATGGTTTGCCTAAAACTAGGAGAGGAAATGATAGTATTTGGGTAGTGGTTGATAGGCTAACCAAGTCAGCCCACTTTATACCAGTGAAATCAGAAAGAAATGCAAATACCCTAGCCCAGTTATTTATTAAAGAAGTAGTCAGGCTGCATGGTATACCAAAGACTATAGTAAGTGATAGAGATACCATCTTCACTTCAAAGTTTTGGCAGAGTTTTCACAAGGCAATGGGGACTGATTTATGCTTAAGCACAGCATACCATCCTCAAACTGATGGCCAAACAGAAATTGTGAACAAATTGCTTGAAGACATGTTAAGAGCTTGTGTATTGGATTGGGGAGGAAGTTGGGAGGATCATATCTTTTTAGCTGAATTTGCATACAACAATAGCCATCATAGTAGTATAGGCATGGCCCCCTTTGAAGCTCTTTATGGGAGACCATGTTTATCACCCTCAAGTTGGCTTAAATCTGGAGAAAAAGTGGTCTTAGGACCAGAAAATGTGAAAGAGACTTCTGAAAAGATAGCTTTGATCAGAAAAAGAATTGCCTCTGCCAAAGATAGGCAAAAGAAATATGCAGATCAAAGAAGGAAGGCAGTACAATATGATGTTGGGGATTATGTATTCATCAAGATATCACCCATGAAAAAGGTTCTAAGGTTTGGGAAGCAAGGGAAGTTGATTCCTAGGTATATAGGACCATATAAAATTCTAGAAAGAATAGGGACAGTAGCCTATAAATTAGAATTACCAGAAGAAATGAGAGCAATGCATGATGTCTTTCATGTGTCTCAACTAAGAAGATGGGTTCATGATAAGGAAGCAATACTAGAATCCTCTAAGGATGTGCAGATTGATCCTAGAATGATCTATGAAAAGGAGCCAGTGGGCATAGTTTCTAGAGAAACCAAGAAATTGAGAAACAAAGAAATTAAATTAGTAAAAGTACAATGGAGTCTAGACCCAAATGATTGCACATGGGAAGTGGAGGATAAAATCAGAAATGATTATCCACAACTGTTTGATTGAAGGAAAGGTAAATTTATATATATACTAATGAATGTGTTGGTTGAACATGCATTGTGATTTTTTTTATCTTGTATTGATATGCATAGTGCTTAAATAAGTGGTTGGTTTGAGAATGGTTTTGAAATCAGAAAATTCATTTTTCTGAAGAAATGATACTTAAGTTAAGTATGAAAGAATTGTGGGACACAATTCCTAAAAGGAGGGGTAAATGTGATAACCCTGATTTTTGTGAGTAATTTCATGATTTAATTTGGTTTGTGTTTGTTTGAAATTGCATTGAAAAAAATAGGAATAGGAAATTGATTTACAGATACATGGTTTAAAACATGTACATGTGCACAAGACGATGTACACACATGCACACAGATTTCTGTGTAATAAGAATTTAGCAGAAATCAATAGATAAATTAAAATAACTGATTTAGAAATACATATGCATGAAGATAGAATTTTATCTTTAAATAAAATAGGGTACAAAGAAAATAAAAGACTTAGGTATGCATGTGTTATACATGTATACAGTCAACCAATTTCTGGAAGAAAACAGAAGTTACATAGAAATGGCATGAGTCCTTAAACAAACACTTTATCCATTTCTGGTAATTTCTTTAATTTAGGAAATAAGAAGTCATGGATATAACATGACCCGGGAAAAGATTAAAAGAATGAGGCTTATTTCTGAAAATGAAGATAAGGACCACATACCCTCTTATTTCTTGAAAGCAGGCTATGTTATGTATGGGGTAGAACTGACATTGGGTAAATTCCATAAACCCTAGAAACAACCAAGATTTATATAAAAGGCCTAGTATAGTGAGACCATACACATTTTTCTTCATTAACCTAGAAAAAAAAATATACAAGACATAAACCAGAGAAAAAAATAGGAGAAGGCAGAAGACTAAAAAGGGGTTCATAAGGCATAGGAAGAAGAAGGATTAAGGTGAGTAACCTCACTGAAAACTTTGGCATTAAGTCCTGAATATTGAGGCAGCCTATTTGAACTAATCATTCATTTTCTTTTACAAGTTATGTCTTATGGTTTGATGACTTTGTTTTGTTAATGATCTGTTTAAGTATAGAACATCTCTCTGATTTACCCAGAAAAAATGAGAGTCATGGATTCATGGTTCAAAATGTTTATCTGTGATATGGGTTAGCTTTGAGATGGAGTGATTTCTTTTATAAGTTTTCTTTATAAAAAATTTGTTTATGAAAATCCCCGGATTCAAGTGGTGGGTATATGGTCTGAAGATAGAAAGAAATATGGGGCTGTAACATTGTGTTGTTGCTTATGTCTCATGTTGATTAAAACAAAAGAAAATGTAGAAGTGCAATGTTGTACATGTGCTGAGCTTCTATGTTTTATGAAATACCCAAATCAAATATACTTGTGGTTTAGCCAGACCATGAATCTGATTGAACCAGAGGTAAGAAAAGATAACCAGTAAAATACTTAGGACCATATACTTACATCTTGATCCACTGAAACTCATAGTCAAAAATAATGTGCTAAGAAACCATATCTATTTTCATGATTAAATGTTTGCTTCTGAGAATATAACTTACCAAACTCTGGATGAATGCATGTTGCTTGCATTGTTTCTATTTCTCTGATTAAAAAATGAGATGCAGAAGGGATTAGCAAAGTTATGAAAAAAAAAGAAATAGTACTTAGTAATTTAACTAAGGACTTGGGATCTTAGGGCTACAAAATATAGCTAGGCAAGGGGAACAATGCAAGCTCACACATGGTATGTTTATACCCAGGGGCCTGAGTGTGCTGGGTTAACAGAGAGATGTCCCAGGCAGTGTGTGTTGAAAAAGAGAAAGTAGCTAAAGAACCTATTATATTTGATAATGAACTTTAGAAATAGGTTCAGGAGAGGCCTGGGCAAAATCCCTGATGGCCAGTAAAGTTGAAAAGGGCATGATGATTAAATTGATGATTGCATTTGGTTGGCTTATGATGTTTTTATTGATGAATCTTATGATTGTTTTCTATGAATTAAGTCATTGTGATCACCTATATATAATTTGTTTAACACTGATATGAATGCACATGCCTCACAAAAACATGTACAAAGAAGATACTGAGTTTCTTATTCATACAAAGCACTGGAATATAAATGGAATTGAATATGATCATGTTTTCAGTTAGATTATTCATACCAGATAATTAGTCTGACCCTTTTGTGTTTGTGCACCATTGGGTGTCTCATATTTGTATGAGGCGGTTCATGGTGACTATGCAGGTAAATAAGAACATGGTTGATCAGGAATTGGATGAGTTAACTACTTAAAGATTTGGATGCTATGTTTAAAAAGACTTTGCTGAAGTAAATCAAACATTCATGAGGAACTAGATTAAGACCTTTTGTTTAAGTTACTTTGAGAAACCAATGTATTGTTAATTGCTGTTTTGTAGTTGTTGAACTTATATATATCAGCTGAGACTATGTTCTTTGTTTCTACAAGATGTTTTGCTAAGAAAAATGAATTTTAAACTTCAAGAACAGTCAGGCTAATGGTAGAAAATTTGAGAATAAAGGATTTATGGATTGAATGTATATACAAAGAACTGACATAAGAAAATCCATGTATAAGTTTAGAAATAATTTTTAGACACTCTAAGACGTCTGTCATAAAGATTTAGACGTCTGAGATCAAATTTAGACGTCTGTCATGAAAAATTTAGATGTCTGAATTTAGTTCAAAATGTTTTTCACTCTCTGTTTCAATTTTAGACACTCTGAGACGTCTGTCATAAAGATTTAGACGTCTGAGATCAAATTTAGACGTCTGTCATGAAAAATTTAGACGTCTGAATATAGTTCAAAATGTTTTTCACTCTCTGTTTCAATTTTAGACACTCTGAGACGTCTGTCATAAAGATTTAGACGTCTATGATCAAATTTAGACGTCTGTCATAAAAATTTTAGACGTCTAAACTACTGATTTTGCCTAATTTGCCTATTGAGGAAAAGAAGTGTTAAAAATTACTAAGTAGCAACTGCATATGATTATGGGATTAATTCCCCTGACTTAAAAATCAAAAGGTATGGAAAATGAGCTATGTGCTGGTTGATTTGAAATTCAAAATTCAATCAAGATACACTCTTGCTAAACAACACTCTGATCCAAGCAAGAGGGTCACATACATCTTCATATGTATGTGAATATATTTATTGATGAACTGATATAAATATATTAGTAGAAAAGGAGGATCCTGGATTATTTAGTAAGAAGGCTAAATGACTCTAAGAGGTTTATTGATGTAAAAAAAATCCTAGTAAAAATAATTAGGTGGAATTAGTTAGGGTCATTTCAACATTCTTTCAGCCGTCCATCAAGGGCCAATGGTAACCCCGGTTCTAGACAGAACTCCGCACGTCGTCGTCGCAGCCCGTGCCTAGGACTATCGAATCTGCCCAGAGTACTCGACCACCAACTGTAGTCTTTTGGGACTATCGAATCTGCCCAGTGTACTCTTGCTTTGAGCTTGCTAGAACCTTCAACAACGATGAAGTCTCAGCCTTCTAGTCATCCTCCTCGACGACTATTCTCATACTAGCTCAAGCGCCTCTCGAGCCAACCATTATCCTCAAACTCGAACCCTTTCACTGAGTCATCAACATGCTTGGAATGATCCCGTCTGGATTAAACCAAGGCTATCTCACATCATGCCTGGCTTCATCTCATCATAGCAAAGCCTCATCTCAACATCATCATCAAATCTATCCATATGAGCTTCATCAACCGCCACATATGCCACGAGCAGCTTTTCCAATTCAAGAGCCTTTCCTTAGCTTTTGAATCATCTTCGACCATCTTGTCTAAATCCAACAACTAATCAACTAATTCATAACAATCAATCAAATCAATCATTAATTCAAGTAATCAATCATGCAAACAAGATCTAAAAGCAATTATAACTAAAATGGCAATTTTGTAAATAATTGAGTCCAAATCTAACAAGCATGAATCATGAGCAATATCTCTACAACTTGATGAATGAACTTGCATAGATTAACATGTAGTAAAATGAATGTCAAATCATCATGAACAATGGATCTATACTTAAGTTTACGAAAATGCATGAAAATCACTAATTTAACACAAAATCAAGCCATCAATCCGATATACTCCTTTGGATCCGTGTGAGAGATAACCACCACTCACCAAATCACCTAAACATCTCAAAAGCAACACACTTCAGATCTGGACAGCGAAGGATCTAACTTGATCCGCCAAAATTCCGCTTCAAACGATGAATTCTCTCTTCGATGGTTGAAGATCTTCAATCTAAGCTCTTGGATCTTCGATTTGGATGGAAGGAATCACAAGATTAGAGTGGAGAAAAGAAGTGAAGAAGTGCAGCACTCGAGCTCTCAAAATGGCAGGACTTCGTTGCTTCAAAATCTGGATCCCAAAAAGTGAAGAAAAACCCCGTATTTATAGGCTGGAAATTCCTTAAGTCGTCCGCCCCCTTAAGTCGTTCACGACTCATGAGACCCCACGACTTACGACTTACGACTCAGCAAATCCTACGACTTAAGCCTTCGCACGACCTAACCTAACACACATGCGCACGACCTAGCGACTTAACAACATAAGTCTTCACGCGACTTAACTAAGATACATCTTAACGCGTGCGCGAAAGTGCTCGACCTAACGACTTATCATAAGTCGTCTACGACCTAACCCAGACACAGGGTCTCACGACCTAAACCTTAACGACTTATCCCAAAATCCTTAAGTCGCTCGAACGACCTAAACTATAACACGACCTAACTAAGTCGCCAACTCCTTAAGTCACTCCATTTCTTAGGTCGCCTATCCTTCCTAAGTCGGTCAATTCCTTAAGTCGCTAACTCGCTATAGGCCGCTCCAATCTCTTAAGTCGTCTACCCCTTAAGTCGCTCCACGACCTAACCTCCTTCACGACCTAAGCTACCACTCGACTTAAGCTACCACTCGACTCAACTTCTACACGACTTAAGCTACAACACGGCTTATCTCCAGATGACCTAACTTCTTCACGACTCAAGCTCTAGTCGACTTAACAACACTAACAATCTAATAACAACTGTTACGAACATTCGATCAGTAAAAATACGGGTCGTTACATTATATATTTATTAGTTATATAAAGAATATACAATGTTTGTTGATATATATTTACTTCGGTGTTGGTTTCAACAGGACATTCTAAAGTTTTGATTTTTGGTATGTATGTACATATTAGTTACAGTATATATAGTTTATTATTATTATTATTATTTTGTTTGTTGTGTGGTTGGTTAGCTGTAATCTGTTGGAATATATATATATATATATATATATATTGTCTAGGCTATATGTATAGTCAGTGTGAATAGGTGAGTTTATATAAATATATATATAGTCAGTGTTGATTTGTAAGTATAGTAAGTTTTTATAACAGCTTCGTTTTTTACATAACAGTTTAAGTATCTTATTTATGTAACACTCTGTTATAGCCAAGCGCACATATACATAGATATTTATATAAAAGTTTACTTATATAGTTAGCTTATACATCCTGCATTCTTTCCTGTTGCATGCTTTTATAATATGTATATATAGTATATAAGTAGTATGTAATGTGCTTGTATGTATAAGCACTGATTTTCTTGAAAAGTTACTTGTAACTGTTGTATATTAATATGTCAGTAACATTTTATATAATATATATATATGTATGAGAATTTACACATTGATCACTGTCTGTTATATATGAAGTTTATCTATATATTTTCTTTGTTACTGTATTTTTACATATGCATGATAGTGTTTGTTTATATGAAATATGGGTATATATATATGATGTATTTAAGTATATATGAAGTTAAACGTTTACTTACAAAATATGAGTTATTTTTCCTGTTAGTTATATATATGTGTTTAATTTAAAACAATGATTTTCTTTTGAAATATATATATTTTGGTATGTGTTTGAATTTGGAATATAACTTTATATGTATAGTTATATATAGTTATATACAGTTATATATATATAAGTTTACTTATACCTATTATCTTCGTTGATTCAGATTCTGATTCATTTCACCGATTCTATCTACCAGCTTTGATCGTCAAATTCGTGCCCATCTCACCTTGCTTTGGATTCCTAACATATCGTATTTTGTCCCCCTCTAGCCTCGAAAGGTGAGCAATCACTCACCATAAACGTTCTTATATTTATTAAATTTGATTTCAATTGAAACGTCAATTGAAATATGCTGCTGTTAGTTATTTACATTATTATATATGTTATTGACTGTATCTGTTCACATGTGACATCTGACATCATTATCTGTTATTTATATTAATGATATATGCCAGTTATATTATTATTTCATATCTGTTATCACTCTGCAAGTTCCATGTTAGTATATAATTCACTATGGGTTGAAATAATACATACCCGAACGATCTATAGAATAGGAGAAAAATCATTATGTGTTGAAATGATAGACCCAAGCGATTTTCATTGAATTGAATTTGGGATTGCGGGTTGAAATGATATATACCCGTATATATATTTAAATTGTGGATTGAAATGATAAATATCCATATCACTTGACCATAGGGTAGAAAATTATATACAGACACCGTTGGTCTATATATTAATATTTTGAAAATGATTTCTAAAATTTATGGTTTTAATAAATATTGATTTTAAATATTTATTAAAGTTGATTTAATAAAGTTGAATATATATATGTTTAAGTATTTATTTAAAATTATATTTTAATATAAAGTTCGAAATGATTAAATAAATTAAGGTTGAAAGATAGATTTGAAATTGTATTTAATTAAGAATTATATTTAATTAAATCTATCTGAACTTATGGAATTTGGGGTTTTTAAAGGATATGATTTTATAACTTGATTTTGGTTTAAGATGATTTAAATTGAATATTTCAAGTTAAATAAATTAAAGGAAATATTTAGAGGTTTGGAATTTGGGCTTTTATTTAAATGATATGGAATTTAGTGAATATTGCAAACTAAATAATAAAAAAGTGATTTGATATATATATATATATAATTATCGAGTTTAGTTTTGAAATGTGGAGTATTTGAAGCTTTGAAATATTTCAAAATTGAAATGGTTTATTGTGGTTCAAATCGGTATTTGAAATCGATATAACTTGAAAATGTTTAATTGAAATTGGAATTGAAATTGATGATTTAGATTTGATTAAATTTGAATTTGGAATTCAAATTGATTTGAATCGAGTGTGAAAGTCAGGGAAACTATTTTATTTTATAAAGTAATTTTAAATTATATTTAAAACTATTGATATTTTACTTTATAAATTATTTTAATATAAACTATTTTAATATAAATCATTTTAATATAAACTATTTTTATTTATAAACTAGTTTAACTTATAACTATTTATATAAACTATTTTTATTTATAAACTATTTTAACTTATAACTATTTACTTATAAACTATTTTATTATATATACTAATTTTAATATCTAAACTGTTTCAGAGGAAAGTGTTATGATTTCCAAAATGCTATAATTTCAAAGTGTTATGATTTCCAAAATGCTATGATTTCAAAGCTGTTATTTCCAAAGTGTTTTGATTATTAAAGATTATGATTTCGAAAGCATTATAACTTTGGAAAGTAATATGATTTTTGGAAATGGATATATTTGAAGTGAAATGATATCGTATTGATATGGTTTTTGAAATGGAAATGATATTTTGGGTTTTGAAGTATGAACTATTTTGAAATGACCACGGTGTTATAATAACGTTTGGTTGTTAAAGAGACCGGGATCGGATATGGGCATACTCTCTGTCGATATCGAAAACCACTTTAACAACTGTGTACGCGGTGGAGATTCCATAATGAAGTAGGATGGTGACGACGATTCCTATTGAGGTATGAACGTGGACCTGACTCTCGTTAGTTGGCTTAAGGTGGCTAAAACAAGAGCGATCGACGGCCAACGAGGTAGCACCTCTGATTGGACACACTTCTTCGATACCATTCTATTACTTTGTGATTGATTTGGTAGCCACGCTTTGATTTTTGATTTGGGAGTGTGTTCCGAGGTGGGCGGTAGTGGCTACTATGCGTTTCCACCAGCCCGGATGCGTAATTGGTATATCTACCCTAACATTGCCTAGTTGTGCCATGTCACCTACCATATCGAGCTTTACTACGATTTTCTATTTGAGTCAAACCTATATGTGTTGCAATATCCGGACATAGGGATTATTTTAGGAGTTGATTGGTTGAGTAGATATAAGGCTATCATAAATATGGAGACATCCATCATATCATTGAAAGTTTCAAATGGACAAAGAATAGTTGTTCTTTGTGAGGCAAACAAGAATAGAGGTATACCCAACCTTTCTACATTGTCAAATGAAAAACCCATGCCTGCATTAGAAGAGATCCCCATAGTTAATCAATATGTTGATGTGTTTGGTGAAGTGAGGGGAGTTCCAAACCACAGACTAGTTGAGTTTTCAATCAAGATAATTCCAGGAGCTAACCCAGTGGTTAAAAGACCAACTAGAATGGGGCCTAAGGAGTTGATGGAGCTGAAAAAGCAATTAGTTGAACTAGAAGAAAAAGGTTTTATTAGACCCAGTAGCTCATCATGGGGAGCACCAGTAGTCTTTGTTAAGAAACAAGATGGATCCCTTAGGTTATGTATTGACTATAGGGAATTAAACAAAGTCACAGTTAAAAATAAATACCCCTTACCAAGAATTGACGATCTCTTTAATCAATTGAGTGGTGCAAAAATATTTTCTAGACTTGATTTAGCTTCAGGCTTTCATCAGATGAAAGTAGAAGAGGAAAGTATAAAGTATACAGCCTTTAACACCAGATATGGACTTTATGAATTTTTAGTAATGCCATTTGGTTTGACAAATGCTCCTTCCTATTTTGTTGATTTGATGAATAGGATTTTTAGAGAATACTTGGATAAGTTTGTATTAATATTTATTGATGATATACTAATTTATTCTAAGTCAGTTAGAGAGCATGAAAACCATTTGCACATGGTGTTTGAGAAATTGAGACAGGAAGACTTGAAAGCAAAGTTTTCAAAATGCACTTTTTGGCAAAATGAAGTGAATTTTCTAGGCCATATCATATCAGAAAAAGGAATAGCTGTGGATTCCAATAAAGTCATTGCAGTACAAGCTTGGAAAAGTCCTACTAATGTCACTGAAGTCAGATCATTCATGGGAATGGCTGGTTACTATAGAAGATTTATAAAAGATTTTGCAAAAATCTCAATTCCATTAACCAGATTGACTAGGAAAAATCAAGTGTTCACCTGGACTGAGGAGTGTGAAAAAGCCTTTGGGAAATTAAAAGAAGCACTGGTACAAGCTCCAATTCTTAAGGTACCTGAGGGAAATGAAAACTTGGTGGTGTATACTGATGCAAGTGGACAAGGGCTTGGGGCAGTGTTGATGCAACAAGATCAGGTAATAGCTTATGCTTCTAGGCAGTTGAAATCAAGTGAGGTAAGGTATGCTACTCATGACCTTGAATTGGCTGCTATAGTGTATGCTCTTAAATTATGGAGACACTACTTGTTAGGAGCAAAATTTGAAGTGTATACAGACAATAAATCACTTAAATATTTGTTTTCACAAAAAGAATTAAATATGAGGCAGCAAAGATGGATTGAACTCTTAGCCTCATATGATTTTGAAATATTGTACACACCTGGTAAGGCTAATAAAGTAGCAGATGCCTTAAGTAGACAACATGCTAAAGTGGCTAGATTAATGATAGAAGAGTTTAACACTTTATCATTATTAATTGATTCAGAGATAGGAAGTAATAACATAGAAAATATGAGCTTATGCAGTGAGAATGTAGAAATGGGAAAATTAAGTTTTATTACTCTGGGATCAGAATTGAAAAATAAAGTTGTAAAGCTACAAGACCAAGATCCATTTTTATTTGAAAGGAAGACTCAAATATTAAATGGTAAGGCAGTGGAAGGTTTTCAGTTGAATGATCAAGGCCATTTGAGGAAAGGAGAAAGAATATGTGTTCCAGCAGTTGATGAGTTGAAGCAAGAAATCTTGGATGCTTACCACAAAAGTAAATATACTATACACCCAGGAAGCACAAGAATGTATCACAACCTCAAGAGAGATTATTGGTGGAGTGGTATGAAGAGTGCAGTGGCAACCTATGTATCTAAATGTATGATTTGCCAACAGGTGAAGGCTGAGTATCAAAAACCCTCAGGGATGCTTCAACCTTTGCAAATACCACAGTGGAAATGGAAAGACATATCAATGGATTTCATTGACGGTTTGCCTAAAACTAGGAGAGGAAATGATAGTATTTGGGTAGTGGTTGATAGGCTAACCAAGTCAGCCCACTTTATACCAGTGAAATCAGAAAGAAATGCAAATACCCTAGCCCAGTTATTTATTAAAGAAGTAGTCAGGCTGCATGGTATACCAAAGACTATAGTAAGTGATAGAGATACCATCTTCACTTCAAAGTTTTGGCAGAGTTTTCACAAGGCAATGGGGACTGATTTATGCTTAAGCACAGCATACCATCCTCAAACTGATGGCCAAACAGAAATTGTGAACAAATTGCTTGAAGACATGTTAAGAGCTTGTGTATTGGATTGGGGAGGAAGTTGGGAGGATCATATCTTTTTAGCTGAATTTGCATACAACAATAGCCATCATAGTAGTATAGGCATGGCCCCCTTTGAAGCTCTTTATGGGAGACCATGTTTATCACCCTCAAGTTGGCTTAAATCTGGAGAAAAAGTGGTCTTAGGACCAGAAAATGTGAAAGAGACTTCTGAAAAGATAGCTTTGATCAGAAAAAGAATTGGCTCTGCCCAAGATAGGCAAAAGAAATATGCAGATCAAAGAAGGAAGGCAGTACAATATGATGTTGGGGATTATGTATTCATCAAGATATCACCCATGAAAAAGGTTCTAAGGTTTGGGAAGCAAGGGAAGTTGATTCCTAGGTATATAGGACCATATAAAATTCTAGAAAGAATAGGGACAGTAGCCTATAAATTAGAATTACCAGAAGAAATGAGAGCAATGCATGATGTCTTTCATGTGTCTCAACTAAGAAGATGGGTTCATGATAAGGAAGCAATACTAGAATCCTCTAAGGATGTGCAGATTGATCCTAGAATGATCTATGAAAAGGAGCCAGTGGGCATAGTTTCTAGAGAAACCAAGAAATTGAGAAACAAAGAAATTAAATTAGTAAAAGTACAATGGAGTCTAGACCCAAATGATTGCACATGGGAAGTGGAGGATAAAATCAGAAATGATTATCCACAACTGTTTGATTGAAGGAAAGGTAAATTTATATATATACTAATGAATGTGTTGGTTGAACATGCATTGTGATTTTTTTTATCTTGTATTGATATGCATAGTGCTTAAATAAGTGGTTGGTTTGAGAATGGTTTTGAAATCAGAAAATTCATTTTTCTGAAGAAATGATACTTAAGTTAAGTATGAAAGAATTGTGGGACACAATTCCTAAAAGGAGGGGTAAATGTGATAACCCTGATTTTTGTGAGTAATTTCATGATTTAATTTGGTTTGTGTTTGTTTGAAATTGCATTGAAAAAAATAGGAATAGGAAATTGATTTACAGATACATGGTTTAAAACATGTACATGTGCACAAGACGATGTACACACATGCACACAGATTTCTGTGTAATAAGAATTTAGCAGAAATCAATAGATAAATTAAAATAACTGATTTAGAAATACATATGCATGAAGATAGAATTTTATCTTTAAATAAAATAGGGTACAAAGAAAATAAAAGACTTAGGTATGCATGTGTTATACATGTATACAGTCAACCAATTTCTGGAAGAAAACAGAAGTTACATAGAAATGGCATGAGTCCTTAAACAAACACTTTATCCATTTCTGGTAATTTCTTTAATTTAGGAAATAAGAAGTCATGGATATAACATGACCCGAGAAAAGATTAAAAGAATGAGGCTTATTTCTGAAAATGAAGATAAGGACCACATACCCTCTTATTTCTTGAAAGCAGGCTATGTTATGTATGGGGTAGAACTGACATTGGGTAAATTCCATAAACCCTAGAAACAGCCAAGAGTTATATAAAAGCCCTAGTATAGTGAGACCATACACATTTTTCTTCATTAACCTAGAAAAAAAAAATATACAAGACATAAACCAGAGAAAAAAATAGGAGAAGGCAGAAGACTAAAAAGGGGTTCATAAGGCATAGGAAGAAGAAGGATTAAGGTGAGTAACCTCACTGAAAACTTTGGCATTAAGTCCTGAATATTGAGGCAGCCTATTTGAACTAATCATTCATTTTCTTTTACAAGTTATGTCTTATGGTTTGATGACTTTGTTTTGTTAATGATCTGTTTAAGTATAGAACATCTCTCTGATTTACCCAGAAAAAATGAGAGTCATGGATTCATGGTTCAAAATGTTTATCTGTGATATGGGTTAGCTTTGAGATGGAGTGATTTCTTTTATAAGTTTTCTTTATAAAAAATTTGTTTATGAAAATCCCCGGATTCAAGTGGTGGGTATATGGTCTGAAGATAGAAAGAAATATGGGGCTGTAACATTGTGTTGTTGCTTATGTCTCATGTTGATTAAAACAAAAGAAAATGTAGAAGTGCAATGTTGTACATGTGCTGAGATTCTATGTTTTATGAAATACCCAAATCAAATATACTTGTGGTTTAGCCAGACCATGAATCTGATTGAACCAGAGGTAAGAAAAGATAACCAGTAAAATACTTAGGACCATATACTTACATCTTGATCCACTGAAACTCATAGTCAAAAATAATGTGCTAAGAAACCATATCTATTTTCATGATTAAATGTTTGCTTCTGAGAATATAACTTACCAAACTCTGGATGAATGCATGTTGCTTGCATTGTTTCTATTTCTCTGATTAAAAAATGAGATGCAGAAGGGATTAGCAAAGTTATGAAAAAAAAGAAATAGTACTTAGTAATTTAACTAAGGACTTGGGATCTTAGGGCTACAAAATATAGCTAGGCAAGGGGAACAATGCAAGCTCACACATGGTATGTTTATACCCAGGGGCCTGAGTGTGCTGGGTTAACAGAGAGATGTCCCAGGCAGTGTGTGTTGAAAAAGAGAAAGTAGCTAAAGAACCTATTATATCTGATAATGAACTTTAGAAATAGGTTCAGGAGAGGCCTGGGCAAAATCCCTGATGGCCAGTAAAGTTGAAAAGGGCATGATGATTAAATTGATGATTGCATTTGGTTGGCTTATGATGTTTTTATTGATGAATCTTATGATTGTTTTCTATGAATTAAGTCATTGTGATCACCTATATATAATTTGTTTAACACTGATATGAATGCATATGCCTCACAAAAACATGTACAAAGAAGATACTGAGTTTCTTATTCATACAAAGCACTGGAATATAAATGGAATTGAATATGATCATGTTTTCAGTTAGATTATTCATACCAGATAATTAGTCTGACCCTTTTGTGTTTGTGCACCATTGGGTGTCTCATATTTGTATGAGGCGGTTCATGGTGACTATGCAGGTAAATAAGAACATGGTTGATCAGGAATTGGATGAGTTAACTACTTAAAGATTTGGATGCTATGTTTAAAAAGACTTTGCTGAAGTAAATCAAACATTCATGAGGAACTAGATTAAGACCTTTTGTTTAAGTTACTTTGAGAAACCAATGTATTGTTAATTGCTGTTTTGTAGTTGTTGAACTTATATATATCAGCTGAGACTATGTGCTTTGTTTCTACAAGATGTTTTGCTAAGAAAAATGAATTTTAAACTTCAAGAACAGTCAGGCTAATGGTAGAAAATTTGAGAATAAAGGATTTATGGATTGAATGTATATACAAAGAACTGACATAAGAAAATCCATGTATAAGTTTAGAAATAATTTTTAGACACTCTAAGACGTCTGTCATAAAGATTTAGACGTCTGAGATCAAATTTAGACGTCTGTCATGAAAAATTTAGATGTCTGAATTTAGTTCAAAATGTTTTTCACTCTCTGTTTCAATTTTAGACACTCTGAGACGTCTGTCATAAAGATTTAGACGTCTGAGATCAAATTTAGACGTCTGTCATGAAAAATTTAGACGTCTGAATATAGTTCAAAATGTTTTTCACTCTCTGTTTCAATTTTAGACACTCTGAGACGTCTGTCATAAAGATTTAGACGTCTATGATCAAATTTAGACGTCTGTCATAAAAATTTTAGACGTCTAAACTACTGATTTTGCCTAATTTGCCTATTGAGGAAAAGAAGTGTTAAAAATTACTAAGTAGCAACTGCATATGATTATGGGATTAATTCCCCTGACTTAAAAATCAAAAGGTATGGAAAATGAGCTATGTGCTGGTTGATTTGAAATTCAAAATTCAATCAAGATACACTCTTGCTAAACAACACTCTGATCCAAGCAAGAGGGTCACATACATCTTCATATGTATGTGAATATATTTATTGATGAACTGATATAAATATATTAGTAGAAAAGGAGGATCCTGGATTATTTAGTAAGAAGGCTAAATGACTCTAAGAGGTTTATTGATGTAAAAAAAAATCCTAGTAAAAATAATTAGGTGGAATTAGTTAGGGTCATTTCAACATTCTTTCAGCCGTCCATCAAGGGCCAATGGTAACCCCGGTTCTAGACAGAACTCCGCACGTCGTCGTCGCAGCCCGTGCCTAGGACTATCGAATCTGCCCAGAGTACTCGACCACCAACTGTAGTCTTTTGGGACTATCGAATCTGCCCAGTGTACTCTTGCTTTGAGCTTGCTAGAACCTTCAACAACGATGAAGTCTCAGCCTTCTAGTCATCCTCCTCGACGACTATTCTCATACTAGCTCAAGCGCCTCTCGAGCCAACCATTATCCTCAAACTCGAACCCTTTCACCGAGTCATCAACATGCTTGGAATGATCCCGTCTGGATTAAACCAAGGCTATCTCACATCATGCCTCGCTTCATCTCATCATAGCAAAGCCTCATCTCAACATCATCATCAAATCTATCCATATGAGCTTCATCAACCGCCACATATGCCACGAGCAGCTTTTCCAATTCAAGAGCCTTTCCTTAGCTTTTGAATCATCTTCGACCATCTTGTCTAAATCCAACAACCAATCAACTAATTCATAACAATCAATCAAATCAATCATTAATTCAAGTAATCAATCATGCAAACAAGATCTAAAAGCAATTATAACTAAAATGGCAATTTTGTAAATAATTGAGTCCAAATCTAACAAGCATGAATCATGAGCAATATCTCTACAACTTGATGAATGAACTTGCATAGATTAACATGTAGTAAAATGAATGTCAAATCATCATGAACAATGGATCTATACTTAAGTTTACGAAAATGCATGAAAATCACTAATTTAACACAAAATCAAGCCATCAATCCGATATACTCCTTTGGATCCGTGTGAGAGATAACCACCACTCACCAAATCACCTAAACATCTCAAAAGCAACACACTTCAGATCTGGACAGCGAAGGATCTAACTTGATCCGCCAAAATTCCGCTTCAAACGATGAATTCTCTCTTCGATGGTTGAAGATCTTCAATCTAAGCTCTTGGATCTTCGATTTGGATGGAAGGAATCACAAGATTAGAGTGGAGAAAAGAAGTGAAGAAGTGCAGCACTCGAGCTCTCAAAATGGCAGGACTTCGTCGCTTCAAAATCCGGATCCCAAAAAGTGAAGAAAAACCACGTATTTATAGGCTGGAAATTCCTTAAGTCGTCCGCCCCCTTAGGTCGTTCACGACTCATGAGACCCCACGACTTACGACTTACGACTCAGCAAATCCTACGACTTAAGCCTTCGCACGACCTAACCTAACACACATGCGCACGACCTAGCGACTTAACAACATAAGTCTTCACGCGACTTAACTAAGATACATCTTAACGCGTGCGCGAAAGTGCTCGACCTAACGACTTATCATAAGTCGTCTACGACCTAACCCAGACACAGGGTCTCACGACCTAAACCTTAACGACTTATCCCAAAATCCTTAAGTCGCTCGAACGACCTAAACTATAACACGACCTAACTAAGTCGCCAACTCCTTAAGTCACTCCATTTCTTAGGTCGCCTATCCTTCCTAAGTCGGTCAATTCCTTAAGTCGCTAACTCGCTATAGGCCGCTCCAATCTCTTAAGTCGTCTACCCCTTAAGTCGCTCCACGACCTAACCTCCTTCACGACCTAAGCTACCACTCGACTTAAGCTACCACTCGACTCAACTTCTACACGACTTAAGCTACAACACGGCTTATCTCCAGATGACCTAACTTCTTCACGACTCAAGCTCTAGTCGACTTAACAACACTAACAATCTAATAACAACTGTTACGAACATTCGATCAGTAAAAATACGGGTCGTTACATTATATATTTATTAGTTATATAAAGAATATACAATGTTTGTTGATATATATTTACTTCGGTGTTGGTTTCAATAGGACATTCTAAAGTTTTGATTTTTGGTATGTATGTACATATTAGTTACAGTATATATAGTTTATTATTATTATTATTATTTTGTTTGTTGTGTGGTTGGTTAGCTGTAATCTGTTGGAATATATATATATATATATATTGTCTAGGCTATATGTATAGTCAGTGTGAATAGGTGAGTTTATATAAATATATATATAGTCAGTGTTGATTTGTAAGTATAGTAAGTTTTTATAACAGCTTCGTTTTGTACATAACAGTTTAAGTATCTTATTTATGTAACACTCTGTTATAGCCAAGCGCACATATACTTAGATATTTATATAAAAGTTTACTTATATAGTTAGCTTATACATCCTGCATTCTTTCCTGTTGCATGCTTTTATAATATGTATATATAGTATATAAGTAGTATGTAATGTGCTTGTATGTATAAGCACTGATTTTCTTGAAAAGTTACTTGTAACTGTTGTATATTAATATGTCAGTAACATTTTATATAATATATATATATATATGTATGAGAATTTACACATTGATCACTGTTTGTTATATATGAAGTTTATCTATATATTTTCTTTGTTACTGTATTTTTACATATGCATGATAGTGTTTGTTTATATGAAATATGGGTATATATATATGATGTATTTAAGTATATATGAAGTTAAACGTTTACTTACAAAATATGAGTTATTTTTCCTGTAAGTTATATATATGTGTTTAATTTAAAACAATGATTTTCTTTTGAAATATATATATTTTGGTATGTGTTTGAATTTGGAATATAACTTTATATGTATAGTTATATATAGTTATATAAAGTTATATATATATAAGTTTACTTATACCTATTATCTTCGTTGATTCAGATTCTGATTCATTTCACTGATTCTATCTACCAGCTTTGATCGTCAAATTCGTGCCCATCTCACCTTGCTTTGGATTCCTAACATATCGTATTTTGTCCCCCTCTAGCCTCGAAAGGTGAGCAATCACTCACCATAAACGTTCTTATATTTATTAAATTTGATTTCAATTGAAACGTCAATTGAAATATGCTGCTGTTAGTTATTTACATTATTATATATGTTATTGACTGTATCTGTTCACATGTGACATCTGACATCATTATCTGTTATTTATATTAATGATATATGCCAGTTATATTATTATTTCATATCTGTTATCACTCTGCAAGTTCCATGTTAGTATAGAATTCACTATGGGTTGAAATAATACATACCCGAACGATCTATAGAATAGGAGAAAAATCATTATGTGTTGAAATGATAGACCCAAGCGATTTTCATTGAATTGAATTTGGGATTGCGGGTTGAAATGATATATACCCGTATATATATTTAAATTGTGGATTGAAATGATAAATATCCATATCACTTGACCATAGGGTAGAAAATTATATACAGACACCGTTGGTCTATATATTAATATTTTGAAAATGATTTCTAAAATTTATGGTTTTAATAAATATTGATTTTAAATATTTATTAAAGTTGATTTAATAAAGTTGAATATATATATGTTTAAGTATTTATTTAAAATTATATTTTAATATAAAGTTCGAAATGATTAAATAAATTAAGGTTGAAAGATAGATTTGAAATTGTATTTAATTAAGAATTATATTTAATTAAATCTATCTGAACTTATGGAATTTGGGGTTTTTAAAGGATATGATTTTATAACTTGATTTTGGTTTAAGATGATTTAAATTGAATATTTCAAGTTAAATAAATTGAAGGAAATATTTAGAGGTTTGGAATTTGGGCTTTTATTTAAATGATATGGAATTTAGTGAATATTGCAAACTAAATAATAAAAAAGTGATTTGATATATATATATATAATTATCGAGTTTAGTTTTGAAATGTGGAGTATTTGAAGCTTTGAAATATTTCAAAATTGAAATGGTTTATTGTGGTTCAAATCGGTATTTGAAATCGATATAACTTGAAAATGTTTAATTGAAATTGGAATTGAAATTGATGATTTAGATTTGATTAAATTTGAATTTGGAATTCAAATTGATTTGAATCGAGTGTGAAAGTCAGGGAAACTATTTTATTTTATAAAGTAATTTTAAATTATATTTAAAACTATTGATATTTTACTTTATAAATTATTTTAATATAAACTATTTTAATATAAATCATTTTAATATAAACTATTTTTATTTATAAACTAGTTTAACTTATAACTATTTATATAAACTATTTTTATTTATAAACTATTTTAACTTATAACTATTTACTTATAAACTATTTTATTATATATACTAATTTTAATATCTAAACTGTTTCAGAGGAAAGTGTTATGATTTCCAAAATGCTATAATTTCAAAGTGTTATGATTTCCAAAATGCTATGATTTCAAAGCTGTTATTTCCAAAGTGTTTTGATTATTAAAGATTATGATTTCGAAAGCATTATAACTTTGGAAAGTAATATGATTTTTGGAAATGGATATATTTGAAGTGAAATGATATCGTATTGATATGGTTTTTGAAATGGAAATGATATTTTGGGTTCTGAAGTATGAACTATTTTGAAATGACCACGGTGTTATAATAACGTTTGGTTGTTAAAGAGACCGGGATCGGATATGGGCATACTCTCTGTCGATATCGAAAACCACTTTAACAACTGTGTACGCGGTGGAGATTCCATAATGAAGTAGGATGGTGACGACGATTCCTATTGAGGTATGAGCGTGGACCTGACTCTCGTTAGTTGGCTTAAGGTGGCTAAAACAAGAGCGATCGACGGCCAACGAGGTAGCACCTCTGATTGGACACACTTCTTCGATACCATTCTATTACTTTGTGATTGATTTGGTAGCCACGCTTTGATTTTTGATTTGGGAGTGTGTTCCGAGGTGGGCGGTAGTGGCTACTATGCGTTTCCACCAGCCCGGATGCGTAATTGGTATATCTACCCTAACATTGCCTAGTTGTGCCATGTCACCTACCATATCGAGCTTTACTACGATTTTCTATTTGAGTCAAACCTATATGTGTTGCAATATCCGGACATAGGGATTATTTTAGGAGTTGATTGGTTGAGTAGATATAAGGCTATCATAAATATGGAGACATCCACCATATCATTGAAAGTTTCAAATGGACAAAGAATAGTTGTTCTTTATGAGGCAAACAAGAATAGAGGTATACCCAACCTTTCTACATTGTCAAATGAAAAACCCATGCCTGCATTAGAAGAGATCCCCATAGTTAATCAATATGTTGATGTGTTTGGTGAAGTGAGGGGAGTTCCAAACCACAGACCAGTTGAGTTTTCAATCAAGATAATTCCAGGAGCTAACCCAGTGGTTAAAAGACCAACTAGAATGGGGCCTAAGGAGTTGATGGAGCTGAAAAAGCAATTAGTTGAACTAGAAGAAAAAGGTTTTATTAGACCCAGTAGCTCATCATGGGGAGCACCAGTAGTCTTTGTTAAGAAACAAGATGGATCCCTTAGGTTATGTATTGACTATAGGGAATTAAACAAAGTCACAGTTAAAAATAAATACCCCTTACCAAGAATTGACGATCTCTTTAATCAATTGAGTGGTGCAAAAATATTTTCTAGACTTGATTTAGCTTCAGGCTTTCATCAGATGAAAGTAGAAGAGGAAAGTATAAAGTATACAGCCTTTAACACCAGATATGGACTTTATGAATTTTTAGTAATGCCATTTGGTTTGACAAATGCTCCTTCCTATTTTGTTGATTTGATGAATAGGATTTTTAGAGAATACTTGGATAAGTTTGTATTAATATTTATTGATGATATACTAATTTATTCTAAGTCAGTTAGAGAGCATGAAAACCATTTGCACATGGTGTTTGAGAAATTGAGACAGGAAGACTTGAAAGCAAAGTTTTCAAAATGCACTTTTTGGCAAAATGAAGTGAATTTTCTAGGCCATATCATATCAGAAAAAGGAATAGCTGTGGATTCCAATAAAGTCATTGCAGTACAAGCTTGGAAAAGTCCTACTAATGTCACTGAAGTCAGATCATTCATGGGAATGGCTGGTTACTATAGAAGATTTATAAAAGATTTTGCAAAAATCTCAATTCCATTAACCAGATTGACTAGGAAAAATCAAGTGTTCACCTGGACTGAGGAGTGTGAAAAAGCCTTTGGGAAATTAAAAGAAGCACTGGTACAAGCTCCAATTCTTAAGGTACCTGAGGGAAATGAAAACTTGGTGGTGTATACTGATGCAAGTGGACAAGGGCTTGGGGCAGTGTTGATGCAACAAGATCAGGTAATAGCTTATGCTTCTAGGCAGTTGAAATCAAGTGAGGTAAGGTATGCTACTCATGACCTTGAATTGGCTGCTATAGTGTATGCTCTTAAATTATGAAGACACTACTTGTTAGGAGCAAAATTTGAAGTGTATACAGACCATAAATCACTTAAATATTTGTTTTCACAAAAAGAATTAAATATGAGGCAGCAAAGATGGATTGAACTCTTAGCCTCATATGATTTTGAAATATTGTACACACTTGGTAAGGCTAATAAAGTAGCAGATGCCTTAAGTAGACAACATGCTAAAGTGGCTAGATTAATGATAGAAGAGTTTAACACTTTATCATTATTAATTGATTCAGAGATAGGAAGTAATAACATAGAAAATATGAGCTTATGCAGTGAGAATGTAGAAATGGGAAAATTAAGTTTTATTACTCTGGGATCAGAATTGAAAAATAAAGTTGTAAAGCTACAAGACCAAGATCCATTTTTATTTGAAAGGAAGACTCAAATATTAAATGGTAAGGCAGTGGAAGGTTTTCAGTTGAATGATCAAGGCCATTTGAGGAAAGGAGAAAGAATATGTGTTCCAGCAGTTGATGAGTTGAAGAAAGAAATCTTGGATGCTTACCACAAAAGTAAATATACTATACACCCAGGAAGCACAAGAATGTATCACAACCTCAAGAGAGATTATTGGTGGAGTGGTATGAAGAGTGCAGTGGCAACCTATGTATCTAAATGTATGATTTGCCAACAGGTGAAGGCTGAGTATCAAAAACCCTCAGGGATGCTTCAACCTTTGCAAATACCACAGTGGAAATGGAAAGACATATCAATGGATTTCATTGACGGTTTGCCTAAAACTAGGAGAGGAAATGATAGTATTTGGGTAGTGGTTGATAGGCTAACCAAGTCAGCCCACTTTATACTAGTGAAATCAGAAAGAAATGCAAATACCCTAGCCCAGTTATTTATTAAAGAAGTAGTCAGGCTGCATGGTATACCAAAGACTATAGTAAGTGATAGAGATACCATCTTCACTTCAAAGTTTTGGCAGAGTTTTCACAAGGCAATGGGGACTGATTTATGCTTAAGCACAGCATACCATCCTCAAACTGATGGCCAAACAGAAATTGTGAACAAATTGCTTGAAGACATGTTAAGAGCTTGTGTATTGGATTGGGGAGGAAGTTGGGAGGATCATATCTTTTTAGCTGAATTTGCATACAACAATAGCCATCATAGTAGTATAGGCATGGCCCCCTTTGAAGCTCTTTATGGGAGACCATGTTTATCACCCTCAAGTTGGCTTAAATCTGGAGAAAAAGTGGTCTTAGGACCAGAAAATGTGAAAGAGACTTCTGAAAAGATAGCTTTGATCAGAAAAAGAATTGCCTCTGCCCAAGATAGGCAAAAGAAATATGCAGATCAAAGAAGGAAGGCAGTACAATATGATGTTGGGGATTATGTATTCATCAAGATATCAACCATGAAAAAGGTTCTAAGGTTTGGGAAGCAAGGGAAGTTGATTCCTAGGTATATAGGACCATATAAAATTCTAGAAAGAATAGGGACAGTAGCCTATAAATTAGAATTACCAGAAGAAATGAGAGCAATGCATGATGTCTTTCATGTGTCTCAACTAAGAAGATGGGTTCATGATAAGGAAGCAATACTAGAATCCTCTAAGGATGTGCAGATTGATCCTAGAATGATCTATGAAAAGGAGCCAGTGGGCATAGTTTCTAGAGAAACCAAGAAATTGAGAAACAAAGAAATTAAATTAGTAAAAGTACAATGGAGTCTAGACCCAAATGATTGCACATGGGAAGTGGAGGATAAAATCAGAAATGATTATCCACAACTGTTTGATTGAAGGAAAGGTAAATTTATATATATACTAATGAATGTGTTGGTTGAACATGCATTGTGATTTTTTTTATCTTGTATTGATATGCATAGTGCTTAAATAAGTGGTTGATTTGAGAATGGTTTTGAAATCAGAAAATTCATTTTTCTGAAGAAATGATACTTAAGTTAAGTATGAAAGAATTGTGGGACACAATTCCTAAAAGGAGGGGTAAATGTGATAACCCTGATTTTTGTGAGTAATTTCATGATTTAATTTGGTTTTTGTTTGTTTGAAATTGCATTGAAAAAAATAGGAATAGGAAATTGATTTACAGATACATGGTTTAAAACATGTACATGTGCACAAGACGATGTACACACATGCACACAGATTTCTGTGTAATAAGAATTTAGCAGAAATCAATAGATAAATTAAAATAACTGATTTAGAAATACATATGCATGAAGATAGAATTTTATCTTTAAATAAAATAGGGTACAAAGAAAATAAAAGACTTAGGTATGCATGTGTTATACATGTATACAGTCAACCAATTTCTGGAAGAAAACAGAAGTTACATAGAAATGGCATGAGTCCTTAAACAAACACTTTATCCATTTCTGGTAATTTCTTTAATTTAGGAAATAAGAAGTCATGGATATAACATGACCCGGGAAAAGATTAAAAGAATGAGGCTTATTTCTGAAAATGAAGATAAGGACCACATACCCTCTTATTTCTTGAAAGCAGGCTATGTTATGTATGGGGTAGAACTGACATTGGGTAAATTCCATAAACCCTAGAAACAGCCAAGATTTATATAAAAGGCCTAGTATAGTGAGACCATACACATTTTTCTTCATTAACCTAGAAAAAAAAATATACAAGACATAAACCAGAGAAAAAAATAGGAGAAGGCAGAAGACTAAAAAGGGGTTCATAAGGCATAGGAAGAAGAAGGATTAAGGTGAGTAACCTCACTGAAAACTTTGGCATTAAGTCCTGAATATTGAGGCAGCCTATTTGAACTAATCATTCATTTTCTTTTACAAGTTATGTCTTATGGTTTGATGACTTTGTTTTGTTAATGATCTGTTTAAGTATAGAACATCTCTCTGATTTACCCAGAAAAAATGAGAGTCATGGATTCATGGTTCAAAATGTTTATCTGTGATATGGGTTAGCTTTGAGATGGAGTGATTTCTTTTATAAGTTTTCTTTATAAAAAATTTGTTTATGAAAATCCCCGGATTCAAGTGGTGGGTATATGGTCTGAAGATAGAAAGAAATATGGGGCTGTAACATTGTGTTGTTGCTTATGTCTCATGTTGATTAAAACAAAAGAAAATGTAGAAGTGCAATGTTGTACATGTGCTGAGCTTCTATGTTTTATGAAATACCCAAATCAAATATACTTGTGGTTTAGCCAGACCATGAATCTGATTGAACCAGAGGTAAGAAAAGATAACCAGTAAAATACTTAGGACCATATACTTACATCTTGATCCACTGAAACTCATAGTCAAAAATAATGTGCTAAGAAACCATATCTATTTTCATGATTAAATGTTTGCTTCTGAGAATATAACTTACCAAACTCTGGATGAATGCATGTTGCTTGCATTGTTTCTATTTCTCTGATTAAAAAATGAGATGCAGAAGGGATTAGCAAAGTTATGAAAAAAAAAGAAATAGTACTTAGTAATTTAACTAAGGACTTGGGATCTTAGGGCTACAAAATATAGCTAGGCAAGGGGAACAATGCAAGCTCACACATGGTATGTTTATACCCAGGGGCCTGAGTGTGCTGGGTTAACAGAGAGATGTCCCAGGCAGTGTGTGTTGAAAAAGAGAAAGTAGCTAAAGAACCTATTATATTTGATAATGAACTTTAGAAATAGGTTCAGGAGAGGCCTGGGCAAAATCCCTGATGGCCAGTAAAGTTGAAAAGGGCATGATGATTAAATTGATGATTGCATTTGGTTGGCTTATGATGTTTTTATTGATGAATCTTATGATTGTTTTCTATGAATTAAGTCATTGTGATCACCTATATATAATTTGTTTAACACTGATATGAATGCACATGCCTCACAAAAACATGTACAAAGAAGATACTGAGTTTCTTATTCATACAAAGCACTGGAATATAAATGGAATTGAATATGATCATGTTTTCAGTTCGATTATTCATACCAGATAATTAGTCTGACCCTTTTGTGTTTGTGCACCATTGGGTGTCTCATATTTGTATGAGGCGGTTCATGGTGACTATGCAGGTAAATAAGAACATGGTTGATCAGGAATTGGATGAGTTAACTACTTAAAGATTTGGATGCTATGTTTAAAAAGACTTTGCTGAAGTAAATCAAACATTCATGAGGAACTAGATTAAGACCTTTTGTTTAAGTTACTTTGAGAAACCAATGTATTGTTAATTGCTGTTTTGTAGTTGTTGAACTTATATATATCAGCTGAGACTATGTGCTTTGTTTCTACAAGATGTTTTGCTAAGAAAAATGAATTTTAAACTTCAAGAACAGTCAGGCTAATGGTAGAAAATTTGAGAATAAAGGATTTATGGATTGAATGTATATACAAAGAACTGACATAAGAAAATCCATGTATAAGTTTAGAAATAATTTTTAGACACTCTAAGACGTCTGTCATAAAGATTTAGACGTCTGAGATCAAATTTAGACGTCTGTCATGAAAAATTTAGATGTCTGAATTTAGTTCAAAATGTTTTTCACTCTCTGTTTCAATTTTAGACACTCTGAGACGTCTGTCATAAAGATTTAGACGTCTGAGATCAAATTTAGACGTCTGTCATGAAAAATTTAGACGTTTGAATATAGTTCAAAATGTTTTTCACTCTCTGTTTCAATTTTAGACACTCTGAGACGTCTGTCATAAAGATTTAGACGTCTATGATCAAATTTAGACGTCTGTCATAAAAATTTTAGACGTCTAAACTACTGATTTTGCCTAATTTGCCTATTGAGGAAAAGAAGTGTTAAAAATTACTAAGTAGCAACTGCATATGATTATGGGATTAATTCCCCTGACTTAAAAATCAAAAGGTATGGAAAATGAGCTATGTGCTGGTTGATTTGAAATTCAAAATTCAATCAAGATACACTCTTGCTAAACAACACTCTGATCCAAGCAAGAGGGTCACATACATCTTCATATGTATGTGAATATATTTATTGATGAACTGATATAAATATATTAGTAGAAAAGGAGGATCCTGGATTATTTAGTAAGAAGGCTAAATGACTCTAAGAGGTTTATTGATGTAAAAAAAAATCCTAGTAAAAATAATTAGGTGGAATTAGTTAGGGTCATTTCAACATTCTTTCAGCCGTCCATCAAGGGCCAATGATAACCCCGGTTCTAGACAGAACTCCGCACGTCGTCGTCGCAGCCCGTGCCTAGGACTATCGAATCTGCCCAGAGTACTCGACCACCAACTGTAGTCTTTTGGGACTATCGAATCTGCCCAGTGTACTCTTGCTTTGAGCTTGCTAGAACCTTCAACAACGATGAAGTCTCAGCCTTCTAGTCATCCTCCTCGACGACTATTCTCATACTAGCTCAAGCGCCTCTCGAGCCAACCATTATCCTCAAACTCGAACCCTTTCACCGAGTCATCAACATGCTTGGAATGATCCCGTCTGGATTAAACCAAGGCTATCTCACATCATGCCTCGCTTCATCTCATCATAGCAAAGCCTCATCTCAACATCATCATCAAATCTATCCATATGAGCTTCATCAACCGCCACATATGCCACGAGCAGCTTTTCCAATTCAAGAGCCTTTCCTTAGCTTTTGAATCATCTTCGACCATCTTGTCTAAATCCAAAAACTAATCAACTAATTCATAACAATCAATCAAATCAATCATTAATTCAAGTAATCAATCATGCAAACAAGATCTAAAAGCAATTATAACTAAAATGGCAATTTTGTAAATAATTGAGTCCAAATCTAACAAGCATGAATCATGAGCAATATCTCTACAACTTGATGAATTGTAACAACCCTGAGATTGCAATTACCGAATGATGGAGTAAAATTATGATTTTAAGTTAAAAAGGGGCTAAACAAATTTTTGGAGAAGTTAAATTTACAATTGTTTGCAAATTAAAATATTTTGGGTTGAAATGAGGAATTTTTAAATAAAAAGTGATTATAGGCTAATGGGCTAAATAAGACAATTATAAGGTTTTAATCAAAAATAGAATGCTTCTTAGGATTTTGGTTCACATGATAACATTAGAAAATAAAACTAAGTCCTAATGGGTTTCTAAAACCCCTTACCATTACCCATTAGCCTAACCCACTCCTTTATAATATCTCAAACCCATCCAAACCCTAACCCTCCTCTTCATAACTTCAAAACCTAGATCTAAACAAAATTAATGGCCTCCATTTAGAAGCTCCATCTCCTTCTCTTCATAAATTAGTTTAATCCTAGAAAAAAAAAAGGTAATGCAATCTCTTATATTATCTAATCCTCCTTCTTAATCCATATTTATCTCAACCTTCATGTTGTAATTATTGTTTTATTTTTTTTGATTTTGGGTCCTTGAAGTCTCTTGATCTTTGCTTGGAGGTTAAGGCTTTTGGCTTGCTTGATTGTGCACAAATATTATTTGTTCTTTTGCCTCATTAAGGTAATTACTATTGATTAGTAATTAATGCTAGTTGTAATATTGGTAATTACTATTGATTAGTAATTACTAATAATTAGTGATTATTGCTAGTTAATTTTTGATGAAAATTTGATGTCAAAACTTCAAAAAAAACACCCCTAAATTACTAAAATCAACATTTCTTGCTGGCTGGAATTGCACAGCCTGAAAACGGGCTGAAAATTAACCTGAGAGCACAAAAACAGACAGGGTAGGCTAGCCCAGTTGGGCTAGCCAAGAGCAGAGCAGGCCAGCCCTATAGGGCTGGCACACACAAAACCCCCCCCCCCCCCCACTTTTACCCAGCCCGCCCGGGCTGGGTCCGGTCCCCAGCCCGCCCGGGCTGGGTCCGGTCCCTAGCCCAGGCGGGCTGGGGCCTTCAGGCACCCAGCCCGCCCGGGCTGGGTCCGGTCCCCAGCCCAGGTGGGCTGGGGCCTTACCTTACCCAGCCCACCTGGGCTGGGTCTGACCCAGCCCGCCCGGGCTGGGTCCGGTCCCCAGCCCAGGCGGGCTGGGGCCTTGCCCCCAGCCCGCCCGGGCTGGGGCCTTGAAGAACCCAGCCCGCCCAGGCTGGGTCTGCTCCCCAGCCCAGGCGGGCTGGGCTGGACCAGGGCTGCACCCATGGTGCAGCCCGAGAAAAAAAAAAAAAAAATATCACCTCTGTATTTTTCCAGCTTTTGAGCTCCACTTCGGAATGCCACCACGATCGCATTCGAAGTCGGAATTTGACGTTTTTGGTCTCGTTGGAAAGGTGGAGTTTCGAACTTCATCTCTGTAAAATTTGGGCATCATCGGTATTCGTTTGGTACTTCGAATTTCGTGTCGAAGTTGAACTCTGGTCGCTGTTTGTAAACAGTGTAAATCTTGTTCTGAGTCCAACTTTGAGACGTCGCTGCTACTTCGTCTCAACTCGGAATCCAGAAATTCTTTTTGCATCTTAAAGTAGGGATGTTGGACTACATGCCTGCAAATTTTCATGACATTTGGACACAGTTTGCTGGTCCAAATAAATTGTCGAACTTGGGTTCACAGCTGTTTTTGAATGTTTACAAACACTTAGAATATTTTTGATGATTTTCTGGTTTTCATTGATTTCTTTGAGATTTGTCTCTAGATTTCGTACACGGGTTTTATGAATCATTTTCAAAAGATTTTTCACTCCTAAATGGCTTTTGAAAATTATTATATAATATTATTTTAATTATTGAATTAATTACTCCATAATAGGAGACCTTTCAAAAGACCGTTTTAAAAGTGATTTCGAAAATCAATTATAAATCCGTTTTACACCATTATTTTCTATAATAAAAATCTCACACTCACTTTTAGCACGTCGAGCGAAGTGGAAAGGTGCTTAAACGGTTAGGAAATCTCCGGTCTATGGAAACCGTGTGTATTTTCTTTCCGGTTAATCCCCGACCTATTCGATTGATCGTTTTGACCTTTGGGTCTAGTTTACCGATGATATGAGGTAGACTTTTTATTGTTTGGAGTGTGAGCTTGCTATTGGTTAGGAAACCGTTTAGTGCGAACGTGGGGTATGGGACTCATTGTTAACACTTTGCGGGTTCCTCTCCAAGAAGTTAGTGACACATTAGCCTCTGGGCGGCCAGTACTGGACCTCTGGGTCACCACGCCTCTGGGCAACCGTCTCTGGACACCTGCTCTATGGAGCAGTTTATTTTTCGGCGTGTGCCTCTGGGCCTTTATCCTTCTGGGAAGGATCTCGCCGTCTCGCGCGTTTCGCATCGGTGCGAGTGATCGATCACAACTCTACAGTACTTGGCAACAACGACTCTGGTCGGTGCACGTGCAACATTTGTATTATCTGATGATTTTTATATCCATTCGAGTACCGCCATTCGGCGTTGGTTCTATGGAACCATACGATGTAAGTGCGATTACCTTGTGGATTCACAGTGTCTCTGGACACTGCTTTTCAGTGTTTGATTTCATTGATTTTTCAGTATATCCCCATTGCTCTTTGGAGCATCGATCTTTGCTTGGGCATTGATTACAGACTCTGGTCACTCTTGGGATTATTGCCTATGGGCATCTTTTTATAGCTTTGGCTACGCCGATGATATGAGGCGATTTTATTTATTCTACACTTTGGTGTTGATTTATCTTTGGAGATTTTTATTGTTTATTGATGATTAGGGATCGTCATTATATTCATGTGGTTCATAATATACTTCTCTTTGGATAAGTACTGTTTTACTTATGTACCGCATTATTATATATCTCAGTTATTACTGATTGTTTAGCTAGCCTGACCCGAGTGTTTTCGCTCGGGTCAGACCGAGTTGTTTCAGGTTAGGTCTCTGGACTTAGCTGCTCTGTGCTTCCGCTTTGGACTTATCTGCTATGCTTTTGAGATAGCTTATCTTAGTGTCCGCTTATGTTATTATTCAGACTCTTATATGTACATATTTTTGACTCACATGTGTGAGCAGTGGCTTTGTACCCACTTATGATATTTGGATCTGTATTGACGATGTATTGTTCTGGGATTTTATATCTGTTATGTGATTCTGTTCTGTGATGCTATTTCATTATGTTATTATGCTTTGTCCTGATAGATCTTTAGCCATTTGTAATTTCGTTAAAAGTATTTACCGAATATGTCGAACCACCTGATTGAGAAAAATTTAAATAGATTCCACCTTTCGACGTATTCGGTAGATAGTTATAACTTGATTATAAATGGTCGCTTCCACTATACTCTATTCTCCGCTTTAACAGACAGTATTACTCCCGTAATACTCTTTGTTACAGTGGGTCTCGGAGTGGGGCGTTACAGCTTGGTATCAGAGCCTAGTTTCAGGAATAAGCATAATAAACACAGAACAGTAACACTTAGTACAATACATCCTAGTATGATTCGAATATTACAAAGCCCTTTCCTCATGACATTGGATAGATAAGTTAGGAATATGTTTAGGAATACATTTATATTCCGTAGTATTCCATGTGAATTATCTATCTTTGAAATCGTGCTTAACTCGCATCTTCATCTCAGCCTTGAGGTACGCATCCTTCCGTTCTCGAAGGTTCTATTTTATTTCACGATCAGTCTATTAGAATTCTCTTTGATATGGGTGCTTCTCACTCATTCGTATCAAAGGAGCTAGTAGATGCTTTATCCTTGGATGTTACTTGTATGGTTTCTTCACTAAGGATTGTGAATCCCATTGGTGGATCCACGACCCATAGTTGCTCTGTGAGAATATTGATATTGATCTCTGTGGCTTTTCTTTCCGTGCAAATCTCCACGTTATGGAGTATTTGGGCTTTGATATGATTCTTGGCATGGACTGGCTCGTTCAGCACGACGCCAAAATTATTTGTTCGGAGCGGATATTATTCATTCATCACCCTGACTTGTCCTCTCCGTTAGCTATTGTTCTTCAAGATGTTGGGCTTTCTGATGTTACTTTATTCTCTCTTGATTCACGAGATGATGAGGTAGACATATCTCGTATTCCTGTTGTTCGAGATTTCCCCGATATATCGAGCCTCATATCGTGCCCGATTTGGAGATCTCACCCAATCTATCTATAAAGCAGCAACCTCTTCATGTGCTTGATTCGGAGATCAGACGTCTTCGAAACAAAGAGGTTCCGCTTGTGAAGATTCAATGGTCGTCTAATCCTAAGGACTGCACTTGGGAGACCAGAGAATTTATCGAGCGTACTTATCTTGGTTTTCTTTCATCTTCCGGCACGGGTGAGCATCTATATTTTATCTTCTGAATTCCTTTTGTGGATTAGATGTTATAGACGACTCCTATATTTAAGGAATTGCGAGGACGCAATTTTCTTAAGGGGGGGAGTCTGTAACAACCCTGAGATTGCAATTACCGAATGATGGAGTAAAATTATGATTTTAAGTTAAAAAGGGGCTAAACAAATTTTTGGAGAAGTTAAATTTACAATTGTTTGCAAATTAAAATATTTTGGGTTGAAATGAGGAATTTTTAAATAAAAAGTGATTATAGGCTAATGGGCTAAATAAGACAATTATAAAGTTTTAATTAAAAATAGAATGCTTCTTAGGATTTTTGTTCAAATGGTAACATTAGAAAATTTTCTTTTAAATTTACATATGCACTTAAGTAATTGAACTAAGCCTTATTGGGTTGTAAAACCCTCATAACAAACCCATTAGCCTACCTACTCTATATAATATCTTAAACCCATTTCATAACCCTAACCCTCATCCTCTTCATAAATTTCTAAACCTAAACCTAAGTAAAATTAATGGCCTCCATTTAGAAGCTCCATCTCCATCTCTTCATAATTAAACTTGTTTAATCCTAGCAAGGTAATGCAATCCTAGGCCTAATCACCTTCTAATCTTTATTTTAATCTTTGAAATCTCTTTGTAATCCTTGGTTTTGTTCTCTTTTTAATTTTGAAGCTCTCTAATCCACATCCTCTTTGCTTTGGAAAGTTGCACTTGAAGTGTTTGCTTATTTGCTTGATTGGTAGAGGTAATTACTATTGATTAGTAATTAATGCTAGTTGTAATTTTGGTAATTACTAATTATTAATGATTATTGCTAGTTAATTTTGGTGAAAATTTTAATGCCAAAAATTGAAAAAAACACCCCTAAATGCCAAAAAACTCAAAAACATGTTGGCTGGAATTTGCAGCCTGAAAATAGGCTGAAAACCCATTCTGGGTGCACCAGGGCAGGTCTGGGCTGCACCCTGGCTGTTGCCCTGGTGCAGTAGGCTAGCCCAGCTGGGCTAGCCAGAGGCAGGCCAGCCCTGGATGGGCTGGCTGCACCCCACACCCCCCAGCCCGCTTGGGCTGGGGGTTTACACAGCCTCCCCAGCCCAGGCGGGCTGGGGAAGCGGGGACGCGGGCCGAAGCCCGCGTCCCACCCCAGCCCAGGTGGGCTGGGGATTTAAATCCCCCCCAGCCCGCCTGGGCTGGGGGATAGAAGACGCGGGCTTCGGCCCGCGTCTCAACCCCAGCCCAGGCGGGCTGGGGATTATACTTCCCAGCCCGCCTGGGCTGGGGAGCAGTGGACGCGGGCCGAAGCCCGCGTCCCACCCCGGCTCAGGCGGGCTGGGGCGGACAGACGCGGGCTGGGCCCGCGTTGAAGAAAAAAAAAACGAAAAAAAAAAAAAAAAATCAGCTCTGTTCCAGTTTTTATCTCCACTTCGCGATGCCGCCACGATCGCATCGGAAGTCGGAATTCGACGTTTTTGGTCTCGTTGGAAAGGTGGAGTTCCGAACTTCATCTCTGAAAAATTTGGGCAACATTGGAGTTCGTTTGATACTTCGATTTTCGTGCCAAAGTTAGACTCCGGTCGCTGTTGGAAAATCGTATGAACCTTTCTCTGGGTTCAACTTTGAGACGTCGCTGCTACTTCGTCTCTACTCGGAATCCAGAAATTCTTTTTGCATCTTAAAGTAGGGATGTTGGACTACATGCCTACCAGTTTTCATGCCATTTGGATATAGTTTGCTGGTCCAAATAAATTGCCGAACTTGGGTTCGAAACAGTTTTTGAATGGTCAAACACTTAGAATGAAAATCAAATATCCATTTTGGTTCCAGCTTTTGAGCGCCACTCCGCGATGCCGCCACGTTCGCATCGGAAGTCGGAATTCGACGTTTTTGGTCTCGTTAGAAAGGTGGAGTTTCGAACTCCATCTCAGGAAAATTTGGACAACATTGGAGTTCGTTTGTTACTTCAAATTTCGGGTCGAAGTTGAACTCTAGTCGCTGTTTGTAAACAGTGTAAATCTTGTTCTGGGTCCAAATTTGAGACGTCGCTGCCACTTCGTCTCAACTCGGAATCCTGAAATTCTTTTTGCATCTTAAAGTAGGGATGTTGGACTACATGCCTGCAAATTTTCATGACATTTGGACACAGTTTTCTGGTCCAAATAAATTAGCGAACTTGAGTTCACAGCTGTTTTTGAATGGTTACAAACACTTAGAATATTTTTGATGATTTTCTGGTTTTCGTCGATTTCTTTGAGATTTGTCTCTGGATTTCGTACACGGCCTTTATAAAAAGGTTTAAAAGGATTTTTCACTCCAAAATGGCTTTTGAAAATTATTATATAATATTATTTTAATTATTAAATTAATTACTCCATAATAGGAGACCTTTCAAAAGACCGTTTTAAAAATGATTTCAAAATCAATTATAAATCCGTTTTACACCAATATTTTCTATAATAAAAATCTCACACTCACTTTTGGCACGTCGAGCGAAGTGGAAAGGTGCTTAAACGGTTAGGAAATCTCCGGCCTATGGAAACCGTGTGTATTTTCTTTCCGGTTAATCCTCGACCTATTCGATTGATCGTTTTGACCTTTGGGTCTAGTTTACCGATGATATGAGGTAGACTTTTTATTGTTTGGAGTGTGAGCTTGCTATTGGTTAGGAAACCGTTTAGTGCGAACGTGGGGTATGGGACTCATTGTTAACACTTTGCGGGTTCCTCTCCAAGAAGTTAGTGACACATTAGCCTCTGGGCGGCCAGTACTGGACCTCTGGGTCACCACGCCTCTGGGCAACCGTCTCTGGACACCTGCTCTATGGAGCAGTTTATTTTTCGGCGTGTGCCTCTGGGCCTTTATCCTTCTGGGAAGGATCTCGCCGTCTCGCGCGTTTCGCATCGGTGCGAGTGATCGATCACAACTCTACAGTACTTGGCAACAACGACTCTGGTCGGTGCACGTGCAAAACTTGTATTATCTGATGATTTTTATATCCATTCGAGTACCGCCATTCGGTGTTGGTTCTATGGAACCATACGATGTAAGTGCGATTGCCTTGTGGATTCACAGTGTCTCTGGACACTGCTTTTCAGTGTTTTGATTTCATTGACTTTTTAGTATATCCCCATTGCTCTTTGGAGCATCGATCTTTGCTTGGGCATTGATTACGGACTCTGGTCACTCTTGGGATTATTGCCTATGGGCATCTTTTTATAGCTTTGGCTACGCCGATGATATGAGGCGATTTTATTTATTCTACACTTTGGTGTTGATTTCTCTTTGGAGATTTTTATTGTTTATTGATGATTTGGGATCGTCATTATATTCATGTGGTTCATAATATACTTCTCTTTGGATAAGTACTATTTTATTTATGTACCGCATTATTATATATCTCAGTTATTACTGATTGTTTAGCTAGCCTGACCCGAGTGTTTTCGCTCGGGTCAGACCGAGTTGTTTCAGGTTAGGTCTCTGGACTTAGCTTCTGTGCTTCCGCTTGGACATTATCTGCTATGCTGATAGATAGCGCTTTTATTTGTCCACTATTCTGCTACTCTGTTATTATTCAGACTCTGATATGTACATATTTTTGACTCACATGAGTGAGCAGTGGCTTTGTACCCACTTATGATATTTGGATCTGTATTGACGATGTATTGTTCTGGGATTTTATATCTGTTATGTGATTCTGTTCTGTGATGCTATTTCATTATGTTATTATGCTTTGTCCTGATAGATCTTTAGCCATTTGTAATTTCATTATAAGTATTTACCGAATATTTCGAACCACCTGATTGAGAAAAATTTAAATAGATTCCACCTTTCGACGTATTCGGTAGATAGTTATAGCTTGATTATAAATGGTCGCTTCCACTATACTCTATTCTCCGCTTTAACAGACAGTATTACTCCCGTAATACTCTTTGTTACAGTGGGTCTCGGAGTGGGGCGTTACATGAATGAACTTGCATAGATTAACATGTAGTAAAATGAATGTCAAATCATCATGAACAATGGATCTATACTTAA
This sequence comes from Allium fistulosum, assembly GCA_030737815.1. NCBI lineage: Eukaryota > Viridiplantae > Streptophyta > Magnoliopsida > Asparagales > Amaryllidaceae > Allium > Allium fistulosum. The sequence continues at coordinate 316,738,594 of CM060904.1, forward strand.
GTTTACGAAAATGCATGAAAATCACTAATTTAACACAAAATCAAGCCATCAATCCGATATACTCCTTTGGATCCGTGTGAGAGATAACCACCACTCACCAAATCACCTAAACATCTCAAAAGCAACACACTTCAGATCTGGACAGCGAAGGATCTAACTTGATCCGCCAAAATTCCGCTTCAAACGATGAATTCTCTCTTCGATGGTTGAAGATCTTCAATCTAAGCTCTTGGATCTTCGATTTGGATGGAAGGAATCACAAGATTAGAGTGGAGAAAAGAAGTGAAGAAGTGCAGCACTCGAGCTCTCAAAATGGCAGGACTTCGTCGCTTCAAAATCCGGATCCCAAAAAGTGAAGAAAAACCCCGTATTTATAGGCTGGAAATTCCTTAAGTCGTCCGCCCCCTTAAGTCGTTCACGACTCATGAGACCCCACGACTTACGACTTACGACTCAGCAAATCCTACGACTTAAGCCTTCGCACGACCTAACCTAACACACATGCGCACGACCTAGCGACTTAACAACATAAGTCTTCACGCGACTTAACTAAGATACATCTTAACGCGTGCGCGAAAGTGCTCGACCTAACGACTTATCATAAGTCGTCTACAACCTAACCCAGACACAGGGTCTCACGACCTAAACCTTAACGACTTATCCCAAAATCCTTAAGTCGCTCGAACGACCTAAACTATAACACGACCTAACTAAGTCGCCAACTCCTTAAGTCACTCCATTTCTTAGGTCGCCTATCCTTCCTAAGTCGGTCAATTCCTTAAGTCGCTAACTCGCTATAGGCCGCTCCAATCTCTTAAGTCGTCTACCCCTTAAGTCGCTCCACGACCTAACCTCCTTCACGACCTAAGCTACCACTCGACTTAAGCTACCACTCGACTCAACTTCTACACGACTTAAGCTACAACACGGCTTATCTCCAGATGACCTAACTTCTTCACGACTCAAGCTCTAGTCGACTTAACAACACTAACAATCTAATAACAACTGTTACGAACATTCGATCAGTAAAAATACGGGTCGTTACATTATATATTTATTAGTTATATAAAGAATATACAATGTTTGTTGATATATATTTACTTCGGTGTTGGTTTCAACAGGACATTCTAAAGTTTTGATTTTTGGTATGTATGTACATATTAGTTACAGTATATATAGTTTATTATTATTATTATTTTGTTTGTTGTGTGGTTGGTTAGCTGTAATCTGTTGGAATATATATATATATATATATATTGTCTAGGCTATATGTATAGTCAGTGTGAATAGGTGAGTTTATATAAATATATATATAGTCAGTGTTGATTTGTAAGTATAGTAAGTTTTTATAACAGCTTCGTTTTGTACATAACAGTTTAAGTATCTTATTTATGTAACACTCTGTTATAGCCAAGCGCACATATACTTAGATATTTATATAAAAGTTTACTTATATAGTTAGCTTATACATCCTGCATTCTTTCCTGTTGCATGCTTTTATAATATGTATATATAGTATATAAGTAGTATGTAATGTGCTTGTATGTATAAGCACTGATTTTCTTGAAAAGTTACTTGTAACTGTTGTATATTAATATGTCAGTAACATTTTATATAATATATATATATATATGTATGAGAATTTACACATTGATCACTGTCTGTTATATATGAAGTTTATCTATATATTTTCTTTGTTACTGTATTTTTACATATGCATGATAGTGTTTGTTTATATGAAATATGGGTATATATATATGATGTATTTAAGTATATATGAAGTTAAACGTTTACTTACAAAATATGAGTTATTTTTCCTGTTAGTTATATATATGTGTTTAATTTAAAACAATGATTTTCTTTTGAAATATATATATTTTGGTATGTGTTTGAATTTGGAATATAACTTTATATGTATAGTTATATATAGTTATATACAGTTATATATATATAAGTTTACTTATACCTATTATCTTCGTTGATTCAGATTCTGATTCATTTCACCGATTCTATCTACCAGCTTTGATCGTCAAATTCGTGCCCATCTCACCTTGCTTTGGATTCCTAACATATCGTATTTTGTCCCCCTCTAGCCTCGAAAGGTGAGCAATCACTCACCATAAATGTTCTTATATTTATTAAATTTGATTTCAATTGAAACGTCAATTGAAATATGCTGCTGTTAGTTATTTACATTATTATATATGTTATTGACTGTATCTGTTCACATGTGACATCTGACATCATTATCTGTTATTTATATTAATGATATATGCCAGTTATATTATTATTTCATATCTGTTATCACTCTGCAAGTTCCATGTTAGTATAGAATTCACTATGGGTTGAAATAATACATACCCGAACGATCTATAGAATAGGAGAAAAATCATTATGTGTTGAAATGATAGACCCAAGCGATTTTCATTGAATTGAATTTGGGATTGCGGGTTGAAATGATATATACCCGTATATATATTTAAATTGTGGATTGAAATGATAAATATCCATATCACTTGACCATAGGGTAGAAAATTATATACAGACACCGTTGGTCTATATATTAATATTTTGAAAATGATTTCTAAAATTTATGGTTTTAATAAATACTGATTTTAAATATTTATTAAAGTTGATTTAATAAAGTTGAATATATATATGTTTAAGTATTTATTTAAAATTATATTTTAATATAAAGTTCGAAATGATTAAATAAATTAAGGTTGAAAGATAGATTTGAAATTGTATTTAATTAAGAATTATATTTAATTAAATCTATCTGAACTTATGGAATTTGGGGTTTTTAAAGGATATGATTTTATAACTTGATTTTGGTTTAAGATGATTTAAATTGAATATTTCAAGTTAAATAAATTGAAGGAAATATTTAGAGGTTTGGAATTTGGGCTTTTATTTAAATGATATGGAATTTAGTGAATATTGCAAACTAAATAATAAAAAGTGATTTGATATATATATATATATATATATATATATATAATTATCGAGTTTAGTTTTGAAATGTGGAGTATTTGAAGCTTTGAAATATTTCAAAATTGAAATGGTTTATTGTGGTTCAAATCGGTATTTGAAATCGATATAACTTGAAAATGTTTAATTGAAATTGGAATTGAAATTGATGATTTAGATTTGATTAAATTTGAATTTGGAATTCAAATTGATTTGAATCGAGTGTGAAAGTCAGGGAAACTATTTTATTTTATAAAGTAATTTTAAATTATATTTAAAACTATTGATATTTTACTTTATAAATTATTTTAATATAAACTATTTTAATATAAATCATTTTAATATAAACTATTTTTATTTATAAACTAGTTTAACTTATAACTATTTATATAAACTATTTTTATTTATAAACTATTTTAACTTATAACTATTTACTTATAAACTATTTTATTATATATACTAATTTTAATATCTAAACTATTTCAGAGGAAAGTGTTTTGATTTCCAAAATGCTATAATTTCAAAGTGTTATGATTTCCAAAATGCTATGATTTCAAAGCTGTTATTTCCAAAGTGTTTTGATTATTAAAGATTATGATTTCGAAAGCATTATAACTTTGGAAAGTAATATGATTTTTGGAAATGGATATATTTGAAGTGAAATGATATCGTATTGATATGGTTTTTGAAATGGAAATGATATTTTGGGTTTTGAAGTATGAACTATTTTGAAATGACCACGGTGTTATAATAACGTTTGGTTGTTAAAGAGACCGGGATCGGATATGGGCATACTCTCTGTCGATATCGAAAACCACTTTAACAACTGTGTACGCGGTGGAGATTCCATAATGAAGTAGGATGGTGACGACGATTCCTATTGAGGTATGAACGTGGACCTGACTCTCGTTAGTTGGCTTAAGGTGGCTAAAACATGAGCGATCGACGGCCAACGAGGTAGCACCTCTGATTGGACACACTTCTTCGATACCATTCTATTACTTTGTGATTGATTTGGTAGCCACCCTTTGATTTTTGATTTGGGAGTGTGTTCCGAGGTGGGCGGTAGTGGCTACTATGCGTTTCCACCAGCCCGGATGCGTAATTGGTATATCTACCCTAACATTGCCTAATTGTGCCATGTCACCTACCATATCGAGCTTTACTACGATTTTCTATTTGTGTCGTACCTATGGAGTATCTTCTCGTAGCCTCTCGAGGTATGCAGGTACTGTATAGACTATTGGCACTATTATGTGTTAAGGGGAATATTGGGTCACTCCTTAACACTATTTAAAAGTATGTTTATTTTATTATAGAAATTATTATAATAGCGTATATTACTACATAGTAGATAGTATAACGGATCCTTAGAGGATGGTTATCCCAAACATCCTTTAAGTTACTTGTATTTTGGTTGATATTTCACTTGAGTTGGATTTATTGATATAAGAATGTTAATCCTGACTTGAGTGTTTTGTGTTTTGCTTTACGCTCGAATCAGACTGAGTGATACAACATTTGAGACTCACCTTTGGAGTTGGAGCTTCGCTTGGAGATCCAGCTATCTATCGATTCTGCTCTTAGTTATCCAGTTGATTCCAATGATGTATTCTGATCTTATATTTGACTATTGTATTGAGACATCTTTGTATTCGTGACTTCTGTTGTATCTTGTTAACTCTGTTATATATATATGGTAGCTTCATGAACTACTATTCTTTTGTTTCCGCTGCATTATTTTATATTACTCTGTGTCTGTGATTCTATGATTATTTATTTATTTACTGTATATGCTAAGTTTTGCGAAATGTAAATTAACAATCTAATATTTTAAGCAATTCAAATCCGACATGTATGGATGAGAATGGTTGAAAATATCCGATTGTAACGTTTTGTATCGGTATATATTTAAAAAAGTTTTTAATAAAGACAATTACTTAAACGAGCTTAAGGGAATTTTGTTCCATATAGGGAGTAATATGGCCGGTTATGCTAGTATGAGATGGAAGTTTTGCTTGAATGAAATTAAAGAAAATTAAAAGGGAAGTATTAATAAAGAGAATAGGAAATGTTTCATTCTACATATTAAAATATAATCCCATGATTTTTGCTCATTTGAAAATTTTGCATTCTCCCTCTTCGTCTTCCCTCTCATGGCCGGGCCCTCCTTTCATTGAATGACTAAAATTTTTGTTCCATTTACCCAATATTTAATTCATGTAAAATAAAACAAGGAGGCTCATTTTTTGCCTAAAATTATAATATGTATGTATATATATATATACACATTATACACATCCAAATTTCAGTAAATATGTGAATCTTACATTTATATTAAAACAATTTAATTTAACATGTATATACAAACACACATTGAATTAGTTGAAATTATTTTCAGCTTCATAACTATATTTATTTATTTATTTACACATATTTACTAAAGATATTTACATTATCAATTGTGATCTAGCTCTAAATTTATGTCAAATCAAAATTTATCTTATTAATATACAAATTTTATAATATTTTATAACCATATATATATATATATATATATTACATTAAACCATTGAATTGAGGCAATTAATATATATCGAATATATACATAGCAGATATAAATCCCAATATCTACACATTTATATATTAACCATGTTATTGTTATTATGTCTTATTAACCATGTTATTGTTATACATCGTCATTTTGTATGGAGAATGTGTGTTGACTGGATGTTTGCAGAAAAGGGAGGTAGAATCAATTAAAGAAGTCACCTTTGTCACTTTCCCTTTTAGATCCTAATGTGATTAAAACTAGAACTAATATGGAATTTTATTCACATCTTCTTTTAAAATCCAAGCATTTACTCATACTATATGTTTTATATGTATGCCATATCATTTATATATATGAATATATTAGAATATTCATACTTATTCACGTATCATACTTAATGGATACAGATGAATTAATTAAGAATGAAATAATCAAAATCAAATATGATTCATTAAAACAACTAGATTGGATTTAGTGTTAAATATTAGATTTCATTGGCTATTAGATCCAACTAAGATTTTTATTTTTTTGAAGTTTACCCATTTCACCCACGCCAAGACAGGCCAGATCTAACAAGTGGATTATTTGAAATGAGCAAGTAAATCATAGTGCAAGATCATGTGTGATATCCCAGGTTTTTGGGCAATATAAATTTAATAATCAGTATTGATAATTTAATTGGATTGATAAATTTTCTTTATAATTTTAATTTAATTTGGTAATTTAATCTTTTAAAGGTTAATAAATATTTAATCTGGCAATATTGATAAGACTTGTTTGTTAAAGCTAATAAAATTTTATTCTATTTATAATATATATATTTGATAAATATTGTGAATGGAAATATCTTTTGTTTTAAATTAAAGATTGTATTTTCAAATTGTAATATATATGTATGTATATGTTATAATTTGGATTGTTTTGAATTTAATTTAATCTATTGATAAATATATATGTATGAATTGTGAATTTAAAAGCTTAAAAATAATATTTTTCAAAGGTAGTTTAGATTAATTCAATTATTTTCAAAATATAAGATAATTGTTTATTTTAAATGAAATTGTTTAAAAAGGATTTAAACAAGCTTTGTTTTGTCTTCTTTTAAAATGCTCAAATTAAAATGGTTATAAGTGTGTATATATGGTTTTAAATAAACTTTCCTTTTTAAAATATCTCTTAAACTAAAATAGTTTGTAAATAAGTAAATGAATTTATATAAATCCATAATTACATATTAAGAAAACATAAATACTTTTGTAAATAAGGTTTTAAAATATAATTTCTTTTATAATAAGGTTTTAAACATAATTTTTCTTGTTTTAACACTTGTAAATTAAGGGACTTATGCAATGAACATTTGTCTAATTAGTAATATAACAAGTGGCATTATCTTGTTTTCTTTAAGAATTTAACATTTATAAATAAAATGTAGTTGTAGAGAAACCTGGCTTCTATTTTTTTTCGTTCAAAACATTTTTCTCAGTTCAAATCTTTTCCATCTTCTTTTTCTCTCTATCTTTCTAAATTCAAATGAAAATCAAAATCTGAAACCAAAATCAAAAGAAATTAAATTATTCCAACCTGAGATCAAAGCCTGTAAACAATTTCTCAAGACTAAAATCAATGGGAACAGCAACTTCAACACCAGATTCAACATAAATCAAAGCATGCAGTAGGATCAACTCCATATTACAACAAAGAGAAATTCAAAAGCAAATTTAAAGTTTTCACAAATCAAATTTCAAAGCCTGGAACATGCTCTGCCCTGTTCTCTGCTCTGTTTATAGGTGAGTAAATTCTTTTTAAAAACAGTTTTTAAATTTGTGATTTGGCTTAAATGACTGTGATGAATCTCTGTAAAATAGGGTTGCATGTGTTCATATGTATAGATGAATGTATATATATGTAAATGAAATGCCTCTGTTCTCTGTTTTATAACCTGTGAGTAAACCTATATACTTGATGCTTGAATCTGTATATATAGTTGTTGTTTGTGACCATGCTTGAAGTAAAAATTGCAAACATGTTTATATGTATACAAATCTGTATATATTTGCCTGTGCATGACTGGAACAAGAAATGTTTGCTTCTGTTCTCAGTTCCAGGTTTCAAAAACCTGTCTATAATCAAACTCTCTTCCTATAATTCTTGTTAGGCTTAAAAATCTAAACAAAACATGTTTTAAAAAGCAAGATTGAAGTTCTAAAAATAATCTTGAATTGAAACTGGAAGTAAATTTTGTCTGGGTAGAGGATAAACAGTGGAATTCAAAATATGTCGAAATTCGAATGTTACAATTACTTGATTTACTTATACAATTCATCTCGTCTTGAAAAATCATGATTTTTAAAAGTAAAATCAAAATTTTTAGTGACCTATTGATTGAGAAATTCAAGGTTGAACGAATTTGGGTCTTTTGGCCATTGCTGGTCATCGGTGTGTTGATCGGAGCTAATATCTGGGTCGAAGCTTGCTTGAGTGTTGGAGATCATGGGAAAAATACAATCAAAATTTTCCAATGTCTAAATTGATCGAATTCGATCAAACTAGGGTTTTAGGTGGAGTTTTTGTTCGTCTGTTGTCAAAGGAGTTTCGACGTGGATAGGGGATCGGACACGATCGCGATGGGGGAAAAGTTTGCTGGAGTCGTGGCGAAGCTGCGGCGAAGTGGGCGAGGCTTCTCGAGGCGGAGTTCGTCGGCGATGGGTTGTTTCTGATCGAGATGTGGGTTCCAGTTTTGATCGAGGTGGTCGAATTTCGTTTCGATGGTGGAGATTGGTTTCTGGGTTGATGGTTGGGTTGTCGAGGTCGTATGGAGTTGGTCGGCGATCAGTTGGATGGTTGGAGGGGAGAGGTTTGATCGTGCACGTGCACGTGTGCACGTTCGTGTACCAGGTGAGTTCGACATTGGGGAAGAAGAAGATTTCTCGGGGAGGGTCTCGTGAATTCTGCGTGAAGACTCGAAGTGAATGAGTAGACGAGCGACTCGAAGTTTGATCGGGGAAGAAACGTGTTTGGCTCGAGTAATTTGAGTATACTGGGTTATTAAAGAATGTACTCAAGCTTTTCAAATGTTTCAATGTTATTTTCAAAAGAAATTATAAAGTAATGTTTAATTAGATTTCAAATATATTTTAAATAGATAAGTTTAAAGGATATGATAATTATTTCAAAGATAAATAATTGTTTAATTTAATTAAACATGTTTGAAAAGCATTTTCAAAGATTTTAAGTATAATAAAAATTTAGGGTTTAAATTGTTTTAAAGTAAAATTACATTTTTAAATATATGATTGATTTTTAAATGGATTTTAAATAAAGTAAATAATTTGAGTTTAATTAAGGATAATAAATAAGTAAATTTAATTAAAGCTTAATTACTTGTTGTAATTAAGAATAATTACTTAATAAAGTAATTAGTGGGAATAAATGTAATTAAGAAATAAATGAATTAGAGATTGAGTGATGATTAATTTATTTATTAATTAATGTAATTAATTTTAGAAAGATAATCACTTATGTTTTTATTAAGTGTAATTATTTAGTGAGGTAATTAATAGATAATTATTCAATGTAATTAATTTAAGAGGAATTGCTTATGGAAGTAATTAATGGATAATTACTTATAGAAGTAATTAAATGGAAGTGATTAAGAGTTAATCATTTGATGTTATTAATTAAAGGATTAATTAATATAATTGATTTGAAGTTAATTAATTAAAGAGTAATTAATTAATTGAAGAGTTAAGGTTAATTTATAATGTGATTAATGTCTTGTTAAGGTAATTAATTAAAAGAGAGTAATTAATTAAGGAAGTAATTAATTAATTAAGTAATATTAATTAACATAATAAATGATGTAATTAAGGTTGATTAATTAAGATTAATTAATCAATAATAACTGATTAAAGAATAATTAATATAATTAATTAAGGAATTAATTAATTAAGGTAAGTAATTAAAAGATGGTTAATTACTGTTTATAATTAATTAAGGTTAATTAAGGAATGTAGTTAATTAAAGATTAATTATTTAATTAACTAGAAGGTAATTAATTAATGAAGTAATTAGAGGATTATTAATTAATCAAGGTTGATTAATAAAAGCAATTAATTTAAGTATGATTAATTAATTGTAATTAATTAAGGATTAATATAATTAATTATAGTTAATTAATTAATGAAGGTTCATTAATTATTGTAATTAATGATAGTAATTAAAGGTTAATTACTGTATATGGTTAAGAATAATTACTTGAATGTAATTAAAGTATAATTAATCAAGGAAGATTAATTAGGGAAGATCATTAAGAGATGATTAATTAATTAATTTGTAATTAATTAATGCTAGTAAGCAGGATTAAGGTAATCCAAGTAATTAAAGGATAGTAATTAATTTAATTAAAGGTTAATTAAATTGATTTGGAATTAATCAATTCTGCTTTTGAATGATTGGTTAATATTGGATGATTGATATTGGGTGATTGGTTGATATTGGATGATTTGGATATCTCTGATATATGTGATAGGCTGCTTTGTGAAATGAATGTTGATATGAATTATCTATTGTGATAATGTGATTCATTTATCTGTTTTTATATCATTATGTATATAAGTTTAAATGTTTAAACCTTTAAACAACTTGGCCTTAAAAGATACGTTTTGGATTTCGATGAGACCGGGATCGGGTTTCCAGATTTGGATATCCGAAAACCACATCGATCCAAATTAACGTTAGTCGTTAATCCAAGTGGAGCAAGTGAAGACTCGAGGTATAAGAACTATTCTTTGTCAGTATAACTCTGTGGGTGATTCCGTAATGAGTTTGACGGAAATAGTACTTATAGGTTCGAGATGAAGATTCAGAGTGCAAGGGTTATTGTCGTTAACTCTGAGGGTGATTCCAAAACGAGTGTAACGAGATAATGCCTTCGGTTTCGTTCGAACCCGGAACGAACTTGTATGGATTGAATGCTTTCAGAACATCGTCAGGAGGGCGATGAGCATTCTAAGATAGATGTGTTCTATAAAGGTAATCGTAGCCTCAAGCCTCATCAACCGGGAATGGCTAAAACAGGGGAGGTGCAGCAAGGTTAGTGGGTAGCACCCAAGTAGTATAAGATTCCCCTGTCTAGAGGTCCCTTCTTTTTATTCGGCTTTGTGGGCGGTTGCTAGCTACAATCGCGGGGTTTCTTATGCGGGAATTATCCAGTAAGGGATGTTCCGGCCTTGTGTTGCAGGGGAGCGGGCGTACTCCTCGGTACGTTGATCTAGGCCACGTACTGTGACGGGCGGTACCCCAGTAGCCCTGCCATTGTATGGAATCCAATTTCCAATAAGTGCCATCGGTCTTGATTGTATAACCCACTTTGTTGGCTAGTATGCTGGAATTTAATAATGTAACAATTTCAGCTATTTCATATTTATTTGAAAACCCTAGACCCTATTATAATATAACTGGATTTCCTATCAAATGTTTAGGTTATCGTAAGGTAAAAACTTTTCCGTGTTTATGTGCGGGAAGTCTTACGAGATACCTTTTCTTTCAAAGGTTTTTTCAAAAGTTAAACAATTTTAAACCGTTTACTCACACCAGACCCATGTCTGACCCAAGTGTTTATTTTCTGTTTTATTAAACTCTTGGGTACTCATATTATATATGAGTAGTCAAGTGATTCAGGTTAGCTTGACGAATTCTGGAGGAGATTTGGAGCAGGAGGCTTCACCGTGTAGATATATTATGATTCCGCTGTGTATATGTTGTGTCTGTATCTGTGATACTTGAGTTGTATGAATTAGACAGATGTTTATAACTGTCTAATATGTGTTGTATAAGTTGTGTACTCTGATGTAATATGATACTATGCAATATTTATGTGATATATTATATTTTATTCGTTCCGCTGTGAGATTCTGATGTGTTGTTCTTTCTTCTTTTCTATCTTTTCTTTTTCTATCCCTTTCTTTCTAAATTAACGATGCGACTTTCTGGACGATGAAAGTCGGACCGTTACATTTGGTATCAGAGCAATAGGTTGAGCGAATACCTAAGCTCTGGAGTGGTGTCTATGTAACGACCCGACTTTCTATGCCCAGAAAGTCGCATCATTATGAAGAAAGAAAGGGGTAGAAAATAGAAAAGAAGAGAAAGAGAAAGAAAACAACACAAATACTCACAGCGGAAACGAACAAAATATAATATATCACAAAACTATTACATAGTATCATATACAATACTTATCAGAGTTACACAGATTCACATCATATATTAGACAGTTATAAACATCTGTCTAGACATTACAACTCAAATACAGGACAAGACACTATCACAGATATCAACACAGCGGAATACTATATCTACGAACGCCGAAGCCTCCTGCTCCATTGCTCCTCCAGAATATTCGTCAAGGCTAACCTGAATCCCTTGGCTACTCGTAAAAATTTGAGTACCCAAGAGTTTATAAAACAGAAATAAACAACTTGGGTCAGACATGGGTCTGGTGTGAGTAACAGGTTAAACTTGTTTAACTTCAAAACCTTTTGAAAGAAAAGGTATCACGTAAGACTTCCCACACATAAACATGGGTAAGTTTTTACCTTACGCTAACCAAAACATTTGATAGGAAATTCGATTGTATTATAATAGGGTCTAGGGTTTTCAAGTAAAATACAGAAATAGCTGAAATGCTTACATCTCACATTCCAACATAGTTGGGCACAACTAATACGTACGGCACTTATTGGAGTTTGGATTCCATACAATGGCAGGGCTACTGGGGTACCGCCCGTCACAGTACATGGCCTAGATCACCGTACCGAGGATCACTCCCAATCCCCTGCAACACAAGGCTGGAACATCCCTTACTGGATAATTCCCGCACAAGATACCTCACGGTTAGGATCAGCAACCGCACACACTAAGCCGAAATAAGAAGGGACTTCTAGACAGAGGTAATCTTGTCCTACTTGGGTGCTACCCACTAACCTTGCTGCACCTCCCCTGTTTTAGCCATTCCCGGTTTGTGAGGCTTGAGGTCACGATTACCTTTAAATAGAACACATCTATCTTAGAATGCTCATCGTCCACCTGACGATGTGCTGAAAGCATTCAATCCATATAAGTTCGTTCCGGGTTCGAACGAAACCGAAGGCATTATCTCGTTACACTCGTTTTGGAATCACCCTCAGAGTTAACGACAATAACCCTTGCACTCTGAATCTTCATCTTCACTTGATTCACGACCTATCGTTAATTTGGATCGATGTGGTATTCGGGTCTCCAGACCTGGAAATCCGGTATACGGAAACCCGATCCCGGTCTCATCGAAATCCAAAGCGTATCTTTTAAGGCCAAGTTGTTTTAAAGGTTAAAACAATTTAATTCAATTATCTTTATACACTTAGAAAGATAATTCACAATAGATAATCAACATTATCAATATCATCAGATAATCCATATTATCACAATTCAACTAAACATCCATATCACATAGCATATATCTCATCAGAGATATCAATCAAATGCAAAGCATTCAGTATTATCATCCATCCATAAGTAATGATCTATATCATCTTTAATTAATTTAAAGTTAATTAAATTAATTACTTTTATTTTATAATTCCTTCTTACTTAAACATTAATTAATTACAAATTAATTAATTATCCTCTAATTACCTTTTTCAATTAATCTTCTTTGATTAATTATCTTTTTATTACCTTCCAGTTATTTATCTTTAATTAATTACTCAAATTAATTAACCTTAACCACTTATAGTAATTGACCTTTAATTACTTCATTAATTAATTAACTATAATTAATTAAATTAATCAACTATAATTAATTATATTTATCCTTAATTAATTACATTAATTAATCACTTCATTTATTAATTATTTCTTAATTAATCAATTCTTAATTACATCATTAATTATATTAATTAATGATCATTAATTACAAATTAATTATTAATTACTCTAATTAAATTAATTACATTAAGTAATTAACCTTTAATTAAACCACATTTATTAATCACTCTTGATTAATTTCATATAGTAATTAACCACCCTTAATTACTTTTATTAACTAAATTAATTATTCCTTAATTAATTTCTTAATTAATCCCTTGATTAATTCACAAGTAATTAAACTCAAATTACTCCCATTAATACATCACTATCCACTTAATTACTTCCATTTAATTTATTTCCATAAATTAATTACTCACTAATTACTTCCATAAGTAATTTTTCTTTTCTTAATTACATTAGTAATTATCCATAAATTTCTTTACTAAGAAATTACACTTAATTAATCATAAATGATTATCTTAATTAATTTGCCTAATTAATTAACATAAAATTAATTATATAAATTTATAAATCAATTAATCATCACTTAATCTCTAATTAATTCATTAACCATCCATTAGTTACTTCATTAAGTAATTATTCTTAATTACCAATAAGTAATTAAGCTTAAATTTATTTTATTAATTAACTATTCTTAATTAATCTCAACTTAACTAATTTAGAATACTAGTATTTATATTAAATACTTACTCAAATTATTTACTTCATTAAAACCAAATTTAGCAATCAATTTTGAAATAAAATTTACTTTAAACAAAACTATACAAACTTTTAATTTCAATATCTTTGAAAACCATTTCAAACATGTTTAATCAAATTAAACATTTATTTATTTAAAACTTGTTTAAATACTTAAAACTTGTTCATGCTTTAAATTTTAAAACCCAGATATGAGTTGCTTTAAAATTTACAAAACCTGGTTACTTGAATTAAAACAACCCGAGCCAAACACGCTTCTTTCCCGAACAAACCCCACAAAATCACGAGCCTTCCCCGAACAAAACTCAAAACCCCTCGCGTTCATCTCTGCTTCGAGTCGTACTCCAAATGCACGAAGACTTCACCGAGTTGCTTCCTTCTTCCCCAAAGCCCTCAAATCCCAGATGCACAAAAATGCACGATAACGTGCACGTTTACATGCACAACGACTCCGCCCCTCTCCGATCATCTTCCCGATCATCAACACGACACCCACCATCTCGATGACCCATACGATAACCTAGATCGTTGCAAGCGATAAACAAACAAAATCGAGCTTCCTCGTTCAAAAACTGGAATCAACCTGACCAACGTAAACGCCCAGCGCCGACGATCACGATCACCAGAAATCACGTGATCATGTTCCGAGCCTCGCCTATAACCTACGCTCCGATTCCCCCTATATCGATTACCTCCGGTGCATCCACGACCACGTAATCTCCTCTGAAACACCATCAACAAAAACTAGGTATAAAACCCTATCTTGACTTCGATCGACCACCACGATTATCTGAAAATTTGGTGAGCAATTTTCCACGAATCCCTATCGCCTAGGCTTCCTCCAGTCATGATCCCGACCTCCCCTATCACGCCGATGACCAGCAATGGCCAAAAGACCCAGATTCGTTCAATACTGAATATCTCAACAATTACTACAATAAAAATCCTGATCTTGATGTCTAAATTCATCATTTCCCTTTACGTTTCAGTTTATAAAACCGAAAATTGAAATAAGCATTTTCGATTTTAACCCATTTTTAAATTTCTCTGTTATTTATAAATCTTTGAGATAAATACTTAATATAAATTCCTGTAATCATTTAAAATTTTTACATTGTCATGTTACCGTCCTTTTTCCTTTTAACATCATAGTCTAAAAACAATTGTTTTGGAAGAAATCAATTTTTGTTGAGTAAGTAGTCTCTGTAAATATAACAGAGAAACAAACATCAGACATGTACACAGACATTTCATATACATACATACATTTCAATCCAAACATTCATGCTATAACAAAATTTTCATTACATGCATCACGGTTTAACCCAGATTTTAAACTGTTTTTAAAATAGATGTTTACTCACCAGATATTTAAAGAAGCAGAGAACAAAAACAGAGCAGTTTTCCAGGCTTCGAATATCTGAAATGTTTTGTTGATGAAACTCTTTGCATGCTTACAAATTTGTTGATTTAAAATGTTGAACAGATCTGACTTGCAGATGAACTTTAGTTGAATAGCAGGTTGAAGTTGAAGTTAGCATTGATTTTTGTTTTGATCTCCATTTGAATTGCAGGTTGATTTGAAGATTTTAAAACTGCTATTTGAATTTGCCTTTCATCTTTTTGTTTTGAATTTCCAGATCATTTCTTCTTTGCATTTTGATTTCAGGTTTATCTCTTCTTTCAGATTTGAATTGATTTTTTTTTTTAGTAGAGAAAGAAGTGAAAATAGTTTAGAGCTGAAGAAAGAAAATTTCAGATTTTTTTTTTCTATATTTAAAATTTTAAACTTTAATTTATTAAAGAGAAAATCAAAATAAAGCCACTTGTCTTCTTAAGTATTAATTTGCTTACACATAGGCTTTTATTTTTACAAATGTCTCTAAACTACCTTAATATGCTAACAAGTGTAAATCTTGCTTTAATTAATTTATTTAAGTCATTTATGTGTATATATAGATTAATTTTGGATTTATCAAAAATTAAAGAAAATAAAATAAGTAGGGGACACTTGTCTTTTACCATTATTAGTTTTATTACACATGTACTATTATGCTTTAATATGATGACATTTGTTCTTTAAGTAATTCATATTTATTTTTAAAATGTAAAAACCTCTTCTTTATTTATTAAACACTTATTACTTATCTATGTATATATAGATAACTTTTTAAAGAGATATACCAATTATACTTATAAATAAAAGTTTATCCATATAATTTAAAATCCAAAACTATTTGAAATCTTACCTCTTTTGAATTTCAAATTTAATTTAAATTCAAATGCAAATTACATTTTAAAATCCAATTTAAAGTCAATTTATAACATATATTCAATTTTAAATAACAATTCCATTTTATTAAAGTCTATTATATCTATATATAAAACCATATATTAATAATTATTGTTTAACATAATAATTTATCAATTTTAAAATAATTTATAAAAGAGATTTATAAATTACTACTATTACTAATTGAATTAACATATCATATGTAAATTGTATTTTAAACCTATATATATATATATATTCTTAAATCATATTTATTAAGCAATATATTCAAAAAGAAAATAAATTACCCTTATTATTAGTCTTTATTTAAAACCATATTTATTATTTGTTTTAAATAGCTTTGAAAAGCTAATATTAAATAGATCATAATTTCCAAACTATCAATATATATATATATTAGAAATTTAAAAACAAGAATTTATTTATTTATTAAATTTCAAATCCAAATATACTTACATATATATATATATATACATTATAATAGAAATCATTTTATTGGTTTTTAAAAGATAAATTCACTAATTAAATACCCATTTGATCAGATTATTAAATTAAATTCAAATTTTATTATCAAAGATCATCAATATCAATTTAATTATTAAACAGATTATTAAATTGATATTGTCAAAATTTCCAGGATATTACAGTCTATCTTGAGAGAGCGTATTTGTAATTTTTATATAACTATACATATTTATTTATTTCTACCTATTCGTTGGATTATCTGTTCGGGTTTTCCAATACAAGTTATAAAGGTAGATAGGGTGGTGGTGTGTGTAACACGACTACCAATGGTTGGAGTTTGAATGTTGAGGTTGGAAGTGATCTATCGAGACTATAGACCTAATACCGTCTCGAGTAAGTTTGGCAGTATGGAGTAAGAATTTCTCGGATCTCTGAAGAAAATATTTTTCAAGATTCGGAGTCCATTTTTGGAGTATAAGTTTGGTTGAGCTCGGGTGAGCAGATTTTCTAGAGTTGAATCTGTCGGTTGTGCAGAAGTAAGTAACGATAGCTTGGCGACTTCAGGAAGGAGCAGCTGTGTGATGAGACGCAGTATCTATGGATGTTCCCGAAGGAGATGTTCTTTTTGGAGTAAGATTAAGAAGAGTAAGTTGTTGGCGTTTGGTTTGGGGTCCGAGTTTCTCGAGGAGCTATGGATTAGAAGTCTTTGATTAGCTGTGATAGCAGTTTCAGCTCGGAAGTGTTTGTGTGCCGACAAGAAGATTTTCTGGCTTAGCAGTGTCCCAGAGATAGAGTTTGGAAGCAGCAGTGTGGCTCGTTTCTCCGATGGTTCAAGAATCTTTGTGGTTCTTCTATCAGCAGTCCGGGAAGATGGTGAAGACTTTCTTGAAGGGTTAACCTTGTTTGGAAAAGTTTAAGGCTGTTTTTAATTGGTAAAGAGAGAATAGTTTCTTTGGAATCCAAACTAGGTAGATCGCAAAAGTGACTTGTGATTAGTTTGGGAATTCATCTTGGGTAATCTTTTGTTTGATTAAGGTTTCTCATGTGGAAGTAGGAGCTACTGAGGTAGTCAGCAATTTTTCTGGATGTCTTCGAGGAAGTAGAAGTTTGTCTGCATCTAGAGTTTGAGTTCCGTATCGACTTGATTCCAGAAGCGATACCGGTGGTTAGTCTGGTAGTAGGATGGTTCTTAGAGAAAGAAGAGTTGGTATAGCAGCTCGGAAATATTTTTGGAAATGGATTGGTCAGATCTATTTTTCAAGTTTGGATTTCAGCAAATTTTGGAAGGATCATCTTGTTGATAGGATCTAGAGATCATTTTGTTCTTGGTCCAGAATTGTTTCAAGAAGCATCAGCGAAGGTTAAGCTGATCAGGAAGAGATGAGGTAGCCCAGGAATCGTCTAGTGAGTTATGCAGATATGAGACAAGGAGTTTGGAATTCGGAGTTGGAGATTGGAAATTGTTTAAGTTTTTCTCCAATTAAAGAGCTATAAGATTTGGTAAGTCTGGAAGTTAGCACTGAAGTATTTTGGATTTTCCTGTGTTCTCGAGAGAAGTAGTTCTTTGATCTACAGGATTGAATGGCCAGTTTGGATAGCTGGAATTCATTGTATTTCACGTATCTCTGAGGGAGTACGTGTATGATTCATCGTTGGTTATAGGATCTGCAGTTCAGATGGATTTGGAAGTTTGAGCTAGACTTGGGTGTGATCTGATATTCTGTTCAGATTGGTGGATCTAGAGATAAGGGAAGCTCTAGATTATGGGGTGTAGTTTGTTTAGATTCTGTAGAGCGGGTCTCCCGGTGATTTATATCCGGGGAAACTCTAGATAGTGTTAGTAAGATTTATTCTGATTTGTATTAGGATAGTTAGTTAGGTTTGTTTGATTGGTTGCTTTGGTTGTTAGGAATTGGATGATATGTATGTGGTTGCTGTTTAAAATTAAAATCTTTGCTGGATTATTAAATTAACTTTGCTTTTAATTTCGGGGACGAAATTATTTTAAGAGGGGAGGAATGTGATATCCCAGGTTTTTGGGCAATATAAATTTAATAATCAGTATTGATAATTTAATTGGATTGATAAATTTTCTTTATAATTTTAATTTAATTTGGTAATTTAATCTTTTAAAGGTTAATAAATATTTAATCTGGCAATATTGATAAGACTTGTTTGTTAAAGCTAATAAAATTTTATTCTATTTATAATATATATATTTGATAAATATTGTGAATGGAAATATCTTTTGTTTTAAATTAAAGATTGTATTTTCAAATTGTAATATATATGTATGTATATGTTATAATTTGGATTGTTTTGAATTTAATTTAATCAATTGATAAATATATATGTATGAATTGTGAATTTAAAAGCTTAAAATTAATATTTTTCAAAGGATAGTTTAGATTAATTCAATTATTTTCAAAATATAAGATAATTGTTTATTTTAAATGAAATTGTTTAAAAAGGATTTAAACAAGCTTTGTTTTGTCTTCTTTTAAAATGCTCAAATTAAAATGGTTATAAGTGTGTATATATGGTTTTAAATAAACTTTCCTTTTTAAAATATCTCTTAAACTAAAATAGTTTGTAAATAAGTAAATGAATTTATATAAATCCATAATTACATATTAAGAAAACATAAATACTTTTGTAAATAAGGTTTTAAAATATAATTTCTTTTATAAAAAGGTTTTAAACATAATTTTGCTTGTTTTAACACTTGTAAATTAAGGGACTTATGCAATGAACATTTGTCTAATTAGTAATATAACAAGTGGCATTATCTTGTTTTCTTTAAGAATTTAACATTTATAAATAAAATGTAGTTGTAGAGAAACCTGGCTTCTATTTTTTTTCGTTCAAAACATTTTTCTCAGTTCAAATCTTTTCCATCTTCTTTTTCTCTCTATCTTTCTAAATTCAAATGAAAATCAAAATCTGAAACCAAAATCAAAAGAAATTAAATTATTCCAACCTGAGATCAAAGCCTGTAAACAATTTCTCAAGACTAAAATCAATGGGAACAGCAACTTCAACACCAGATTCAACATAAATCAAAGCATGCAGTAGGATCAACTCCATATTACAACAAAGAGAAATTCAAAAGCAAATTTAAAGTTTTCACAAATCAAATTTCAAAGCCTGGAACATGCTCTGCCCTGTTCTCTGCTCTGTTTATAGGTGAGTAAATTCTTTTTAAAAACAGTTTTTAAATTTGTGATTTGGCTTAAATGACTGTGATGAATCTCTGTAAAATAGGGTTGCATGTGTTCATATGTATAGATGAATGTATATATATGTAAATGAAATGCCTCTGTTCTCTGTTTTATAACCTGTGAGTAAACCTATATACTTGATGCTTGAATCTGTATATATAGTTGTTGTTTGTGACCATGCTTGAAGTAAAAATTGCAAACATGTTTATATGTATACAAATCTGTATATATTTGCCTGTGCATGACTGGAACAAGAAATGTTTGCTTCTGTTCTCAGTTCCAGGTTTCAAAAACCTGTCTATAATCAAACTCTCTTCCTATAATTCTTGTTAGGCTTAAAAATCTAAACAAAACATGTTTTAAAAAGCAAGATTGAAGTTCTAAAAATAATCTTGAATTGAAACTGGAAGTAAATTTTGTCTGGGTAGAGGATAAACAGTGGAATTCAAAATATGTCGAAATTCGAATGTTACAATTACTTGATTTACTTATACAATTCATCTCGTCTTGAAAAATCATGATTTTTAAAAGTAAAATCAAAATTTTTAGTGACCTATTGATTGAGAAATTCAAGGTTGAACGAATTTGGGTCTTTTGGCCATTGCTGGTCATCGGTGTGTTGATCGGAGCTAATATCTGGGTCGAAGCTTGCTTGAGTGTTGGAGATCATGGGAAAAATACAATCAAAATTTTCCAATGTCTAAATTGATCGAATTCGATCAAACTAGGGTTTTAGGTGGAGTTTTTGTTCGTCTGTTGTCAAAGGAGTTTCGACGTGGATAGGGGATCGGACACGATCGCGATGGGGGAAAAGTTTGCTGGAGTCGTGGCGAAGCTGCGGCGAAGTGGGCGAGGCTTCTCGAGGCGGAGTTCGTCGGCGATGGGTTGTTTCTGATCGAGATGTGGGTTCCAGTTTTGATCGAGGTGGTCGAATTTCGTTTCGATGGTGGAGATTGGTTTCTGGGTTGATGGTTGGGTTGTCGAGGTCGTATGGAGTTGGTCGGCGATCAGTTGGATGGTTGGAGGGGAGAGGTTTGATCGTGCACGTGCACGTGTGCACGTTCGTGTACCAGGTGAGTTCGACATTGGGGAAGAAGAAGATTTCTCGGGGAGGGTCTCGTGAATTCTGCGTGAAGACTCGAAGTGAATGAGTAGACGAGCGACTCGAAGTTTGATCGGGGAAGAAACGTGTTTGGCTCGGGTAATTTGAGTATACTGGGTTATTAAAGAATGTACTCAAGCTTTTCAAATGTTTCAATGTTATTTTCAAAAGAAATTATAAAGTAATGTTTAATTAGATTTCAAATATATTTTAAATAGATAAGTTTAAAGGATATGATAATTATTTCAAAGATAAATAATTGTTTAATTTAATTAAACATGTTTGAAAAGCATTTTCAAAGATTTTAAGTATAATAAAAATTTAGGGTTTAAATTGTTTTAAAGTAAAATTACATTTTTAAATATATGATTGATTTTTAAATGGGTTTTAAATAAAGTAAATAATTTGAGTTTAATTAAGGATAATAAATAAGTAAATTTAATTAAAGCTTAATTACTTGTTGTAATTAAGAATAATTACTTAATAAAGTAATTAGTGGGAATAAATGTAATTAAGAAATAAATGAATTAGAGATTGAGTGATGATTAATTTATTTATTAATTAATGTAATTAATTTTAGAAAGATAATCACTTATGTTTTTATTAAGTGTAATTATTTAGCGAGGTAATTAATAGATAATTATTCAATGTAATTAATTTAAGAGGAATTGCTTATGGAAGTAATTAATGGATAATTACTTATAGAAGTAATTAAATGGAAGTGATTAAGAGTTAATCATTTGATGTTATTAATTAAAGGATTAATTAATATAATTGATTTGAAGTTAATTAATTAAAGAGTAATTAATTAATTGAAGAGTTAAGGTTAATTTATAATGTGATTAATGTCTTGTTAAGGTAATTAATTAAAAGAGAGTAATTAATTAAGGAAGTAATTAATTAATTAAGTAATATTAATTAACATAATAAATGATGTAATTAAGGTTGATTAATTAAGATTAATTAATCAATAATAACTGATTAAAGAATAATTAATATAATTAATTAAGGAATTAATTAATTAAGGTAAGTAATTAAAAGATGGTTAATTACTGTTTATAATTAATTAAGGTTAATTAAGGAATGTAGTTAATTAAAGATTAATTATTTAATTAACTAGAAGGTAATTAATTAATGAAGTAATTAGAGGATTATTAATTAATCAAGGTTGATTAATAAAAGCAATTAATTTAAGTATGATTAATTAATTGTAATTAATTAAGGATTAATATAATTAATTATAGTTAATTAATTAATGAAGGTTCATTAATTATTGTAATTAATGATAGTAATTAAAGGTTAATTACTGTATATGGTTAAGAATAATTACTTGAATGTAATTAAAGTATAATTAATCAAGGAAGATTAATTAGGGAAGATCATTAAGAGATGATTAATTAATTAATTTGTAATTAATTAATGCTAGTAAGCAGGATTAAGGTAATCCAAGTAATTAAAGGATAGTAATTAATTTAATTAAAGGTTAATTAAATTGATTTGGAATTAATCAATTCTGCTTTTGAATGATTGGTTAATATTGGATGATTGATATTGGGTGATTGGTTGATATTGGATGATTTGGATATCTCTGATATATGTGATAGGCTGCTTTGTGAAATGAATGTTGATATGAATTATCTATTGTGATAATGTGATTCATTTATCTGTTTTTATATCATTATGTATATAAGTTTAAATGTTTAAACCTTTAAACAACTTGGCCTTAAAAGATACGTTTTGGATTTCGATGAGACCGGGATCGGGTTTCCAGATTTGGATATCCGAAAACCACATCGATCCAAATTAACGTTAGTCGTTAATCCAAGTGGAGCAAGTGAAGACTCGAGGTGTAAGAACTATTCTTTGTCAGTATAACTCTGTGGGTGATTCCGTAATGAGTTTGACGGAAATAGTACTTATAGGTTCGAGATGAAGATTCAGAGTGCAAGGGTTATTGTCGTTAACTCTGAGGGTGATTCCAAAACGAGTGTAACGAGATAATGCCTTCGGTTTCGTTCGAACCCGGAACGAACTTGTATGGATTGAATGCTTTCAGAACATCGTCAGGAGGGCGATGAGCATTCTAAGATAGATGTGTTCTATAAAGGTAATCGTAGCCTCAAGCCTCATCAACCGGGATTGGCTAAAACAGGGGAGGTGCAGCAAGGTTAGTGGGTAGCACCCAAGTAGTATAAGATTCCCCTGTCTAGAGGTCCCTTCTTTTTATTCGGCTTTGTGGGCGGTTGCTAGCTACAATCGCGGGGTTTCTTATGCGGGAATTATCCAGTAAGGGATGTTCCGGCCTTGTGTTGCAGGGGAGCGGGCGTACTCCTCGGTACGTTGATCTAGGCCACGTACTGTGACGGGCGGTACCCCAGTAGCCCTGCCATTGTATGGAATCCAATTTCCAATAAGTGCCATCGGTCTTGATTGTATAACCCACTTTGTTGGCTAGTATGCTGGAATTTAATAATGTAACAATTTCAGCTATTTCATATTTATTTGAAAACCCTAGACCCTATTATAATATAACTGGATTTCCTATCAAATGTTTTGGTTATCGTAAGGTAAAAACTTTTCCGTGTTTATGTGCGGGAAGTCTTACGAGATACCTTTTCTTTCAAAGGCTTTTTCAAAAGTTAAACAATTTTAAACCGTTTACTCACACCAGACCCATGTCTGACCCAAGTGTTTATTTTCTGTTTTATTAAACTCTTGGGTACTCATATTATATATGAGTAGTCAAGTGATTCAGGTTAGCTTGACGAATTCTGGAGGAGATTTGGAGCAGGAGGCTTCACCGTGTAGATATATTATGATTCCGCTGTGTATATGTTGTGTCTGTATCTGTGATACTTGAGTTATATGAATTAGACAGATGTTTATAACTGTCTAATATGTGTTGTATAAGTTGTGTACTCTGATGTAATATGATACTATGCAATATTTTATGTGATATATTATATTTTATTCGTTCCGCTGTGAGATTCTGATGTGTTGTTCTTTCTTCTTTTCTATCTTTTCTTTTTCTATCCCTTTCTTTCTTAATTAACGATGCGACTTTCTGGATGATGAAAGTCGGGTCGTCACATCATGTGTTCAATATAATTGGAAAAAAATGAGAATCTTGTTAGGTTTAAGATAATAATAGACTAAGGACTAAAGATTGACCTAGGAGTTCAATCACTGAAATGTCAGTCTCGATTAGTTTACTTGAGTGCAACCTATATAACACCCTTAAAATGTTAAGGATGTACAAATGCATTTTTGTAAAGAATTTTTGGTGCAGTTTTGTAGTAAACATTTCCTTTTGAACGATTTGACCATACTGGAAGGTAAGCAAATGTCCGAGGATGTAACATAGGCACGATTGGAATGAAGAAAGTGAACGGTCACCTCTGCTTCACTAAAAGACATCAAAAACGAGAATTGTATAGAATACTAGTAGATACTTAATATAGAATGAGAAATCTGATATGCATTCCAAGTGTATTTTTATAAAAAATTACTTTCTATAAGAGTTATTTTTAAGTTCAAGATTTTTGGTCTGAAACTCTCGGTTGTAAACAAGTTATAGTATATGAAATAATGGCTAATAATAAGTGGTCGAATGAAGCTTTATATTATTTCATCTGTTGTTACTTTAATAGTGAAAATAGTGGGGGCATACCATATGATGCTTTTTAGTGGATGCATAAAGTATTGAATGATTGTTTTCATATATATATAAATATTATTTATGAAATAATAATTATTTTCAGTATTGACTAAATATGGATATAATTTTATTTTAATATGAATTTTCGTTATAAAATAAATCTGGTATTTATTTTCATACAAATAGCAATGCATTATTAACTATATAATATATAGGAGTATCTAAAAAATTATAATTATTTTGGAATTATGAAATAAGCCATATTTTTGAGAAATAATTCTTTAATTGTATAATTATAAATCACGTGTTACTTGTGAATTCTCTCAAAAGAATAAGGGAAAAACACCCATTAGGTGGGAATGGTAAAAGAGTTAATGAACTCTTCAGATTGATACATATAGATGTATTCCATCCAAGGTCTAATTATACTAAAATGGATTCACTTCTTTAAATTTTCCGATGAATTATCATAAACATGAACATGTGTATTTAGTATACAAGTAATAAATTTATGATAAGTTCATAGAATATAAAAGAGAAGTAGATGACATAACATGCGTAGGAAATAAAACAATTTGATTTGATCGAATATATAAGCATATTGGAAATGGTTCCAAAAGCTCTTAAAAACAAATAAGATTCAATCTCAAAGTCATCCCTCTCTATGATACATAATGATGTATCATAAGGAGTAATCGGACTTTGCTGAACAAAGTACGGTTGATGATGAGTGATGCTAAGTTGATTTTTTCTGTAAGGATATGTACTTAAGAGTAAGTGCATCTGCCAAATTTTATTTCATCTAAAGCACTATTTTACAAAATTATATTAAATATGAATTGATAATAAAAAACCCAATCTTAAATAGTTTAAGAAGTATGGTTGAGTAATTTATGCTATGAACATAAGTTTCATAAACTCAAGATTAATTCAGTTTTATGTACGTAAAATGGCATTTCATGAAATGTTTTTGAGTGCCTATTCTGTCGTATTGAGAAACAATTGTTGTTTCAAAAAATATAACGTTGTGTGAGTCGAGAGGATGCATGTAAGATTCCCCCATAAGAGATCTTATGTGGACTATCCTAAAGGAGTTTTTGATTGACCAACAATATAAATTAGTGACGGTATAATGGACTTGTGTACAATCCATAGACTCTAACATGGAAACTAATTAAATAAGATTAAAATAAATTAACCAAGCTAAATGGTCACAATTGATTGGAATGTCAAATAATAATTCTCATACAGCAAAAGAGAAACTATGAATTTCTTATTAATGTCAAGAAAAATAATTGTTAGTAACAATAATTTCCCCAGTTGACAATAAGCCGTGAAGAGTATATACTAACCATATGGGTGCAATGAGGAGGGCGATTAGAACAACATTCTGGTGATTGGAAAATTACATATTTTACCCATAGCATTAACTTATGTCGATTAATTTCTAGTGTTATGTCTATTATTTATGGCTAATCCGTCAAAACTTATATGAACATATGATATGCCTAACTTAACCTTCTCAAAGGTATAACTATATAAGTATATTCCTATCTGCATACATGTCTAATTATTTCACTACCCAAAAACACCGGCCACTTAATACTTCTTAAATAAGGAGGAGGCATACCCAACGGCCATTTGATACCTTAGTCCCTAGAGCGGACCTTTCGCAACATAACCTCTAGTTAATCAGTCGTAACTATAGAGACTAATGACACCTAGATAAGGCATTATAATATAACTACCATATTATTAACTCATCCCAACTCTGCAACTTACCTTCAATGGTAAGTCAAATGCCTTTTGCAGTTCCATGCAACTACCGTTAGTCATGTCCTAACAATGTGATAGGAAGTACCCAAGCCACTTAATACCTTTTTAGCAGGAATTAGGCAGGCTGTGACCATTCAATACCTATATCCTAGGCAGGTCCCCGTTATTTAATACCTAACCCAAAGCGAACCCCTCTCTAGTACTCCCTACCTGACATTGCACATAATCTCATCAGGCCACTTAATACTACTTTATAGGAAGAGGCGGACCCCATAATGGTACTTAATACCTCAACCCCGAAGCAAACCCCTCCCGAGATTTCCCACTATTGTGCCTAAATGCTAACCCCAACCATTTAATACTTCTTAAATGGGAAGGAGGTAGTCCCTACAATAGCTACTTAATACTTTCGATCTAGAAGTAGGTCCTACATCTTACGCATATCCCCTCCCTATGGGTCCTATGATTGGAGATGTCCCACATCAGTAGTAAGTATACGCAACTGCCAGTAGCCTCTAGGTAAAGGGCAGACTGCTATTGTGTGACTCTTGCATCCCAACCCACTAAATCAAACCAGTCACCCAAAGCCTAAGTGTTGGGCTAAGCCCACTAATTTGCGCTTGTTTTAAATGTATAATTGAAGCTATATAATTTCCTATTGTGAAAATTATATCACCTTCTACATGTATTTAATAGTATTAATACTTATTTATTTGTTATGTACTTGTTCCTATTTTATACGCTTATCCTTTAGTTTCCTTCTTATGTCTAATAAATGTCAATTATTTGTAGTAATTGGTCATTAATGTCAAAATTGGATAATCTCTAATATCGTTTATTTACCCGTTTCAAAATCCACTATTATGCTTATTCAATTTCCCCATAAATCGCATAATAGATTCTCTAATCAGTCCTTTGACGACCCGGGTTTTCGGACTAATCAAAATCATCGAAAAACCCGTCTGTTCTAAAACTACGAATTAAAATTTCCCTACTTAATACATAGTATTTGGTAAATATTCAACACTATAAAATGTATATGATATAGTTTCAATTTTACAAGTTATTAGAGTAATCAATTTAATCTACTAGGTGTGCTTTAATACATACCAAATAGCAATACAAATAAATATTCCGCTGCATAACTCAATTGAGAGAGACAACAATAGTCATTCCTACTAACTCAATAAACATGTCAAATGTGGATAAAATAGTAAGCAGGAAAAGATATAACAACACAAGATAAACAACAGCCAATACCAAATAAACAGAAAAATGGTTATATTATTTTAAGGGCTTCATCACTACCACTTGTGACTGCCTACGTACCATTATCTAACTGGGTACCAAATTAGATACATGATCAAGCCAATGTAGTTCTCCTACCGCAAATAGGACTCATGGAGCCTACGATGCAACAAACAATATGCAATTTCCAAAACTACCCACTTAGGCTTAATCTTTAATTTTAGATTTCCAAAATCTAATTAACTTTATAGTTTTCAAAATATAATTCTTTTTGAAAATAATCTCTTTGGACCAAACTCCTGATTTCATTTCAAATTATTTGAAATAATTATATATACATCCTTTATATCAAACCCGTGCAGTTGAAGCGCTCGGCAGATTCAATGCGGCGGAGGTGTAAAAAGTCATAGCGGGGTTACAGCGAGGATATAGCGGGATATAGTGGATGACTCTAGTATAGCATATAAAACTCATACTTATTGTTTTTACAAATACATAAATGGTAATTAAACGAAAAATTAACAACCGATTGAATTATAATTAATACATAAATAATTTTAAATAAAAACATATGCGAATATACTGTAAATAAATGTAAAACTGTAATATAACATAATTGAATTTAGTAGAATATTAGAGTATTTTCATTTCTGAAAATATATTAAAAATTCAATTAAATAAAAAATTTCATAATTTTTGTAACGTATAAATTTCATTTTTCAATTCATTTCTTTTAAAGAAGATATAGCGTAATATAGCGGGAATAACGTGATATAGCAGAAATAGCGGGGCTTAAAGCTGAAAGGCTATATTTGGGGCTATATGAAAAAATCGTAGAGGTAGAAATCCACAATGAGATATAGCAGAGTTATAGCGGGGTAATAGCGGGGCATTAACTACATAGTATCAAACTATACTTTACTTCGGGATCTTAAAACAAATCACTTTTGAAATATTTATTTGAAAATCCCAAAATACTATTGTAAAAGCATATCAAAATAAATGCAACTAGATCGGGAGGTTTCTCCCAATAACAAGGCAACTGGGTCCCAGCCTTCCGAAAAATAAATATAGATATGTATATCCCTCTTCAATGAGAGTGGACTATACTGAGGCTACAGAACATCTGCACCTGTCTTGCCCACATTTTTAGTTATGGGTTACCCAAATCTTTAGTAACATAACAAATCATTTTATATCCCGAAGCGAAAAAATCATTTACACTAATAATTACAAATACTTCTAATCTACAATAATTTCCATTTCCAAATCCTTTCAAAGATCATCTTAAAACCATCGGGTTTAGTCCTCGTTCCCTTTTATAAAACATTTTTATAAAAGCATTTTTATACAAACCACTTTTATATAAAATCACTTCAAAATATTTATTCTCGAATATCTCTTTTTTTTCTTTTAAAGGAAAACATTTCAACTTGAAAACCAATTTTCAAAACAATTCATTAAATTGAAGTGAACCAAATATTACCGCTAAACACCTTATAGTCAAATCGTGAAATAAATCACAAGGTGTTAGTTACAATTATTTTCTACCCAGCCCATGCATATGGATAATTAATTGCTCATAAACTGATTGAGCAAAATCAATAATCAATAAATAATAATCAGTGCTCATAAACTGGTCAAGCGTAAATCCAAACAATCAATCAATGAAATAAACACAACAATAAATGATAATTAAAGCTTCATTCTATCAAATATTTATAACATTTTATTTCATCTTGGGTTAAAACAGTTTGATATTTATTTTGGAGCATCCGGGCTTTCCCTTCGACATGTTTCGTCCCTCGCTCAAGTTTCCTTGGATCTCACAGGCGAAACACGTGTACTAGTTGTTTCCGCATACTCAGTTTGTTATTACATTCAAGGAAATGATTTCTATTATATTGTTTAAGTGTTATAATAACCATTTATTTTAACTCTTTCTAAAAGAATTATGAAACTTCCAATTTATCTTTAAAACACTTAATTACTTATTTAAAAACATTGGTAAATAATTCTAGAAAGAATCATTAACTTTAAATCTTTATTTCAAAAGTTATAGAAACTGCAGCAGAAAAGTGTTGCGAAAAGCTTATTTGATTAAAACAACTCTTTTATTGTTTGAAAATTCTTATTTTCTAATTCAAATCACATTCAAACCATTTTAATAGATTTATCAAATTCATTTCATATTTTTAATCATTTAAAAATATCATCTATTAAAGAAATTCCCTATTCGATTCCAAACTGCAAAACCACGATGTTTTTAGAAAACTGTTTTGGACATATTTCAAAATCTACTTAATGAAATCTTGATTTTCCTTTTTCTTTGAAAACTATGGATATAATAGTCAACAAAATTCTTATCTCAAAGGATTCCGAACTATATTCCACTTTGTACACTGATTTAACTTTTATGGCGCGAAATCGTGAACTACCGTTACGCGACGCACCTGTTTTTGACTAAATTTTCGTTTACCTTTCAAATTTTACCAAAACACTTTCATATGTTTATAAAACATTTATAAATCATTTTCAACTCATTTTAAATAATATTTTTGTAACGACCCGTAATTTTCGTTGAAAAGGAAAATAATATTTAATTTAATAAGATGTTGGTGTTAATATTGGAAGAAATAAAAATTTATGATTTATTAATAAGAAAAATAACTAGAATGTAATGTTAATAATGTTTATTTAAAATAATTGATAACTATTTTAATGTAATCTCAATTAATTAGAATGATTGGAGAGTTATAATTGGTCATAAAATGTAAATGGTAAATAAACCAATGTTGTATTAAACGGTGAAATTGTATGTAATTAATTAAAATTAATTAAAACAGAATAATTAATCCGTATGTGAATTTATTAGTTTTGTTTGTTAACAATAAACATAGAATTGTGTTTGAAATTGTAAGTTGTAACAATGGTTTAATTATCATTGCATTATTTAATCTGTTGAAACTTAATTGTAAATCAATTACAACAAATGTAAGTAAATATTGCGTTAATATGAATTAAGATGAAAATTGTAGAATATTGATGTAATAAATGGAAAACCAATGTTAACTATGTCCATAAAGTAATGATTGATTGAATAAAAAGATTAAAATCAAAATGAATCAATTTATTGGGTTTTAAATTATAATTAATGAGTTTATTACAATTGGAATTGGAACGTTGTAATTAGCGCAATATTAATAGTTGAATTTGACATGGAAAATTTGTTTTAAAAGATTATAATTGCTTGTTAATCAAAAGTGATAAAAATTTGTTAGTTATAAAATTTGAATTTGAAATGTGATAAATTTAATTTAATAATAATTTATTTAATTAACGTGAAAATAGCCATTTTGGCCACTGTCTCGGATTTTGATGAAACTAGTTTCATCGGACCCGTAACAGTGAATTATTGTAGGATTTCAAGTTTCATAGTGATCGGACTTGTCGTTTGATCGTGCAGGCTCGAAACGAGTAGAAATAAATTTAATGAAATAAATTTAAATAAGCTGATTTTAAAAGATAACTTCTGTATACAATGGAATTAGGACTTGAAACTTATTCCATTGAGTTTAAAAATATCAAAAACCTATATTTTGATATATTGGATGACCTATTTTTGTTTCGGGAACGAAACGGGCTTTTCGGGTCGTTGTTATCGTTTCGATCCAACCCTGCCTAAATATAGGCTGTTATAAACTCTAGTTGTTTCACATTTTATTTTTTCTGTACATACATCTTCTGTAACGACCCTGAATTTTGAACAATTTAAATTGAAAATATTTAATTAATTTTAAATATTTGAACGATGATTTGACTTGAATTTCAAATTATCAGAATGAATTGACGATTTAATTTTTGAATTTAATCTATTGAAAGTTGAATAAAATTTGAAGCTTCAATTTTAAGCCGGTTAAAAATAATTTAAAGGCTTAGAAAATTCATATTGATAATACTGAAGATAATAGAAGCTTCAGAATTGAATTTGAAAGCGATTTGTTCAGTTTTGAAATTGTATCGTTTAAATTGAATTTAAAAATAGTCTTCCGAGGCACAGTCTCGGAATTTGACGAAACCAGTTTCATTGGGTCCGTAATATTGAAT
Organism: Allium fistulosum; assembly: GCA_030737815.1. Lineage (NCBI taxonomy): Eukaryota > Viridiplantae > Streptophyta > Magnoliopsida > Asparagales > Amaryllidaceae > Allium > Allium fistulosum. The sequence continues at coordinate 316,770,556 of CM060904.1, forward strand.
TATTACCGGATTTCAATTTTCGTATTTATCGGAATTGTTTTATGAACATACGGCGTATAAACGCGTATAAAATTTAATTGAATTCAATTTGAATTTCTGTAACAACTGGGGTTTTGCCCAAAATTATAATCATCAATAAACGATTAAAGTTGACAGATATTTGCTGTTTATTGTTGAAATTTTTATAACGATAAAATCTTCGTCAATTAACGATTTAATATCGAATTGTTAATTTCTGTTAGAATTTGGAATTTGTAAATCGATTGAAATTCTTTTATTTAAATTTTTATTTGTACGAATGAATATATATATATATATAGTTTAGATTTTAACAACAAAATTAAACAAAAACAAAATTTGATTTAAAAAGAAAATAAAATAAAAACCATACCCTATACCATACCCATACCCCTTTTCTCTGCATAAACCACGACATCCCCATCCCCTCTCATTCAAACCCTATAACCAAAAATATCGAAGACGAAAAAAAATAAAATAATGGCGGCCTCGTTTCTCGTTCTCCCTCGTTCATCCAAATTTAGGGCCTCGAGACCTTTGTATTGGCGTCGCTGGAAAGGGCTTCTTCGCGTTCGTCTTCCTCTTCGTTCGTCCCCCGTTCTTCAATCCAAATTAGGGCTTCAATTTTTCTTCGATCGCGGCTCCTTCAATCTGCAGCTGCCCCAATCCGATAGCGAAGGTGAGTAATTTATGTTACTCACATCTGATTCGAACAGTTCGAATTCGTTTGCTTGTTTGTTTTCATGGTCTTTGGTTTCGATGTTGATTTAGAACTATTCGATTTTTTTTTTCTGTCATCTCTGTTTCGATTTTGGATTTTTCTCTGATTTTCATTGGGCTTCGTCTCAACCATTTGTTGTTTCGGTGTTGATGTTTTTGGTGAGATTTTGAATTGTTTCGATATCGACTTCTTACTGATTAAGTTACAGTCAGTATAAATCTGACACCGGATACTCTTGGTGTCGATTTGTGACTCAGTTACATTTTTTGGTTACCACGGTCTCGAATTCATTTAGTTGAGTTAATTTTGATATTGGAGATTTATTTCTGATTTTTCCACTTACTCGAATACCATAGTTTAGTTCCACCTTACTTCGTTGAATCTACACTATTAAGTGGCGGTGAGCAAACCCACTTATCTACTCTGTACCTTGATATTCTGTGCCTGTATGTTGTTTAAAAATGAAGTTTTGAATGGGCATGCCTGTATATGCTCTTGATCGCTGTTTACAGACATGGGATAAGTTTTAAAAAAAAACAACCTCCTTTAAGTTTTGATGTTTGAACAATTTATGTTTGAATTTGCAAGATCCAAGTTTTAAGAACACTATGAGCAAACTATCCTTTTTGAATCTAAAACTGCTATGGTACCTTGATGATATTAAAGTTAGTTGTTTGAGTGTTAATATGCAGGCATGTCTTTTGCACTGTTACATTGTACAGTCGGTATTAGTTGGTTTCATTTGCATATGTTGTTATTCCGAGTTTCACTGCATTAGTATATGTGTTTGTTTGTTACACTATTTACATTGGCCCAGTTTTTTTAGCATGAAGTCATAGTTGCATTTTGGCCTCTATACGTATGTCTGCAGTCACGTATGTATATACATAATTGATATGTATATATGTATGTTCGAATTGCATTTTATTTTCTCTGGAAATGATTGACTTGGTCATGTATTTTTATCTTGGTCGAGCTCACCGTATGATTTTATTTGAAAACTGCAAGCATGATTTTGGAAAGAAAAAAAAACAGTACATTTTATTTGTTGCATTTAGTCGATCCATTGCAGATAAACTTGAGCATTCTTGTAGTCTTCACTGCAACCTTTGGTTGCATATTTAATATGCAGATGCACTTGATAATTTTTTCTCGGTTAAGATAAATTAAATTTTGGAAACTGCTGTTGTTTAAAAATATTTCGAATGTTGGTTGCACTATCCAGTTTCACTCAGTTGTTACCGTTGCCTTGAACTGTTGCCACCACATTCATGTGCATTTTCTATTCAGGTTGCAATCTTTAGTTCCATGCCTTTTGGTCTGCATCATTGTTTCACCTGTTGCACTGTTGTCGACACTGGGTTGCATACCTCATTGCATTCACTCCAAGTAAATTAATTCTCTTGACAATATACATTTGTAGTTGTTTCACCTGTTGGACTTCATTGTGGTTTCATGTCTGTAGTTGCATTCCATTTGTGTTGTTGTCACATTTGGCTGGTAGTTGATTCATCTGGCCTGTCTGCATTGCCCTACTTCATTTTGTATTGTTGCATATATTCTTTGGTATAGCAGTCTTCACTATCGCATTATGTTTTAGCTTTTGTACTTTGAGGTTGTAGTCTGCACATCTGTTGCATTTGGTATACTACTGAACTGTATACATTGCTTGACTCATGGTTGATTTGTTTTGCATCCATATACTTGAGTCTTTGCCTTTTGTGTCTGCACTTGTATCTATTGTATTCTTGTAGCTGTTGTGTTCACCTGATCACTTCCAGTTGTACTGCTATTTGAATTGCAGTGCTTCATGTTGTAGCTTCACTTGTATCTCTTGTGATATCTGTTGAGTCTGTTTTGTTATCCAGTTGCACTGACACTTGTGATATTTGTATCAACTCGAATTGTTTACTTGATCCACTTGAGCATTTTTTTCATCTGGTTCTTGTTGCACTTCACCTGCTATGTCCTTGTTCATGATTTAGTGTACGTGAATGTCTACTGTCTCATTTCTAGTTTGCATTGCCTTTGTGATCTTCACTTAGGTGTAGTCTGCACTTTGATAATCATGTAGCCAGGCATGTGTATAGATATGTACATATTCTATATTACTTCGGCATTAAATCAGATTTTGAGCCTGGTCCTTGATGATGTTTGACTACTTGTTGCATCGAGAGTACATCTGAAATTTTGGCGAGGCAGTGCACGCGTGCGTGCACTGCAGCCACCCAGAAATCGACAGTTTCGAATTGATATTTCTTTTGTGTCGTGATGCATTGATCTTTTATGCCGTACTGGCGAGGCCGTACACGCGTGCGTGTACGGCAGCCAATCGAACTCTGATGGTTTTAAAGTGACAACTTCAATTGTTTTAAATTGATTTAGTCAATTTGATAAATTGTTCATCTATCTCTGTTGATGATTTAAATCTGCTGATTTGTTGTTAACACTGTTTAGTGTTAAAATTTTCGTTATCCGATTTCTTTGTTAAAAGGTTCGGATAGACGGGAATTATTGTGACTGTCGTCTATTTAAATTATTACTGCCTCTATGCACTAATAAACTGGTTTGAATTAGACTGACCTGTGTATTATTTTCTTTTGAATATAATACTCGGGTCAGACCGAGTATTTTTACAGCTTGAAGATTTTCGAGCAGCGAAGTTAGAGAGAGAGTAAAGAATCATTTATTTCAGGAGAAAATTGTATTTTTAGAAATTCCGCTGTATCAGTATTAAATTGTATAAACTCTGATGTATATAAAAAGATTTATAGTAAATGAAATAAATTCTCATTTGTTTTAATTCATTGTTATTATTCTGTGTTTCTGTGGCTGATTCTGTTTAAACGTTATAAACTAAATAACAATTCGTCTTTTTGAACGTTTCTAGTTGGTTTAATTACCGACTGGAGGCGGTCAAAAGGGGGAATGTTACATCTTCTTCCTCCTTCTCAAACATTAGAACATCAAACCTAATTCCAAAACCTAACATCAAAAAAAAAATGTTGTCTCCATGTTTACTTTGACTCAGGAAGAGGTTCGCTTCGGGTTCCAAAGGCGAAAACCTTGCAGCGACTTTGGGTCAGAGAGAGTTCCATACCAAACAAGGCGGATCCGGTCGCGATTCAAGTACCAGAGGTGAAAACACTACAGCAACTTCGAGTCAAGAGCCAAATGACTCGGGTCTTCGGTCATTTTGGCAAAAACTCAGAGCAAGCACCGGGTAATTGAGGCGGCGACCCGAAGTAAGACCCGAAGTCGAAATTTTCCAATCTTCTAACGTTAATAACTTTTGCATACGAGCTCGGATTCACGTGTGGTTTTCTCCATTGCGATTGTATCGAAATTCTAAACATTTTGGAACTAGTTTGGCAACATTCTGAGACTGTTAAATTTTTGAGCTAATTTTGGATTTTAAATCGTCGACAAATCGAAGGTGAGTATTTTAACCCACTCACAACTACTAAATTATCTTATGTTAGTTAAATTGAATTTATGATGTGATTAGAAATTGATTAGTTGATGTTTGGTATATTTAAATTGTCATTCTAGTTAAATCTGACTTTTATTGAATTTAATCGCCATTTAATTTAATATTGAATTTCAAATTGCCTGTTAATATCTATTATTGATAATCGGTCAATTGTTGTTATCTATTTGTTGATTTGAATGATGATTGTGATGGATGTTTGATTGTTCATATTGGATGACTAGATGTTATATTTATATTGTTATAACACTGCAAGTTCCCGTAAATTCCCTATGGGTTGAAATGATACATACCCGAACGATATATAGATAAGGAAAAATCGTTGTGGGTTGAAATGATAAACCCAAGCGATTTTATGGATTTTGAATTTTATTTGGGGTTGCGGGTTGAAATGATATATATCCGTAAATATAAAATATTTGCGGATTGAAATGATAAATATCCGTATCACATGACCATATGGTAAAAAATTATATACGAACAACGGATTGGTTAAATTAAATGATTTTAAAACCTTAAATTTTTGAATCCAGTTAAATGATATTTTGAAATAAAAATTTGGATTTATATAAACTGAATTATTTTTGAAAATCCAAGCTTTAATGTTGAAATTGGAATTGGTTTAAATGAATTGTTTAAAGAATTTAAATTGAAATTTTGAAGTTGGATTTGAAGTATAAATGAAATTTATCGAAATTGAATTATTGAAATATTGGAATATTTAAGCTTTGAAATATACTAAATTGGAAATAGTTTGGATTTATTGTTCGAACATGGTTTTGAAATCGATATTGATTAAATGGTTTTAAATGAGAATTTGAATTGAAAGACAAATTTAGTTGTTGATTTGAAAGCTGGACATGGTCCAGATGTGTTGAAATGAAAGAAATAATATAATTTGATATTAATTTCAAATTTATTATTTTAATATAAACTGTTTTAAAATATATTATTTTAAATCCTGATTATTAAGATTTTCAAACTATTAAACTAATTTAATCTATTTTAAACTATTTTAATCATTTTAAACTATTTAAACTTATTTTAATCTATTTTATCTATTTAATCCAATTTAATCTATTTTAACATATTTTAAACTAAATAACCCATTTTAATCTAATTTAAATCTATTTAGTCTATTTTAAATCATTTTAAATCTAGTTTAATCTATTTTAAATCTATTCAAACTATTTAAATTATTTTAAACTTTTTTAACTATTTAAACTATTTTAATCTATTTTAAATCATTTAAACTATTTTATAGAATTTTAACTATTTTGAACTATTATTAAAACTATCGAAACTATTTATGACTATCTAAACTATTTTTCTAAAATTTCAGTCCGTGTAAAGTTGAAGTATTTATATTTAAATCCTTGATGATGATATAACCTAAGTTGGGATTTGAAATTAATACCTTTTTGCGAAATGACATTTGAATAAATATAATGATTTGCGAATGAGGATTTAATTAATCTATCTTATTGATACTTTCAAAAGTGAATATGATTTTGAAAGTGAATTAATGGTAAGGGTCCATTTAACCCCATCGGCTTTGCCAAAAAGATTTTGAAAGTGAATATGATTTCGAAAGCGATATTGTAACGACCTCGGAATTTATATAAATTTAAATTGATAATCAATTCAATTTTTGAATAGAAAATTGTGAAATTTATTGATAAATCGATTCGAGTTGCCCAGAAACCAAATAAAAATATATTAAAATCATTTTAAATTTAGAAATTGTATATATATGTGAATATATATGTATATGTGCATATATGGGTAGATTTGAATTTATATATTTATATATATATATATATTGGATTTGACTTTAAAATTTAAGTAAATGGTTTAAAGATAATTTGAAATTATAATATAAGTAGGAAAGTAAATAAATAATAATAATAGATAAGTAAATTAAATGTTGGATAGTTAAACTTCAAAAGGAAATTGAAATATATATATATAATATAACTTATATAGTTTGTAAAATAGAAAGTAAACATATTAGATAAAATTCTAACAACATATTAACAATAGAATTTAATTTATATTCCTAAATAATAAGACTAAAGAAGAAAAATAAAATATAACATAACTAAATATACGTATGTAAACAAAGTATAAGTCAAAAAGGAAAAGAAACAAACATATATACATAGTTAAGTATGTACCCATGAAAACAAAGACAACATTATATATATGCAAGTATGAAACCAGATTTGAAGATAAATGATAATCAATGCAAATATCTTTGGCCACCACAACATCTGCTCAGCCACAAAAGTAGGAAAGAAAATATAGTATTGTACAAGCTAATTAATGAAGCCACACAACTTTCTTCAACTTGTACAGCCGAAATGCAATGTATAAAATAAGGTAATATGGTACAACTAATTAATGCAAGAAATCTTTAGCCCCAAAGCAACAAAATCTATCAGCCAACAATAGAAGAAGATCCCTGCTAAGAAAGTGTACAAACAATTAATTCTTTTATCACCTTAAACAAGCATATGAAGCAAAGCCTGCATATTTTTATATATACGTATATCATCTCCATTTCGTTCACCATTACGACTGAGAAGAATCTAAAGCAAATAAAATAAGGTAAGTTGTACAACCAATTTAATGTAGCCACCAAGTGATTGTCTCAGCCTCCAAAATGAGAAAAATATCACTGATAAAATTGTACAAAACATAATATCACCTTGTATAAAAAAATACATATCACCTGTACAAATATTATCTCCATCCTGTAACTTCACTTTCCATATATCAATCTTCATTTCATTCTCGTTCCATTCTAGCTGAGAAAACTGATGTTAACATCATCTTTAAACTAAAACAAAATTTCAACTAACACAACAATTCAAACCAGAAGATCAAGTGAAGCTTCAACTTGCAATTTCAAAACCTGGTTCATCATCAAGCTCTGTTCTTTTTTTTTCCGGAAACAATACTGTGAGTAAACTTCACCTTAAAAGCTATATCTTCTTTAGATTTCTGTTGCATATGATAATCACAGTAGTAATGGTTATGAAATATTTTGCATATATATAAAAATGTGTTATGCCTGAAATATATATGCTTCTGTATGACTGTGTATAGATGTACATGCCTTTGCTTTGTTCAAAAGACCATAAACTCATTCGAAATTCGATTCCTCTTTACATAAACTATTATAGATTGTGATGTTTAAAGAATTTATGTTTGGAATAACTTGATTTTATGTTTAAAAAAATGTTTTAAGTATAAACAGCAAGTAGTTTTACTGGGAGGAGAAAATTTCAGTAAAAGCAAATTAAAGTCAGAAAATCAATCATTTAAATTTCGTGTTTTGAAGTCATAATTCGATTTGCATTTGAAAATCATGATTTTTGATATAGGTTTCATAATTTTTAGTATTTTGGTTGTCTATAAGTAACGAGTTGAATGTTATTGGGGTTTTCATCGATTACTGATGACCGGAGGGGAGATGGGCATCGGGATTGTGGCTAGAGGAAGGTTGTATGTCGGGGGTCATGAGAAAAATGGAGATGCATTTTTCTGATCGCCGTAGCGGCGAGGTGAAGGAGATATAGGGTTTAAGTTGGGTTTTGGGTCGTGGATGGTTTCGAAGCAATTGTGGCGTCGACATTGCGTCGAGTTGAATCGGAGTTGTGGGGAAATGAAGATGGAGAGCAGGCGAAGATTCAGGAGAAGGGCCGGAGTCTCCGATGATCGGAAATGATGAAGCAAGGTTGATCTTGGGGACGAAATTTGGAGACTGCTGTTGTTCTTTGGGTCGATTTTGAATTGGTGAATGGTTCATCGACCTGGGTGGTCAGGTCAACTCAGGGGCGAATCGTCGACATGCGGATAGTCAGAGCAGTGGTCGGAGGTGACCTGGTTGCGTGTACACGTTCACGTGCGGTGTTAGGAAAAGGGATTTGGTTGGCAATGAAGGGGTGGCTCGGGTTTTTCCTCGATTTGTTCGCGTACGTCTCAAAGCGATTGAGGAGGGATGCGCTGAGTTTTGTTGGGAAGAGTACTTTTTGACTCGGGTAGCACTGATTTTTCAATTGTAGAAGAAGAGTTGCCAGGCTTGGAGTTTTAAAGTAAAACAAGATTTGAAAAGGGAATCAAGTTTAAGTTAAGCAAAATAAAGTTTTGTATAAACATCAAGTGACTTGTAGAAAGGAAAGTTCTTTTAAACCAATGAAATTCAAAATTTGGTTGGTGCTTAATTTTTATTTTTTTTGAGATCATGGGGAACCTTAAGATCATGATATTCATTGATACTCACTTAAGTAAACCCCACGCCGTGTGTCTACCTCACTTTTATTTAGTTGTCGCACACGGATGCTTAACGTTGAAACTCCCACTGATGGTTTGGCGCTGGGATTCGAACCTGCTCGGACACAGTCCTTTGGTTCCCATCTCCCAGCTCCCAAACCAACCGAGCTACGAACGGCGGGTGGTTGGTGCTTAATTTAATATATTTCAAAATTTAAATGAAATTAATTAAGGGTAATTTATTTAAAAGTGAATTAATTAAAGGTTAATTAATTTGTGAATAAAAGATAATTACTTTTATTGGTGGTTAATTAATTATGTAATTAACTTAAGGTTAATTAATTAATATAATTAGTTAAGGATAATTAATTAAAGACTAATTAAATAATTAAAGGTTAATTACTTAATTATTAAAGGTTGATGAATTATAAGTAAATGCTAATTAATTTATTATTAATAGTTAATTAATAAATGATTAAAGAATAATTAATCAAAATGATTTGTAATTAATTAATATTAATTAATCTGGATTAGTAGGTTATTCATAAGTAATTAACCTGATTTAAATTTATCAAATAACTAATTGATCTTACTTATTAATATTTGAATTCTATTGAGTGCTTTCTATTGATTGATATCCCTGATATGTGATTATGATATTGTGTGATGTGAATTGCCTTATGTTGAACTGTGATTGTGATTTGTTTCTGTACATATATGAAAACTCTTTGGCCCGTAAAACGGCACTTGAATTTTGATGCGACAGGGAGTCGGATTCCATTTGGTTATCCGAAACCCACATCGAATTGTAATAGTGAATCTTTGTGACTGATAAATTTATTTTATCTATGAATCTGTGTATGAAAGATGAGCGTTATAGATCATACCACTTTTCGATATTACTGTGCTTAAATCTGTAATGATTGATGATGTTGCACTATTGTGTGAAACCCCTGGACTACACTTTTACACACACAAATATGGATTTCACGTGGAAATCGGTTAAGTCGCAGATGATTTAAAATTAATGTTTTTGAAATTGAAATTTTAATTTCAATTGATTTTGAAATTGGAAATTTGGGTTTAAAGTGAAAAGCTTTTGAAATGGAATTTCAAAGATAAAAGTTATTTTGAATAACTTAATCGAGTTTTGAAAATTTAAATAATTTGATTTAAATTTGAATTCAAGTTTGAAACTGAACTCTATGATTTGAAACTAGGGATTAAAGATGCTGTACAAGTTATATATGGGTTAAACCATTTTAAAGGTATTGATTTGGGAATTTGAATTTAATTCAAGGGTTTTAACTCGTGTAAATATAACTGGATTTTTCTAAAAACGAAACTATTTGTTTTCAAATAGTAAAAGCTTTCACATAAGTAATGAACTTCCAATTTGAGTTGAAAGAATTTCAAGTTTGAAATAGAATTGAAATGTTTTGAAATTTATGAAATGAGTCTTTGATTCAAAGACCGAATGAGTTAATCCAACTTGAAATGGAATTGTTTTAAAAGCTATAAGGTAAATCTTGATTTAAGGATTTAACGAGTTAATCCAATTGAAATGGAAATCGATTTGGAAATCTATGAATGAATCTTTGTGAATGGGGTGAACTTTGTGAATTGAATCTTTTTGTTTAAAAGATTGGAAATGGTAATTTGTTTTAACCATTCGAATGAAAAGTTTTAAGCTTTAAAGCTGTGATTTAACTGAGACCCCAGCATCCATATGATTTTTAATTGCGCTCGTTATTCGGTTTAGCCGGGGAAGGACCTTTGTGTCATATAACCCATTCCGAATAATGATACGTCGAATATGGATTGCATTTGAAGACCGGTGGTGAAGACCGGATATTTTTGAAAATGAAAGGACAACTCGTCGAATGTCTCTGCACCGACTGGTCCCCGGTATAGAGATTTTATCACCCTTTGTGATGGGAAGTCCGGACGTGATTAGAAATTATCCGGATTTGCAAGGGCTTCTTTGGAAGTTCCTTCGGTTCCGTTCGATCCCGGAACGGACTTGTATGGATGTGTGTCTGACGTTACACTTTGAGATGTAAAGCTGGTCTCTATCAAATACATTTCTGTTGGTGGCGGAGAATTTATTCTCTTAGCTTAACACCCTTCTCTGAGACGTACGAGCTCAAAGGTTATGTAGTTGATGGTTACTAGTGATACATTCCCAATTTGGTAATGTGGCATACGAAGTGCTGCTGATCATTTGTTGATCGACGCGTTGCTTTGTGAAAAAGCGTGGCTTTGTGAAAAGCGTGGCTTTGTGAAAAAGCGTGGCTTTGTGAAAAACGTGCCTTTGTGAAAAAGCGTGGCTTTGTGAAAAAGCGTAGCTTTGTGGACGAGACTTTGTCGAGCCTCACAACCCGGTAATGTTTGAAACAAGAATGTTGCGACAAAGGTTTGTAGGGGTAGCGCCCCTAGGGTATGTCATTTCCTTCTGGATAAAAGGTGATATCATGGTATGGAGCCCAGATATTTTACCTATGTTGATGCTGCACAGTTATTATACTTTGTGGTTGTTGCTGTATGATCGAGAGCTCTCGGATAAAGGTCGGCAACGACCGGGGGATGACATGACTCGTGTGTTAGTTACCTAGTTACAGCTTGGTTAAAGCGTGAGGTAGCGTCGGCCTTGTGTTTGCAGAGATCCGGTTAGGTTCTCGGGGCGTCTTTCCAAAGGCGTTTCCATTTCGGTAAGGATGTTCCTTAGCCTGATCATTTGTTGGAAATCCAAAGAAACAATACGCGCCCTGTACGGTTTTAGTTGTATAACCTGCCATGGAATGTGGTGGTAACCTGTTATTGAACATGGTAGCTATAGTAGGCATTCGATGAAATGTTGTATGCTGGCTAAGATTAATATTATATTTTCGAAATGGTTTTCGACACTATGCACTAATGATAATAATATCGAGTGATTTTGCGTAGTAAGCATGTTTGACTATCATAAGAAGAAATCTCCTCCAATTCTGCGTTTGCATTGTGTGTGTGGCGGGAGGTCTTATGGTAGTTTCATTTTCCAAAAACATTGCGGATTTCAATGTTTAAAGTTCTTCTGTTGTTGTTTAAAGATAAACTGCTTTTGTTTGCTCATACCAGTCCCATGACTGACCTGGAGTTTATTGTTTCCTTCCTAAACTCTGGGTGCCCACCATTTTCCACACGGGCAGTCTAGAGTTGGGTTTCTTAGATATTCAGGTTGAGTAGATTATCTGGAGCTAGTCAGTCTTTGGAAGACTGACCTTGTTTTTAGCTAGCTATGGATTGGAGCATTCTATTGGAGACATTCTATCAGCTGCTGGTGTTATCTATTTTCTTTCCGCTGCTATTTCTTGTATCATATCTCTGATGTATATTGATATCTGTTGTATCATTCTGTTGTATCATATTGTATCAGATTTTGTATCTGTCATTGTATCAATGTTATATATATTGATATATTCTATCTCTTCTGCTGTGTTGTTATACTTGATGTTGTTATAAGCTCCGGTGAACCGGATTCGGCGTCTGAATCTGCGACATTTTGAGTACAAGTGAAGTATGGGTGCCGATTTTCGAAGGCCGATTTCAGGGTCATCACATTTGGTATCAGAGCTAAGGTTGAACTTTAGCTCAGGAGTATAACACGTTAAGTAGCTCATTAGAGATAGAGTGAAGTAAACTCTAGAATGAGTAATCCCTAAGATATCTGTTCGAACATCTCAGCAAATTCTCTTACTATCCACTAATAGTGAGTATGAGTGCAAGAAGAGGACGAGATAGGGGATAAGGGAATACGACTATAAATGGTCAATACCCTACAATAGTGGAAATAACTTTCTTATCAATCTCTTTTGATTCGTTTCCAAATTCTTTTCATTTCTTCGTACCAGCTACAAGAAGAAGTTTCGGTGTGATGATGGCCCTACGAACCATTGTAGGAAATTTTTACTTCGTGTCTTCATCGTTTTCTTATCAGTTTTTGATTTAAACTTTAATGAATATGAATTGGAAATTTTAAATTGAGTTAAATTGATTAATAGAATATGAAGCTAAATTTGAATTAAATCAATAAAACGATTTCGTTTGAAACCAAATTTTGAAATTCTATTGTAATTCCTTGTGAATACCAAAGTCCGAAGAGGGACAAATTGGTATGTATTCTGAGATATTCCGACTTTAGTTTGGAATTCATATCTTAAGTTTGAGTAATTATAGGAGATCGAATCTGTCTATCTCTGTGTTGTTTTCGTGCCTCGAATTTCGAGGACGAAATTCTTTTAAGAGGGGAAGTTTGTAACGACCCCGAAATTTATATAAATTTAAATTGATAATTAATTCAATTTTTGAACAGAAAATTGTGAAATTTATTGATAAATCGATTCGAGTTGCCCCGAAACCAAATAAAATTATATTAAAATCATTTTAAATTTAGAAATTTTATATATATGTGAATATATATGTATATGTGCATATATGGGTAGACTTGAATTTATATATATATATATATATATTGGATTTGACTTTAAAATTTAAGTAAATGGTTTAAAGATAATTTGAAATTATAATATAAGTAGGAAAGTAAATAAATAATAATAATAGATAAGTAAATTAAATGTTGGATAGTTAAACTTCAAAAGGAAATTGAAATATATATATATATATAACATAACTTATATAGTTTGTAAAATAGAAAGTAAACATATTAGATAAAATTCTAACAACATATTAACAATAGAATTTCATTTATATTCCTAAATAATAAGACTAAAGAAGAAAAATAAAATATAACATAACTAAATATACGTATGTAAACAAAGTATAAGTCAAAAAGGAAAAGAAACAAACATATATACATAGTTAAGTATGTACCCATGAAAACAAAGACAACATTATATATATGCAAGTATGAAACCAGATTTGAAGATAAATGATAATCAATGCAAATATCTTTGGCCACCACAACATCTGCTCAGCCACAAAAGTAGGAAAGAAAATATAGTATTGTACAAGCTAATTAATGAAGCCACACAACTTTCTTCAACTTGTACAGCCGAAATGCAATGTATAAAATAAGGTAATATGGTACAGCTAATTAATGCAAGAAATCTTTAGCCCCAAAGCAACAAAATCTATCAGCCAACAATAGAAGAAGATCCCTGCTAAGAAAGTGTACAAACAATTAATTCTTTTATCACCTTAAACAAGCATATGAAGCAAAGCCTGCATATTTTTATATATACGTATATCATCTCCATTTCGTTCATCATTACGACTGAGAAGAATCTACAGAAAATAAAATAAGGTAAGTTGTACAACCAATTTAATGCAGCCACCAAGTGATTGTCTCAGCCTCCAAAATGAGAAAAATATCACTGATAAAATTGTACAAAACATAATATCACCTTGTATAAAAAAATACATATCACCTGTACAAATATTATCTCCATCCTGTAACTTCACTTTCCATATATCAATCTTCATTTCATTCTCGTTCCATTCTAGCTGAGAAAACTGAAGTTAACATCATCTTTAAACTAAAACAAAATTTCAACTAAAACAACAATTCAAACCAGAAGATCAAGTGAAGCTTCAACTTGCAATTTCAAAACCTGGTTCATCATCAAGCTCTGTTCTTTTTTTTCCGGAAACAATACTGTGAGTAAACTTCACCTTAAAAGCTATATCTTCTTTAGATTTCTGTTGCATATGATAATCACAGTAGTAATGGTTATGAAATATTTTGCATATATATATAAATGTGTTATGCCTGAAATATATATGCTTCTGTATGACTGTGTATAGATGTACATGCCTCTGCTTTGTTCAAAAGACCATAAACTCATTCGAAATTCGATTCCACTTTACATAAACTATTATAGATCGTGATGTTTAAAGAATTTATGTTTGGAATAACTTTATTTTATGTTTAAAAAAATGTTTTTAAGTATAAACAGCAAGTAGTTTTACTGGGAGGAGAAAATTTCAGTAAAAGCAAATTAAAGTCAGAAAATCAATCATTTAAATTTCGTGTTTTGAAGTCATAATTCGATTTGCATTTGAAAATCATGATTTTTGATATAGGTTTCATAATTTTTAGTATTTTGGCTGTCTATAAGTAACGAGTTGAACGTTATTGGGGTTTTCATCGATTACTGATGACCGGAGGGGAGATGGGCATCGGGATTGTGGCTAGAGGAAGGTTATATGTCGGGGGTCACGAGAAAAATGGAGACGCATTTTTCTGATCGCCGTAGCGGCGAGGTGAAGGAGATATAGGGTTTAAGTTGGGTTTTGGGTCGTGGATGGTTTCGAAGCAATTGTGGCATCGGCATTGCGTCGAGTTGAATCGGAGTTGTGGGGAAAGGAAGATGGAGAGCAGGCGAAGATTCAGGAGAAGGGCCGGAGTCTCCGATGATCGAAAATGATGAAGCAAGGTGGATCTTGGGGACGGAATTTGGAGACTGCTGTTGTTCTTTGGGTCGATTTTGAATTGGTGAATGGTTCATCGACCTGGGTGGTCAGGTCGACTTAGGGGCGAATCGTCGACATGCGGATAGTCGGAGCAGTGGTCGGAGGTGATCTGGTTGCGTGTACACGTGCACGTGTACGTTCTGGTGTTAGGAAAAGGGATTTGGTTGGCAACGAAGGGGTGGCTCGGGTTTTTCCTCGATTTGTTCGCGTACGTCTCGAAGCGATTGAGGGGGGATGCGCTGGGTTTTGTTGGGAAGAGAACTTTTTGACTCGGGTAGCACTGATTTTCAATTGTAGAAGAAGAGTTGCCAGGCTTGAAGTTTTAAAGTAAAATAAGATTTGAAAAGGGAATCAAGTTTAAGTTAAGCAAAATAAAGTTTTGTATAAACATCAAGTGACTTGTAGAAAGGAAAGTTCTTTTAAACCAATGAAATTCAAAATTTGGTTGGTGCTTAATTTAATATATTTTCAAATTTAAATGAAATTACTTAAGGGTAATTTATTTAAAAGTGAATTAATTAAAGGTTAATTAATTTGTGAATAAAAGATAATTACTTTTATTGGTGGTTAATTAATTATGTAATTAACTTAAGGTTAATTAATTAATATAATTAATTAAGGATAATTTATTAAAGACTAATTAAATAATTAAAGGTTAATTACTTAATAATTAAAGGTTGATGAATTATAAGTAAATGCTAATTAATTTATTATTAATGGTTAATTAATAAATGATTAAAGAATAATTAATCAAAATGATTTGTAATTAATTAATATTAATTAACCTGGATTAGTAGGTTATTCATAAGTAATTAATCTGATTTAAATTTATCAGATAACTAATTGATCTTACTTATGAATATTTGAATTCTATTGAGTGCTTTCTATTGATTGATATCCCTGATATGTGATTATGATACTGTGTGATGTGAATTGCCTTATGTTGAACTGTGATTGTGATTTGTTTTTGTACATATATGAAAACCCTTTGGCCCGTAAAACGGCACTTGAATTTCGATGCGACAGGGAGTCGGATTCCATTTGGTTATCCGAAACCCACATCGAATTGTAATAGTGAATCTTTGTGACTGATAAATTTATTTTATCTATGAATCTGTGTATGAAAGATGAGCGTTATAGATCATACCGCTTTACGATATTACTGTGCTTAAATCTGTATGATTTATGATGTTGCACTATTGTGTGAAACCCCTGGACTACACTTTTACACACAAATATGGATTTCACGTGGAAACCGGTTAAGTCACAGATGATTTAAAATTAATGTTTTTGAAATTGAAATTTCAATTTCAATTGATTTTGAAATTGGAAATTTGGGTTTAAAGTGAAAAGCTTTTGAAATGGAATTTCAAAGATAAAAGTTATTTTGAATAACTTAATCGAGTTTTGAAAATTTAAATAATTTGATTTAAATTTGAATTCAGGTTTGAAACTGAACTCTATGATTTGAAACTAGGGATTAAAGATGATGTACAAGTTATATATGGGTTAAACCATTTTAAAGGTATTGATTTGGGAATTTGAATTTAATTCAAGGGTTTTAACTCGTGTAAATATAACTGGATTTTTCTAAAAACGAAACTATTTGTTTTCAAATAGTAAAAGCTTTCACATAAGTAATGAACTTCCAATTTGAGTTGAAAGAATTTCAAGTTTGAAATAGAATTGAAATGTTTTGAAATTTATGAAATGAGTCTTTGATTCAAAGACCGAACGAGTTAATCCAACTTGAAATGGAATTGTTTTAAAAGCTATAAGGTAAATCTTGATTTAAGGATTTAACGAGTTAATCCAATTGAAATGGAAATCGATTTGGAAATCTATGAATGAATCTTTGTGAATGGGGTGAACTTTGTGAATTGAATCTTTTTGTTTAAAAGATTGGAAATGGTAATTTGTTTTAATCATTCGAATGAAAAGTTTTAAGCTTTAAAGCTGTGATTTAACTGAGACCCCAGTATCCATATGATTTTTAATTGCGCTCGTTATTCGATTTAGCCGGGGAAGGACCTTTGTGTCATATAACCCATTCCGAATAATGATACGTCGAATATGGATTGCATTTGAAGACCGATGGTTAAGACCGAATATTTTTGAAAATGAAAGGAAAACTCGTCGAATGTCTCTGCACCGACTGGTCCCCGGCATAGAGATTTTATCACCCTTTGTGATGGGAAGTCCGGACGTGATTAGAAATTATCCGGATTTGCAAGGGCTTCTTTGGAAGTGCCTTCGGTTCCGTTCGATCCCGGAATGGACTTGTATGGATGTGTGTCTGACGTTACACTTTGAGATGTAAAGCTGGTACCTATCAAATACATTTCTGTTGGTGGTGGAGAATTTATTCTATTAGCTTAACACCCTTCTCTAAGACGTACGAGCTCAGAGGTTATGTAGTTGATGGTTACTAGTGATACATTCTTAATTTGGTAATGTGGCATACGAAGTGCTGCTGATCATTTGTTGATCGACGCGTTGCTTTATGAAAAAGCATGGCTTTGTGAAAAAGCGTGGCTTTGTGAAAAACGTGGCTTTGTGAAAAAGCGTGGCTTATTGAAAAAGCGTAGCTTTGTGGACGAGACTTCGTCGAGCCTCACAACCCGGTAATGGTCGAAACAGGAATGTTGCGACAAAGGTTTGTAGGGGTAGCGCCCCTAGGGTATGTCATTTCCTTCTGGATAAAAGGTGATATCATGGTATGGAGCCCAGATATTTTACCTATGTTATTGCTGCACAGTTATTATACTTTGTGGTTGTTGCTGTATGATCGAGAGCTCTCGGATAAAGGTTGGTAACGACCGGGGTATGACATGAATCGTGTGTTAGTTACCTAGTTACAGCTTGGTTAAAGCGTGAGGTAGCGTCGGCCTTGTGTTTGCAGAGATCCGGTTAGGTTCTCGGGGCGTCTTTCCAGAGGCGTTTCCATTTCGGTAAGGAAGTTCCTTAGCCTGATCATTTGTTGGAAATCCAAAGAAACAATACGCGCCCTGTACGGTTTTAGTTGTATAACCTGCCATGGAATGTGGTGGTAACCTGTTATTGAACATGGTAGCTATAGTAGGCATTCGATGAAATGTAGTATGCTGGCTAAGATTAATATTATATTTTCGAAATGGTTTTCGACACTATGCACTAATGATAATAATATCGAGTGATTTTGCGTAGTAAGCATGTTTGACTATCATAAGAAGAAATCTCCTCTAATTCTGCGTTTGCATTGTGTGTGTGGCGGGAGGTCTTATGGTAGTTTCATTTTCCAAAAACATTGCGGATTTCAATGTTTAAAATTCTTCTGTTGTTGTTTAAAGATAAACTGCTTTTGTTTGCTCATACCAGTCCCATGACCGACCTGGAGTTTATTGTTCCCTTCCTAAACTCTGGGTGCCCACCATTTTCCACACGGGCAGTCTAGAGTTGGGTTTCTTAGATATTCAGGTTGAGTAGATTATCTGGAGCTAGTCAGTCTTTGGAAGACTGACCTTGTTTTTAGCTAGCTATGGATTAGAGCATTCTATTGGAGACATTCTATCAGCTGCTGGTGTTATCTATTTTCTTTCCGCTGCTATTTCTTGTATCATATCTCTGATGTATATTGATATCTGTTGTATCATTCTGTTGTATCATATTGTATCAGATTTTGTATCTGTCATTGTATCAATGTTATATATATCGGTATATTCTATCTCTTCTGCTGTGTTGTTATACTTGATGTTGTTATAAGCTCCGGTGAACCAGATTCGGTGTTTGAATCTACGGCATTTTGAGTACAAGTGAAGTATGGGTGCCGATTTTCGAAGGCCGATTTCAGGGTCATCACATTTGGTATCAGAGCTAAGGTTGAACTTTAGCTCAGGAGTATAACACGTTAAGTAGCTCATTAGAGATAGAGTGAAGTAAACTCTAGAATGAGTAATCCCTAAGATATCTGTTCGAACATCTCAGCAAATTCTCTTACTACCCACTTATAGTGAGTATGAGTGGAAGAAGAGGACGAGATAGGGGACAAGGGAATACGACTATAAATGGTCAATACCCTACAATAGTGGAAATAACTTTCTTATCAATCTCTTTTGATTCGTTTCCAAATTCTTTTCATTTCTTCGTACCAGCTACAAGAAGAAGTTTCGGTGTGATGATGGCCCTACGAACCGTTGTAGGAAATTTTTACTTCGTGTCTTCATCGTTTTCTTATCAGTTTTTGATTTAAACTTTAATGAATATGAATTGGAAATTTTAAATTGAGTTAAATTGATTAATAGAATATGAAGCTAAATTTGAATTAAATCAATAAAACGATTTCGTTTGAAACCAAATTTTGAAATTCTATTGTAATTTCTTGTGAATACCAAAGTCCGAAGAGGGACAAATTGGTATGTATTCTGAGATATTCCGACTTTAGTTTGGAATTCATATCTTAAGTTTGAGTAATTATAGGAGATCAAATCTGTCTATCTCTGTGTGGTTTTCGTGCCTGCGAATTTCGAGGACGAAATTCTTTTAAGAGGGGAAGTTTGTAACGACCCCGAAATTTATATAAATTTAAATTGATAATTAATTCAATTTTTGAATAGAAAATTGTGAAATTTATTGATAAATCGATTCGAGTTGCCCCGAAACCAAATAAAATTATATTAAAATCATTTTAAATTTAGAAATTGTATATATATGTGAATATATATGTATATGTGCGTATATGGGTAGATTTGAATTTATATATATATATATATTGGATTTGACTTTAAAATTTAAGTAAATGGTTTAAAGATAATTTGAAATTATAATATAAGTAGGAAAGTAAATAAATAATAATAATAGATAAGTAAATTAAATGTTGGATAGTTAAACTTCAAAAGGAAATTGAAATATATATATAACATAACTTATATAGTTTGTAAACTAGAAAGTAAACATATTAGATAAAATTCTAACAACATATTAACAATAGAATTTCATTTATATTCCTAAATAATAAGACTAAAGAAGAAAAATAAAATATAACATAACTAAATATACGTATGTAAACAAAGTATAAGTCAAAAAGGAAAAGAAACAAACATATATACATAGTTAAGTATGTACCCATGAAAACAAAGACAACATTATATATATGCAAGTATGAAACCAGATTTGAAGATAAATGATAATCAATGCAAATATCTTTGGCCACCACAACATCTGCTCAGCCACAAAAGTAGGAAAGAAAATATAGTATTGTACAAGCTAATTAATGAAGCCACACAACTTTCTTCAACTTGTACAGCCGAAATGCAATGTATAAAATAAGGTAATATGGTACAGCTAATTAATGCAAGAAATCTTTAGCCCCAAAGCAACAAAATCTATCAGCCAACAATAGAAGAAGATCCCTGCTAAGAAAGTGTACAAACAATTAATTCTTTTATCACCTTAAACAAGCATATGAAGCAAAGCCTGCATATTTTTATATATACGTATATCATCTCCATTTCGTTCACCATTACGACTGAGAAGAATCTAAAGCAAATAAAATAAGGTAAGTTGTACAACCAATTTAATGCAGCCACCAAGTGATTGTCTCAGCCTCCAAAATGAGAAAAATTTCACTGATAAAATTGTACAAAACATAATATCACCTTGTATAAAAAAATACATATCACCTGTACAATCATTATCTCCATCCTGTAACTTCACTTTCCATATATCAATCTTCATTTCATTCTCGTTCCATTCTAACTAAGAAAACTGAAGTTAACATCATCTTTAAACTAAAACAAAATTTCAACTAAAACAACAATTCAAACCAGAAGATCAAGTGAAGCTTCAACTTGCAATTTCAAAACCTGGTTCATCGTCAAGCTCTATTCTTTTTTTCTTCTGGAAACAATACTGTGAGTAAACTTCACCTTAAAAGCTTTATCTTCTTTAGATTTCTGTTGCATATGATAATCACAGTAGTAATGGTTATGAAATATTTTGCATATATATATAAATGTGTTATGCCTGAAATATATATGCTTCTGTATGACTGTGTATAGATGTACATGCCTCTGCTTTGTTCAAAAGACCATAAACTCATTCGAAATTCGATTCCACTTTACATAAACTATTATAGATCATAATGTCTAAATAATTTATGTTTACAATAACTTGATTTTATGTTTAATAAAATGTTTTTAAGTATAAACAACAAGTAGTTTTACTGGGAGGAGAAAATTTCAGTAAAAGCAAATTAAAGTCAGAAAATCAATCATTTAAATTTCGTGTTTTGAAGTCATAATTCGATTTGCATTTGAAAATCATGATTTTTGATATAGGGTTCATAATTTTTAGTATTTTGGTTGTCTATAAGTAACGAGTTGAACGTTATTGGGGTTTTCATCGATTACAGACGACCGGAGGGGAGATGGGCATCAGGATTGTGGCTAGAGGAAGGTTATATTTCGGGGGTCACGAGAAAAATGGAGACGCATTTTTCTGATCGCCGTAGCGGCGAGGTGAAGGAGATATAGGGTTTAAGTTGGGTTTTGGGTCGTGGATGGTTTCGAAGCAATTGTGGCATCGGCATTGCGTCGAGTTGAATCGGAGTTGTGGGGAAAGGAAGATGGAGAGCAGGCGAAGATTCAGGAGAAGGGCCGGAGTCTCCGACGATCGGAAATGATGAAGCAAGGTGGATCTTGGGGACGGAATTTGGAGACTGCTGTTGTTCTTTGGGTCGATTTTGAATTGGTGAATGGTTCATCGACCTGGGTGGTCAGGTCGACTCTGGGGCGAATCGTCGACATGCGGATAGTCGGAGCAGTGGTCGGAGGTGATCTGGTTGCGTGTACACGTGCACGTGTACGTTCTGGTGTTAGGAAAAGGGATTTGGTTGGCAACGAAGGGGTGGCTCGGGTTTTTCCTCGATTTGTTCGCGTACGTCTCGAAGCGATTGAGGGGGGATGCGCTGAGTTTTGTTGGGAAGAGTACTTTTTGACTCGGGTAGCACTGATTTTTCAATTGTAGAACAAGAGTTGCCAGGCTTGAAGTTTTAAAGTGTAACAACCCGTATATTTGGACCATTTAAATTGACAATAATCCACACATGTCAACTTAAATAATACAAAACACGAATCATTATAGGATTATAAATACATAAATGTGAGAATCAATACAACATCACAGACACAGAACAGTCACAGAATAATGCAGCGGAAAATACATCGTCATAATAGCAGTTCATGAAGCCACTACATAATATACGACAATGTCTTAACATCAAGTGACTAATACAAAAATGTCCAACAGACTAGGACATCAATACAGTAATAGAAATGGACTGATAAAGATAAATGCTAAGCCTTCAGCATCTTCAACCAACCTTGATCAGCAAACTGGATAGCTTCAGACTGACCCGAGCATATACAAAAGAAACACTCGAGTCAGGACTCAAAATCTTATACAATTAAATCAAGTGCAAGGGAATAGTTCATTACTTAAAGATGGATAGAATAACATCTCTAAGGATTCGATAAACTATCTATATATACAATAGAATACGATAGATAGATAATGTCTAATCAGTAAAGTACGATATTAAAATAGTGTTAAGGCGTTACCATAATCCCCTTAACACATTTTTATTCCCAAGAGCATATACAAGACCGTAGTTTCCCCAAAACCGGAAGTCACCAGAGGGAAATCCATATACTAAAGGTACAAACCAAAACGTAGTGGTCGCGAATAGGATAATCAGTATGACAAGGTACATGAGGCGATACCAACAAGGATACTAGTAGTTGCGTGATCCGGACTGATGTTAAGCATAGCAGCTACTACCTCAACACCGCGAACAACACTCCCAAATCAAGGGGTGCACCCAAATCGAATCACAAAAGTAATAGATATGGTATCGAAGAAGTGCGTCCGCTAGAGGTGGCGAACCTCAATGGCCCGGCGCGGCTCCTGTTTTAGTCATGTCAGGGGTCGTCCAATATCTTTCTCTTTCTTCAGTCAATGCGTTCACCAAACCATCCACTTCATTCTGGATCAACACTTCGCTTGTAATAGTTATTAAAGTGGTTTTCGGTATCGACAGAGAGTATGTCCATATCCGATCCCGGTCTCTTTAATAACTACGTATTTATTACCCGATGGTCAATTAAGTTAAAGTTTAAACAAATCAAAGTCCGAAAGTCAAGCTGCAAATTTGACTTCCAAAATTTGACTTCCAAAATTTGACATTTCACGATTCAATTTATTTCGGATATTAAAACCTCTTTCCAAATGCAATCTTTTAGTTCATCATTTGAGTTATCAGTATAATTAAGTATTCAAAATTTTTAATTTAATAAATCTCACTTATTAAATTTAGTTAATACTCCAATTAATTCGGTTCAATGGTAAATTTTAGTTCACATCATTTAAACCAAATTCTATTCATTTCAATTCGTATATGCATTCATCGATACATTAACCATAATCATAAATTTGATTAAAATCAATTTTTACTAAATTTAAAATCATTTTAAATTTAAACTATCACTAAATTAAATCCATAAAACTTTAGTTAGTTTCGTATTTCACTTAAGTCAAATCTCTAAATCTCAAACTTAATTTATGACAAGTTTCAAATCTATTTAATTAAAACCGATTTAAAAATCTAAATCTAACAACCTAATAAATTTTCAAATTATTAAATTCTAACTTCTTTGTTTTTAAATCTCATTTCAAATAAATTTGCCAATTCATTTTATTCAATTAAATAGGTTTATTAATCCGGTTCAATTAAACTCCATTAATTTATTCCTAATAATTTATTTCGATTTTATCCATAAATTAAATCCATTAAGTTCGTTACTAAATTTCCAACAAATCGTTAAGTTCATTCCTTAATTTCAAACAGATTTCAATTTCAAAAATAATTTTTGTTGACCAATCGGGTTTCTTATTTTTAATTATCTATCCTAGGCCAAGTTGTTTAATTGGGTATTTATCATTTCAACCCGATATCATTCAATATAAAACAAAGCATAGTAAAGGGAACTTGCAGTGTGATAACTGGGATGGTGTCAAAGTAAATAAACAAGCAATAGCAACCATACATAACAAATTAACAATTTATTCAAATAATCCCGAAATAATCATATTAACTTACATTCGTTATTTATGCAAATTAATATAATTATTCCTAGAATCCTACGGATTAAAGATTATTACATTATGATTTTTACTTGGTGTCCGTTATCAAATTTCTACATCAATCGTACACATCAATTTTAATGTCACTATTATTTACCCCAATTAACATCATATTACAGTTCAACATGTTTAATCAATTTAAACAATACATGGCGTCACATTTTTAGAAATTTACAGTTTATTTCAACCAAACTTTAACAATCAACAATTTAATATCCAAATTTAATATTAACAACAATTATCACTTGATTATCATCGCATAATAGATTGAGTCGTGAATAAAATATTCACCTTGCGTGGTTGAAGAAGATGATGGCGAAGCACGAAAATGGATAGACTAGATAGACGACACAAGCACGAATACGAACTATAGATCAAACAAAAGATTATTCAGCAATAGTTTAATTCAAGGTATATATATCGATTTTATATATATAAACCATACCAAACCACTAGATGCAAATCAGCTAGATGGAGCCTAGGCCTGCGATTTCGGATTAGCTACAACTGTCAAGCAAGCGAAACACATCTGAGATAATGTAACTCAGTAACTAACTAGTAAATAACGTGACTTATGCTACTTCACACATACTATCACTGCTTCCTACTAAATCACCATATATATAGAACTAGCAACAGTTTCTTTTTTTTTCTGACACATATAAACTTATAAACTTGTACTTCACTAAATATATAAACTATTATGCAATTGTACAACACTTTGCAATTTAAGCTTCATATACCAACTAACACATACCAGCTAAACTCGAGTGCGGCATGGTGTTGTAGTGCGGCGCGAGGACCGTGGAGGCGGAGGTAGGCGAAGGCAGGTAGGGGTTGGTCGAGGGTGTGGACTGAGGGGAGCGGAGGGGTGTAGGTGGGCGCGTGGGTGGCCGGTAGAGGTGGAAGGCGGGCTACAAGGGGTTTGAGGCCGGTAGTGGGGCAGGCATGGGGCGGAGGGAGAGGACTGGGGCTGGGGACGGTGGGTGGTGGCGGGGCTGGCATGGGGCGGAGGCGAGTGGACTGGGCTGGGGACTGTGGGTGATGGCGGGGCTGGCATGGGATGGAGGTGAGTTGGTAGTGGCGGGGCTGGCATGGGGCGGAGGCGAGTGGGTTGGTGGCGGGGTTGGCATGGGACGGAGGCGATTGGACTGGGCTGGCATGGGGCGGAGGCGAGTGGGTGGAGGCGGGGCTGGCATGGGGCGGAGGCGAGTGGACTGGTGGCGAGGCTGGCATGGGATGGAGGCGAGTGGGTGGTGGCATTCATTTGCATTCATAAAACAGCATATATGAAAGAGAGGATGAAGCAGAGAAAGAAAAGGCAAAGGAGATTACGTACCCTGTTTTCTCTGAAGCGGAGTGTTGATGCAGAGCGATAAATGAATGAGCTGTGTACAGAGTAATAAATGAAGAGGGATATATACACAGTATACAGAGTGTGTAGTGCAATGATGATTTCACAGTGGAGGCTGTTGGATTTTCAAGACAGCTGAAAAGACTTCTTGTATTTTGAACGTTGGGAGGTTGGGTACCGGTTTGTGTGACGTAACGGACCAGTTTGTACCCCGTCAACAATTTATAACTTGCAACACCGAACTCCAATTGTCTCAAACAAATATACCGTTTTGATTAGCGCGACGAGGCAGACACAACGGTATAAAGATATTGGTGGTTTGACATTGTTTGCGAAGTGGTAAATCTTATTGAACCATTTGCTCGAGCGACAATTTAACTAGCAATTAAAAGCGGAATTTGACGAAACGAAATGTGTCTTCATGATCAGAATATTTTTCTTATGCCACATTGTGAAAAATATTTGAGTTCGGATGATAGAAAATTTTCACATAAAATTAAAACTAATATGTAAATTCGACGAGCGGAATTTACTACAATATTTTTCGACGAAATTTGGCGTACGCCTATGTCTATCTAGACGCATTCCAAATATGAAGTTTGAATGGCAACGGAAATTGTTTGTGAATATTTGAAATTCCTATTATGGAGAATGCAGCAAAACACCGAAGAATAAGATCGACGGAGCTAAAGATGTCCGAATTTTGAAAAACGAAAAATGACGCCTTTGTCAGAAAATGATTTAGAATTTTTCTATGTAAAAATATTTAGGTTCGGAAGATAAAATTTTTCACGTTTTAAAATGAACTGATGTGCAGTAGAACGCGCACGAAATTTACTGCGGTATTTTCCGACGAAACTTTACCCATATCTACAATCATCAAGGCGCAATTTAGAAACAAAGTTTGGACGTTGTTTGAAATCGTATGTAAGTTTCACATTTTATATTAAAATAACGGTTCTAAAATTTTTAAAATTGGGTCGGAATTTCAGGGTCGTTACATTCTCCCCTACTCAAAGCTTTTCGTCCTCGAAAAGGAACAAAGTAAAGAGTGGAAGAACAGGTAACGGAGATATAATGGATTCAGAATAGATTATTGAATATAGTAAAGAGTAAAGAATGGAATTTACCTTCAACAAACAATTCTGGATTAGAGTCTCGGATACTTTCTTCGGTTTCCCAAGTGAAATCACGATCATCGGGACTCCATTGGACTTTGACTAGGCTAACCGACTTCCTTCTAAGTTGCTTTGTATCCCTATCAACAATACGAAGTGGTCTCCTCTCTATAGTCAAATCCAGCTCAATATCAACCTCATCTAACTGAGCAATAGGAATGGTCATGGATGGGTCATGTACAACCTTCCTGAGATGTGAAACATGGAATACGTTGTGCACGCCCTCAAATTTCTCCGGCAATGCAACTCTGTAGGCTAGTGTACCAATTCTCTCAGTGATAGTGAATGGTCCAACAAATCTAGGAGCGAGCTTCCCTCTACGACCAAATCGAATAACATTCTTTAAGGGTGATACCTTAAGGAATACCTTATCCCCAATCAGGAATTCTAAATCTCTTCTACGCCTACCAGCATAGCTCTTCTGCCTATCCTGTGCGGTCTTCATCTTCCTTCTGATTTCATTAACCTTCTCGGATGCTTCTATAATCATATCTCGGCCAAGAATTAATCGATCACTAGGCTCAATCCAACAAGCTGGCGATTTGCATGGCCGTCCATATAAAGCTTCGAACAGTGCCATATCGATACTTGCCTGAATATAAAGGTGGTTAAATTTCAATTCAAATTTACTTATTCAATTTGAAATTTTGATTTACCTGATCACTGTTATTGTAAGTGAATTCAACCAAATGGAGATGGTCTTCCTAAGATCCACCGAAATCAATAATGCAGGCTCGGAGCAGATCCTCTAAAATCTGATTCACCCTTTCAGTTTGGCCATCTGTTTGAGGATGATAAGCTGTGCTCAGATTCAGTTTAGTGCCCAAGACGTCTTGAAATGCCTTCCAGAATTTACTAGTGAATAAAGGATCTCTATGGCACACAATACTAGATGGAACTCCATGAAGTCTAAAAATTCTCTCATATATATCTCGGCCAAACTCAAAGCAGTACAAGTGGTCTTAACAGGAATAAAGTGAGCAAATTTTGTCAACCTATCAACAATCACCCATATACTCTCGTTACCTTTTCTGGTCCTCGGTAATCCATCAATGAAGTCCATAGAAATCTGATCCCATTTCCAATACGGAATCTCTAGGGGTTGAAGTAATCCTGCAGTCTTTTGGTGATCGACCTTAACTTGTTGGCAAGTGGTGCATCTACTGACATATATAGAAATATCCCTCTTCATCCCACTCCACCAATATAAACGCTTCATATTTCGGTACATCTTAGTGACACAAGGATGAAATGAAAGTGATGACCGATGGTTTTCTCTAAGCACTTCTTGTCTCAATTCATCGACATTAGGAACACAAATACGGTTGTCAATCCTCAGAACTCCATTACTATCTATATGTGCTCCCACTTTACTGTCGGCATTTCCAACTCTACCAAGAACTAACTCCTTCATGCGATAGAGCTAGGTGTCCTCATATTGCTTAGCTTTGATGCGATCCACAAGAGATGGGGAGATAACAAGCTGAAATAGCATGCCTTCTACAAGATTACAACATGACAATGCTTTGCTACGGCTCAAAGCATCAGCTACAACATTTGCTTTCCCAGGAGTATAATTAATATCGAGATCATATGCAGCTAAGAATTCAAGCCATCGAACTTGTCTCTAGTTCAAATCCTTCTGAGAAAAGATATATCTCAAGGACTTATGATCGGTGAATAATTCAAATTTAATTCCCAAAAGATGATGCCTCTAGAGTTTCAAAGCAAATACAACTTCAAGAAGTTCTAGATCATGAGTTGCATAGTTTACTTCATGGATCTTCAACTGGCGACCAGCATAAGTAATAACCTTTCCGTTTTGCATAAGAACAACGCCTAAACCTTCTCGGCAAGCATCTGTATAGGCAGTTAATTCTTCACTTCCATCGATTACCGCAAGAACTGGGGCTGAAGTTAACTTACACTTCAACTTATTAAAAGCTGATTCGCACTTCTCACTCCAAATAAACTTGACATCCTTTCGGGTTAAAGCAGTGAGTGGGGCAAAAATCCGGGCAAAGTGCTCAATAAATCTACGATAATAGCCGACCAAACCCAAGAAGCTACGAATATCAGTAGGGGTTTTGGGAGTCTCCCAATCCTGTAGATAAATTTCAAATTAGAAAGGGATAAGTGGAATGGAATAGCAATAGCGAATAGGATAGAACTTACATTGATTACGGCGATCTTAGCTGGATCGACCGAAATCCCATTTTCAGAAACTATGTGGCCCAGGAATCTCACTTCGTCTCGCCAGAAGTGGCATTTAGAGAATTTGGCCATAAGTTGATGATTTTGGAGAGTCTCCAGAACATAAGCAAGGTGTGTCTCGTGCTCCTTCTCGTCTTTGGAGAAAACGAGAATATCATCAATGAAAACAAGAACAAACTTGTTAAGCACATCACGGAAGACTCGATTCATCAAATCGACGAAATAAGCAGGTGCGTTGGTCAAACCGAATGGCATAACCAACCATTCATAGAATCCGTTCTCGGTACGGAAGGCTGTCTTATGAATACTATCTTCTGCTACTCTGAGTTGGTGGAACCCAGTGGCAAGATCAAGTTGGGAGAAAACTTTAGCTCCATGGAGCTGATCGAATAAATCATTGATGCGAGGCATCGGATAGCGGTTCTTGAGAGTGCGTTTGTTCAGCTCCCTATAATCAACACACATGCAAAGAGACCCATCCGATTTGGTGACAAATACAACTACGACGCCCCATTCATAATAACTTCTCCTAATCAAACCCCTAGCAAATAGATCATCAATTTGAGTTTTAAGTTCAGCTTTCTCTTTAGGCGCCATCCTTCTGTGAGGGAGAACTACGGGAGTAGCTCCAGGAATAAGGTCAATGCGGAAATCGATTTCCCGTTTAGGTGGTAGAGAGTTGACCTCTCCAAATACATCGGGAAATTTCTGAACAATTGGGGTAGTACTAAGATCATCCAGGTGAGCATCAAGAGAGAATATGAAGCTTCCGGCGTATTTCTGCGGTGATTTGCATTCAATGACAAGCGGTAGGCCCTTGTCATTGACTAGAGAAACAGAACGAGCCTTGCAAGAAATAACTACATCGAATTTCCTTAACCAATCAGCACCTAACAAGATGTCAAATGCTGCGAAGCCAAGTACATAAAAATCCCAAGTGAACCGATATCTTCCATACAAGAGCACAACCTCTTTGCAAATTCTACTGAGGTTGGCAAGTCCTCCAATAGGGTTGGAGATGCATAAGGAAGTAGTAGCAAGAGTAGGTTCTAATTTGAGCTTATTGCAAAGATCAATAGATATGAAGCTATGAGAAGCACCGGTATCGAATAATACCCTAATAGGTAAATCATGTAATGAAAAAGTACTTCGTATGGTACCTTGGTCATCCTGAGCAGGCGGTGTAGGAGTGGTAATAGCAAATACTCCATATGGTGTGCCACGCTTGTACAGTGGGCAGTCTTTCTTGAAATGACCCG
Organism: Allium fistulosum; assembly: GCA_030737815.1. Taxonomy (NCBI): domain Eukaryota; kingdom Viridiplantae; phylum Streptophyta; class Magnoliopsida; order Asparagales; family Amaryllidaceae; genus Allium; species Allium fistulosum. The sequence goes on from CM060904.1 coordinate 316,800,716, forward strand.
GCTGGAGGCAGACATAGCATAAGTCTTTCCTTGTCGTAGAAGGTGGTGGAACAGCAGCTCCGGTAGATGGACAACTATTAGCATAATGGCCCTTCTTATCGCATTTGAAGCAGGTGATATTAGCAAGGTCGATTGGGCTTTTCTGAGCATATCCCAATCCTGTAGTCTTCTGCCATGCTTTCTTTTGTTGATCAAAGTTCATCTTCCTCTTCCTGGGCTGGCTAGAGGAGGGCTGAGTAGGAGTAGCCTTGGTAGTAGGTCCCCTAGGCTTTGCCTCATACCTAAGAGCATAGTCAACAAGCTCTGTGAAGGTGCAGTGAGTGTGGCCAGTAAGCAAGTCATAATACTCTGGTCTAGCTCCCAAAATGAACTTCTCGTTCTTTAGAAGCGGTGTATCAATCAATCCCGGGCCGAACTTGGAGAGTTCGTTGAATTTCCTCTCGTACTCAGAAAAGGTCATACTGCCTTGCTTAAGATCCATAAAAGCTCTATAAAGCTGGGTTTTCCCAGCAGCTGGCATCCATTGTGCCGAGAAAGTATCCCTAATCAAAAGATAGACAAGATGAATAACATTCCCAAGATTAAAAGAAGAATTTAGACTACGGAATCCAATTAAATTTTATACCTAAACTGGGCCCAAGTGATGGTGTTCTCCTCGATACGAGAAGTAACTGATTCCCACCAATCTTGCGCGGCATCCTGAAGTTGCCAGGCAGCAAGCTGACGCTTCTGAGCATCAGTGATCTCTAGACCAGAAAATATCTTCTCTAAGCCTTTAAGCCATTGCTGAGCCTCAATAATGTTCTCGGATCCAGAAAACTTAATACCTCCCAGCTGTGTATACTCCTTACTAAGAATGGTTAATTTGACAGGAGCTGGAGCGACAGGTGCAGCCTGAACAGGACCATGGCCCCTTCTTCCCCTATGGTTTCCTCTGGTACCCATCCTGAAATACCAAAGAGATTGTTAAAGCCGAAGGATAGAAAATCATAGAATTTTAAGGAAAGTCTAATCAAAGAAGTTTGAAATGAAAGGATTTGGATATTGAACCGATTCTCCTCATTCTAGGGTATTGCTACCCTATCTCTAATGAGTTTATATATAATCCCAACTAAGGTTTTTAGGGAAACCGAAGCTCTGATACCAACTGTAACAACCTGTATATTTGGACCATTTAAATTGACAATAATCCACACATGTCAACTTAAATAATACAAAACACGAATCATTATGGGATTATAAATACATAAATGTAAATGAGAATCAATACAACATCACAGACACAGAACAGTCACAGAATAATGCAGCGGAAAATACATCGTCATAATAGCAGTTCATGAAGCCACTACATAATATACAACAATGTCTGAACATCAAGTGACTAATACAAAAATGTCCAACAGACTAGGACATCAATACAGGAATAGAAATAGACTGATAAAGATAAATGCTAAGCCTTCAGCATCTTCAACCAACCTTGATCAGCAAACTGGATAGCTTCAGACTGACCCGAGCATATACAAAAGAAACACTCGAGTCAGGACTCAAAATATTATACAATTAAATCAAGTGCAAGGGAATAATTCATAACTTAAAGATGGATAGAATAACATCTCTAAGGATCTGATAAACTATCTATATATACAATAAAATACGATAGATAGATAATGTCTAATCAGTAAAGTACGATATTAAAATAGTGTTAAGGCGTTACCATAATCCCCTTAACACATTTTTATTCCCAAGAGCATATACAAGACCGTAGTTTCCCCAAAACCGGAAGTCACCAGAGGGCAATTCATATACTAAAGGTACAAACCAAAACGTAGTGGTCGCGAATAGGATAATCAGTATGACAAGGTACATGAGGCGATACCAACTAGGATACTAGTAGTTGCGTGATCCGGACTGATGTTGAGCATAGCAGCTACTACCTCAACACCGCGAACAACACTCCCAAATCAAGGGGTGCACCCAAATCGAATAACAAAAGTAATAGATATGGTATCGAAGAAGTGCGTCCGCTAGAGGTGGCGAACCTCAATGGCCCGGCGCGGCTCCTGTTTTAGTCATGTCAGGGGTCGTCCAATATCGTTCTCTTTCTTCAGTCAACGCATTCACCAAACCATCCACTTCATTCTGGATCAACACTTCGCGTGTAATAGTTATTAAAGTGGTTTCGGTATCGACAGAGAGTATGTCCATATTCGATCCCGATCTCTTTAATAACTACATATTTATTACCCGATGGTCAATTAAGTTAAAGTTTAAACAAATCAAAGTCCGAAAGTCAAGCTGCAAATTTGACTTCCAAAATTTGACATTTCACGATTCAATTTATTTCGGATATTAAAACCTCTTTCCAAATGCAATCTTTTAGTTCATCATTTGAATTATCAGTATAATTAAGTATTCAAAATTTTTAATTTAATAAATCTCACTTATTAAATTTAGTTAATACTCCAATTAATTCGGTTCAATGGTAAATTTTAGTTCACATCATTTAAACCAAATTCTATTCATTTCAATTTGTATTTGCATTCATCGATACATTAACCATAATAATAAATTTGATTAAATCAATTTTTACTAAATTTAAAATCATTTTAAATTTAAACTATCACTAAATTAAATCCATAAAACTTTAGTTAGTTTCGTATTTCACTTAAGTCAAATCTCTAAATCTCAAACTTAATTTATGACAAGTTTCAAATCTATTTAATTAAAATCGATTTAAAAATCTAAATCTAACAACCTAATAAATTTTCAAATTATTAAATTCTAAATTCTTTGTTTTTAAATCTCATTTCAAATAAATTTGCCAATTCATTTTATTCAATTAAATAGGTTTATTAATCCGGTTCAATTAAACTCCATTAATTTATTCCTATTAATTTATTTCGATTTTATCCATAAATTAAATCCATTAAGTTCGTTACTAAATTTCCAACAAATCGTTAAGTTCATTCCTTAATTTCAAACAGATTTCAATTTCAAAAATAATTTTTGTTGACCAATCGGGTTTCTTATTTTTAATTATCTATCCTAGGCCAAGTTGTTTAATTGGGTATTTATCATTTCAACCCGATATAATTCAATATAAAACAAAGCATAGCAAAGGGAACTTGCAGTGTGATAACTGGGATGGTGTCAAAGTAAATAAACAGCAATAGCAACCATACATAAGAAATTAACAATTTATTCAAATAATCCCGAAATAATCATACTAACTTACATTCGTTATTTATGCAAATTAATATAATTATTCCTAGAATCCTACTGATTAAAGATTATTACATTATGATTTTTACTTGGTGTCCGTTATCAAATTTCTACATCAATCGTACACATCAATTTTAATGTCACTATTATTTACCCCAATTAAAATCATATTACAGTTCAACATGTTTAATCTATTTAAACAATACATGGCGTCACATTTTTAGAAATTTACAGTTTATTTCAACCAAACTTTAACAATCAACAATTAAATATCCAAATTTAATATTAACAACAATTATCACTTGATTATCATCGCATAATAGATTGAGTCGTGAATAAAATATTCACCTTGCGTGGTTGAAGAAGATGATGGCGAAGCACGAAAATGGATAGACTAGATAGACGACACAAGCACGAATACGAACTATAGATCAAACAAAAGATTATTCAGCAATAGTTTAATTCAAGGTATATATATCGATTTGTATATATATATAAACCATACCAAACCACTAGATGCAAATCAGTTAGATGGAGCCTAGGCCTGCGATTTCGGATCAGCTACAACTGTCAAGCAAGCGAAACACGTCTGAGATAATGTAACTCAGTAACTAACTAGTAAATAACGTGACTTATGCTACTTCACACATACTATCACTGCTTCCTACTAAATCACCATATATATAGAACTAGCAACAGTTTCTTTTTTTTGACACATATAAACTTATAAACTTGTACTTCACTAAATATATAAACTATTATGCAACTGTACAGCACTTTGCAATTTAAGCTTCATATACCAACTAACACATACCACCTAAACTCGAGTGCGGCAGGGTGTTGTAGTGCGGCGCGAGGACCGTGGAGGCGGAGGTAGGCGAAGGCAGGTAGGGGTTGGTCGAAGGCAAAGTGGTAAATCTTATTGAACCATTTGCTCGAGCGACAATTTAACTAGTAATTAAAAGCGGAATTTGACGAAACGAAATGTGCCATCATGATCAGAATATTTTTCTTATGCCACATTGTGAAAAATATTTGAGTTCGGACGATAGAAAATTTTCACATAAAATTAAAACTAATATGTAAATTCGGCGAGCGGAATTTACTACAATATTTTTCGACGAAATTTGGCGTACGCCTATGTCTATCTAGACGCATTCCAAATATGAAGTTTGAATGGCAACGGAAATTGTTCGTGAATATTTGAAATTCCTATTATGGAGAATGCAGCAAAACACCGAAGAATAAGATCGACGGAGCTAAAGATGTCCGAATTTTGAAAAACGAAAAATGACGCCTTTGTCAGAAAATGATTTAGAATTTTTCTATGTAAAAATATTTAGGTTCGGAAGATAAAAATTTTCACGTTTTAAAATGAACTGATGTGCAATAGAACACGCACGAAATTTACTGCGGTATTTTCCGACGAAACTTTACCCATATCTACAATCATCAAGGCGCAATTTAGAAACAAAGTTTGGACGTTGATTGAAATCGTATGTAAGTTTCACATTTTATATTAAAATAACGGTTCTAAAATTTTTAAAATTGGGTCGGAATTTCAGGGTCGTTACATAAAGTAAAATAAGATTTGAAAAGGGAATCAAGTTTAAGTTAAGCAAAATAAAGTTTTGTATAAACATCAAGTGACTTGTAGAAAGGAAAGTTCTTTTAAACCAATGAAATTCAAAATTTGGTTGGTTCTTAATTTAATATATTTTCAAATTTAAATGAAATTAATTAAGGGTAATTTATTTAAAAGTGAATTAATTAAAGGTTAATTAATTTGTGAATAAAAGATAATTACTTTTATTGGTGGTTAATTAATTATGTAATTAAATTAAGGTTAATTAATTAATATAATTAAGTAAGGATAATTAATTAAAGACTAATTATATAATTAAAGGTTAATTACTTAATAATTAAAGGTTGATGAATTATAAGTAAATGCTAATTAATTTATTATTAATGCTTAATTAATAAATGATTAAAGAATAATTAATCAAAATGATTTGTAATTAATTAATATTAATTAACCTGGATTAGTAGGTTATTCATAAGTAATTAATCTGATTTAAATTTATCAGATAACTAATTGATCTTACTTATGAATATTTGAATTCTATTGAGTGCTTTCTATTGATTGATATCCCTGATATGTGATTATGATACTGTGTGATGTGAATTGCCTTATGTTGAACTGTGATTGTGATTTGTTTCTGTACATATATGAAAACCCTTTGGCCCGTAAAACGGCACTTGAATTTCGATGCGACAGGGAGTCGGATTCCATTTGGTTATCCGAAACCCACATCGAATTGTAATAGTGAATCTTTGTGACTGATAAATTTATTTTATCTATGAATCTGTGTATGAAAGATGAGCGTTATAGATCATACCGCTTTTCGATATTACTGTGCTTAAATCTGTAATGATTGATGATGTTGCACTATTGTGTGAAACCCCTGGACTACACTTTTACACACAAATATGGATTTCACGTGGAAACCGGTTAAGTCACAGATGATTTAAAATTAATGTTTTTGAAATTGAAATTTCAATTTCAATTGATTTTGAAATTGGAAATTTGGGTTTAAAGTGAAAAGCTTTTGAAATGGAATTTCAAAGATAAAAGTTATTTTGAATAACTTAATCGAGTTTTGAAAATTTAAATAATTTGATTTAAATTTGAATTCAAGTTTGAAACTGAACTCTATGATTTGAAACTAGGGATTAAAGATGCTGTACAAGTTATATATGGGTTAAACCATTTTAAAGGTATTGATTTGGGAATTTGAATTTAATTCAAGGGTTTTAACTCGTGTAAATATAACTGGATTTTTCTAAAAACGAAACTATTTGTTTTCAAATAGTAAAAGCTTTCACATAAGTAATGAACTTCCAATTTGAGTTGAAAGAATTTCAAGTTTGAAATAGAATTGAAATGTTTTGAAATTTATGAAATGAGTCTTTGATTCAAAGACCGAACGAGTTAATCCAACTTGAAATGGAATTGTTTTAAAAGCTATAAGGTAAATCTTGATTTAAGGATTTAACGAGTTAATCCAATTGAAATGGAAATCGATTTGGAAATCTATGAATGAATCTTTGTGAATGGGGTGAACTTTGTGAATTGAATCTTTTTGTTTAAAAGATTGGAAATGGTAATTTGTTTTAATCATTCGAATGAAAAGTTTTAAGCTTTAAAGCTGTGATTTAACTGAGACCCCAGTATCCATATGATTTTTAATTGCGCTCGTTATTCGATTTAGCCGGGGAAGGACCTTTGTGTCATATAACCCATTCCGAATAATGATACGTCGAATATGGATTGCATTTGAAGACCGATGGTTAAGACCGAATATTTTTGAAAATGAAAGGAAAACTCGTCGAATGTCTCTGCACCGACTGGTCCCCGGCATAGAGATTTTATCACCCTTTGTGATGGGAAGTCCGGACGTGATTAGAAATTATCCGGATTTGCAAGGGCTTCTTTGGAAGTGCCTTCGGTTCCGTTCGATCCCGGAATGGACTTGTATGGATGTGTGTCTGACGTTACACTTTGAGATGTAAAGCTGGTACCTATCAAATACATTTCTGTTGGTGGTGGAGAATTTATTCTATTAGCTTAACACCCTTCTCTAAGACGTACGAGCTCAGAGGTTATGTAGTTGATGGTTACTAGTGATACATTCTTAATTTGGTAATGTGGCATACGAAGTGCTGCTGATCATTTGTTGATCGACGCGTTGCTTTATGAAAAAGCATGGCTTTGTGAAAAAGCGTGGCTTTGTGAAAAACGTGGCTTTGTGAAAAAGCGTGGCTTATTGAAAAAGCGTAGCTTTGTGGACGAGACTTCGTCGAGCCTCACAACCCGGTAATGGTCGAAACAGGAATGTTGCGACAAAGGTTTGTAGGGGTAGCGCCCCTAGGGTATGTCATTTCCTTCTGGATAAAAGGTGATATCATGGTATGGAGCCCAGATATTTTACCTATGTTATTGCTGCACAGTTATTATACTTTGTGGTTGTTGCTGTATGATCGAGAGCTCTCGGATAAAGGTTGGTAACGACCGGGGTATGACATGAATCGTGTGTTAGTTACCTAGTTACAGCTTGGTTAAAGCGTGAGGTAGCGTCGGCCTTGTGTTTGCAGAGATCCGGTTAGGTTCTCGGGGCGTCTTTCCAGAGGCGTTTCCATTTCGGTAAGGAAGTTCCTTAGCCTGATCATTTGTTGGAAATCCAAAGAAACAATACGCGCCCTGTACGGTTTTAGTTGTATAACCTGCTTCGGTAAGGAAGTTCCTTAGTCTCGATACAGTACGATCCATAATTGGTGAATATAGGTCGTACCCGATCCATTTTCAGTAAATGGTATTTTTTTCATACTTTTATCGTTCTATTGATTCCGTCTTCGGCTTTCACTTTGCCACTGCATCATATTATCATCTGTGCCTAATCTTTGGGCTTCATGATTGTTAATCCGACTTGTCGGTCCCAATGACAGTCGAGTCTAACTTGTCTAATCAGTTCGAATATTGCCTGGCCAAAAGGCTGGACAACACTTGCCCTCCAAAGTACATCTTGTTTCAACATGATGTTCTTTGAGTCGATGCAAATTAGAGTTGTCCTAAAGGAATCCATCCAGCTTTCTGAATAGTAGTCATCACTTCAATGAATTGCTTTCCCTGAAGAGTTGCATCTCTTTTTATTTGACACGACAATTGATTAATTTCCAATAGTATAAATTCCAGGTCACATCTTTATAGTGATCATTTAAGTCTTCATTTTAGGTAATCCGTAGGCCTAGACTGATTAGTCCAAATTTTCCTTTGATTAATACAGGTGAGAACTCAATTTCTGTCGATTTCAAGAAATCAAAATTTTTGGGACGTACACTAGCACATATACGTATTAATCCTAACTCCCGATCATAATTTCACATTCACGGGTCGTTGTCAAATTTCCGCATATGTTTCACCTCTTTTTTTTCTTTTTTTAGCCCGAGAAAGAAGAAGATGGATCATTCCAAATCCATTAGTTCTTGATCATACATGATCCAAGTATATGTCGAACGAACCAATTACACTATGTATTCAAGAGAAGGATCGACATACATCCTGTAACAACCCACATATTTTACGATTGTATATTTAAATATTTTATTTAAATATAGCATCGCTAATCAGATTAAAGTCCGAAAAGATACTTTTTTCAAACACTCGAATTAGGACTCGAGACCACTTCCATTGAGTTCAAAATGTCGTTTGCGACTTTTTTGAGTATAAGCTTCGATAGGTTTGGAGTAAGTTGAATTTTGCTATTTTCTATTGGGCTTTGGGTTTGGGTTTCACCCCAACTCACTCTATAACCTAGTTCAGCCCCTCTCCTCTCCTCCTCACTTCATTTCTATTTTCTTAAGCTGGGGAAGAGAATGGAAAATAGGAATTGCCAAGCCCTAGTTCCTCTTTCAAACGCAAATTCTTGCTCCAAATTCAAGGTGAAGCTTTGGTAAGCATCTCCTCCTTCTTCTCCAACTCATTCTCTCTTTAATTTCAAAAATTTCCTAAACCTAACTTAGGAAATGTTCTTCTTTTAAGCTTAGATTCAAGCTTCTAGAGTTGAAGTTGAAGAGTAGTTGATCTTCCTTTGCTTTCAAGCTTCTCCTTCATCGTTTATGAGATTAAAGGTGAGTTTTTTTTACTCACATCTATGTTTATATCTTTCTTTGTTGTTAGGTATGAATTCCTAACACCTATTCATGTTCATTTGCTTTCGATTTGAATTGATTTGGTGAATTTTCCAATTTTGGTGTTTTGAAGTCAAAATCATTAAAAATCATATCTTGGATGTTTGGACATGTTATTTGGAGTGTATCGAAGAGCTTGTAAGGCTGGGTTGTCACTTGGCATAAATCCCTAGCCTTCGTCGCTCGTCCGATCGCTTCCATATTGGATTTTTGCCCTTTTTGGGCTAGGCTGATTTTTGCCTACCAGGAAATTTCAGACGTCTGGATTGAATTTCAGACGTCTAGTTTCAAATTCAGACGTCTGGTTGAGAAATCCAGACGTCTGGAATTGGTCCCTGGAAAACGCAAAAAGTCGGAGGAAAAATCCAGACGTTTGGAAATCCAACCAGACGTCTGGCAGACGTCTAGTTGGAATTTCAGACGTCTGAAATGTGCAGTTTTGCCTATTTTGGGCCAGAACCTAGGGTCAGACGTCTGGATCAACCCCCCAGACATCTGGAACTATTCACTTAGCCTATTTTGGGCTGTTTTGAGTTGATTTCCAATGTTTATCCATTTTTGTTGATCTGGTTAGTTGTTATCACTTATTATTGACTTTGATGACTTCTTTTCGGGATTTTTGAGAACATCCGTTTTGATGGATTCAGTATCGATTTCTTTGGATTTGATTCACGTTTTCGTATGTAAATTTTTGATGATTGATTGTTTCTACAATCATTTCTCTGATTTGTCACTTTAAAATACAAATGTTTCTATACTTGTAGAAAATATTCAAACTCTTTTACAAAGACGATTTCAACTCTATTTTTATTACAAAGCTGGTTTATAAAACCGTTTTCTAATCTATTAGTATATACAAACCTTAACCTCATTCGTATGAGAAAATATAATTAAACGGCTTGGCAAAACAAGTGTTATGAAACGCTTGCGTTTACTTCGTCGGTTAATTATTTGACTTGTTCGATTGAAACTCTTGGGACAACTTTCGAGTGGAAATCTACAATTTGTTCGTAAATATTTAAGTTAAGCCACTGGTTATGGGACAAGAAGCTAAACTCATATATTTACTAGCTTAGTGTAATCGACGCTTCTTGATGATCAATGATGATCATTTTATGGTTTAGACTAGCAATGTGCGATGTCTCTTTGTGCACGTGTGGGACTGTACCTCGTTTTATTGAGCCTCGTCTCATTTCTTTTATGGGCTAGCGACCCATGTTCTTTTACGGTTTTTGGTTCATCGGATGTACCGTTATTGTACTACATCGATGTCCCGGCTTTTTGGTTCATCGGATGTACCGTTATTGTACTACATCGATGTTTCGGCTTTCGAGTTCATCGGGCATACCGTTATTGCACTACGTCGTTGTTACAAAATAATTGAGTTTCTGGTTCCTCGGGCATACCGTTATTGCACTACGCCGTTGCGCCGGCTCTATGGATAGCGACCATGGAATATCATTCCGTTTGTGATACACGTGTTGGTGAGTTTTCATACTCCCGTTTGTGATAGGTCTTTCCCCTTTTGTGATTTCTGGATTTCTAGTTGATGATTTCTAGAATTTATGTTTCACCAATTTTTGTGGATTGAATTGATAGGCTCTATCAATATTTGGGTTTTGGTGAATAATTTAAAGAATGTGATTCTTTTTGGTGTTTTGAGATGATTTGAGATATTGTATGATTTTTTTGTTATTTGATGTATACTTTACACAGTATGGCATTTTTGTTATCATACGTTTTTGGTCATATCTCTTATCCTATCTCATATTATCTGATATTTATAGGTTGACTGATCCGTTTATTATTTTCTTCTTAAATAATACTCGCGTCAGACCGAGATATTTCAGGTGCTTCTACTTGACTTCTTATCAGGTTCCGTCACCTGACTTTTGGCTAACTAGTTTAGATTAGTAGTTTTTACTTATTATACATTTTAGATGGAGACTGCTTGATGTATAATTATTCTTTTGTCAAGCACTTGTATCTATTCTTTTGTGATGTAGTGGATCTTCTATGACCACTATTTTGATGTACACTTTTATTTGATATATTCATATCTGATTCCGCCTTTGTGATATGAATGTCTGTGACTAATTTGTGTTATGTTTATTTCTAGATTTGTTTCCGAAGGCCACTTAGCCACTATGTGGTAGCTTAGAGTTTGTATTTGATATGTCGGATTATATCATCTGACATATCGGTACTCGCACAAAGCAATTACACAGATGGTCGCTCCTCAACAGCCTTATTCTTCGTGCTAGTCGACGGCATTACCCCGTAGTGTCCTTGGCTAGTGTGAGTATAGAGGTGGGGCGTCACAGCTTGGTATCAGAGCTAAACTTCGGAACAATGTTGAATAATCTAGCAAGGATCATTGTCCTAAGTCTTTCTTAGGAATCATGCCATAGGATTTAATTCGAGTCTTCGTATCGTTCTATCCTATATTCCTTATGATGCTTGTTTTATCAATCAAATTTTTTTGATATTCATTTTAAGAATAACCTTTTTCCTTTTCTTTCTTTCTTTCTTAAAGAAGGGAAATGGTTAGACCAGGCCGCCCCAGCGCCGGTCAATCAAGTGCTACTCCTCAGGATGGAGTATTTATGACTGCTCAGCAACTTTTAGATCCTGTGAACAATGCCCAAGCTGTCGGACCCATTTCAGCGCCTACTCACCCTAAATCCGGGTTTGCACGCTTGTGCAGAGATTATACCGCTTTGGGTGGAAGGTCATTCAAGGGATCTGAAAGTGTTATAGAAATCCAAGCTTGGCTTAGATCATGCGATCACATCTTTTCCCGCATGGATCTTATTGATTCACTTTGAGTCCAAGTGGCTTCTAGCATGCTCCAAGAAAGAGCATTAGATTGGTATGAGCTTTTGATTTCTGAGATTATCGAAGCGGATCTTACTTGGGAGCAATTCCAGGAAAGGTTCGAATTGAAGTTTGTGCCGGAAGCTGAAAAGTAACTTTAGCTCGGCACTTTATTGACCTTGTTCAAGGTGAATCTTATATGACCGATTATGTCGCATCTTTTGAATCTCTCTCTTAATATAGGGTCGAGTATATTAATACCCCATTGAAGAAAAATCAGAGATTTGTTTATGGGTTGAATAAGAACCTCAAAAAGCCCTTAATTTTGAAACTAGAAGTTTCTTTCGATCAGCTTGTAGATATCGCTCTTCGGCTTGAAGAGGCCGATGGAGAAAGTGATGTTGAAGTTGTGCGTGCCAAACAGAACTTCAACAATAACATGAAGAGGCCTATTAAGTTCAAAGGCCCCAATCCCATCAAGAAAGGGAAGCAAGAAACTTCGATAGCAAAGTCTCCTACCTCTAGTCGTGGACGATGCTACAATTGTGGTTCTACGGACCACTATGCAAATGAGTATCCGAAACCTTTTTTTTTGTCGTTATTGCAAAGGTTCGGGACATCTTTTATCTTCATGCCCCAAACTTCCAAACAAAAGAGAGGGAAAGCTAAATGTTGTGAAAGCCCCTAGTGACACTTCTCATGATCAAGGTACTTCTCATTCGGTCCTTGATGACATTTGTTTTATGATTATCCTATTCGAGTTCTTGTTGATATAGGTTCATCTCATTATTTTTATATCAAAAGAACTTGTTGATTTCTTTTCTTTAAATATTTTGGGCTTAATGACTTTGCTGAGAATTGCTATCTGGATAGTGGACCCGCAGCGCTCAGTTTGTTTTGAAAAAAATGTCAAGATTGTTTTATGTGATTATTCTTTTCGGGCCGATTTGCATGTTATGCGTTACTTAGGCTTCGGAATTGATTTTTTTGTGAAAGGATTAGCTTAACCATTATGAAGCCATATCCTATGTCCCTTGTGGACTATGTATCTTCGACATTTTCAATCTGTTAAGCAGATTTCTATTTTTCTGAATAATTTTGATTTTTCAATTTGGTGCCATCATTTTATTTTCTAGACCCACTTGTTGAGGAAAATGTTATTTCTCTCATTCAAGTAGTTTGTGAATTTTTCGGCATTTTTGATCTTGTCTTAAAATTATCACCTAAGCAATCTTTTGTGTGATGCAAGGGTCTTATCAGCTCAACCTTGCCACCGATTTTCATTAGTTATGAGTTGTAGACGATAGCGTTCCACTAACCGCATTCCACACTCATTATGACTCTTATGAATGGCGTGTTATGCCATTTGGTTTGACGAACCATCCAGCTTATTTCATCTTATGAATCGAGTATTCTACGAATATCTCGATGAGGTTATCCTTGTATTTATTGGTTATGGATGAAAACAACAATTTAAAATTTGCAAATCTTTTTAATAAGATATTTATAAGTATGATTGGATTTTGTTCTTAAAACGAACAAAGAATGTTTGTAAATTTTAAAGAGACATGTTTATCATATAGAAGATGATTTTGTGTTATTTTGCCCATTGAGTGCTTTAAGAATTCTGGTTGGTACGCTTGATCAACGTTATCGATAGGAATCTCCTAAACGCTATGATGAGACAGTCAGACACAGTAAATTGACTTGTAATAAGTAAATTTTTCTAAAAAGATGATTACATAAAGTTAATTATAATTTTGGAAGTCTTAGCTTTTCGGGAAAGAGAATCATTTAAAGGAACTCTTTTCCGATGCTTTTATTCTTGTGATTCCCGAAGGGAACCAGTACCGATGCTTGTCGTATTGGTTTGGATACCATTCTCTTGCTAAGGCAATGTGTTATCATATATGCTTCTTGACAATTAAAGCTTGTCGAGACTAGATATGTCGCTCATGATCTAGAGCTCATGGCTTTGTTCTCGCTCTTAGAATTTGGCGACATTATCTTTTGGGAGAGAAACTTATTCTCTACACTGATCATAAAATTTTGAAGTATTTATTTTCTTAGAAGGAACATTATTTGCGTCAACAATGTTGGCTCAAGTTCCTTGCATCTTATGATCTTGATCTTCTTTGTACTCTAGAAAAGGGTAATCGTGTTGCCGATGCCCTTAGCCGAAAGCAACAAGCGGTTGTTTCAATGATGATATCCGAATGGAATGATCTCGAGACTTTATCCACTTGTGAGATTCGAGATCGTGAATCCGATTCATGTTCATCTCTTGATTTGTGTAGCCTTGAGGCTCGTCCTTCTCTTTTGGACTATTCCTCTTTTGGCTAAACTCTATGTCAAAGAAATTGTTAAATTGCATGAAGTTCTTACTTCTATTGTTAGCAATCGTGATCCATTATTTTTCTAGTGGATTTTTGTTGGGTCTTCCAAAGCTTTGGGAACAAAGCTTAATTTTTAGCACCGCTTATCGTCCTCAATCCGATGGACAAATAGAGCGTGTGAATCAAACTCTTGAAGATCTTCTTCGTGCAAGTTTTCTTGATTTTGGTGGAAGTTGGGAAGATCATACTCTTTTTGAGTTTTCTTCCAATAATAGCTTCCAATCTTATATTGGTATGGCACCTTTCGAGGCACTCTACGGAAGGCTATGCCGATTTCCTTTGTGTTGGCTTAAAGCCGGTGAGAAGCTAGTTTTAGGTCCAGATTTTATTGGTGTTCATTTGTGTTTCACCTATGATGGGTGTTGTGCGTTTCAGTCGATCGGGAAAGTTAGCACCTCGATATGTTGGTCCCTTTCCCATCACCGAACATATTGGTTCCGTGGCTTATCGCCTTTTTATTACCGGCTCAATCTTTTGCTATTTATGATGTTTTCCACGTCACCCATCTACGGAAATACCTCAGGGTTCCGATTTCTATTCTTGAGCCCGGTGTAATTGTAGAAATTGAAGTTTCATCAATTTTGACTTATGAGCAACATTCTATTCGTATCATTGCTTCGGAGGTTGAACGCCTTCGAAATAAAGATATTTTCCTGTGAAAGTTCAATGGTCCTCAAATCCTAAGCATTGCTCTTGGGAATCTTGAGAATTCATCGAGCAAACACATCCAGACTTACTCATTCGTGCTCTTTATGGTGGACCTCTTATTTCAAATTTTCTTTTGTGATGATATGCTTTAATGGTTGTTACTTTTTATTTTCCTCTTAATTATTGCGAGGACGCAATTTCTTTAAGGAGGGGAGTCTGTAATAACCCGCATATTTTACGATTGTATATTTAAATATTTTATTTAAATATAGCATCGTTAATCGGATTAAAGTCCCAAAAGCTACTTTTTGCAAACAGTCGAATTAAGACTCGAGACCACTTCCATTGAGTTCAAAATGTCATTTGCGACTTTTTTGAGTATAAGCTTCGATAGGTTTGGAGTAAGTGGAATTTTGCTATTTTATGTTGGGCTTTGGGTTTGGGTTTCACCCCAACTCACTCTATAACCTAGTTCAGCCCCTCTCCTCTCCTCCTCACTTCATTTCTATTTTCTTAACCTCTAGCAAAACTGAAAATGGGGGAAGGGAATGGGAAATAGGAATTGCCAAGCCCTAGTTCCTCTTTCAAACTCAAATTCTTGCTCCAAATTCAAGGTGAAGCTTTGGTAAGCATCACCTCCTTCTTCTCCAACTCATTCTCTCTTTAATTTCAGAAATTTCCTAAACCTAACATAGGAAATGTTCTTCTTTTAAGCTTAGATCCAAGCTTCTAGAGTTGAAGTTGAAGAGTAGTTGATCTTCCTTTGCTTTCAAGCTTCTCCTTCATCGTTTTTGAGATTAAAGGTGAGTTTTTTTACTTACATCTATGTCTATATCTTTCTTTGTTGTTAGGTATGAATTCCTTACACCTATTCATGTTCATTTGCTTTTGATTTGAATTGATTTGGTGAATTTTCCAATTTTGGTGTTTTGAAGTCAAAATCATTAAAAATCGTATCTTGGATGTTTGGACATGTTATTTGGAGTGTATCGAAGAGCTTATAAGGCTGGGTTGTCGCTTGGCATAAATCCCTAGTCTTTGTCGCTCGTCCGATCGCTTCCGTTTTGGATTTTTGCTCTTTTTGGGCTAGGCTGATTTTTGCCTACCAGGAAATTTCAAACGTCTGGATTGAATTTCAGACGTCTGGTTTCAAATTCAGACGTCTGGTTGAGAAATCCAGACGTCTGGAATTGGTCCCTGGAAAACACAAAAAGGCAGAGGAAAAATCCAGACGTCTGGAATTCCAACCAGACGTTTGGCAGACGTCTGGTTGGAATTTCAGACGTCTGAAATGTGCAGTTTTGCCTATTTTGGGCCAGAACCTAGGGCCAAACGTCTGGATCAACCGCCCAGACGTCTGGAACTGTTCACTTAGCCTATTTTGTGCTGTTTTGAGTTGATTTCCAATGTTTATCGATTTTTGTTGATCTGGTTAGTTGTTATCACTTATTATCGACTTTGATGACTTCTTTTCGGGATTTTTGAGAACATCCGTTTTGATGGATTCGGTATCGATTTCTTTGGATTTGATTCACGTTTTCGTATGTCAATTTTTGATGATTGATTGTTTCTACAATCATTTCTGTGATTTGTCACTTTAAAATAAAATGGTTTCTATACTTGTAGAAAATATTCAAACTCTTTTACAAAGATGATTTCAACTCTATTTTTAATACAAAGTTCGTTTATAAAACTGTTTTCTAATCTATTAGTATATACAAACCTTTACCTCATTCGTACGAGAAAATCTAATTAAACGGCTTGGCAAAACAAGTGGTATGAAACGCTTGCGTTTACTTCGTCGGTTAATTCTTTGACTTGTTCGATTGAAACTCTTGTGATAACTTTCGAGTGGAAATCTACAATTTGTTCGTAAATATTTAAGTTAAGCCAGTGGTTACGGGACATGAAGCTAAACTCATATATTTACTAGCTTAGTGTAATCGGCACTTCTTAATGATCGATGATGATCATTTTATGGTTTAGACTAGCAATGTGCGATGTCTCTTTGTCCACGTGGGGGACTCTACCTCGTTTTATTGATTCTCGTCTCATTTCTTTTATGGGCTAGCGACCCATGTTCTTTTACGGTTTTTGGTTCATCGGATGTACCGTTATTGTATTACATCGAAGTCCCGGCTTTTTGGTTCATCGGATGTACCGTTATTGTACTACATCGATGTTTCGGCTTTCGAGTTCATCGGGCGTACCATTATTGCACTACGTCGTTGTTCCAAATTATATGAGTTTCGAGTTCATCGGGCGTACCGTTATTGCACTACGTCGTTGTTACGAAATAATTGAGTTTCTGGTTCCTCGAGTGTACCGTTATTACACTACGCCGTTGCACCGGCTCTATGGTTAGCGACCATGGAATAGCATTCCGCTTGTGATACACGTGTTGGTGAGTTTTCATGCTCCCGTTTGTGATAGGCCTTTCCCCTTTTGTGATTTCTGGATTTCTAGTTGATGATTTCTAGAATTTATGTTTCACCAATTTTTGTGGATTGAATTGATAGGCTCTATCAATATTTGGGTTTTGGTGAATAATTTAAAGAATGCGATTCTTTTTGGTATTTTGAGATGATTTGAGATATTGTATGATTTTGTTGTTATTTGATGTATACTTTACACAATATACCATTTTTGTTATCATACGTTTTTGGTCATATCTCTTATCCTATCTCATTTTATCTGATATTTATAGCTAGACTGATCCATTTATTATTTTCTTCTTAAATAATACTCGGGTCAGACCGAGATATTTCAGGTGCTTCTGCTTGACTTCTTATCAGGGTCTGTCACCTGACTTTTGGCTAACTACTTTAGATTAGTAGTTTTTACTTATTTTACATTTTAGATGGAGACTCCTTGATGTATAATTATTCTTTTGTCAAGCACTTGTATCTATTTTTTCGTGATGTAGTGGGTCTTCTATGACCACTATTTTGATGTACACTTTTATGTGATATATTCATATCTGATTCCACCTTTGTGATATGAATGTCTATGACTGATTTGTGTTATGTTTATTTCTATATTTGTTTCCGAAGGCCACTTAGCCACTGTGTGGTAGCTTTGAGTTTGTATTTGATATGTCGGATTATATCATTTGAGATATCGGTACTCGCACAAAGCAATTACACAGATGGTCGCTCCTCAACAGCCTTATTCATCGTGCTAGTCGACGGCATTACCCCGTAGTGTCCTTGGCTAGTGTGAGTATAGAGGTGGGGCGTCACACATCCATAACAGAATGATTGCGCCCGATCGTTTCTTGATTTGGCCATGTGATTGAACTGTAGGTTAAGAAGAATGGATCGGCGTAAGGCCATCATAAAACGATTATACCCGATCGTTTATCAGTTGGGCTTCCATTGAACTGCAAACTCTGATGGTTTATATCGCATCCTTCATATATATACTTGGATACTTAGATAATTTTCTTCACCTTATTTCATTTTCTTTTGTTGCTACCCGAACCAAAAAAGAAAACCCCATCTTCATCTTCTCCTTCACCATCGATCCATCGAGCTTCTCGATCGAAGTCCATACTTATCTTGTAACCATCTCCATAGGTCGGTTAGACTGCTTACTACATCAACCATCATTGCCACCATCCCCTACTGATTTTGTTTCATATTCGAATCCAAATCACCTTCGCTTTTCCACATTTATACATAGGTAGGTTCTATTCTTTTCTTACTTATTATATTTTAGTAATAAGATGATGGGATCTTGTCCTAGTTTGCAAGACGTAGGCTATGGTGATTCGATTGGTTGGAGCGAAGAGGGAGATGGTAATATGGTGTTGAGATTAGATGGAATGTGCTTATTTGAGGTCGAAGGTGGAAGATTTTTTTCAGCCGATTGTTCTTGGAGGTCCAAAATATGGACTGTCACTGATCATTTCTAACGAGAAAGATATGGTAATGTGTAAAACGGCCGATCCACATTGATCTAAAGAATATAGCATAAGGGAATGAAACGAAGTTTGGCTGATCGTTTCGATTGATTGGTATTTGAAAAAATGAAGAGAATTTCAACCGATCGTCTTCTCAAAAGTTTTTGGCCGATTGGATTGGTGGCCCGAGTCTTGAATTGAAGCGAAGTGTGGAACCGGAGTCAAAGGTTGGATCAGTTGCAATTGGTTGGAGAATGATCGGTAGTGAAATGATCGTGCAGAAACAGTCGGTTATGAACATTGGAATCAATCAGTCATAACCTTATTTTGGATCAGTTTTTGGTTTAACTTTGATGAACATACGTAAAATCTCCAAATCTTAATTAGAACTTTGTGCTGAGCTTCATCCTTGAATGCTTGAATGGTTGTACATGACTTGCATATAAAATGGACTGCATATTTAAATGTGTATGAAAATTAAACTGTGGAACGAACTTGATTAATTCCCTACATATTTATGTTTTTTATCTATGCCTTGGAAAAAATTTTGAAGCTCTAAATGCACAATTCGAACTTCGACATGCCAACTGATCCTAATACTTAGACTAAATCCTTAGCCAGTGACGTGGAGAATTGGTAGAGACAATCAGCAATGACGGTCACTCCGGTCGAATCCCGAAGTCTCAGCATAGTTATTGTCTTTATTCTGAACTATTTTTCATTGCATTGCACGACACTACACTATTCTACACTAGCACACACTTTGCACGGAGGGAACAAGTTATTTTTTCTAATGATGGCTATCTACTGAGTTAGTAGTCATGGGTTCCAAACGCTCGGGGCATTTAGCTACCATGTCTTCTAGACAACCTTCACGGCACAACAATACCATTACCGAATCGAGCTCCGCAACTGCTTTCGATAGACTCTCCCCGAACATCAAGCTGAACAACCGAAAAGTTCATGTCCATTACCTGACCTTTTCACGTCATTCCTATCCTTCCAGCATAAGTGATAAACCCTGCTCTTGACACTCTAGAAGACGCTATATTTTTAGAAGATTCGGAGGATTCTATGGCTTTGAAAATTAATGAAACCTCTCTTTGCAGAATTTCTGCCAGACACAGGATTCCATTTGATGACGTGTGAGTCCTAACTCGGGATGTTAGAGTTTATATGCCCCGTAAGGGGTTCAATGCATGCAACAAGTTCATGTGTTGGGCAGAATGCGTCCCACCCTTCAATTCATTTATCCAAGAGATGCTAAATCATATACGGTTAGTACTGGCACAACTGCATCCAAATGGCTATGCTTTGCTTAACTGTACCGACATGACATTCATGGAGTTTTTGTTTCGTCCTCCAACTCCTAAAGACATTCAATTTCATTTCACCTTCAAGTGACATAAGGGAAGCCTTTCATTCACATTCCTCGAGTCATCCAAGAATTGCCATATCTTGACTGGTTCTAGGAATAAGTTAAGCACTTTCAAAAGCGAGTGGTTCTATATTCACTGCCCGCCTAGCTTTGCCAGACGGTTGTTAGAAGGACGTAAGTATTACTCCTTGCTTAATTCCTTGAGTGCTTGTATCCAGGTCGTATCCTGAATTAAGCAACTTTTATGGTTTTTGCAGGTTCTTATCCACGACTCGACATAAAACAATACACAGATGCGGTCTCGGCGCTCAAAAGGATTCCACCAGAAGATAGAAACTTTGATAATCTCCTTATTGATGAATGCCTCATTACCTACTGCCTAGTGGAAGAGAGTCGTAGCGTAGGGCTACCGGTCACTGCTGGAGTTATAGTGACTAAGCAGCGGGATGCAGATGATGATGAAGGCCATCAAGTTGAACCCATCATGTCCTCAGTTGAGGGGCTCAGGAGCTACCGATAAAAGTGCAGCGGGAGATAAGGGCGACGACCTCAATGGCAATGATATGAATTCTAGTTTTGGGGCTGCTGTCAGATCTACATTAACCTCACAGTCCCTCGCTCTTGAAAAAAGAAAAAGGAAGAAGCTCATTTGCAAGTTTCCTAAGAGTTGCCTCTTCAAATAGCCCAAGCTATCCATCAACCCTCGGGTTATTCAAGATCGATCTGCTTCTCAACCTTCAGAGCACTTGGACGAAACATTTGAGGCATTATCTGATCTTTCGATACCGGATTACGTTGATGCTTTGCATTTTACTAACATGAGCATCAGCGGATCAGGGTCTCCTTTTAGAGCTAGGGCTAGAATCCTCCTACCACTAGTGGAGAGGTTACTCCTTTCAGTAAAGCATTAATAACTGGTCCATTGGGAGGACACAACGACATGCACATTCGCACGCACTTCACAATATTGCACTGCACTTATCTCGTGTCCTTCAATACTTAGAGCTGATTCATTCTTTTTCTTTCTTTGCAGAAATAGTGATGAGGAAAAAGCATATATTTCAGCCTCTATATGAAATATCATGCGAAAATCCTAGTTCTCATTCGGGCTCATACCGCCAAGGCAGTGATCATGAATACAACCCTAGCTTTCGCTCCAGCCGGGATCACCAGAGTAGAGGTGACAGAGACATATCTTCCAATGATAAACATCGATCCAAGTCTAGATCTCCTCTTCCTAAAGATTTTGAAAGGCAACAAGATCGCCGCGATGACATTCCTCCCGTTGGCACCTGTCATGGTCCCCCTACCACTTCAGTTTCTTCACGGTCTGTTGTTCCATCTTATCCTCAGCTACCCAGCGATCATCGGTGTCATAATGGGCATAATGTTTACCAACAAAGGCGGGGCAAAGAAAGCGCTGACACCTAAGTTGTCACCGAAGCTCAACAAGCTGATGTCGTCACTCGTATAACCCAATTTAAGTCAGATTTTTCAAATGTATGTCTCGATGGATTTTTCTTTGTACATGATCTTAAGAAAGTTCCTAAAATAGTCCAACAAATGACAATAGATTATGTGAATGATATCCATAAGCAGTATAATGAGTGCATGAAAGCGGCGGAGAGGATTTCTAAAGTATCTTTGGAGAGAGCGGTAGAGATTGAGAAGTTGAAACGCCAAGAGGCCCGGGATAGACGGATCATCGAAACTCTAATCAATGAGTTAGACTCTTCAAGGAGCTCATAGGCAGAAGCTAAGAGAAAAGCAGAAATGCCCATTAAGGCATCGAGGATGAGAATGCCAGGCATGGCTGAGGTTGAAGCGCTTCATCATTAAAACCATAAACTGGTGTTAGAAAGGGATGCGGCCCAAAAAAGCACAGCTGAGTACAAAACTAAATTTGAGCGTGAATCCAAAGATAAAGAGGAAGCATAGAAAATCGGTCAGGATGCTCGTGATGAATTGGTTATCGTTAGGCTTGAAAGAGAGGTGGCTATTGAAAAGGCCAAAAATATTGATGCCCTTATCAAACGAGAAGTGCAGGTCGCAAATGAAAAGGCTAGGGAGGAGGTTATGGAGAAACTAGATCTACTACTCATTCTTTACAACACCAACGACCTAGAGCATAGAAACTTGGAGTGGCTCCGGGGAGACTACCCTTACCATCTTGTATGTGCTTAGGAGTATCTTGTTCAGGAGGAGAAAGAGGCTCTGCACTGAAGAAATCGATTTGATGAGGTTGGACGGCGAAATTCTATTGGGTGATGAACCCAAAGTTCTACATGAAACCCATCTTATACTCCAAAAAAGCACGCCACAACCTCTCAACATGAAGCTGGTGAAGGTTCTAGATCTATATCACGCAATGTCACATATGACAAAAATCCGATAATCCAACCTATTCCCAACACCACTGTGGATTCTTCCATCGAGCTTGGTTACAATCTGGAGAAGCCGCATATTGCTACATCTTGTGTGCTCTCCCCAATTATGGAAGGAGGTTCTAGTGGCACTTCGCTCATGTGGGGGACCAATCCGGAGAAGTTATTTCATTAACCTCACCGGTTCTTCAGAAAGCTAGAGTGTCCCCGATGGATATATCTAATCTTTTTAGTTATGTTTCCTCAGCTTTAGGTCAGCCGGCTACAGTTCCACCTCTTCCTAAGGAATCTTAACCAGGTCCTTAGGTGCCTGTGACAGATTCGTTTACTATCTTAGCTTTGACAGTGACTCAAGACATCCCCAAAGAGGAAGCTTTCATGATCGACGAGCACTTAGTGGATGCTTTGTTGAAGGAAGAAAGCGATCCACATCAAGAGATTCATGTTGACGATGACGTTGTGATTACTGGAGCTTCCCAATCCTTGTCAAGCCCCTCTATGCAAGAAATAGCACAGAACTCGAGGCGGACATTGCCCTTGAGACGAAAGTCAAGCAAGAGAAAATAGAGATCGTTCCCCCCTCCCATGTCCATCGTTTTTCCAGAGAAACTGTGGATGCTTCCGCTCCTCAGCCAGAACCTGCTCAAGATGTGTCTACTGCGTCAACCCAGTCTACTTCGGTGAAAGGCCAAGGAAGCGAGAAGAGAGGAGAGAAGAGGAGTAGGAAAAGTTCGAGTGAAATCTCTCCCGATTACAAATTGAAGAAGAGGAAGCCTAGGAGGAAGTGATTCACTGCTTATGCTCATGCTCTTAAGTCTTTTAGGTTTTTTAGCCAAATTTGCACGGGATCAGCCCCCATTTTTTGATTCTTTTGTTTTGAATACTTGTACTTGACTTTCCAAGCTTATGTAAGTAAAGTTCTTTTACTTTTATCGAGGTTTTGTGTGAATTTGCTTAAGTAGTTGAGATATTACATTTTCCATTCAATGTATTGTAATTTTTACTCATTAATTCAGATAATAATCTGGTAATTTTATTCCAAGGCCTTCATATGGTCGTAGCCTTAAGTCGTACTAGATACTGGGCTCAAGCCCTAGTGTTATGCTATCGGATTTAGTGGTTCAAGTGATTATACTCCTGCACCCAGTTCTCGGGTTAAAGGAGTTAGATAATGGAATGTTGAATTCCATCTTTAGCGAATTTATAATCTTCCTATCGGTTTTAGGTCGCAATTTATGGAATAGTGAGTGGTCAAACCGTACTCATCTATTTGATTATACTCATATTCACACTTTGGGATAAGAGTTAGTTAGCGAGTGATCGAATCACATCTAATTGTGTTTATACTCCAGTCCACACTCTAGGGACTTAGAGTTATTTTAGAAAATAGTTGGACCGTACTTTCCTTCATTGATTGATTTTCCCCCAAGTTCAAGGTTTGACTTACCGAGTGATCGATCATGTCACGATCGCTTTCGATTTATGCATGTCCCATCGCTTGTTAGGATTAATTTGAATATTGGATGGTCAAGCCATTCATTTCTCGTTAGGTGCTCCGCCCATCGGGTAGTGAGCGAGAATCATCGAATGAACGGTCGAACCACGTTCATTTTGTTAAGTCCAATCGTAAACTTGTGTAATCGATTGGCTCCAAACTCTGGGAACCTACTTGGACAAGGTTGTATTAGTTAGCCGGGTATACTAATTAATGTGTAATACTACAGCAATCACAGATATGAAGGAAATTTTAAATTTTATTTGCCAAGTGGACAGAAATGAAATAATTTGTCTTATTACATATTTGGAAAATCAAATGCTAAAGAAAATTTAGAAATTAAATTTGACGAATGAAAAAGAAAGAAACTAAGTTAAATAGCATCATATACGCTCACTATTCCACGCCTTCAGGAGTGTGACACCATCAACAGTCGTTTGGCTTGAAAGTTCCTTCTCCGAGCCTCTGCTCAATGATGTACGGTCCTTCCCAAGTAGGATTCATGTGTGACAGGATAGGAAAGACCTGTTTCAAGATGAGATCACCGATTTCAAAGATCCTAGGTCGGTCTTTAGTATTGTAGTATCCAGCGACTCGATATCAATGTACAGCTGCCCTCAAATCAGCTTCTTCACGCTTCTCATCTACCAAGTCTAGAGATTCTAAGAGGAGATCTCTATTCATTCTGGGATCGTAGTAGGTCACTCGATGAGAAGGGACTTCGAGTTCAATAGGAATGACGGCTTCGGAGCCATAAGCAAGGGCGAATGTAGTGAGGCCAGTCATGAACTTATGGGTGGGTCTGTAAGCCCATAATGCTATTTGAATTTCATTCAACCACTTGCCTCTAACCTTTTCCAAACGTTTCTTCAGAATGGACTTTATGATTTTATTCACAGCTTCCACTTTTCCATTTGCTTGAGGGTGAGCAACTGCCACAAATCTCTTTTCAATATGATGTCGACGACAGAAGTCTTTTAATTCAGCACTGTCAAATTGGGTTCCATTATCAGTCATAATGGTTCGTGTAAGGCAAAAAACGACAGATGATGTTCTAGACAATGAAGTTAATTACTTTCTTTGTCATGATCGTGGCTAAAGGTTCTGCTTCGGCCTACTTGGTGAAGTAATCAATTGCTATGATGGTGTATTTCGCACCACCTTTAGAGATCAGTAAGAAGCCGATAATATCTATGCCCTATGTGGAAAATGGCCATGGACTGACCATTTGTGTAATTTCCATCGACGGAGTTCTTGGAACTTTTGCATACATTTAGCACTTGTTGCTTAGCGTAATCAACAGCATCTCAGTTGACGGTTGGCCAGTAATACCCATAATAGAGTATTTTCTTTGCTAAGGTTTGCCCCCTAGTGTGATCGCCACATTCCCCTTCATGAACTTCATTTAGGACTCGTTTTATTTCATCACGAGTGATACACCGGAGTAGAGGAACGGAAAAACCCTTTTTATACATGACTCCTTCCTGAATGATATATTGTGAAGCTTTACGAAGGATTTGTCATCTTTCATTCTTTCGTTCATGAAGGACTTCCTGTAGCAAATAATCTTTAATTGGAGTCATCCATGACTCCTTCTCAGGCTCTGTCTCTAGTATCCAATTGATTTCCATCTAGTATATGCTCAGAGCATCTAATAATTTGACTGGAACCAAGCCCATTTGTTGTGCATCCCTATTGCTAGCAAACTTTGCCACTGAGTCGGCTTCTTTGTTTTGATCTCGGGGAATGTGCGTGATGTCATAATACTCAAAGTTAGTCAATAGCTCTTGACTCAGATAAGGTACAGAGTAAGTCATTGTCCTTCAGCCTTGTAATCTCCCTTGACTTGGTATACCACCAACTGGGAATCTCAAAAGATTTCAAGGGATTTTTTTTCGATTCTCTGACAAGTTTGAGTCCAGCTACCAAAGCTTCTTACTCAGCTTCGTTGTTCGTTACAGGGAAGTCAAGCTTCAAAGCGTGGTAAATTGATCGATCCTATGGATTTATTAGCTTGACTCTAGCTCCCAAAAAACGATCATTGGATGCTCCATCTGTATACATTTTCCACTGAATGGTAGAGGCTGCACTGCTCTTTGGAAGATCGTCCTGTGCAGTGAATTCTACTATAAAGTCCACCGGTGCCTGTCCCTGGATGGCACTCCGAAGGAGATAAGTTGTCGAATTGGCTTAGCATAATGTTCCACTTGAGTAACCTGCCAGATGTCTGAGGTCGACATAGGACCTGTCGTAACGGCTGATCGGTGTAAACGTTGATGGGATGAGCCTGAAAATAGGGGCAGAGCTTTCATGAAGCAATCAACAAGCAGTATGCCAACTTCTCTATCTTCGAAATGCATTTATTGGTGGCTTTGGAAATGAACCGCTCAAGGTAACAACCTTCCCATTTAGGCTCTGTACTTCTTTGATAATCTTTGGCGCCTGGATGTTGTGAATAGCTCGAATCTTTTCGAGATTAGCTTTGATGCTGCGAGCATTGGCAATGGAACCCAAGAACTTTCCCGAAGCCATGCCAAAAGAACATTTCAGAGGATTGATCTTCATTTTGAAATATCGGAGGATGTCGAACATTCCTGCTAAGTCTCTAATGTGGTCGCTTGATCATCGTGACTTCACGAGCATATCATCCCCGTATACCTCCATCGTCTTTCAAATCTGATCTTTAATCATTCGGTTAACTAGGCGTCGATAGGTTACTTCGGCAATCTTCAATCCAAATGGCATTACCACATAACAGCACAATCCAACGCCAGTAATAAAACTAGTGTGCTACTGGTCGGGGATGTCCATCAGGATTTGGTTATATCCAGAGTATGCATCCATGATAGATAACAACTCGTGTCCTGTGGTTGAGTCTACCAGTTGGTCGATCCTTGGATGGGGAAAACTGTCTTTTGGACACGCCTTATTTATGTCCGAATAGTCAATGCATGTCCGCCACTTTCCATTCACCTTTCTCACAAGTATAGGATTAGATACCCATTTAGGGTAGAGGGCATCGCGAATAAACCCATTGCTTTTGAGCCTATCCACCTCCTCTTTAAGGGAGACAGATTTCTCCAGATCCATGCCACGCCATTTCTGTTTCACCGGAACATGCCTCGGGTTGATATTTAATGCGTGGCTCATAATGGCAGGCGAGATGCCATATATGTCAGAGTGAGTCCAAGCGAACACATCAAGATTCACTTGGAGAAAACAAACAAGTTCTTTCATCATCGTGGGGCTGAGCTGTGATTCATTCTTTAGGACCAATGATGGGTCGTCGTGGTTGACTGTGATATCGATTGTTAGCTCAGCCAGTGCAACCTTGGTCTCTTTGGGCTCCTTCTTGTCATCACTTGGATCTATGTCTTCATAGAACCGATTGTGGCGCTCGAGCCAAGGCCCAGACATTGGTTCTCAATCTTCGGTGGCTTAGATGTGGAGAGAATTTTCCATACCCTTACCTTCTCCTTCCATTGAGCATCCCTCAACTCAGCCACATAGCAAGCACATCCAGTCGCTTGATCTCCATGCACAACTCACATGCCATTATTAGTTGGGAATTTTAAGGTAAGACACCAAGGGACAATGGTTTCCCAGAATTCAACAAAGGCCGGTCAGCCCAGAAAAACATTATATAGAGAGTCCACATCCAATACAACTAATGCAGACATCTGCACTCTCCCATGGTCTTCTTCTCCTAACTCCACCGGTAGTTCGACATAGCCCACAACTTCTATTGCAATAGCGTTAAAGCCATGAATGCGGGGTTTACACAGTTTTAGATCTTTGGCTTCCATTCTCATCTGGTCGTACGCCTTTTTGAAAATAATATTCATCGAGCTACAACTATCAATCAAAAGTTTTCTCACTAAGGCGGGGCTGATCATGGACGAAATGACCATTGGGTCGATCGTCGGTGCCTCCACCTTATCTACATCTCTGTTTCTGAATACAATGTCATTTGCTATTATACGCTCCTATTTGGCTGGAGCCCCATCTTCTACATTTGAATAACACTCATAATCCACATGCTTGATTGTTCTAGCATAGCGCTCCATCTCATGCCAACTTTTTTCGGTTAGGTGTGGTCCTCTGGTTATTATATTGATAATTAATCTTCCACCAATTCGTAGTGCTTTTCCTCGGTGGGTGTTAGATGTCCCCCGCCCGCCATCTTGTGGGGCTTTAACAAACTGCTATAGTTTTCTTTTATGAATCGATTTCTCGTAAACATCTTGGAAATGCCTACACTCATTTGTGTTGTGACCATAATATTCATGAAACTGATAATATTTTCCAATCTGCTTTTGTTTCTTCATTGAATCCTTCGGAGGTGGCTTCCTATATTGCATGTAGACAAGTAGACATTCTCTTGAGACGTATTCAGTGGTATGTAGGTATCATACATTGGAATCCTTGACTTTCCTCTTCCAGAATCCCTTTTCCGCTAACGGTTCCTATCATTGTCTTTCTTTTGCTGATTAGGTTTATTTTGGACATTTACTTGAACTTTTTTGGAACTCTCCTTGGACTGTTTCACTTCAACATTACTCTGCACTCCCTCTCCACTCGATCCCACAACATTCTTCTTCCTAGAGCATCTAGCTTCCTCTTCGCTCAAATACTGAGTTGCTTTTGCATAGAAACGCTCCAACATCACGGGTGGTTTGCCAACTAACCAATCGCCAAAGTCAGAATTTGGATCAATCCCTCTTATTACCGCCATCAATATTGAATGGCCATTCGGATTACTGACTTCTATGATAGCTGTATGAAATCTCTCCAAGTAATCTTTCAATGATTCTCCCGGAGACTGGATCACGCTTGATAGGGACATTACATCTTTAGGGCGAGTTGCATGCATACAGAATTGCTCCATAAACTTTGTTGCTTAATCATCAAATCTAGAGATTGAGCGTGGGGGTAATCTCGTAAACCATATCATCGTTATGCTAGAGAGAGTAATAGGAAAACATCTGCATTTTGTGGCATCATCAGCTCATGCCGAATCCATCATCCATTCATATCTTATGACGTGATGCCTGGTTTTTCCCTTGTAGGCAGACATCGATGGCATGCTAAATCTCCCGGGATATCCCGCTTGTGAAATATTGTCTATGAATGGGGTATGTCTTCTTGAAATCTCCCAATCATCATTGGTCAAGCTTTGGCTTTCCCTTACTAGCTGTTTGACCATAGCTGCCAAGTTCGACATTTCGATAGTTGGAGCCAAGCGATAGTCATGCTCCACCTCACATGAATGGTGTGGTTGATGTCTATGGGTCGTTGTACGCCTTCTTGCTCAACATCCTCTTGAAGACTTGAAGTGTGTCACGTGCGTTCATATTGTCATCATTCCGGAGAGGTAACTAATCTGCATTAACTTGAACTCCAGCATCCAAATCAACCATGACATCACCAGTGTGCACTCTTCCCATCATCTATTGTAACTTGCCTCCAAAAGTTGGATCGGTACCGATGGTTCCAAATGGATCCGTACTGATTGTTATCGGTCTATCTGGATCGGTCGGATGATGGCGGGTTGATGTTTCGGTGTAGTATTCGTCGGTTCTGCGACGTCTATGTCTATGGTAGTCATCTGACGAAGTTGAGCTCTCCGATGTAGTATAGGGAGTTAGCACCCTCCTAGTTTTCCCACGTTGTTGATCTCTGAGTTGATTCATTAGATCGTATTGGCTTGAATCTGCTAGCTGAACTATCGACGGTTGTCCATAAGTTCTCTCATCAGGCTATGGAAATCATCTCGTGTGATGGAATTAGTTGGATTCTAGACATCAACTGGAGTGGTAGCATTAACATCTACTGTTAGATTGCTCTGGCCTCCTTGCTGGATGCTGGCATTCTTGTTTCCGTTGGCGTTTTGAGCGGTAGATTTGGTGTTCCTAACCTTTGTTAATAGTTTTCCTTAGACTTCTACAAATCTGAATAGAATAGATAAACTATTTGAAGATAATTCTGGATCTCTTCCCGAGATTTCTGCAATCCAGTAGCAGCAAAGGGATACAAATGAAGCTGAGAAGCTGGTCTCTCAGTGAAAGTACCAAAATGTTTGCACCAAAAATTGGCACAAACACCCAATAGGGATTTTGTAGAGAAGTAAATGAAGAATAATAAATGAAAACGGAGGAAATAAGCAATTAAATAATAGAAAATAAGTAATAATAAGAACACAACGATTTATAGTGGTTCGACGATGAAAGCCTACATCCACATTGGAGAAATAACTTTATTAGTCACTTGAATTGCTGAGTGCAAAAGGATGGATCGGAGTAGAACCCTTAGTTACAAGGAAGTGCCAAGTAATAAGCAGCGTAAAGGATCCAAAAAATTAACAATCAAATCTATATTTATAGGGGAAGACAGTGAAATATCTTCCAGAAATTTCGGTAGTGGAGTCTCTAGATCCAGAAGTAGTCATGGTATCGATTGTGAGTCCCACATCTTTCATAATAACGATCGGTACCGTTCGTTCTATGGGCTCGTTTTGGCATGTGATTGATGTGGTGGGCTCCACTCTTTAATATGTTGATGTTCCCAAAGTTTCATGTGTATTAGACTTGTAGATTTTGAGATATCGATCATTTTCCGCTAAGTTGAACTGTAGTATTGATACAATACGATTCATAGTTGGTGCATATGGATCATACCCAATCCATTTTCAACAAATGGTATAGTTTCATACTTTTACCATTCTATTGAGTCCGTCTTCTACTTTCACTTCGTTATTGCTTCATATTATCATATGTGCCTAACCTCTGGGCATCGTGATTGTTAATCTGACTTGTCAATCCCGACGACAGTCGAGTCTAACTTGTCTAATCAGTTTGAATATAACTGGGCCAAAAGGTTGGATAACAATATATATAAATAGACACACACACACACATATATTTGAATAATCTATTTTATATTGGTTTTTTGATCATTCTTTTAATGGATATTGATTTTAGATATATAAATGATTCACTGTTGATATTGACTTGAGTTATGATTTTAATATGTTATGGTGATGACATTTTATATTTGATTTGTGAGATTTCATTTATGTGTGATGAGAAATTTGTATAAATGGTTTAGTGATACCATTTAGTATGGTAGTTTCGGTAACACTTTTCTGGTTATTCATCGGACTTGTCATATAGAGATATTTAGTGTGGATCGAGTGTAGTTTATGAACCTTGAATAATTATCCGAATAACATGCGGTGGTATAGGATGCCGTTATGTTATTTATTTGATTTTTCCTTGTAAGTAAATGTCACTCAATGGGGATAAGCTAATATGTATCTTGTAATACTCATTGCGGTATGAGTAAATTATAGCTATGTATTAGCTTATAGTTAAAGTCGTGTGTCGGCGGTGGATTAACGCTCTAGTATATATATTAAGTCATGCGTTGACTTATTTGGAGCTGTGTGTCGGCTTACGTCTAGAGCTATCTGTAGATATAAGATATATCTACTATATGACATCCATATTATAACGAACTCGCTTTATGGTTCGGGAGTGAATCAGATTAGCCAGTATCCACCTTGGCGGCCTGATCGTGGAGTCGCGTCCCAAATCCGTGACACTTTTTTCTTTTATAGCTGTATGTGTATGCCTCTGTGTCACCTAGGCCAGTAGTATGTTATCATAGGGGCAAGTGCAGGGTCGTGACTAAGGCTACGCGTAGATGAGTCATAGGTGGATGTGGTCCGATGTCCATCGAGGTAACTAATACTGTAGGAACAGATCCGGCTTCCTACTGTGTGCTAGTAGACCCTGGGTTCCTGGAGCATGTTATATGCTATCAGTCTCCCTTCTAGTTCTAGTATATCTATGTGACAATGGATTGGCATATATGTCTCTATCCTATAATGAGTTGACTATTCTAGAGACTGTGTATCTAAAGTGTATTCAGTCCCCGTTATATCCATATTGTTTGATGATTATTCATTTTATTAGTTTGATTATGGCAGATCCAGGAATGTCCAGTATATTATTTCAGGGCATTGCTGTGTGCTAGCCTAATATATTCATCTTACGACATTGATGTATTCTAGCCCAATTTACTTGATGTTTTCATATTTTTTGATAATGTTTTTATAGTATGGATGATTCATCCATCTGTAATGGTTTTCTTAATTTCTATTGATTGGATCTATATGGTGATGATGCTTTTCTGTATAATTTCGTAGTGGATGTTGTTTTGAGATATTTAAAGCTGTCTACGTTTTCCCCATTATGCTTCTCATATTATCATTGTATGTTATTATAATACCTATCATTATAGACATAGTCTGACTCGTGGGTTATTTATAATACTCAGGTCAGTCCGAGACGTTACAGGTTCAGGGACAGTGAGGCCATCTTATGTTTATTGGGCTTAGAGGAGACTAGTAATCCTATGTTGTAGTATATTAATTTTTATTGTATAGGCTCATGTTTGTATATGACATGGTGATGTATATTATACTTTTATATTGTTGCATTAAATATTATCGCTGCGATTTACTCTATGATCTTTGATATTTATCGTATATTTTGTATTATTCTATCCTAGAGGCACACGTGTTTATTGCTTTGTGTCGATACCATACACGTATTGATAAGTTATTTAGTCAATGTTTTAATATGTACCAGTGTTAACTCAAGGGAATATTCAATTGTGTACCTCATATCGCCTCATTCTCCATATTATCTAATAGTATTAATTTATTGTACTCTTGGATAGCATAGGTATAGAGGTAGGGGTATTACACAAAAACCCTAAACGAAAATTTTGCTGGAAGTTGCCGTTCATCATCAACTAGTATTAATGATGTTGTGGCCCTAACACTCCTTACTAAATTAAGATGGACATTTCTAGTACGCCATTCAACTATAATCCATATGTCTTAACTGACCTCCTCGGCTCTTAATAAATGTGGTCCATCAATTAGTTCAATTATTACATCCGACTATGGGACAAATCGTGCATTTCCATACCGCACTGGGTAAGAAATATAAATTATGCACATTTAGAATAACTCATCAGAAAATTTGTTTGGCGGAATAATTTACCGGTCTTGCCTTCTCTAACCTTGAGTCAACCAACATCCTTTATGTGGGTTTGCCATCTTATTACTCTCATCTCCAATCATACTACTGTCTTCTCTCAATCACAATCTCTAGACAGTATCCTCAAACTTTGGTACTTACTTCCTCTATATCCTTATTCCTTCACGCGAGTATACCTTAGGACTCGCAAAATTGTACTTTGACACTATTCCACATTTATATAAGGGTTCTTCTTATTGCTTTCATACATCTCTAATCAAAATTCCTGGGTTCACTTCAACCTTCCTTATATTCCACGGAGATTTCGTATTGCTACCATACAAGCATCCATAGCAATTTTATTCCTAGTCTAAACCTTTACCCCGTCTTACCTAAAAAGTCATCACTGTCTACTCTATATCAAAAATTGGTTTATTTTTTCACAACTCTTTTAAAAATAAGCTTCATGGTCATGAAGTACTTGCTTAACATAAACTTAGAAACCTATTTATCAAATTCAAAAATTGCTCGGTTTCCAACAAGGAATCATGAAAATTTTCCCCTTTCTAACCAACTTTGCCTTTTTAAAGACTTTTATAATGGAAATTTACTACTTTCAATAGTAGGATTTTTAAAACCAAAACATCTATCAAATTTAAACCCAATTGTCATACCAAACCATTTTTTTTAAAACATCTTCTATAACTTTAAATAATGAAAAGTGGAGTAGACAGTGATAACTTTCATCCTATTATTTTCTTACTACTCATGTTATTTCTGCTTCTACCTTTGATGAAGATTTTAATAGGAAAAAAGGGGGCTTCTAAAAGATATGCATAACTGTAACATCTATTTAAGCGTCTATCCAAAATATGTGCGCAATTTCTACATATCAATGGAATTTATCCATTCTTCCTATCATATTCTTATTGTTTTTCTCCTATATTATTTCTAACTAGATTATTAATTATATATAGATTCCTAATGTTATTTCTATCAAAACTATTGGGCATTCTTACCCTTTTACTCTCTCTCCCTATTTAAATCAAGTACCAATTCCATTTATCCCCTCTTTAGAAAGAATTTTTAAAATGGAACATCCAATTTATAAAATAGGAAAAGTCATCGACCCCGACCCACGCTCTATTTTACATTTACTTCAGAAATGAAAATTCTCTTTATCAAAACCTTTAAACAGGAAACTTTTTGACTCAACCAATTTTAAACTAATAATTTCAAAAATGAAAAAAAACTCCTTTCACCAAAAACCTTTATATTAGAAACTTTTGACCCAACAAATTTTTAGAATATGAATTTTCAAATTTTCTTGCTTTTTCAAAACAATGACTTCCTAATAAATCCTCTGAAAAGCCCATTCAAAACATTTTAAAGAATTTTAAAAAACCTTTTATCAAATTCTTTCACAGAGGGACGGGCTCAGAAATTAACTTTAATTTTCCTTTCTTTTGAACATTCCTTCTCCCCTACTCAAACCTCATAAAAATCTGGTAATCTTTGTAACAACCCGCACATTAATGGGCCTAAATTTCATCAAAAATCGAAACCCAAGTCTATCAAAGTATAGATCATTGGATTTGGTACCTGCAAGTAAGCATGAGCATTATCAAAGATTGATAGAAATCTAAACTCACAGCGAAAACAATAATAGGATAAGAATACTAATTATGACTACTCCCTTGGAACTAAGGGTATTCCTTGGATAGCAATTTGTCACATCAACATCGAGCATGAGAGGAAGAAGACTCTCCAACAACAAAGCACAACCAGCTCTAGTGACCTATTACTCTAAATTCTATCTTATGCTTTGTAGTGAGGAGGGCGTTAGAATAAAATTCTGGTGACTGGGAAAAAATATAAATTGTCCATAACATAAACTTATACCGATAGGTTTCCATTTAATTATTATGTCCATTAAAGTTAGCAATTCTAGTCTAACCTTGCATTGCACACACGATTACATACTCATCCCTTTCCAAGGTACGAAATATTAATGAAACCATATCAACCACCCAATACTTCCAAACCCATTAGCCACTTAGTACTTCTAAATATGAAGCGATATTCTATAATACTTTTTAAAAGAGAAATAGGCAGACTTTATCATTTACGACCTTAATTGAGGTAGACTCCATCATTTAAGACCTATTTCCAAAGTGGTATCCTAACAATGTTATCAATGGTTAGTGGATCCTAGCTACAAGACTTCTAACCACAATTTAAGGCTTTTGACATTTAATGTCCAACTATTACCGCATTTATCACCGATAAAATCGTAGTCATGTAATAAATAGTACCCAAGCCACTTTATACCTTTTTATTAGAAAAAAGGCTGACTTTGGTCATTTAAGACCTTAACTAAGGCAGACCCTATCATTTAAGACCCATCTCCAAGGCATGCTCCTAAATATTACTATTATTATTTCGGCTTTAGTAATGTAAGAGACTGTACTCAAGTCACTTAATACTTTGTAGTGGAAAATAGGTAGACCCCATCATTTAAGACCTAATTCCAGAAGCGTGCTCCTCAATGGTACTATCTTGCTTTCATTGCTTGAAAATCTCATTGGGCTACTTAATACTTCTTTTATAGGAAAGAGGAGGACTTTATAGTCACTTAAGACCCCTAATGTGAAGCGAACCCTTCCTGAGATATCCACTCTCACTCTTTAATTATAAATATAACATCTTACTAGGTTACTTAATACTTCCATTTAGGAGAGAGGTGGACCCTTCAGCCACTCAAGACCTCAAACTAGAAGTGAACCACTATGGAGATATCCCTCACCGCTCCTAATTCCAAATTTGGACCATTTAATAATTTCCAATTAAGAAAGCAAGACCAATCTCTCACGTCGTCATGGGTCATTGGATTAGTGATATCTCACATCAGTAGTAAGGACACCTGACTGTTGGTAGCATCAAAGTGATAGGCAGTCTTTCATCGAGTGACTCTACTGACCTCGCATCACTAACCCACTAAGTCCAATTAACCATCCTAAGTCTTTATTTATATTAGCTTATGTACACATTGGACTTAGCTTACTAATTCCCTTTTTATTTAAGGCAATACCTTAAATATTTATCTACCCATAAACCCTTGTTTAATGCTCAAAATGTCACTTTGTCCATAAAATCCTAATGGACATTTCTTAAGACATTTATGTACGATTACTAATTTCAAATTAGCAACCTTATATATCTATTCCATTTTTATCAGCTCCATTAATCCATTTACCCTATTAATTTATTACAACTCCCATGTTTATTATCATTTATTGGAGTTACAACCTTTTAAAAAATTTCTTAGTAGTTAATTATCCTAACACGAATATTACATGCAAGCATCGTTATTAGCTTTTTATTTAATTATTATAAGCACAGTGATTACGTACAAACATTTACTTTTATCAAATATATTCTGGTTATATACCTTTACTAGAATATACTTTTCCATGTTAAATTATTGGGATTGTATCTAAAAAGATTATCCATTATAATTTCCATAAATTAGTCCAAAACAGAAGATTTAACTTTAAAATATAAAAGATTGCATCGTTTGAAATTACAAGGAATAATCAATTATTTTTATTATTGAAATAGACAGTGTAAAATACAATTAATTCATAATTTACATATCTCTTTCTCTTTCTATTTGTATCTATTCCTTGTTAGATCAAACGCTGTATCTTTCTAAAAGGGTCAAAAATCAAACTAATTTATAAATATTAAACAAATCTAAATTCCAACAATTTCAAATAGAAAAGTTTATATTCTAACAAGATTAGGGTAATGATCCAAATTTATAACATTATTATACAACCGATTTCAGATCTGGAATAAATTTCATTTAAATTAATATTCTAAATCATACTTTTGGGACTGATTTCCAGATCAGGTTGTATACAATGCTCAATCAATTCAAAAACAAAAATATGTAGCTGATATTTGTTATATTTAGATCGTATTCAATTTGTTTCCTACAACTCATATACAATTATCCAATTAGTCATAAAAGTCAAATAAACACTAACGAGATAATTTTCATATTATAACAATCTTTAAAAATTCCCACTCACCTTTTAAAAGCAATCCAAATCTCCAGATCTGAAGTAGAACCTTTAATTCATCTCCAAATCATTTTTAATCTAAGAGATATGTATAAAAGGGTATATACATACATTAGAATTATAGATCCGAGAAGAGATTTGGGATAGGGAGAGAAAATAGGTATGAATATATATATATAGATATATAAATTACCTTAAATACATATATGGTTGATTCTCTTCTCTTCTCTTTTTTATAAGATTTCTACTCTTCTCTTTTTTGTATTAATATAGATAAAATATCTTATCTTTATAATTTAGACGGAAAGTGGAGAAGAATAAATGGCAGAGCTTTGCTACTGCTTTCAGAAAAATATGAGAAGGGAAAGGAGGGATGTGCCTGAATTTATAGATGCTAGAATCAATCAAAACTGTTAGATCGAAATATAATAATTCTGTGACGTTGCGGTCTAGGTTTACTGGAGCCGCCAGGCCACCACCGGTCGACCGCCCTTGGGTGCCCGGTCGACCACTAGGGTTTGGCCGTCCCCAATGATGGGTCGGCCTGTGAGCCCGGGTAATTAGTATAAAAACGTTAATTATTTATTAGTTAATTATTTTCATTTTTCAATTTCCGTCCTTAACTTCTTCGTTTGAACTTCGATCACAAAACTCCAAATATGAAAGTTGCTCAGAATTTCGCCATGCACACAATTGTACAAGTTTTGCGGTCAAATTATATCGTTTGCATAAATTCAATTTTCGGAGCCTAATTAATTAACTAACTAACTAATTAAATAACTAGCGTCAAATTACGGTGTGTTACATTCTTCCCCCCTTAAAAAGAATTTCGTCCCCGAAATTTCACCAATGACTAAGTCAAGGTTTTGGCTCCTAATTATCCTAAACTACACAACCAATTTTGCAACCAAACATGCATAAGTGCATAGTGTATTGCTTTATCACCACATATAAAATATGTATGCAAAATGATTCTAAATCGGATCCTTCTATATGAATGCATTTCTTTTCAAATCATTTTTGAAAAATATGATTCAAACAAACTACATATGCACTGGTGTTCTATATGTATGCGGCTTTTTGAAAAATCTTTTCAATCAAAACCCCATACTCTTACAAATAGAAGTATGAAGCAACCAATTTTGCAATCACTTCCTATCATCATATAATCTAACGTGTCGAAAAATGGCTTCCTAAACTTTACTCCTATGCCAAAAAAGGAATTTAGGTGAAAAATTTAACATTCTTACCATGCTAAAATATTCCTATTCCCGTAGTACAATGGAAATTTCTTTGATGCCACGGATTTACTCCAAATTTGCCATGCACAAAACGCATAAGAAAGCTTATTTTCGAGCCCTAAAACAGAATTAAGTCTAAAAATAGACTTGCACGCGTTGTCGACAAGGTATGGAAATATAAATTCCAAGGTTA
Organism: Allium fistulosum; assembly: GCA_030737815.1. NCBI lineage: Eukaryota > Viridiplantae > Streptophyta > Magnoliopsida > Asparagales > Amaryllidaceae > Allium > Allium fistulosum. Next base: position 316,839,280 of record CM060904.1, read on the forward strand.
AAACAGTTTTTCCCTTGTTATCGCTTGCATTAATCGCATCGTCGACCCTAATGCACCGCTAAATTGCAAATTCTAACTCTACTTGCCTTCCGTACGCCTAACATGTAACCTTCAATATCAAAGTTTTCACAGAAAATCTTTCTTGCTTTTCAAATTTGCATGTCATTTGGAAAATAAAATCCCAAAATACTTGGACACATATTTTCCCTTGAAATAAAATTTTGAACAAAAACTCTGAGTCAAGCATTACTAAAACACAAAAATTAACTTTTTTCTTTATAAGGGAACTTTTCAAATCAAGGAGAAATTTTATTTTTCATAATATTTTCCTTCTAAAAAATTTTGGTAAATCAAGCCACACTTTTAGCGTAGTCTGAAGTCGGTTATGCGCCAAATGCATAAACCAAATTCTAGAATTCTACAACTAACATCTACCCAAGAATTTGAGATTTTATCTAAAAATGTCAACACATCTATTATACAAGAATTTTAGCTTCTAAGAAACATGAGCAATGACCGGTGATATCAAAACAACTTCGTCATGTCTTTCGCTAAAATTTCCAACTATTTTAAATTTTGAGTCCTAATATTGCATTTACTGTTAGTTAAGTGTCTTTATGAGATTTCCATATTTATATTGTTTCTCTAACATTCATACATATATGAGCGGTTCGCAAATCCAGAAACAATAATACAAAAAATGAATAGAAACTCATAATATTGTGCGTGCCTTTTATAAGAGATAACTAACAGTTTTACAACCTGACAACCCAAAAGAAAAGAACAAATGCTGGAAATAAAAAGATATAACAATCCTAAATAAAACACCGCCTAAGAACTGCAAGAAGGTCTCGCACCACGGTTGGAGCTTGAGCCATTGTTGCGACCATAGAATGGTCGTAGCATGGCGGCTATGCACCCAATCTCATGCCATTGGTGCTGTTGCTCCGTCCTAATCTCTCGAAGCTCTGCCTAAACCTAACGGATAACAGCGAACTCAAGACCCATGTATCCCTCGATGCCTTGTGCTATCCCCTACTGCTGGTGCGGCGGCTCTACTGCTGGTACAAGTGGTGTAGTAGGCGGTAAAGGAATATTCATCCTCTTAATGGTGGTCCAGTTGATGACACGACAAACCTTCCTCACTACAAGCTCTCCGCTCAAATTTACCTCATAATGCCTAAACATGGAGTGAGTAAGTGGCAATATGGAAAGTGAGTCCTTTGGGTACCAACTCTCTGATCAACCATGTGCAGCATTAAAACACAAGCCCAATTGACGGCTACGCCGCTAATTATAGCATAGGCGGCTTTCTGCACTAAGGTATAGATCTGGTCAAGACTCCCTGTCTTTGAAATAATGTTGTGCTGAATGATACACATGACAATACGGGCCACCAGTCGCAAATTGTCGGTCCTCCAATCACCGACATTTCCAGGAAAGGTTCATTGAATAATCTTAGGGTCAGTCATCTCAATGTCGTCCAAATATGTGCCTACTGCAGATATCTCTAAAATTCCAACAAGTTCATCGTCTAACATCTCAATCGAGCTCCTTTCACCTCGGACTCAATGTAACTGTTGCCATCATCGAAGTTCTACACCATCTGTGCATCGAAAAGACAAACGCAATGTGGGAAATATTCCCACTCATAAGTCTCGAAGTGGAGGATCGGTGCAAGTCCTGCCACGATGAAAAGCTCTTCAAGCTCAAGAGCGGCGAAATCTCTAAACTTTACTGGTCGTCGGTAAAGGAAATCAAAGTCCGTTGTTCCAAGATAGGTGGCAATCTTCCACTCGCTCCGATCAAGCCAAGTGCTTCTTGTGGAGTAGGCCGGGATGACGAGAGGAAGAGCCTCCGGTATGTGGTGGTGCCATGGGTTGAGAGGTGGTTGGAAAAAGGGAGAAAATGGTTTAGATCTGGAGTAGTGGTGGTGCAAGATCTGACCTGCAAGGATTTTGCATTGGTTGGTGGAGGAATAGTGGGGAAAGGCCTTGATTAGCGGAGGAAGGAGGAGGTGGAATTACGTTTGGCTAAAAATTGAAGAGGAGGAAGAGAGTTAGGGGGTGCGGTGGCTGAAGGTTTGGATGCGACTTATAATCACGCTTTAGGTTCGAGTTCGCCCGAATCCATCTAGCGGTCGATCGCTACTAGGTCAACAGGTCAACCGCTACGGTCGACCACTAGCACAGATTTGGGAGTGACCTGAACCTAGACCCAATAGGGCCAGTTAAATTATTTAATATTCTTATAACCGTTCCGCACACCATCTTCAAGTTAGCCTATCCAGAAAAATTCCATCTTCCACACAACGGTATCCACCTTACCGTGTAGACCCTTTCTTGGAGGGATAGCAATAGCCTCAGCAAAACTGTTGCAACCAATAGCACTTCCAAAAACACCAAAATATTCCAGCTGCTATTTCCTGCCTACTTCACACAGCAATATTTCTTCCAATAGCTGGTGGTTTTAGCAAACTTCAAACTACATACCCCAATAAAGTTGAATGTCATTCCTATTTTGTCTGTACCTTAAAGAGGGAAAATATAAAAACCCTCGATTTTATAAATCGAAATATCACTGAGCTAAGTATATGCTCCTTTTTACTTGTTTCTAAATAACAGAAACTATTTCATACTAAAACTTCCCTTGAAATTTAAACTTATATATATACATAAATATTTCAGGGTTTCCAAATACCTTTTTAAAACACAAAGTTCCCAAATTGGAATACTATTTTCTTACCAAAAATCAATAACAAACCTTTACTGCTATATATACACATAAATATTTAAGGATTTAAAGAATTAATCTTTTATAAACTAAAAATCTCTTAACACGACCAGCTTAGTGGTATACATGTTTCTTTGAAAATTAAAATTCCAAAACTTTCCTAAAAATAAATTCCAAAATAAATCTTTGGGAAAAGAAATCCTTTGGAAACCCCTTTTCCAAATATAAGGCATTTCCAAGTTATACTTTATAAAAATTCTCTCACAGGTGTTAGACTAAGGAATTGACATTAATTATTCAAATAAAAATCTGGTTTGCCATCAAAGAGGTGATCAATGAATGCACCCTAGAAAAACTTACTTTCGGACAATTGCGACATACATAATTAATTTCCCATCCATTTGGAATAATTTTATGTCTCCGACTGGAACTCAAAATCCAAAATCATAAGGTATCTAGAATCTCAACCATCAAGTCAAACACCTCCAGTCTCCGAGATTCAGCCATATGTCGTACTCATGCTCTTCATCAACCGCACTTTACGCATCACCAACACTCCGTGGGGTACTTCAATGTCGACGTGAAAACCTTAGCTCTAAGACATTCCAACTCATAGTTGCTTTGCCAATTTCTTTAGAGTGGAACCACAACTACTTCTATAGTCAGAACTCTTAGAATCTAGCGTAAAATTAATATTACTAGATAGGAAAGTACAAATATGTTCTCTCAATTTATCATGATTCCTCTGATCAACTAACCTAGAGCTATGATACCAAATGTAACAACCCGCACCTTAATGGGCCTAAATTTCGAAAAAAATCGAAACTCAAGTCCATCAAAGAAAAGATCATTAGATTTGGTACTTGCAAGTAAGCATGAGCATTATCAGAGGTTGATAGAAATCTAAACTCACAGTGGAAATAATAATAGGATAAGAATACTGACAATGACTACTACCTTGGAACTAAGGGTATTCCTAGGATAGCAGATTGTCACATCAGCATCAAGCATGAGAGAAAGAAGACTCTCCAACAACAAAGCACATCCAGCTCCAGTGAACCGTTCCTCTAAATTCTATCATGTGGGTTGTAATGAGAAGGGGTCAAAACAACGTTCTAGTGACTAAAAAAATATAAACTGTCCATAACATAAACTTATACCGATAGGTTTCCATTTAATTATTATGTCTATTAAGTTTAGAAATTCTAATCTAACCATGCATTACACACACGATTACATACTCATCCCTTACCAAGGTACAAAATATTAATGAAACCATATCAACCACCCAATACTTCCAAACCCATTAACCTCTTAGTAATTCAAAATATGAAGCAGACTTCTATAATACTTTATAAAAGAGAAATAGGTATACTCTGTCATTTACGACCTTAATTGAGGTAGACCCTGTCATTTAAGACTTATTCCCAAGGTGGTTTCCTAACAATGTTGTCAATGGTCAGTGGGACCTAGCTACAAGACCTCTAACCACTAGTTAAGGCTTCTAACATTTAATGTCCAACTATTACCGCATCTATCGTCAATAAAATTGTAGTCATGTAATAAACAATACCCAAGCCACTTAATACCTTTTTATTAGAAAATAGGCAGAATCTGGTCATTTAAGACCTTAACTAAGGCAGATCCCATCATCTAAGACATATACCCAAGGCATGCTCCTAAATGGTACTATTATTATTTCAGCTTTAGCAATTTAAGAGACGGTACCCAGCCACTTAATACTTCGTAGTGGAAAATAGGCTGACCCCGTCATTTAAGACCTAATTCGTGAAGCATGCTCCTCAATGGTACTATCTAGCTGTCACTGCTTAAAAATCTCATTGGGCTACTTAATACTTCTTTTATAGGAAAGAGGAGGACTTTATAGTCACTTAAGAGCCCAAACCTAAAGCGAAGCCTTCCCGAGATATCCACTCTCACTCTTTAATTATAAATATGGCATCTCATTAAGTTACTTCTTTCGGTAAAGAGGTGGACCCATTAGCCACTTAAGACCTCAACACTAAAGTAAACCCTTTTTAGAGACATCCTTAATTATTTATTTGGAATCTCACTAGGTTACTTAATACTTCCATTTAGAAGAGAGGCGGACCCTTCAGCCACTTAAGATCTCAAACCAAAAGCAAACCTCTATGGAGATATTCCTCAACGCTCTTAACTCTAAATTTGGACCATTTAATACTTTCCAATTAAGAAAATAAGCCCAATCTCTCATGTCATCAAGGGTCATTGGATTAGTGATATCTCACATCAATAGTAAGTACACCCGACTGTTGGTAGCCTCAAAGTAAAGGGCAGTCTTCCATCGAGTGACTCCATTAACCTCGCTTCACCGACCCACTAAGTCCAATTAACCATCCTAAGTCTTTATTTATATTAGCTTAGGTAGACATTGGACTTAGCTTACTAATTCCCTTTTTATTTAAGGCAATAAGATTTACCTTAAATATTTATCTACCCATAAATCCCATTTAATGCTCATAAATGTCAATTTGTCTTTAAAATCCTAACGGACATTTCCTAAGACATTTATGTATAATTACTAATTTTAAATTAGTAACCTTTTATATATATATTCCATTTTTATCAGTCCCATTAATCCATTTACCCAATTAATTTATTGCAACTCCCATGTTTATTATCATTTAATGGAGTACAACCTTTTAAATTCTTTTCTTATAAGTTAATTATCCTAACATGAATATTAAGTGCAAGCGTCGTTATTAACTTTTTATTTGATTATTATAAGCGCAGTGATTACGAACAAACATTTACTTTTATCAAATATGTTCTAGTTATATACATTTACTATAATATACTTTTCCAAGTTAAATTTTCGGAATCATATCTAAAATGATTATCCGTTATAATTTCCATAAATTAGTCCAAAACAAAAGATTTAACTTTAAAATATAAAATGTAACATCCCGCCATTTTGGACCATTCAAATAGACAATAAACCACACATGTCAGACTTGAATAATTCAAAACAACAGATTGTTAATAAAATTTAGGGCAAATAAAATCAATCACAGAATCACAGACACAGAATAGCTTCGCAGCGAAATAAATAAACATAGGAGTTCATGAAGCTCCTAGATACAAAGTCTCAAAACCAATACATAATACCAAGTCTAGAAACAAATATATTTGTAAAGTTAGACACATAAGTTTCTACTACAAAGAAAAAGTGGCGTGGAAATAACTGGAATAAAATATCAAGTAGACGACTGAATCTTTAGCGGATCTCTAGCTTCGAAAGAGGATGAAACCAAAGCTGTGGAACTCAGGCTGACCCAAGCGTGAAGCAAAACACAAAACACTCGAGTCAGGACATACATACATATAAAATGTAAATCAACTCAAGTGAACTGTAAAAGAAATGCATCGGTAACTTAAAGGATGCTTGGGATCGCCCATCCTCTAAGGATCCATTAAACTATATACTATGTAGTAATATACGCTATTATAATAGTGTCTAAAGTAAAGTAAGCTATTAAAATAGCGTTAAGGCGTTACCCATATCCCTCTTAACACATTTTTAGGTATGCCAATAGTCTATACAGTACCGTAACTCCCCGTAAACTGGAGCCGCCAGAGGATACCACATAGGTACGACATAAAACAAACTCGTAGAAGGCGCGCTAGGGTAGGTGACACGGCACAACTAGGCAATGCCAGGGTAGATATACCAATTACACTTCCGGATTGTTGGTAACGCATAGCCGCAACTACCGCCCAACTCGATCCACACTCCCGAATCAAAGGTGCGCACCAAATCAATCACAAAGTAATATATAGGCTAACGATGAAGTGTGTCCGATTAGAGGAGCTACCTCCTTGGCCCGTCGATTGCTCATGTTTTAGCCACCTTATGCTAACTCACGGGAGTTAGGCCCACGTAAATATACCTTTAGGATCGTCGCCACCATCCTACTTCATTCTAGAATCTCCACCGTGTACGCAGTTGTTAAAGTGGTTTCCTGTATCAACAGAGAGTATGCCCATATCCGAACCCGGTCTCTTTAACAACCAATCGTTATTTTAACCCGTGGTTATATAAATTTCAAATGGTTTATATTTCATATCTAACATATTCCTTTTAAACCATATAAATTCAATATCATTATTCTTTAAAATATATTCATTTTTCCAAGGTAGTAAAACTTCGAAATTCATTTAATTATAACCCCTTTAAACATAAAAGTTTAGAGATCATAGCACTTTAAGAATGTTAGTTTTAGAACCATACATGTGACCTTTAAGAAAATTGTAGCATTTAGAAAATGTCACCTTTAAGAAAACGCAACAGTACAGAAGTGCTAATGTAAGAATTCGCAGCAGTGTAGAACTGTTACGGTAAGAATTCGCAGCAGTGCAGAAGTGTTACTGTAAGAATCCGCAGCAGTGCAGACTTGTTACATTAAGAAACTGCAGCAGTTTTGAATTGCTATCGTAAGAAATCGCAGTAGTTTTGAATTGTTATTGTAATACTTCCTACTCCAATAGTCTACAAAATCAAGTAGTATATATATTTACAGTTTTTATCTAAATCATTTTATTCTTCCTGTTATATTACTCAAATTTAAGCTATTTAGCCATTTAGCGAAATCACACCTTTGATTTAATAACTTTATCACTAAAACATCAACTTTTAAAGCGTAAATCTTTATACCAAGTTAAAAGTATTTTTACTTACCTTTTTATTTCTTTTTAGTAAATGACATTTATCATTTTTATTTCCCAAATCATACCAATTTCATTTGTTAAAACTTACATGTCAAATGTACATTTTAACATACATTTCTTTTCACAAACATTTATTTTAATCACTATTACATGAATTAAAACTTACAATTTATAGGTTAGAATAAAATACTATTATAAAGTCAAATCGTCTTATAAAATTTCAAATAACCTTCGTACTTTAAATTAGATTCCAAAATTTACATTTCCAACTATTTATTTCTTATAAAATTTTAACACATGTTAACAAATTCATAGAAATTATTACAATAAATTTTAGTTGTGATTCAAATATAAAAATCCAAAATACTTAATAATTTTTAGAAAAAAATCATTTAAAATCAACCATGGAGTCTGTATAAAATTCTCTATGTAACGACCCGGAAATTTCGAACCCGAAACTTCCAGATAGTTAGAAGAAAAGAAAAGAGATAGAAGAAAGAAACAGAACAAGACACAGATTCTCACATTCGCAGCGGATCAAAATACAATATCAAATAATAATAATATCAGTTATACAAAGAAAACTGTATTTGTTAATTACATTTTTATACATCAGAGTTACAACCATTTACAAATATACTAGACAGTTAGAATTAACATGTCTCAAATAAACAACAATATATCACACTCCATACGTTCCTGCCATCCAGCTCGCCTCCTGAGCTCCGGAACGTCCATACCTGGAAATCTGTAATACTCGGTCTGACCCGAGCATTACATCAAAGTAACACCCGGGTCAGGCTGGAAACCAGCGTGAGTAAACTCATCTAACAAGAAATTCCAATCCATAGAACTTATTTAAACCCGAGGTAACTCGTACTTTACTATAAGTAAACAACTTATATAGTCAACACTTATTTTCACAAAACAATATCTAAGTATCCAACTTAGTTTAAATGGTCCATATTATCCCAAACCGGCCTATTGATTTCACATATCAATCTATAAAGAATTATGGAAGATTTCAAATCGAAGTGGTTTCGGGTATTTACTAATACCCGACCCCGGTCTCTTCGACTTCAAATGTCATCATTTTAAATGTCCAAGTTGTTTAAGGGTTTAAACATTTAAACTTATATTCAGGATGATATAAACAGATAGATAAATCACAATATCACAATAAATAATTAATATCAAACATTCATCTCACAAAGCAGCATATATCATAGATATCATACCCAAATCATCTAGTATTAATATCAATCAATCATCCATAAGCAAGTTTGATAAACTCTTAATCAATTTAATTAACCTTTAATTAAATTAATTACTATCCTTTAATTACTTGGATTACCTTAATCCTAATTAATTACAAATAAATAAATTATCTCTTAATGATCTTCCTTAATTAATCTCTCTTTTAATTAATTACCTTAACTAGTAATTAATCACATTATTAATTAACCTTAATCCTTTAATTAATTAATCTTTAATTAATTAACTTCAATTCAATTATATTAATTATCCTTTAATTAATATCATCAAGTGATTGACCCTTAATCACTTCCATTTAATTACTTCCATAAGTAATTTCCTCTTTTCTTAATTACAATCAATAATTATCCCTAAATTACCTTCATTAAGTATTAACCCATTTGATTATTATCACTAATTTATTTACCCTTATTAATTCATTAAGTAATTATCTTTTAATAAAATTTATTAATCATCCCTAATTAATCACAACCTTGATTAATTCCATTAATTATATTAATTAATTGATCCTCTAATTACTTTATTAATTAATTATCCTTTTTATTAATTACATTCAGTTATTTTCTTTAATCACTTATACCAAGTAATTAATTATTCATTACATTTCTAAAGTATAATCAAACTTAATTAACTCCAATCCTTTAAATATATTTCTAAACTTGGCCTAACATACATTTTTTTTAAACTAATAATAACTTTTTAAAAGAAACTTGTTAAACATTTTACTTTTGGAAACTTTAGCAAACACTTTAACTTTGAAACTTATTTACTTTGCCTTTAAATTTTGTACCTTCCTTTAAACTTGAAATCTTAAATTCACTTCACAAATTTAAAACCAGTTAACAGTCTAAAACCCCGAGCACTCACGAGAAAACTACGAACCAGACCTGAACATCCCTCGATCACACTCTACTTCGAGAAAATCCTCAAACAACTCGAGCCTAACGCCAAGAAAACCATCATCTTCCCGAACTAATCCTTCACCAGACACAAACGTGCACGCGTGCACATGCACGTTGGTCTGATCAACTTCGACACCTCGCCGAGAACCTCAGCAAGTCGACGACCACATATACGAATGCTCTGACCCTTCAGCACCGACGAACTCGCGAGGAAACGAAATCGAGCAACTCGATTTAACTGGAACCCAAACCATCCACTGAAAATTGCCTCGCGCCACCCAAATCCGGTCACCAGAAATATCGATGTTCCACCCAGAGGCGCGTCACGAACCCAAGCGACGATCCCCCATGTCTGATCATCTCCGATGCTTCCACGTTGACGTAAATGCCTCGATAACACGGCAAACCAAAACTGTACACTCAACCCTAGATCATCGTCGTTCAGCCACCATGGTCATCTAGAATTTAGGTGAGTATTTTTCTGATGATCACCTAACCTCCAGCCTCCTTCTACCTCGATCACGCCATCCAATGTTTTTCCGATCGCCAGAAATTGATGAAAAAACAACTTTCGGTCAACTCGCAAAATCTCCCCAAACTCTATCTTAAAAATCTTGAAATTGTTATCTAAATTTCTCATTTTACAATATGATTCTATTTATGAAATCCAAACTCGAATTTATGAACTTCGATTTTTGACTTATAATTTGATTTCTACTGTTATCTCTCATTTCCAGTAATCCTATTTATCAATATACTTAATAATATTTTTAAAATCTTTATCTTGTTATTTCTAACAGATTTTGTTTAAATACTAAATCCTAATAATGATTAAATCAAGAGATAATGGTTTTTAAATCAAACAGAAGCTTGAAATAAAAAAAACAGAGGTATACATACGTATACAGACATGCACACTAAACATTCCCATATTTATCAACATGCAAGCCAAATTTCCACTCATGCAAACAATTTCCACATCATTATATAATTATTCATCACATGCAACTAATTTAAAATAAGTGATAGTTTGTTTACTCACCTGTTGATGTACAGAGAGCTTTTGAAGCAGTTTTGAAATTTGAAAACTTGAATTGCTTGAAAACTGAGATGATCTGGGCTTTTGATTACAGGTTGAAGCTTGTCTTGTGATGATTGTTTTAGGTTGAGTTCGAATTCTGCTAGCTTTTAATTTAAAAACTGAGTTGATCTTTGTTTTGCTTCAATTTGCCCCTGATCTTGTTTGATTGATCTAGTTGAAAAGTTGTTGCTTGATATTTCTGGTTTGCTAATCTTTTATTTACAGGTTTCTAAATTTTCTCTGGTTTAAATTTTTAGACTTTAGCTTGTTTTGTATTTGTTTTAGAAATTTTCTGATCAAAGAAAATGAAAGAGGAATATGGAGATGTTTATATAACTTAGTTTTCTCATTTATTAGTTATTTTGAAAAATAAAAAGATGAAGGACACTTGTACAATTTTGATAACACTTGTCATTAAACACATTTCTTTTGCTTGCATTTGTGATTATGTTCACACATTATTTACATTTGTAATTTCCATGATTTTAATATGTATTTATTATATTTCTAATTTTAGTTATATATATATATATATATAAATGTCTTAAGTATTTAATATTTAAATTTCTCTTACACTTATCTATATAAAATTTTAAAGACAATGATATAAAATCAATCATATGCTAATAAAAATCATATACACTTATTAATTTAAACTCAATTTATTTTTTTAAGATTATTTACATTTGAATTTCAAATTCAAATTCTCTTTAAATTTTACTCATATATATTCAAATTAATACTTATTCTATTTTCTTAGGAAAAAGAATAAATTTTAGATTATTAATTGATTTATAAAGAAGATTATTACATAATTATTTGTCTAAAATTCTAGGATATCACATTCCTCAACCCTTAGAATCTTTTCGTCCTCGAAAAGGAACGAAACCAAAATTTTGCTCTATACTTAAAATCGGATAAATTATTCTTTGATTATTTTTAAAACACTTTTTAAAATCTATATAATATTACTAAAATAGTTTTTATAAAAATACTTTTTATAACTCGATGTTTCAACAAATCCATCCTTGTTCTCACAGAAATTCGGTCATACGTTGATCAGACGTAGGACTGAAAATCTATAAGTACTTGGTAAACCCGTTTTCAACATCCAGTGAAAATATTTGGAAAATAATTTATGAAAATATAGAAAACAGTTTTGAAAATAGAGGAAATATCTTTGGTGAGAATGCTCTGGAAATCATCACCCCCATCCACGGTCATAGTTACATCACGGGATACGTTGCCATCGCAGCAAAAGTCCATGTAACTGATGACAGCATGGAACCCACAACAGATCGCAGTTACATTCCAGGGTTACGTTGCCATCGCAGCAAAAGTCCATGTAACTGTTGGCTCTCAGCGGCACACACGATTTCGCTGTCAAAATGAAACTCCTCCACATAGGTCGTAGTCTACCGATATAAAATCAAACGCAGACTGTTGGCTCTCAGCGGCTCAAACGACTTTCGCTATGTTACCATAGTGTCAAAGTCTACCGATATAAAATCAAACGTAGACAGTTGGCTCTCAGCGGCACACATGACTTCCGCTATGGTCTGCAGTAGATCGCAGTGACATTGAGTTAAATTGTTGTCACAGCATAACTCAAATGCCTCTGTGGGCACCAGCCCCTCGACTTTCGCTACACAAATAATCCTCAGGAACTAGTTTTGTCCGGACTCCTCACAGGATCAACTTTAGAAACCCCCCTTGGGGCTCAAGGCAGTACCACCCAGTGGTACTCCTGAGAAGTTCATTTCAAGGAAGCGACTTTTTCCCCAGAGCTATTCTCAAAACACTTTATACTATATACTTATAGTATCTTCAAATCATACCCTTTATGATTTATCAAAATCTTCTTTACACAAAATCGATTACCAAAATCGATAATTCTCAAACTAGGCTTTCCAAAATCTAAAATTGATTTTCCCAAAAATCAAAAGCTTTTTCCAAAATCATAGGTTCCCAAAACTTTTTTTCCAAAATCATTCTCATAAGATCCTTTATATATATATATATAGATATATATAACTTTGAAAATCTTTGGATTATTTCAAACTTGTATAAAACTTTTTTTTATACTTCAAATATTTCAAAACCCTTTTTTTAGCAATAGATTCAACAAGGAAAGATTTACCTTATATAACAAGGATATATAACTTTATTTTATTCTAAATCAAATATTCACATTTGATAAATCTTTTATAAAGTTATTAACCATATTTCTTTTCAAAAACCATTTTACAGTTCTTATCCACAAATCTTCAATATCAATTTCATTCAAATCCGTACGATGTACACATATCATCCGTACACAATATCAATCTGATCGCTCAATCGATCACACAATTTCACTTCCGAACTAGTATCGTCCACCCGAATTCCTAGTGCGGACTCAGATCTGGTTTCTTGATTAGAAACCGTCATTCTCCTTGCATAGTCACAACTATGATAGAGAATATCCAGAACCAATCAAAAACCCATATCCAGGTTCGCTGTCGAAATTCGAACGAAAAATACCAACTCGGATCGATAATACTATCTCGAAATTTTGTGTTCGAATCTGGATCAAATCACTATGCGAATAGAATAATATACGTATATCCTACGTATTTATCTTTATTGGTTATTAGCCAAATCAATTCTCTTTCTATTCACATTTCCTTTAATTCCATTCACTTATTCTCAATTGCTTCCATTTCTAATTGAGTTATTATTTCAAATATAAACAGTTTGATCTCTGACCAATTTAAATTAAAAATAGCTTGAGAAATTTAAAATAGATAAGTAGTTGAAAAATAATTATTAGTTTGTAAAATAGCTGTAAAATAGTTAAGTAGGTATAAAATAGTTAGATAATTGCAAAATAGTTTTTAAAATAGTGATTAGATATAAGTAACTGAAAAATAGTAATTAGTTTATAAGACAGTTTCAAAATAGTTAAATTGTTCCAAAATAATTGTAAAATAAGTATAAGATAGTTTGGTGTTTAAGAAGAAAGATTATATAGTAAATAGTTTGGAAAAATATATTTGTATTAAAACAATTTATTTTGAAAATAAACCAGAGTCAAACTGTTTAATTCTCATCAATCCAATTTAAATTTCCACCTCCATTTAAATTAACTCAATTCCAATTTAAATAACTTCAATTTCCATTGAAATTGATTTAACCTCAATTCAAGTTGAATTAATCCTCTATTTCTTTCCTAATTCAAATCAAATTCCATTTGAATTTTAAACCTATTCAACTTAAATCACAATTTTCAATTAATTCACATAAATTTCAAATTGAACCAATTTTAATTCATTTCAATTCCAGTTTGAATTTATCCCAATTCCTATTTGAATTTGAACTCAATCAACTTCAATTTTATTTCAAATTATTTCAATTCAAATTTTCCATTTAAACTTATGCTTATTCATCATCAATCACAATTCTAAATTAATTCAAATCAAATTCAATTTGAACTAATTCAAATCTCAATTTAAAACTATCTCGAATTATATAAATTCGAGTTAAAATTTTTAAATGTTGATTTAATTCCTTAAGTCAAATTAACTCTTTTTTTTTAAAATCAAATCAACTTTTATTTTTAATTTAATAACTTAAATCTTTAAATCATTTAATTCTGAATCCAAATTCCAAAATTTCATTTTAAAATTATTTTTACTTAACTTGTTACAAAGTTTAAATAAGAATTCAAAAACAATTTAATCTTCAGATTCTAATTTATTATCCATTTATAATTTCCAGATCTCAAACCCATTTTGAGATCACTCCTAACTCCCATTTAAATTAACCATTTAACTATCCAAGTTAAATTTAAATTTCATCTTGAAATTTTCAATTCAAGTTATTTATTCAAACTTATTTAACTTCCTCCAAGTTAAATTTACTTAATCCGGTCAACCTTTCACAATTTGAATTCCCATTCAAATTTTAAACTTCAGATTAATAGTCTTTGCCCTTTTAAGTTTAAAAACTTACTTTACTTTGGGTTTCACATCACATTCCAATTTAAAATTCAACACTAAGTGTTTATTTCAAATCATCATTGGTATTATGTATATTCCTCATATATACATTTTCTTTACACACCAAGTTATACTTTAAATTTTTAAACCACCTTTGGTTTTAATTCAAAACAATTTTTTTTTTAACAATTTCAAGTTTTCTGGATTTAGATTTAAAATTTCACAATTTTAAATTATCTTCATTTCCAATTTATAAATTATACTCACTTAAATGCTTAAATGTTTACTTCCTTAAACATTTCCTTTTGCTAAATCATTAACAACATTCATTATTAAACACAATTACCATTTATGATAATAACCAAAATTACCATATCTGGAAACCAATTCATTATTATCTTTATTCTTGATAACATTTCTACAAATTCAAGATTTTGATTTCAGTTTGGATCCATTTCAAACTTATCTTCATTCAATTTTAATTTGGTTTTATTTCTATTATTACTTAATTTAATTCCAATACTTTAACAACCAATTACCTTAATATTATTAGAAAGAAATATCACTTTATATATCAAAATATATTCTTATATAAAATAATTTAAAATCCTTATATAGGAAAATAACAATTACGCTCTCATATATATATATATACACTCAACTCGTTCTAGGGTACCATTGACCCTATCCTTAACGAGTAATCCCAACAGAGCCAAGGTTCTCGATTAACCTCGCTCTGATACCAAATGTAACGACCCGGAAATTTCGAACCCGAAACTTCCAGTTAGTTAGAAGAAAAGAAAAGAGATAGAAGAAAGAAACAGAACAAGACACAGATTCTCACATTCGCAGCGGATCAAAATACAATATCAAATAATAATATCAGTTATACAAAGAAAACTGTATTTGTTAATTACATTTTTATACATCAGAGTTACAACCATTTACAAATATACTAGACAGTTAGAATTAACATGTCTCAAATAAACAACAATATATCACACTCCATACGTTCCTGCCATCCAGCTCGCCTCCTGAGCTCCGGAACGTCCATACTTGGAAATCTGTAATACTCGGTCTGACCCAAGCATTACATCAAAGTAACACCCGGGTCAGGTTGGAAACCAGCGTGAGTAAACTCATCTAACAATAAATTCCAATCCATAGAACTTATTTAAACCCGGGGTAACTCGTACTTTACTATAAGTAAACAACTTATATAGTCAACACTTATTTTCACAAAACAATATCTAAGTATCCAACTTAGTTTAAATGGTCCATATTATCCCAAACCGGCCTATTGATTTCACATATCAATCTATAAAGAATTATGGAAGATTTCAAATCGAAGTGGTTTCGGGTATTTACTAATACCCGACCCCGGTCTCTTCGACTTCAAATGTCATCATTTTAAATGTCCAAGTTGTTTAAGGGTTTAAACATTTAAACTTATATTCAGGATGATATAAACATATAGATAAATCACAATATCACAATAAATAATTCATATCAAACATTCATCTCACAAAGCAGCATATATCATAGATATCATACCCAAATCATCCAGTATTAATATCAATCAATCATCCATAAGCAAGTTTGATAAACTCTTAATCAATTTAATTAACCTTTAATTAAATTAATTACTATCCTTTAATTACTTGGATTACCTTAATCCTAATTAATTACAAATAAATAAATTATCTCTTAATGATCTTCCTTAATTAATCTCTCTTTTAATTAATTACCTTAACTAGTAATTAATCACATTATTAATTAACCTTAATCCTTTAATTAATTAATCTTTAATTAATTAACTTCAATTCAATTATATTAATTATCCTTTAATTAATATCATCAAGTGATTGACCCTTAATCACTTCCATTTAATTACTTCCATAAGTAATTTCCTCTTTTCTTAATTACAATCAATAATTATCCCTAAATTACCTTCATTAAGTATTAACCCATTTGATTATTATCACTAATTTATTTACCCTTATTAATTCATTAAGTAATTATCTTTTAATAAAATTTATTAATTATCCCTAATTAATCACAACCTTGATTAATTCCATTAATTATATTAATTAATTGATCCTCTAATTACTTTATTAATTAATTATCCTTTTTATTAATTACATTCAGTTATTTTCTTTAATCACTTATACCAAGTAATTAATTATTCATTACATTTCTAAAGTATAATCAAACTTAATTAACTCCAATCCTTTAAATATATTTCTAAACTTGGCCTAACATACATTTTTTTTTAAAACTAATAATAACTTTTTAAAAGAAACTTGTTAAACATTTTACTTTTGGAAACTTTAGCAAACACTTTAACTTTGAAACTTATTTACTTTGCCTTTAAATTTTGTACCTTTCTTTAAACTTGAAATCTTAAATTCACTTCACAAATTTAAAACCAGTTAACAGTCTAAAACCCCGAGCACTCACGAGAAAACTACGAACCAGACCCGAACATCCCTGATCACACTCTACTTCGAGAAAATCCTCAAACAACTCGAGCCTAACGCCAAGAAAACCATCATCTTCCCGAACTAATCCTTCACCAGACACAAACGTGCACGCGTGCACATGCACGTTGGTCTGATCAACTTCGACACCTCGCCGAGAACCTCAGCAAGTCGACGACCACATATACGAATGCTCTGACCCTTCAGCACCGACGAACTCGCGAGGAAACGAAATCGAGCAACTCGATTTAACTGGAACCCAAACCATCCACTGAAAATTGCCTCGCGCCACCCAAATCCGGTCACCAGAAATATTGCTGTTCCACCCAGAGGCGCGTCACGAACCCAAGCGACGATCCCCCCTGTCTGATCATCTCCGATGCTTCCACGTTGACGTAAATGCCTCGAGAACACGGCAAACAAAAACTGTACACTCAACCCTAGATCATCGTCGTTCAGCCACCATGGTCATCTAGAATTTAGGTGAGTATTTTTCTGATGATCACCTAACCTCCAGCCTCCTTCCACCTCGATCACGCCATCCAATGTTTTTCCGATCGCCAGAAATTGATGAAAAAACAACTTTCGGTCAACTCGCAAAATCTCCCCAAACTCTATCTTAAAAATCTTGAAATTGTTATATAAATTTCTCATTTTACAATATGATTCTATTTATGAAATCCAAACTCGAATTTATGAACTTCGATTTTTGACTTATAATTTGATTTCTACTGTTATCTCTCATTTCCAGTAATCCTATTTATCAATATACTTAATAATATTTTTAAAATCTTTATCTTGTTATTTCTAACAGATTTTGTTTAAATACTAAATCCTAATAATGATTAAATCAAGAGATAATGGTTTTTAAATCAAACAGAAGCTTGAAATAAAAAAAACAGAGGTATACATACGTATACAGACATGCACACTAAACATTCCCATATTTATCAACATGCAAGCCAAATTTCCACTCATGCAAACAATTTCCACATTATTATATAATTATTCATCACATGCAACTAATTTAAAATAAGTGATAGTTTGTTTACTCACCTGTTGATGTACAGAGAGCTTTTGAAGCAGTTTTGAAATTTGAAAACTTGAATTGCTTGAAAACCGAGATGATCTGGGCTTTTGATTACAGGTTGAAGCTTGTCTTGTGATGATTGTTTTAGGTTGAGTTCGAATTCTGCTAGCTTTTAATTTAAAAACTGAGTTGATCTTTGTTTTGCTTCAATTTGCCCCTGATCTTGTTTGATTGATCTAGTTGAAAAGTTGTTGCTTGATATTTCTGGTTTGCTAACCTTTTATTTACAGGTTTCTAAATTTTCTATGGTTTAAATTTTCAGACTTTAGCTTGTTTTGTATTTGTTTTAGAAATTTTCTGTAACGACCCTAGATTTTAATTTATTTAAATTAATAATTAAATGACTTTTTGAATAAAAATTGTTTATTTAATCGATAGAGTGAAGCGAGTTTCCCCGATTCAAGTGGAATCTATATTAAGTTATAAGGATTTGAAAATATGTATATTTGTGAATAGATATGTATTGAGCTTAGATGAGTAAATTTAAAATAATATACATATTTGATTTGAATTTAAACCGCAAATAAATGGTTTAGTAATAAATAAATAATAATAATTTGAACTTATAAATTAAATACAACATAATAGATATAAAGTAATAAATAGATAAAAAATTTAACAATATATTAGGATAGAAGCTTATTTATATTGTAAAGCAACAAGGAAGAAATAAAGTAAAATAAAATAAATATACATTCAAGTATAAAACTAAGTAAAACAAATGTATGCATACAAACAAATACACATATAAACAAGAAAAAGAAAACAAAGTGTATACAAATAAAAAGAAGGAAACAAAACAAAATAAACAGTACAAATATGTACAAAAGAATTAAAGAAAATACTTGAAGTATGAAGCAAGATGTAAACAAAAAGCAAAGAAAATCAAAGCCTGCAAAAGTAGATTTGTATACAAGGCAAAAGTACATACGAATATGCTTATACAAAGCAAAGGAAACTGTACAAACATAATGTAAATAGCATAGTTGGAGACAAGATAGGACATAAGCATGTAATGCCCATCTCCTCAGCACGAACTGGTAACATCTCAGCCGAAATGTAACACTTCATTTCAGTTTATAATATAATCTTTAGTCAAAGAAAAAATCTCTGACCCAAAATATTGTACCAGACAACACTTACCTTCCTCTGTGCAAACTATCTTCTTCTATATGTACATGTATATTTTCTTATTCCTACTTGGTTAAGAAAACAACATGGCGAAACCAGGGACAAACTATAAGCAATATCGTTCAATTTAACAACAAAGCAAGTTTAAAAAGATCAAAATAAAAATCTGGAAACCCAAAGCAAACAAATTCAAAGAGGAAAGCAACTCTGCAGTCTTCAAAACAACAGAGGTCCTCTGTTCTCCTTCCTGAAAACTGTGAGTAACACTTTTAAATAACCTAAGTTTTAAACTTGTTGCATGTGGATAATTGGATGATTAAAATATTTGTGTGAATATTTTTAAGTTCATTGTTCTGTGTGATTGTGAAGTGGAATATCATTACATTGGAACCCTGTATGCATCTCTGTATTAAAAATTTAAACTCAGATTTAATTCAAAATCATTTCTGCTTGAACCAATGACTGTTGGACCTAGTATCTAAACAAGTTTGGTTTGTTTGATCATAAAGCAATTTTAAAATTTATATTTTTGTTTGCAGGGTAGAAATGCTCTGTAAAAACTTAAGGAACAGGCAAATGTTTGATATGAGAGAAATTTCAAACATCTTAAATTTTTAATTCAGATTTATAAATTGAATTCTTAACTGTAATTAGGATTTGTAAAACTATAATCACATTTTTGTATTTAGTAATTAAAGAGCATTTCTGTGGAGACTGTTTTGGGGTTTTTGGAGGATCACTGGTGATCCCAGTGGTTGGGAGGCTGGAATCTTGTCTAGAGGTAGATGGGGGATCAGTGAGGTCGGCAAAAATAGGCGGAGGTGGAAATGGTGGCGGAGGCGATTGCGGCGATCGATTTACCTTTCTAAACCTAAATTTTTGGGTACTCAAACTTTTGAACGCCGCGGCCTCTTTGGAGCACCGAGTGCCATGGGATTTTGGAAGTGGTTAGAGTGGTGATAATCGAGGATGTGGCCGGAGTATCAACTTTTACGGTGGTCGGAGTTTGAAGGGCAGTGGAGTTTCCAGGTTCGAGGGGGAAACCTGTTTATTCTTCCAGGTTTGATCATCGAGCTCGATTTTGATTCGAGCTGCGGTGATGAGTTCTGACGATCGGGGGATGCAGTGTGGGTGGTGGCCGATGGGATGGAAGGTTGGTGAGAGGCCGGAGTTGATCGGAGGCGTCGTGCACGTTCACGTGCACGAGTTCTGGAAACTGAGAAGGGGTAGCCTGGGTTGGAGAGAGGGGTACTCGCGTTTCACTTGGGTTTTGCTCGAGTTAATCGAGTGTGTTACTCGAAGTAAAGGTGGGAATGACTCGAAGCTGTTTTGTTCGATTCGAGTATGATGTTCCAGGCTTTTGTAAAAATATAGCCTGGCAGTTTTTTTTGATTTCAAAATACAATATAAAATCTGAAACAAACTTAAAACCCAGTTTAAATTAAGATTTTAAAACTAAATCCAATTTGAGATTTGAATCTTAGGTTTTGAAATTAAACAAGGTTTATAACTTTAAAATGATGTAAATAAGTAAAAGTAAAGCCTATTCTAATGATTTGAAATTTAAGAAGAAATTTTGTTAAAAATCCTTAAGTTTGAATTTAATGAGTTGGGTTCATTAAATTGATAAGTTGATTAAAATGGACGGATAAAATTAATTAATAATTGGATTAATTAAGTAATTATTAGATTAAACCAATTAATAAAGGTTTAAGTTAATTATTAGTTAGGAAAAAAATTAAATTATGATTAAAGATCATTAGTTTGAATAGATTAGATTTTAAACTAATGGTTAAATATTAATTAATTAAGAAAATTTAAGGTTAAATAATTTGTAATTAAATTACGATAATTAACCCGGATTAATAAATTAATACATCTGATTTAAATTAATCAGTTGATTAATAAATTCACTTGTGAATGTTTGGATTCTATTGAATGACTTGATTGTTTGATATCCCTGATATATGATGCTTTGTTATACACCCTGATTTATGTTGTGATCTGTAATTTACTTATCTGTGATATTTATATATCTGTGGTCTGTGCATGAAAGATAAGCGATATAGTTTATATCGTTTATCAACTATGTTTCTGTATTCTGATATGTGATGATTCATTGTGTTGCACTATTGTGTAAAACCCCTGGACCACATTTTTACACACACAAATATGGATTTCACGTGAAAATCGGTTAAGTCACAGATAATTTAAATTTGATGTTTTTGAAATTGAAATTTTAGTTTCAATTGATTTTGAAATAGGAAATTGGGGTTTAAAGTGAAAAGCTTTTGAAATGGAATTTCAAAGATAAAAGTTATTTTGAATAACTTAATCGAGTTTTGAAAATTTAAATAATTGGATTTAAATTTGAATTCAAGTTTGAAATTGAATCCTATGATTTGAAACTAGGGATTGAAAATGTTATAAATGTGTTTATATGAAGTTAAACCATTTAAAAAGTTTGGTTTTGAGAATTTGAATTTAACCCAAAGACTTTAACTCGTATGAATGAATCAGATTTTCTGAAATAAAAACTGTTGTTTTAAAAGAATAAAAGCTTTCAGATAAGAAATGAAATTCCAGTTTAATTAAAGGAATTTCAATATTGAATTGAAAATGGTTTTCCAAGTTATGAATAAATTGTTTTGAAAAGCTATGAATTGAATCTGTTTATTTTTAACAGATTTAAAATAATGATTGGTTTAAATCATTTGAAATGGGATTGTTTTGAAAGCTATAAGTTAAATCTTGATTTAAAGGTTTAACGAGTTAATCAAACTGAAATGGAGATTAATTTGGAAAATCTGTGAAAGAATCTTTTATTTAAAAGATTTAAATGTGGAAATTGTTTAAACCGTTGAAGGTTGTTTAAAATAAATCTTTTTGTTTAAAGATTTGAAAATGGTAATTTGTTAAACCATTTTAAGAGAGAAGTTTTGGGTAATAAGTTGTGACTTAATTGAAATCCCAATATCCATATGTTTTTAAATATTTCGCTCACTATTCGGGTTAGCCGGGAAAGGACCTTTGGGTCGTATAACCCATTCCGAATATGTGATACGACGTATATGGATAGCATTTGAAGACCGGTGTTGAAGACCGGATATTTTTGAAAACGGAAGGATTACCGTCGAGTTACTCTGCATCGGCTGATCCCCGATATAGAGGTTTTATCACCCTTAGTGACGGGAAGTCCGGACGTGATTGAAAATTATCCGGAATTGCAAGGGCTTCGTGAGAAGTGCCTTCGGTTCTGTTCGAACCCGGAACAGACTTGTATGGATTGTATGTCTGACATTACACTTTGAGATATAAAGCCGATTTCTTTCAAATACATTTCTGTTGGTGGCGGAGAATTTATTCTCTTAGCTTAACACCCTTCTCTGAGACGTACGAGCTCAGAGGTTATGTAGTTGAAATTTATCAGCGATGTATCCCAATTTGGTAATGTGGCATGCTGAGTGCTGCTGTGAAATGATCAGTGTTTGATCATTTGCGATATGATCATTTGTTTGATCTTATATCTTTGTGATCATAGGTTGATCATTTGTTTGACCCAAAGCGTGGCTTTTTGAAAAAGCGTAGCTTTGTGGACGAGACTTCGTCGAGCCTCACAACCCGGTAATGGTCGAAACAGGAATGTTGCGGCAAGGTTTCAGGGGTAGCTCCCCTAGGGTATGACCATTCCTTCTGGAAAAGGGTAGTATCATGGTATGGAGCCCAGATACTTACTCATGTGGACACACTTTATTTATGACGTGTGATGTTGGATTAGAGGTACCTCGATTAAAGGTCCCAAAGGACCGGGGGTGGCATATCTGAGGTTTCTTTTATCCCTTGGGAAAAGGGGTTGCCGGCCTTGTTTGGCAGAGAACAGTTGGTTCTCGGAACGTCCCGCCAGAGGCGTTTCTTTCGTGGAATAGGAAGTTCCTTAGCCTGACCATTTGTTGGAAATCCAAACAAAACAATACGAGCCCTGTACGGTTTTAGTTGTATTACCTGCCATGGAATGTGGCGGTAACCTGCTATTGAACATGGTAGCTATAGTAGGCATACGATACTGGTCGTATGTTGGCTAAGATTAATATTATACTTTCGAAATGTTTTCTACACACTATGCACTAATAATAATATCAAAAATGATTTGATTTGCGTAGTAAGCATCTTTGACTATCATAAGAAGAAATCTCCTCCAATTCTGCGTTTGCATTGTGTGTGTGGTGGGAGGTCTTATGGTAGTTTCATTTTCCAAAAGCATTGCGGATTTCAATGTTTAAAACCTTTTGTGTTTGTTTAAAGATAAACTGTTTTTGTTGCTCACACCAGTCCCATGACTGATCCGGAGTTTATTGTTCCCTTCCAAAACTCTGGGTGCCCACCATTTTCCACACGGGCAGTCTAGAGTTGGGTTTTTCATATATTCAGGTTTAGTAGATTATCTGGAGCTAGTTCATTCATCGGAGTTGCTTATCTTGGAGTTGTGGATTCATTCTTGTCTGAAGATCATTTTGGAGTTATCATTTCTATTGACATTGTTCCGCTGCTGTTGTTATCTTTTCTTTTCCGCTGCTATTTCTTGTATCATATCTCTGATGTATATAGATATTCATTGTATCATCATTGTATCTGGATATTGTATCAGATGTTGTATATCTATATTCTTTTTATTCCGCTGTGATATTTACTTAACTGTGTTATAAGCTCCGGCGACTCGGATTTGAACGCTCGAATCTACGACATTCGAGTACGATGTAATGTATGGATGTCGATTTTCGAACGGGCAAAATTCGATACCGTTACATTTGGTATCAGAGCTAAGGTTGAACTTTAGCTCAGGAGTATAACACGTTAAGTAGCTCATTAGAGATAGAGTGAAGTAAACTCTAGAATGAGTGTATCCCTAAGATATCCGTTTAAATGTCTCAGTAAATTCTCTTACTATCCACTGATAGTGAGTTGAGTGCAAGAAGAGGACGAGATAGGGGACAGGAAATACGACTATAGATGGTCAATACCCTACGACAGTGGAAACAATCTTTCTCTATCAATTTTCTTTGATTCGTTTCCAAATTCTTTCGATTTCTTTGTATCAGCTACAAGAAGTAGTTTCGGTGTGATGATGGCTCTACGAACCGTTGTAGGAGATTCTTATTTCGTATCTTCATCGACTTCTTATCAGCCTTTTGGATTTAAACCTTAATGAATTTGAAATTGGAATTTTAAATTGAATTAAATTGACTAATAAAATATGAGGGTAAATTGAATTGAATCAATTAAAACGATATCGTTTAAAACCGAATTTGAAATTTTATTTGAAATTTCTTTTGAATACCGAAGTCCGAAGAGGGACAAATTGGTATGTATTCTGAGATATTCCGACTTGAGTTTGGAATCCATATCTTGTGTTTGAGGAATTATAGAAGATCGAATCTGTCTATCTCTGTGTTGTTTTCGTACCTGCGAATTTCGAGGACGAAATTCTTTTAAGGGGGGAAGTTTGTAACGACCCTAGATTTTAATTTATTTAAATTAATAATTAAATGACTTTTTGAATAAAAATTGTTTATTTAATCGATAGAGTGAAGCGAGTTTCCCCGATTCAAGTGGAATCTATATTAAGTTATAAGGATTTGAAAATATGTATATTTGTGAATAGATATGTATTTGAGCTTAGATGAGTAAATTTAAAATAATATACATATTTGATTTGAATTTAAACCGCAAATAAATGGTTTAGTAATAAATAAATAATAATAATTTGAACTTATAAATTAAATACAACATAATAGATATAAAGTAATAAATAGATAAAAAATTTAACAATATATTAGGATAGAAGCTTATTTATATTGTAAAGCAACAAGGAAGAAATAAAGTAAAATAAAATAAATATACATTCAAGTATAAAACTAAGTAAAACAAATGTATGCATACAAACAAATACACATATAAACAAGAAAAAGAAAACAAAGTGTATACAAATAAAAAGAAGGAAACAAAACAAAATAAACAGTACAAATATGTACAAAAGAATTAAAGAAAATACTTGAAGTATGAAGCAAGATGTAAACAAAAAGCAAAGAAAATCAAAGCCTGCAAAAGTAGATTTGTATACAAGGCAAAAGTACATATGAATATGCTTATACAAAGCAAAGGAAACTGTACAAACATAATGTAAATAGCATAGTTGGAGACAAGATAGGACATAAGCATGTAATGCCCATCTCCTCAGCACGAACTGGTAACATCTCAGCCGAAATGTAACACTTCATTTCAGTTTATAATATAATCTTTAGTCAAAGAAAAAAATCTCTGACCCAAAATATTGTACCAGACAACACTTACCTTCCTCTGTGCAAACTATCTTCTTCTATATGTACATGTATATTTTCTTATTCCTACTTGGTTAAGAAAACAACATGGCGAAACCAGGGACAAACTATAAGCAATATCGTTCAATTTAACAACAAAGCAAGTTTAAAAAGATCAAAATAAAAATCTGGAAACCCAAAGCAAACAGATTCAAAGAGGAAAGCAACTCTGCAGTCTTCAAAACAACAGAGGTCCTTTGTTCTCCTTCCTGAAAACTGTGAGTAACACTTTTAAATAACCTAAGTTTTAAACTTGTTGCATGTGGATAATTGGATGATTAAAATATTTGTGTGAATATTTTTAAGTTCATTGTTCTGTGTGATTGTGAAGTGGAATATCAGTACATTGGAACCCTGTATGCATCTCTGTATTAAAAATTTAAACTCAGATTTAATTCAAAATCATTTCTGCTTGAACCAATGACTGTTGGACCTAGTATCTAAACAAGTTTGGTTTGTTTGATCATAAAGCAATTTTAAAATTTATATTTTTGTTTGCAGGGTAGAAATGCTCTGTAAAAACTTAAGGAACAGGCAAATGTTTGATATGAGAGAAATTTCAAACATCTTAAATTTTTATTTCAGATTTATAAATTGAATTCTTAACTGTAATTAGGATTTGTAAAACTATAATCACATTTTTGTATTTAGTAATTAAAGAGCATTCCTGTGGAGATTGTTTTGGGGTTTTTAGAGGATCACTGGTGATCCCAGTGGTTGGGAGGCTGGAATCTTGTCTAGAGGTAGATGGGGGATCAGTGAGGTCGGCAAAAATAGGCGGAGGTGGAAATGGTGGCGGAGGCGACTGCGGCGATCGATTTACCTTTCTAAACCTAAATTTTTGGGTACTCAAACTTTTGAACGCCGCGGCCTCTTTGGAGCACCGAGTGCCATGGGATTTTGGAAGTGGTTAGAGTGGTGATAATCGAGGATGTGGCCGGAGTATCAACTTTTACGGTGGTCGGAGTTTGAAGGGCAGTGGAGTTTCCAGGTTCGAGGAGGAAACCTGTTTATTCTTCCAGGTTTGATCATCGAGCTCGATTTTGATTCGAGCTGCGGTGATGAGTTCTGACGATCGGGGGATGCAGTGTGGGTGGTGGCCGATGGGATGGAAGGTTGGTGAGAGGCCGGAGTTGATCGGAGGCGTCGTGCACGTTCACGTGCACGAGTTCTGGAAACTGAGAAGGGGTAGCCTGGGTTGGAGAGAGGGGTACTCGCGTTTCACTTGGGTTTTGCTCGAGTTAATCGAGTGTGTTACTCGAAGTAAAGGTGGGAATGACTCGAAGCTGTTTTGTTCGATTCGAGTATGATGTTCCAGGCTTTTGTAAAAATATAGCCTGGCAGTTTTTTTTGATTTCAAAATACAATATAAAATCTGAAACAAACTTAAAACCCAGTTTAAATTAAGATTTTAAAACTAAATCCAATTTGAGATTTGAATCTTAGGTTTTGAAATTAAACAAGGTTTATAACTTTAAAATGATGTAAATAAGTAAGAGTAAAGCCTATTCTAATGATTTGAAATTTAAGAAGAAATTTTGTTAAAAATCCTTAAGTTTGAATTTAATGAGTTGGGTTCATTAAATTGATAAGTTAATTAAAATGGACGGATAAAATTAATTAATAACTGGATTAATTAAGTAATTATAAGATTAAACCAATTAATAAAGGTTTAAGTTAATTATTAGTTAGGAAAAAAATTAAATTGTGATTAAAGATCATTAGTTTGAATAGATTAGATTTTAAACTAATGGTTAAATATTAATTAATTAAGAAAATTTAAGGTTAAATAATTTGTAATTAAATTACGATAATTAACCCGGATTAATAAATTGATACATCTGATTTAAATTAATCAGTTGATTAATAAATTCACTTGTGAATGTTTGGATTCTATTGAATGACTTGATTGTTTGATATCCCTGATATATGATGCTTTGTTATACACCCTGATTTATGTTGTGATCTGTAATTTACTTATCTGTGATATTTATATATCTGTGGTCTGTGCATGAAAGATAAGCGATATAGTTTATATCGTTTATCAACTATGTTTCTGTATTCTGATATGTGATGATTCATTGTGTTGCACTATTGTGTAAAACCCCTGGACCACACTTTTACACACACAAATATGGATTTCACGTGAAAATCAGTTAAGTCACAGATAATTTAAATTTGATGTTTTTGAAATTGAAATTTTAGTTTCAATTGATTTTGAAATAGGAAATTGGGGTTTAAAGTGAAAAGCTTTTGAAATGGAATTTCAAAGATAAAAGTTATTTTGAATAACTTAATCGAGTTTTGAAAATTTAAATAATTGGATTTAAATTTGAATTCAAGTTTGAAATTGAATCCTATGATTTGAAACTAGGGATTGAAAATGTTATAAATGTGTTTATATGAAGTTAAACCATTTAAAAAGTTTGGTTTTGAGAATTTGAATTTAACCCAAAGACTTTAACTCGTATGAATGAATCAGATTTTCTGAAA
This sequence comes from Allium fistulosum, assembly GCA_030737815.1. Classification (NCBI taxonomy): domain Eukaryota; kingdom Viridiplantae; phylum Streptophyta; class Magnoliopsida; order Asparagales; family Amaryllidaceae; genus Allium; species Allium fistulosum. Next base: position 316,867,529 of record CM060904.1, read on the forward strand.
TAAAAACTGTTGTTTTAAAAGAATAAAAGCTTTCAGATAAGAAATGAAATTCCAGTTTAATTAAAGGAATTTCAATATTGAATTGAAAATGGTTTTCCAAGTTATGAATAAATTGTTTTGAAAAGCTATGAATTGAATCTGTTTATTTTTAACAGATTTAAAATAATGATTGGTTTAAATCATTTGAAATGGGATTGTTTTGAAAGCTATAAGTTAAATCTTGATTTAAAGGTTTAACGAGTTAATCAAACTGAAATGGAGATTAATTTGGAAAATCTGTGAAAGAATCTTTTATTTAAAAGATTTAAATGTGGAAATTGTTTAAACCGTTGAAGGTTGTTTAAAATAAATCTTTTTGTTTAAAGATTTGAAAATGGTAATTTGTTAAACCATTTTAAGAGAGAAGTTTTGGGTAATAAGTTGTGACTTAATTGAAATCCCAATATCCATATGTTTTTAAATATTTCGCTCACTATTCGGGTTAGCCGGGAAAGGACCTTTGGGTCGTATAACCCATTCCGAATATGTGATACGACGTATATGGATAGCATTTGAAGACCGGTGTTGAAGACCGGATATTTTTGAAAACGGAAGGATTACCGTCGAGTTACTCTGCATCGGCTGATCCCCGATATAGAGGTTTTATCACCCTTAGTGACGGGAAGTCCGGACGTGATTGAAAATTATCCGGAATTGCAAGGGCTTCGTGAGAAGTGCCTTCGGTTCTGTTCGAACCCGGAACAGACTTGTATGGATTGTATGTCTGACATTACACTTTGAGATATAAAGCCGATTTCTTTCAAATACATTTCTGTTGGTGGCGGAGAATTTATTCTCTTAGCTTAACACCCTTCTCTGAGACGTACGAGCTCAGAGGTTATGTAGTTGAAATTTATCAGCGATATATCCCAATTTGGTAATGTGGCATGCTGAGTGCTGCTGTGAAATGATCAGTGTTTGATCATTTGCGATATGATCATTTGTTTGATCTTATATCTTTGTGATCATAGGTTGATCATTTGTTTGACCCAAAGCGTGGCTTTTTGAAAAAGCGTAGCTTTGTGGACGAGACTTTGTCGAGCCTCACAACCCGGTAATGGTCGAAACAAGAATGTTGCGGCAAGGTTTCAGGGGTAGCTCCCCTAGGGTATGACCATTCCTTCTGGAAAAGGGTAGTATCATGGTATGGAGCCCAAATACTTACTCATGTGGACACACTTTATTTATGACGTGTGATGTTGGATTAGAGGTACCTCGATTAAAGGTCCCAAAGGACCGGGGGTGGCATATTTGAGGTTTCTTTTATCCCTTGGGAAAAGGGGTTGCCGGCCTTGTTTGGCAGAGAACAGTTGGTTCTCGGAACGTCCCACCAGAGGCGTTTCTTTCGTGGAATAGGAAGTTCCTTAGCCTGACCATTTGTTGGAAATCCAAACAAAACAATACGAGCCCTGTACGGTTTTAGTTGTATTACCTGCCATGGAATGTGGCGGTAACCTGCTATTGAACATGGTAGCTATAGTAGGCATACGATACTGGTCGTATGTTGGCTAAGATTAATATTATACTTTCGAAATGTTTTCTACACACTATGCACTAATAATAATATCAAAAATGATTTGATTTGCGTAGTAAGCATCTTTGACTATCATAAGAAGAAATCTTCTCCAATTCTGCGTTTGCATTGTGTGTGTGGTGGGAGGTCTTATGGTAGTTTCATTTTCCAAAAGCATTGCGGATTTCAATGTTTAAAACCTTTTGTGTTTGTTTAAAGATAAACTGTTTTTGTTGCTCACACCAGTCCCATGACTGATCCGGAGTTTATTGTTCCCTTCCTAAACTCTGGGTGCCCACCATTTTCCACACGGTGTGATAACCTGAATTTTTGGACATCAGGAAATTGGATAATTATCTGATTTTAACTATTGAAAACACTAAATTATAAATTGAACAAATAAATCTGATAATAAATATTTATATCTGAATTTTTCAAAACAAATAAGATAAGTGTTTGATTTTATATATATATGAAAAGGATTTAATTTGGATTTGAATTTGAAATTCAAATATAAATATCTTAAAAATAAATTGGATTTGGAAATAATATATGTATGATTTTATTAGTATTTAGTTTTAAAACATATTCTTTGTAATCATATAAATATTAATATAAGGAAATATATTTAATAAGGATAAATTAATAAAACATATTCATAAATATAAGCTAATTATAATGTGACATATAAATTATATAAATATTAAAAACATATATACACATAAGTTAACAAGTGTAAATCATATGATGAGGAGTTAAACAAGTGTAGCCTAATGGTGACATGAAATAAACAAGTGTCACATATTTCCTTTAAAATTTATTTAATAAATAAATAAATAAATATATCAGCTTATGTATTCCTATACTCTCCTCTTCTCTCTTATCACTTTTAAAATTCAAAGAAAAAAATGAAACCGGTCACAAACCTGAAACTAAAACCAGAGAAAAAATAATAATAATAAACTCAACAAAGCCATTAGCAAATTCAAACCAAGTATTCAACTCAAACAGTAAGCAAGATTCTAACTCCAGAACTAAATCAAACAAGATCATCTCAGATTTTAAAGCAGGAGCAACTCGACTAAGATTCCCAGTTCAAAGATCAAATTCCACCAACAGGGATCCGTTCAAATCAAAAATACAAGTTTCAGATTAAATTAAAAACATGTTCTGCTTCTCTGTTGTGTCAGGTGAGTAAATCATCAAAACTCAATCTGTTATATGATTTTCTTTGTGATCCAATTGTAGTAGTGATTGCATGTATTAATTAAAGTGGTTTGTGTGTATATAGATACGGATTATTCTGTGCATGCTGAGTAAATATATATAGATGTAAGTCTCTGTATGGATAACAGGCACATGCGTATCCAAACTAATTCAATTCCTCTTCATATGTTAAATTTTAGGTTATGATCTTTGAACTAAAATGTGTATATGAATGAAACATCATTTTAAAAGAATAATTTTAAGAATATATTAAGTGATTATTTTGAGAGGGAGACTAAACAGTGATGATCAATTTGAATCAGGAAATCAATCATTTAAAATACACGTTTTGATTTCATAACCAAAATCGTACTGGAAATTTATGAATTTTGAGATTGATTTCAAGATTTTTAAGTGGGTAAATTAAGAGAAATATCGAGTTGAACGATATTGGGATAAACGTCGATCCTCGTCGATCGATGAAAATTTGATCATCGATGTTTTGGCTGGAGCAAGCTTGGATGTAGAGGCTTTTAGGAAAAATGGAATTAGGATTTATCAATCATTGAGGAAGACGAACGGCGACGATTTAGGGTTATAGACTGAGTTTTGGACGGGGTGTTTACTGGATATTCGCGGCGACGTGACAGCATCGGGGTGGACCGGAGGTGGAGGAAGAGGATGATGGAGGTCAGACGAAGCCTGGGTTGGAGTTTCGCTGCCACTGGATGTCTGTGGTGACGATGATGGGGAGGTTTGATGATCGATGGGTTCCTGGTTTCATTCGAACTGCTCGTTTTTGCTCTGGAGATTGGTTCGTTGTTCGGATGGTCGGAATCGCGTGAGAGTGTCGACGTCGACTTGGTGGCGTCCTCAACGATGGGTCGGAGCAATGTCGTTAGCCGTGCACGTGCACGTATGTCCGCCTATATCAGATGTTTGCTGAGATTGATTCCTCGGGAAGAAGATGTTGTGTGTTCGGGTTAGAGTACGAGTCCATAGGGTTTTCGCTCGAGTGTGTTTCGGGGCTGATGTTTTTGGCTCGGGTTGTTTATAAGATAACAGGGTTTAATTTTTCTTAAGTAAACTGTTACCAATTTTAAACTTGAAACTTAACTAAGTTTTTAAGAAGGGAAGGGAAGTTCTCGGGTTTATCTCAGAGTAGGCTTTGGGTTGAACTCGAAGTAATTTATAGCAAATTTTAAAGTAAATTGAAAAGAAAATTTTAAAAATTTAAAGGTAAATCAAGTTAAACTAATTTTAAAATCAATTTCTTTATATGATAATGTTTTTAAATATTTTGGTTAAGAAAAGTTGTATGTTTAACTTAAAACTAGTTAAGTTCTTAAGTTATTTTAGCTTAAGTTAAAAACATAATTAAGTGGTTAATTAAATGATAAACGTTTTATCTTAAAATCAATTAAGATTTTGGGTAATTATAGATTAATTAAATAAATGAAGAAATTAAAGGGAAGATTTATTAATTTATGATTAAAGATTAATTAATTCATAAATTGAGGTTATCGGTTAATTAATTAATTAGTAATTTGAGATTAAATGGTTAGTAATTAGAGACTAATTACTTAAATGATTAAAGGATCAATTTTGTTAAGAGTTAGTCGGTAATAAAAGGTTAAATTAATTAATAAAAAAAGGTTAATTAATTAAGGATAATTATCCAATGAAATAATTACTTGGTGAAAGTAATAAATTAAAATTAAATTACTTAAGGGAAGTCATTTAGGGTTAGTTAATTTATGAGTGTGATTAATTAAAGGATAATTAATCAATGTAAGTAATGATAGATAATTAATTTAAGTAATTAATTAAGGATCAATAAAATTATTATGGATAGGTAGAGGTTAATTAATTTGTGTAATTAATTAAAGGCTAATTACTTAGAGTAATTAAAGAATAATTAATCAAGGATGATTAATTAAGATGGGTAATTAAAGGTTGATTAATTAATTAAAGATTTGTAATTAATTAATATTAAGTAAGCAGGATTAGAAGTGATCGAAGTAATTTAATTAATTTATTTAAATTAATTAGAAATGGTATGATTAATTAATCTTGCTTATGAATGATTAAATGATATTGAATGCCTTGGATTACTTAATATCTCTGATATGTGATGCTTCATGATATGAGATATTTTGGTTGAACTGTGATATTGTGGGTTATCTATCTGAAATAAATTGTTATGTGAATATGAAATCCTGGAAAATTGTATTGTTCAAACTTAAACATTGGGCTTAAAGAATAACATAGGATTCGAAGAGACCGGAGTCGGGTATTAGTTAATACCCGAAACCACTTCGATTCTATATAGATTGATATGTGAAATCAATAGGCTGGTATGGAATGATTTAAGTGAATTGGACCATATAATCTAAGTTCTGGCACTTAGAAATTGAGGTGTGGAATAAGTAATGTCTATAACAACTTGTGAAGTGGAAATTGATATAAGTTACCCGGGTTTATATGAGTTGTATACCTGTGTATTCTTTGTTAAATGGGTTTACTCACGCTGGTTTCCAGCCTGACCCGGGTGTTACTTTGATGTAATGCTCGGGTCAGACCGAGTATTACAGATTTCCAGGTAAGGACGTTCTGGAGCTCAGGAGGCGAGCTGGATGGCAGGAACGTATGGAGTGTATTCCGCTGTGTATTTGAGAGCTTATTGATAGTAGTCTGGGACAGGTGGATAACTGTCTAGTCTATTTGTAAATGGTTGTAACTCTGATGTATTGAATGTAAATTAACAAATACAGTTTTCTTTGTATAACTGATATTATTATTTGATATTATATTTTATCCGCTGCGAATGTGAGAATCTGTGTCTTGTTTGTTTCTTTCTTCTATCTCTTTTCTTTTTCTCCTAACTATCTGTAATTTTCGGGTTCGAAAATTCCGGGTCGTTACACACGGGCAGTCTAGAGTTGGGTTTTTCAGGTATTCAGGTTTAGTAGATTATCTGGAGCTAGTTCATTCATCGGAGTTGCTTATCTTGGAGTTGTGGATTCATTCTTGTCTGAAGATCATTTTGGAGTTATCATTTCTATTGACATTGTTCCGCTGCTGTTGTTATCTTTTCTTTTCCGCTGCTATTTCTTGTATCATATCTCTGATGTATATAGATATTCATTGTATCATCATTGTATCTGGATATTGTATCAGATGTTGTATATCTATATTCTTTTTATTCCGTTGTGATATTTACTTAACTGTGTTATAAGCTCCGGCGACTCGGATTTGAACGCTCGAATCTACGACATTCGAGTACGATGTAAAGTATGGATGTCGATTTTCGAATGGGCAAAATTCGATATCGTTACATTTTCTGATCAAAGAAAATGAAAGAGGAATATGGAGATGTTTATATAACTTAGTTTTCTCATTTATTAGTTATTTTGAAAAATAAAAAGATTAAGGACACTTGTACAATTTTGATAACACTTGTCATTAAACACATTTCTTTTGCTTGCATTTGTGATTATGTTCACACATTATTTACATTTGTAATTTCCATGATTTTAATATGTATTTATTATATTTCTAATTTTAGTTATATATATATATATAAATGTCTTAAGTATTTAATATTTAAATTTCTCTTACACTTATCTATATAAAATTTTAAAGACAATGATATAAAATCAATCATATGCTAATAAAAATCATATACACTTATTATTTTAAACTCAATTTATTTTTTTAAGATTATTTACATTTGAATTTCAAATTCAAATTCTCTTTAAATTTTACTCATGTATATTCAAATTAATACTTATTCTATTTTCTTAGGAAAAAGAATAAATTTTAGATTATTAATTGATTTATAAAGTAGATTATTACATAATTATTTGTCTAAAATTCCAGGGTATCACACTCTACCCTAGGGTCAAGTAAATACAGATATATATCATTTCAATCCGCAATTTATTAATTTTCCGGGTTTTATATCATTTCAAACCCGCAATCCCAAGTCAAATAAAATTGCTCAGGCCTATCATTTCAGCCCATAACAATTTTCCTTAATCTAAAGATCATTGGGTATGTATCGTTTCTACCCATAGTAAAGGAACTTGCAGTGTGATCTCAGAATATGAAATAAACATAACAATATTCAGCATATCATGGCATATTATCAAACAGGTATAATATGATATGAAATAACAAAATAAAATCACATGAATGACATAATATAAGCATATGAAATAACATGATATAAACATATGAAGTAATATGATATAAACATATGAAATAACATGATATAACACATGAAATAACATGATAAAATCATAGGTGAAATGTCAAACTTGCATATGCATATCCTCACAATTCAATTGTCATCAATTCATCAAATAAATAAGTAACTATGTCAAGTGTGATTTTCTCACCTTTCTTTGGTTGGAAAAGTGATTCAAAGCGCAACACAAAAATCAACAAACTACGGACCAGTTTGAGTAAGAGGAGAATCCAAATCCGACGCTTGAAAAATAAAAATAAATTTCATACGTAGACAAATAATTTTACATAGAAAAATAAAATAGAAAAATATATAATTGCAAAATACATAAGAGGGCTTATCTAGGGTTTGCATAGGCTTGGTCTAGAGGTGGTTTTGGTTTGGTCTAGGCTAGGTTTGGATTAGGTGGGTTCGGCCATAGCTAGGTGTTGGTGGAGATAGGTTCGGCCATAGCTAGGTTTAAGGTTAGGCTAGGGTTTTTGGGTTTGGCCATCATCTCTAGGGCAAGGCTCACGGCTAGGAAGTCAAAAGGAAGGTGAGGCAAAGGGGTCTGCTCGGCTATGGGGTTGCTATTTGGTGATGGTGGTCTGTTTTGGGTAGGGAAGAGGTCACGACTAGGGTTTGGAAGAGGAAGGTCTAGGGTTTTGGGAAGAGGTGGAGAATAGGAAAGAAGAGAAGAAGGTGAGAGGAGGTGGTGAAGGTGATGGCAAATTTTGGAAGAAGAGGAGTGGTGGAGAAGAAGATCTAGGGTTTTGGAAAGAGGAGGAAGAAGACTTATATTTTTCTATGGAGGCACAAATGAATGGATGTGGAGGCTAGCCAAAACCCTAGGAGATTATATATAGGCTACTCATCTAACTAAAGGTTTTCTAGCCCAAATGGTCTAAGCCCAAACAAATCACAATAAAAATAAAATAGAAGATGTAGGGAAAATAACTGCGTGTAATACGCCAAAAGTTGCAAAATTTGAGAAGTGAACATCAAAATTTAACAAAACGAAAAACGGGGAAAATGTTAAAATTAAATTCATATTCATAAAAAAAAGTTGAAAATTCAAATTTTAAAAAATTTCATAGAAAGTCAAACTTTGACCAAAGTTAACCAAAATTTGCATTTTAGGAAAAATCTTTATTTTATTAAATTTGGAAAAACATTTCACATCAAAACTCAAAATTATCCTTTAAATTTTCCAAGTTTCTCAAATTTAAAATAGTTAAATTCAAAGATTCAAATAAATTTTCATTTAAAATATTTTCAAAATTTGCGGATTGTTACACTCTCCCCCACTCAAAAACTTTTCGTCCTCGAAAAAGAACGAGACCATAAAATAAAGAAGGATAAGGTAGGACAACAAATAGTACTTGGAATAAACAATTCTGGATTTGAAGCACGAATGCTCTCTTCCGTTTCCTAAGTACAATCCCGATCATCAGTGCTCCATTGCACTTTGACTAGGTTGACAGATTTTCTCCAAAGCTGCTCGTACCTCTATCGATAATACGAAGTGGCTTCTTCTCGACAGTAAGGTTTGTCTCAATATCCAAACTCTCGAGAGCAGAAGGCTGAATAATCAAGAATGGGTCATGGAGATACCGACGAAAGGTGCGAGACATTGACCACATTATGCACTCCGGAAAGTTTCTCAGGCAATTCCAAACGATAAGCTAAGGAACCAACTCTCTCTATGATGCGAAAAGGACCAATAAACCTAGGAGCGAGCTTCCCCCTCCGACCAAAACGAACATTTCTTAATGGAGAGACCTTAAGGAAGATCTGATCACCTACCGAAAACTCCAAACTCCTCCTACGCCTGTCGGCATACTTCTTTTGTCTATCCTGAGCAATCCTCGTCTTCCTCCTAATCTCCTCAACCTTCTCAGAAGCCTCTAGAATCATATCCAGACCAAGAACCAAATGATTACCAGATTCAATCCAGCAAGATGGAGATTTGTAAGGTCGTCCATACAGAGCAGCAAATGGAGCCATTTCGATACTAGCCTGAATTCAAAAGATGGAATAAGATAGATAAATGTTTAAGACAACCTTAAACAGATATTTGAGATTATACCTGATAACTATTGTTATAGGTGAACTCGACGAGATGGAGATGATCTTCCTAAGATCCTCCATAATCAAGGACACATGCACGAAGAAGATCTTCTAACATCCGATTCACTCTTTCCGTTTAACCATCGGTCTGCGGATGGTAAGCAGTGCTCAGATTCAAACGAGTACCTAAAGATTCCTGAAAAGCTTCCCAAAACTGACTAGTAAAGATGGGATCTCTATCAGAGACAATACTAATAGGAACAGCATGAAGACGAACTATCTCTCTCATATACATCTCATCTAAACTAGAAGCAGAGCAGTTGGACCTAACCGGAATGAAATGAGTAGACTTGGTCAATATATCCACAACTACCCAAATGCTTTCATTACCTCTCCTAGTCCTTGGTAACCCATCAATAAAATCCATAGAAACTTGTTCCCATTTCCAATTGGGAACCTCAAGAGGTTGCAATAATCCAGCGGTCTTCTAATGATCAGCCTTAACCTACTGAAAAGTAGCACATCTACTATCAAAAAGAGAGATATCACGCCTCAACCCTTCCACCAATACAGCTTCTTCATATCATGGTACATCTTCGTCACACCTGTATGAATAGAAAGTCTAGACCGATGATTCTCCCAAAGTAACTCTTGCCTCAATCCATCGACATTCGGGACAAAAATCCGATTACTAATCCTCAAAATCCCTTTATCATCGATCTGAGCTCCACTACCATTTTGGCTACTACCACTAACTCTACTACAAACATTTTCCTTGATAAGCCTAAGCATCTCATCCTCATCTTGCTTAGCAATAATACGATGCATAAGAGGAGAAGAAACAACAAGCTGACATAACATCGCCTTCTTCCTACTCAAAGCATCGGCTACAACATTAGCTTTCCCTGGGGTATAACTGATGTCGAGGTCATAAGAAGCTAGAAACTCAAGCCACCTAACTTGCCTCAAATTCAAGTCCTTCTGGGTGAAAATATATTTCAAAGACTTATGATCCGTAAAGAGCTCAAACTTAGTTCCTAATAGATGATGTCTCCAAAGCTTCAAAGCAAAAACAACGGCAAGCAATTCCAAATCATGGGCTGCATAATTGGCTTCATGAGTCTTCAACTGGCGACTAGCATAAGCGATAACCTTCCCATCCTGCATCAGAACGGCTCCCAAACCTTCATGACTGGCAGCAGTGTATACCGTTAATCCCTCATCTCCATTTGGAATGGTAAGAACTGGCATGGAAGTAAGCTTGAGCTTCAACTCATTGAATGCAGCTTCACACTTATCATTCCATCTGAACTTGGCATTCTTATGAGTTAGAGTGGTGAGAGGTGCAACAATCCGAGCAAAATTCTCAATGAATATCCGATAATAATCGACAAGGCCTAGAAAACTACGGATATCAGATGGAGTCCTAGAAGTTTCCCAATTCTAGAATAGAATAGGGAGAATAAGAACCAATAAAGAGATAGAATAATTAATGTACAACGGAAAGAAGAGAAGATAGACATACATTGATCGCAGCGATCTTAACTGGGTCAACAGAACTCCATCACCAGAAACAATATGTCTATGAAATCGGACTTCATCTTTCCAGAAATGGCATTTCGAGAATTTACCCTTCAACTTGTGGCTCCTGAGAGTTCCCAAAACAAAGCTCAAATGAGTTTCATGCTCCTCCTCTGTCTTAGAGAAAACAAGGATATCGTCGATGAAAACTAGAAAAAACTTATTGAGAACATCACGGAAGACACGATTCATAAGGTCGATAAAGAAAGCTGGGGCATTAGTCAAACCAAAAGGCATAACTAACCACTCAAAGAAACCATCCTCAGAACGGAAAGCATTTTTGGGAATACTTTCCTTGGAGATTCTGAGCTGGTGAAAACCGGTGGCAAGATCAAGCTGAGAAAATACAGTAGCGCTATACAGCTGATCAAACATATCATTAATGTGAGGCATTGGATATCTGTTTTTCATAGTGAGCTTGTTCAGCCCCGTATAATCAACACACATCCTTAAAGAACCATCAAACTTAGTGACAAAAACCACTGCTGCTCCCTATTCGGAATGATTGGGTCTGATCAAACCTTTGGAGAACAAGTCTTCAATTTGGTTCCTCGACTCAACCTTCTCACATGGTGCCATTCTTCTGGGAGGAAGAACTACAGGTCAAGCACCAAGAATGAGATCAATACAAAATTTGATTTCCCGCTAAGGAGGTAAAGAAGTGACTTCACCAAATACATCGGAATAGAGTTTGACCACAGGAGTAGAATCAAGATCACTAGGGGAAGAATCAAGAGAATAGATAAAACTGCCTGCATACTCCTAAGGCGTACGGCACTGAATCACCACGGGTTTACCAAAATCATCAATAAGAGAAACAGTCCGGGTTTTACAGGAGATGACAACTTCATGAATCTTCAACCAATCTCCTCCAAGCAACATGTCAAAAGCATCGAAACCAAGAACATAGAAATCACCAGAAAAGCGATGGCTTAAATGGAAGAGTTTCACATTGTTACAAATCCTACTAAGGTTAGCGGGACCACCAATAGGATTAGTAACACACAAAGGTTCAGTTGCAAACTTAGGTGAAAGGATATGCTCAAACTTATCGCAAAGGTCCACAGAAAAGAAACTATGCGAAGCTCCAGTGTCAAATAAAACATGAATAAGAAGATTAAACAAGGTAAAGGTGCTTTGGAGAGTACGTTGGGTATCACTAGGGGCTGGTGGAGTAGGCGGAGCCTGAGTGGAAGAAGTCATGGCAAAGACTCCACATGTCTTGCCTTTTTGATACAAGGAACAATCCTGCTTGAAGTGGCCAGGCTGCAAACATACATGGCAAAGATCACGCCTAGTCATTTGAGCCGGAGGAACAGCAGCTCCGACTAAAGTAGGACAACTATTGGCATAGTGCCCTTTCTGATCACACCTAAAGCAAGTGATGGAAGAAAGATCAATAGGCTACTTCCGAGAAGAAGAAGAAGATCCTAAACCTGGATTCTTGAGTCAATTCTGCTTCTGATGCTGGAAATTTGACTTTCTCTTCTTAGAGTTGCTAAAAGACTGCTGAGATGAAGGTGCACGAGCAACAGATGATTCCTTAGAAGTGGGGTTCTCATATCTAATGGCCATATCCATCAATGCAGTAAAAGGGCTGTGCACATGAGAAATCAGTCGATCATAAAACTCCGGGCGAGCTCCAGCTATAAATTTCTCATTCTTCTTAAGAGGGGTATCAATCAAACTAGGACCAAATTAACTTGGAAAGCTCATCAAACTTCCTCTCATACTCAGTAATGACATATCCCCCTGCTTAAGGTCCATAAACTCCCTGTATAACTGAGACTTCCCAGCCTCCGGCATCCACTTCGTCACAAAAGCCTCCCTAAACAAGATATCCAAACTTAAGAAAGATTCAAAAGGGATAACCTAAACCAAATTCAAAAGAACTAACTTAAGACAATACATAAACTGATCCCAATAAATATCTGCCTCAACAGTGTTGGCTATAATAGACTCCCACCAATCTAGTGATGGCTCCTTCAACTGCCATGCTGCTAACTGGCGCTTCTGAGCGTCAGTGATCTCCAAATCAGCAAAAATCCTTTCCAAACCTCTCACCCACTGCTGAGCCTCAATGATGGTCTCTGATCCTGAAAACTTAGTACCACCTAACTGGGTGAACTCCTTACAGAGAGTAGTAAACCTAACGGGTGCAACTGGCTGGAACTGGGGCAACACCATGACCTCTGGCATTCTTACGATTCATCGTGGAAATTCAAGAATGAATTTTAGGACAAAGATAAAGGAAAAGATAGAAGAAAATATCCAACTAGATTGGAAATCCTAATCAAAGAATTCTATTAAACAAGGTGGATTCGAAAGGAAGGAAGAATTCTAAGAAAAGGAATTTTAAAACAAGAAAATTTTTATATCCAAAATAATCTTTTAAAAATCATTCAAAATCATTTTATACTAGAAAATACGTTCTCTCACAAAGAATGATTCTAAGATTGATTTTACTCATTCTTATCTCTAATGATTTTTTTGCCTGTTAGGCTAAGGTTTGCCTAAAACCTGGCCTTGATACCAACTGTAACATCCCGCCATTTTGGACCATTCAAATCGACAATAAACCACACATGTCAGACTTGAATAATTCAAAACAACATATTGTTAATAAAATTTGGGGCAAATAAAATCAATCACAGAATCACAGACACAGAATATCAGAATAACTTCGCAGCGGAATAAATAAACATAGGAGTTCATGAAGCTCCTAGATACAAAGTCTCAAAACCAATACATAATACCAAGTCTGGAAACAAATATACTTGTAAAGTTAGATACATAAGTTTCTACTACAAAGCAAAAGTGGCGTGGAAATAACTGGAATAAAATATCAAGTAGACGACTGAATCTTCAGCGAATCTCTAGTTTCGAAAGAGGATGAAACCAAAGCTGTGGAACTCAGGCTGACCCGAGCGTGAAGCAAAACACAAAACACTCGAGTCAGGACATACATACTTATAAAATGTAAATCAACTCAAGTGAACTGTAAAAGAAATGCATCAGTAACTTAAAGGATGCTTGGGATCACCCATCCTCTAAGGATCCGTTAAACTATCTACTATGTAGTAATCTATGCTATTATAATAGTGTCTAAAGTAAAGTAAACTATTAAAATAGCGTTAAGGCGTTACCCATATCCCCCTTAACACATTTTTAGGTATGCCAATAGTCATACAGTACTATAACTCCCCGTAAATTGGAGTCGCCAAAGGATACCACATAGGTATGACATAAATAGAAGGCGCGCTAGGGTAGGTGACATGGCACAACTAGGCAATGCCAGGGTAGATATACCAATTACACTTCCGGACTGTTGGTAACGCATAGCCGCAACTGTAACTACCCAGAATTTCTGATATTTGAAATTCGAATATTTAATTGATTTTAAATATTGTCAAGTAGAATTAATAAGTCGAATAATTTAAAATTCGAATATCTGGATTTAATTGGATAATTAAATCGATAATTTAATAGTCGAAATTCCAGAAATAATTGAAATCTAGATTAAATGTGAATGAAAATGATTTATAAAGTTATATTAAATCATGTTGAAGTTATAGTGATGTTATAGAACTTTGAAAATTGAATTTAAAGTAGAATTGTGAAAATTGAATATTTTAATATTTAATCGACTAGTGAAATTAGCCATTTTTGGGACAGTCTCAGAATTGGACGAAACTAGTTCCATTGGATCCGTAATAGTTTTTTATTATCGGATTTCTATTTTCATAGCAATCGGAGTTGTCATGTGACTGTGGCAGCTCGAAACGCATCGAAATTGTTTTAATATTTATTTGGCGAGTTAAAATAGTCATTTTTCAAAAAGTCTCGGATTTCGACGAAACTAGTTTCATCGGATCCGTAATGTTATATTATTGTAAGATTTCAAATTTCAAGTCAATCGGATTTATCATTTGTCTGGGGCAAGCCAAAACGCATAGAAATTCGTTTAGTCGATTTGATTTAAATTTGATCGTTTATTTCCGTAACTCTCACATACGATCGAATTTGCTCCCGAAACACGTTCCATTGTGTTCGGAACGTGGGGTAAACCATACGAACGCCAGGCGGCATGTGTGATTTGGAGATCGTTTGAAAAAGTCGTTTTAAAATAAATTTAATATTATTTATATACGTATATATATACGTTCCAAAGAAAACCCTAGGGTTTCATCTCAAAGCCAGCTGCCACCTATGTTTCAATGGCCAGAGATGTTCGAATTTCTTCCCTCAATTACTCATAATTCACAAACATTTAGAGGAAATCACCAACTACAATATTGTAGAGCACATCACGAACTACAACTTCAACGGCTATGATCGTGATTGGAGCTACGAATCGACGCGAATATGGGGTGGAACGGCCGAAGTTGCGCATGCTTTTCTAGGCAGAGGGGATGACCAAGCCCAGCCATATTTGACTCGGGGGTGTGTGGCGACGTGGGCTTTGACGTGGCATCTTCTGATCGTGGTGGAAGTCAACGATGTAGTTGCGTGTATTAGGGTTCCTAGTGGCGGCATGGGTTCTTTAGTCGCGATGTTCACTGGGAAGAAGATGATGCGTGCAAGGGCCATGATTTGCAGTTGAGGGATGGATGGCTCAGATCAGCTAGGGTATAAAATTTAGAAGGAAATTGTAAATTAATTTTATTTAAATTCGTTCGAACTTTAAAAATGTATAACTTTTTCATACAAGATCGAAAATGCATGAAACTAGTTGCGTTGGAATCGTATTGACGAGCACTACGCGATGGAACTGAATTGGAAGCGATCGGAGTCAGTGAAGATTTTGAGTGAAATTAAACGTCTGTTTAATTTATTCGAAATAAAAAGCTGGAACGGAATTGAAAGCAAAGTTGAGAACTCTTCACTCAATCGAATGTTTTGTTTCGATTTAAATTTTAAATAGTTAGATTTAAAATTGCTTGATTGTGTGGATTGAATGATGATTGCTATTTATTGTGATAAATAGACATTATACGCCGTTATTAAGCGGATGTTATTTATTAAAAATATATACCGCGAATATTTCACATTGAAGTGGAATTGGTATTATATATGTATGTAGCAATATATATATATATTGGAATATGTATATATTGGAGTTGATTTCCCGCATTGTATAGCAGATGAGACCCTATTGCGCCGCATAATAGCGGATAATATTTATAAATCCCATATACCGCGATAATTTCACTATGAAGTGAAATTGGTATTGTGCTAACATCTGTGGATGCAGGGAAACAGGTTGGAGGGATCCAACTGGATTCCTCACCGTAGTGATTTATTTACAGATATTGTGATATATTCTGTTATCATATGATGATATATGATGTTTGGATGCTGTGATTGACTATTTGGTGATGTTGCATCATCGGATCCATTTTTGGAAGTTTAAAAATAAGGATTTGTAAATTATTAAAAGGATTGGTTTATTTAAATTGAGATTTTTGATTTATTTTAAAATGGTTTATAAATATATAAGATTTATAAAAATTGATATTTTATAGATCAAAATAATTGAGTTATAAAGGAGTTTTTAAAGTGTTAAAAATGAAGTATAAGTAAATCTTATAAGTAATAAGATTTATAACTTGTGAAGTTTTAAAAGAATGATTTTTGCAAATAAATGAATTATAAGTATTTAACTTATAATATGGATTTTTGGTATATAATTGAGTTATAAATTGATTTGGTTAATAAAGTGCTTTTATAAGTTAAAGTTGTTATAAAATACCAATGGAATTTATAAACATAGATTTGTAAATCCGAGAAACGACTTATTTTGATAAGTTAAGTTTATATAGCTTATTAAAGGAAGTATATTCACGATCTTAGACAGTGGATAATCCTTTAAATAAAAATGTGTAGAAATGTTGAATTGGGTAAATGTTTTATATAGTATTGGGATTTATATATCTATCCAAATTTTGAATCCCTATACTAGTGATTTTTGGGTCGTCGTAACAATGTTTTACGTAACATTCGTTTTGACTCAAATAGATGTGTTTAAGAAAAATGATTTCCTTAAAGAATGAAATATATACTTAATTTTGATTTAAGTATATTGAATATTTTCAAATGTTGAAAATAAATGGACTTGTGAATTACTTATTATTAAATAGGTATGGAAATATTTTCCAATATGAAGTGAACTGTTTTGAGATTTATCTTCAAAGATAAATTGAAATGTGGAAATTGATTTGAAATTGTTTTCAAATAGTTGAAGTGTGGAAATTATATATCTTGTAAAGATATTTTTGAAAGATAAATAATTTGGAAAATTATTTGGAATCTGATGATGTTGCGCATCTTTATTGATAGTTAAATAACCGACTATCAATAATTACCTAGAACGGGTATTTGTTGTGATCTGCTTGAATTTGAATGCCACACTTATTTTTGAATAAGCGCTCACTATTCGGGTTAGCCGGGAAAGGACCTTTGTGTCGTATAACACATTCCGAATTTGTGATACGACGATGTGGATCGTATTGAAGACCGGTGGTGAAGACCGGGTATTTGTGAAAACGATAGGATGACCTATCGATTGTCTCTGCACCGTTAGCTACGGTATAGAGATTTCCTTTGTGATGGGAAGTTTTATCGGGATTGTGAATATCCGGATTGCAAGGGCTTCTTTGGAAGTGCCTTCGGTTCTGTTCGAACCCGGAACGGACTTGTATGGTTACGTGTCTGACACTACATTTTGAGATGTAAAGCTGATTTCTTTCAAATACATTTCTGTTGGTGGCGGAGAATTTATTCTCTTAGCTTAACACCCTTCTCTGAGACGTACGAGCTCAGAGGTTATGTAGTTGAAATTTATCAACGATATATTCCCAATTTGGTAATGTGGCATGCTGAGTGTTGCTGTGAAATGATCATTGTTTGATCATTTGTGATATGATCATTTGTTTGATCATTTATCTTTGTGATCATTAATTTGATCATTTGTTTGACCCAAAGCATAGCTTTTGTATAAAGCGTAGCTTTGTGGACGAGACTTCGTCAGGGCCTCAACAACCCGAAAATGGTCGAAACAGGAATGTTGCAGCAAGGTTATGAGGGTCGCGCCCTTTAGGGTATGTCATTTCCTTCTGGAAAGGGGTGGTATCATGGTATGGAGCCCAGATACTTACTCATGTGGACACACCTTATTTATTATGTGTGATGTTAGTTACCGAGCGCTCGGATAAAGGTCCCAAAGGACCGGGGGATGACACATTCATGAGTTACCTAGTTACAGGGGTAACCCGGCTTTGTTGGCAGAGAGCAGTTTGTCTCTCGGGACGTCCAGCCAGAGGCGATCCCATTCGGCAGTAGGAAAGGAAGTTCCTTAGCCTGACCATTTGTTGGAAAATCCAAAGAAACAATACGAACCTTTACAATTGCAATTGTATTACCTGCTATGGATGTGGCGGTAACCTGCTATTGAACATAGTAGCTATAGTAGGCATAAGTGCGAAATGCCTATGCTGCCTAAGATTAATATTATACTTTCGAAATGTTTTCTTCACTATGCACTAATAATAATAAAAATCAAATGATTTTGCGTAGTAAGCATGTTTGATTATCATTAGAAGAAATCTCCTCCAATTCTGCGTTTGCATTGTGTGTGTGGCGGGAGGTCTTATGGTAGTTTCATTTTCCAAAAGCATTGCGGATATTTCTACTTGCTTTGTTGTTGTTTAAAGATAAACTGTTTTAGTTCTCACACCAGTCACCATGACTGACCTGGAGTTTATTGTTTCCTTCCTAAACTCTGGGTGCTCATCATTTTCCACACGGGCAGTCTAGAGTTAGGTTATTAGATCATTCTGGATTCAGGAGATGCTGTGGAGCTTAGTGGCGAGCTGGATGGCGAGACGTATCACCTATACTATGTATTATTCCGCTATGTATTCTGTATATGGACAAGTTCATATAACTGTCCAGTTGTGTTGTATACTGTTGTTGTAAACTCTGATGATGATGTAATGTATAAAATGATATAGTTCTTTGATTTAAAGATTATCCATTTATCTATTATATGTTGTTCCGCTGCGAATGTGAGATTCTGATATTTTTTCTATGTTCTTTTTCTTTCTTTTTCTTCTGTCTTCTTCTACCTCTTCTTTTTCTCCATAACAATTCGGTTTTCCGGCATTCGATTACTCGGCAGTTGATACAGTGGTCGTATTAATGTCGATTTTCGAGCGTCGAAAAGTCGCAATCGTTACAGCAACTATCGCCCAACTCGATCCACACTCCCGAATCAAAGGTTCGCACCAAATCAATCACAAAGTAATAGAATGGCTAACGATGAAGTGTGTCCGATTAGAGGAGCTACCTCCTTGGCCGGTCGATTGATCCTGTTTTAGCCACCTTATGCTAACCCACGGGAGTTAGGTCCATGTAAATATACCTTTAGGATCGTCGCCACCATCCTACTTCATTCTGGAATCTCCACGGCTACCCAGTTGTTAAAGTGGTTTTCGGTATCGATAGAGAGTACGTCTGTATCTGATCCCGGTCTCTTTAACAACCAATCGTTATTATAACCCGTGGTTATATAAATTTCAAATGGTTTATATTTCATATCTAACATATTCCTTTTAAACCATATAAATTCCATATCATTATTCTTTAAAATATATTCATTTTTCCAAGGTAGCAACACTTCCAAATTCATTTAATTATAACCCCTTTTAGACATAAAAGTTTAGGGATCATAGCACTTTAAGAATGTAACTTTTAGAACCATACATGTAACCTTTAAGAAAATTGTAGCATTCAGAAAATGTCACCTTTAAGAAAACGCAACAGTACAGAAGTGCTACTGTAAGAATTCGCAGCAGCGCAGAACTGTTACGGTAAGAATTCACAGCAGTGCAGAAGTGTTACTGTGAGAATCCGCAGCAGTGCAGAATTGTTACAGTAAGAAACTGCAGCGGTTTTGAATTGCTATCGTAAGAAATAGCAGCTGTTTTGAATTGTTACTATAATACTTCCTACTAAAATAGTCTATAAAATCAAATAGTATATATATATATTTACAGTTTTTATCAAAGTCATTCTATTCTTCCTATTATATTACTCAAATTTAAGCTATTTAGCCATTTAGCGAAATCACACCTTTGATTTAATAACTTTATCACTAAAACATCAACTTCTAAAGCATAAATCTTTATACCAAGTTAAAAGTATTTTTACTTACCTTTTTATTTCTTTTCAGTAAATGACATTTATCATTTTTATTTCCCAAATCATACCAATTTCATTTGTTAAAACTTACATGTCAAATGTACGTTTTAACTTACATTTCTTTCACAAACATTTATTTTAATCACTATTACATGAACTAAAACTTACAATTTATAGGTTAGAATAAAATACTATTATTAATTCAAATCAGCTTATAAAATTTCAATTAACCTTCATACTTTAAATTAGATTCCAAAATTTACATTTCCAACTATTTATTTCTTATAAAATTTTAACACATGTAAACAAATTCACAGAAATTATTACAACAAATTTTAGTTGAGATTCATATATAAAAATCCAAAATACTTAATAATTTTTAGAAGAAAATCATTTTAAATCAACCACGGAGTCTGTATAAAATTCTCTACTCTAGGGTCAAGTAAATACGGACATATATCATTTCAATCCGCAATTTATTAATTTTCCGGGTTTTATATCATTTCAAACCCGCAATCCCAAGTCAAATAAAATTTCTCAGGCCTATCATTTCAGCCCATAACAATTTTCCTTAATTTAAAGATCGTTTGGGTATGTATCGTTTCAACCCATAGTGAAGGAACTTGCAGTGTGATCTCAGAATATGAAATAAACATAATAATATTCAGCATATCATGGCATATGATCAAACAGGTATAATATGATATGAAATAACAAAATAAAATCACATGAATGACATAATATAAGCATATGAAATAACATGATATAAACATATGAAGTAATATGATATAAACATATGAAATAACATGATATAACACATGAAATAACATGATAAAATCATAGGTGAAATGTCAAACTTGCGTATACGTATCCTCAAAATTCAATTGTCATCAATTCATCGAATAAATAAGTACGTATGTCAAGTGTGATTTTCTCACCTTTCTTTGGTTGGAAAAGTGATTCAAAGCGCAACACAAAAATCAACAAACTACGGACCAGTTTGAGTGAGAGGAGAATCCAAATCCGACGCTTGAAAAATAAAAATAAATTCCATACGTAGACAAATAATTTTACATAGAAAAATAAAATAGAAAAATATATATTTGCAAAATACATAAGAGGGCTTGTCTAGGGTTTGCATAGGCTTGGTCTAGAGGTGGTTTTGGTTTGGTCTAGGCTAGGTTTGGATTAGGTGGGTTCGGCCATAGCTAGGTGTTGGTGGAGATAGGTTCGACCATAGCTAGGTGTAGGGTAAGTCTAGGGTTTTTGGGTTCGGCCGTCATCTCTAGTGCAAGGCTCCCGGCTAGGAAGGCAAAAGGAAGGGGAGGCAAAGGGTTGTGCTTGGCTATGGGATGCTATTTGGTGATGGTGGTCGGTTTTGGGTAGGGAAGAGGTCACGGCTAGGATTAGGAAGAGGAAGGTCTAGGGTTATGGGAAGAGGTGGAGAATAGGAGAGAAGAGAAGAAGGTGAGAGGAGGTGGTGAAGGTGATGGAAAATTTTGGAAGAAGAGGAGTGGTGGAGAAGAAGATCTAGGGTTTTGGAAAGAGGAGGAAGAAGAAGGAGAAGAAGACTTACATTTTTCTGTGGAGGAACAAATGAATGGATGTGGAGACTAGCCAAAACCCTAGGAGATTATATATAGGCTACTCATCTAACTAAAGGTTTTCTAGCCCAAATGGTCTAAGCCTAAACAAATCACAATAAAAATAAAATAGAAGTTGTAAGGAAAATAACTGCGTGTAATACGCCAAAAGTTGCAAAATTTGAGAAGTAAACATCAAATTTAACAAAACGAAAAACTGGAAAATTGTTAAAATTAAATTCATCTTCATAAAAAAAAGTTAGAAATTCAAATTTTAAAAAATTTCATAGAAAGTCAAACTTTGACCAAAGTTGACCAAAATTTGCATTTTATGAAAAATCTTTATTTTATTAAATTTGGAAAAACATTTCACATCAAAACTAAGAATTATCCTTTAAATTTTCCAAGTTTCTCAAATTTAAAATAGTTAAATTCAAAGTTTCAAATAAATTTTCATTTAAAATATTTTCAAAATTTGCGGATTGTTACATAAAAGATTGCATCGTTTGAAATTACAAGGAATAATCAATCTTTTTATTATTGAAACGGACAGTGTAAACTACAATGAATTCATACTTTACACATCTCTTTCTATTTGTATCTATTCCATGTTAGATCAAACTTGTATCTTTCTAAAAGGGAAAGAAATCAAACTAATTTATGAATATCAAATGGATCAAAATTCCAACAATTCCAAATATAGAAAATTTTATATTTTAACAAGATTATGGTAATCCAAATTTATAATTTATTATACAACCTATTTCAGATCTGGAATAAATTTCATTTAAATTAATGTTCTACATTCATACTTTTAGGACTGATTTCCAAATCAGGTTGTATACAATGCTAAATCAATTCATAAACAAGAATATGTAGGCGATATTTGTTATATTCAGATCGTATTCCGTTGCCTACAACTCATATACAATTATCTAATTAGTCATATAAATTGAATAAACACCAACGGGATAATTTTAATATTATAAATATTTATAAAATTTCCCATTCATCTTTTAAAAGCGATCCAAATCTCCAGATCTAAAGTAGAACCTTTGATTCATCTCCAAATCCTTTTTAATCCAAGATATATATAAGGGTATATACATACTACTAGAATTATAGACCTGAGAAGAGATTTGGGATAGGGAGAGAAAATAGATACATAATATATAAATATATAAATTACCTCAAATACATATGTGGTTGATTCTCTTCTCTTTCCCTTTTCATTAGATTTCTATCTTATCCGATTTGTATGAATATAGATACAAATATCTTATCTTTATAATTTAGACAGAAAGTGGAGAAGAAGAAATGGCAGAGCTTCGCTATTGCTTTAAAAAAATATGAGAAGAGAATGGAGGACTAGGGTTGAATTTATGGGCGCTAGAATCAACTAGAACTACTAGATTAAAATATATTAAATCTGGGCCATTGCGGCGTAGGTTTACTGGAGCCGCCAGGTCTCCACCAGTCGGCCATACTTGGGTGACCGGTCAACCGCTAGGGGTCGACCGTTCCTAATGATGGGTCGGCCTATGGAACGGATTAATTAGTATAAAAACATTAATTATTTATTTTAATTATTTTGGTTTTGAATTCATTTTTCGTCCATAACTTCTTCATTTGAACTCCAATCGCAAAACTCAAAATATGAAAGTTGCTCATAATTTCACCACGAACACAATGGTGCAAGCTTCATCATCAAATTTCATCGTCTGCACAAATTCTATTTTCGGAGCCTAATTAATTAGCTAACTAACTAATTAAATAACTAGCGCCAAATTATGGAGTGTTACAATCTTCCTGTGGTGATTAATGTACACCTTCTTACAGGAATTTGCTCCACTCCTTCACATCTTATTTCCAGATAACTGCAATATATAGGTTCTTATTTCCCATTTGTTTGGATGAAATGTGCATCTTCAATCGACAATCCATCGAAATCTGTAGTCATAAAGCAACCTAGGTCCAACAACGAAATCAAGTACCATCAGCCTTCGGGATTCTTTTATATATCTTATTTATGATCTTCTTGGTCCACTCCTTACGGTATGACCTTCGCCCGTAGGGTAATCAGAGTTGAAGTACAAATTTAACTCTATTTATTGGCCCAACTCATAGTTGCCTCATCTGTCCTTTTAGAATATAGTCGCAACTACTTTTATAGTCGGAATTTATAGACTTTGGCATATTATGTGTATATGTATGTATATTCGATAGGTAAAAATACAAACACGTTCTCTCGGCGTATCCTAATTCCTATGATCGACTACCTAAGCTTTGATACCAAATGTAACGACCTGCACTTTAATGGGCCCGAATTATGACTAAATCGAAACCTAAGTCCATTATGGTACAGACCGTTGGTTTTGATAACCTGTAATAAACACAAGCATATTAGAGAGCGATAATATAAACTTATAGAGGAATTGAAAAATATAATAGAACATGCATACTACTTTGGCTACTACCTTGAAATCAATATTATCCCTTGGATGTCTAATTGTCTCTATCAGCGTTGAGCATGAATAAGAAGACTTATATGTTCTCGTCTTGCTCCGGTATCATATCATTCTAAATCAATCATGTGGGTTATAATGAGAGGGGGGTCAAAATAACGTTCCGGTGATTGGAAAATTACATACTTTACCTATACCATTAATTTATGTCGATTGATTTCCATTTAAGTGTTATGTCTATTATTTACGGCTAATCTGTTAAATCTTATATGAACGTACGATGTGCATGACCTAACCTTCTCCAAGGTATAACTATATAAGTACATGTCTATCTGCATATATGTCTAACTATTTCACTACCCAAAAATTCCAACCACTTAATACTTCTTAAATAGGGAGGAGGCAGACCCAATGTAACAACCCTGTATTTTTCAAATATTTTTAAATTGATTTTTCCAGATTCAAAAGCTTTATTTATGAAAAAGAATAAATTTTGTTATTTTAAGTATAAACTTTGATTTTGATGTGGATTTGAATTCCAAATATGACTAAATTTAATATTTCCAGAAAATGTGAATTTGGTCAAATAGTCAAACTTTGACTTTTAAATTTAAATTTTAAATAGTTTGAAATTATAAATTTTATCCTTTATTATGAAAATAGATTTAATAACTTGAATACAGCTTTTTGTTTCGTTGGAAACGGAGTTAAATTGTAGAAGTTATGTAATTTTCAATTTTGTGTATAAACTGTTTATTTTGCAATATTATTTATTTTAAATCATATAAATTATATTTTTATTGTCATATTTTGTTTTAATATGTGTTAATAGGTTATTTAATGTCTTTTAATATTTTTAAAATGATAATATAATTTTTCTAAAGTTTACTTGAATTTATTTCAATTTATGAAACCTAGTTTCCATTTTCTTTACTATTTTCTTAATTTAATTATATATAATTAAAATTTATTTAATTATTTTATGCCTTCACTTTTATTTGCTGTTTTTACTTTATTTATATGCATTCTACATGTATTTAAATTAAAATAGATTTTTCCAAAGTGTACTGAAGTTATTTCTAATTTTTAAAGCCTAGTTTGCATTTTTAAGCCATTTTCTTAATTTAAATTATATTTATTCAAAAATTTAATTATTTATTTTATATATTTATTTTATTTCTGAGTTGTTATTTTTATTTCTCAGTTTTTATATGTATTTATAAATTACAAATATATATAAAAGAAATTTGAAAGGTTTGTGTCTCTTTAGTTGCTTTTGTCCTTTTGTTTTCCCGTCTCTTCATTTTCTTAACTCCTACATTCAATTCTTTTGGCCGACCCCTTTCTTTCTTTCAGCTGATCATTTTTCACTTCATTCACGTGAGAAAATATCCATCTTCACTTAAACTCACGACATTTCAACTTGAGAAAAAAAATGGTAAGTTATGGCTCCTTCTTTTTCACTTTTTCTTCCTATTTTACATTGATTTTCACCTTGTTTCCTCTTGTGCTTTGCTAGGCCACTACACCATCATCTCCTCTGACCATCACCACCATCATCTACAGCAGCAACCACCACCTATCCCCTCCTTCAGATCAGGCCGTGACCATGGGATGAAGCCATCACCACAAAACTCCACAAAACATGCAAGCCAAGCCACATATATTCACCTACCCTCCATACATCACTTTGGCCACCCCTTAGCTACCACCTCCAGCCATCACATCACCTCTGACATCAGTTCCAGACCTGTACCTTACATGACCAGACCTGTAGCAATGATGGCCGAACCCAAACATGACCATAGGTCGAGCCTATGTTGTACCAAAACCACTTTGCCTTGACCTTTAACATTCTTTGCCTTATAACTTACCATACCCCTTCTCATTTCCATTGTAGCCATGCCTTTCCGAGTCCAAACCTGACCTATATGATGCCATACCTAAGCCAAAGCATCATTATGGCCAAGCTAAAGAGTCCCTTAGGCTAAGCATTGAAGTGATTGAGGCATGGTAAAATCATCTTGTTCATTTTTGCTTTTATTTCAATCTGTTCTAATGTTGTTTTGTATTAGAAATTCATGTGTTATATTTTGTTTTGTTTTGGGTTGTAACACAAGTTATAAGCTTGGATCTCTTCCCACTTAAACCTATTGTTGTGTCATCGTGCCTTCTGGAATCCGTTGTGTCATTTGTATTGCAGTCTCCAGCACCAAAAAGGTGAGTTATTCTCACCAGATAATATGTACTTATATAACTGATAAACTGACACCATTTGAATCTGTAAAGTATATCATCATGCTATATCTATTTATATTATTGTCATATGATGTTCACACATGCTTATACACCTGTTATCTCTTATGTTACTGTTATATCATGTTATTCTGTTCATTTTATCAGTTTATCACACTGCAAGTTCCCTGTAGATTAGAAATCACTATGGGTTGAAATGATACATACCCGAACGGACTTTAGAATAGGGAAAGATCGTTATGGGCTGAAATGATAAGCCTAAGCGACTTTTTATTTATTTTATATAACTTGGGATTGCGGGTTTGAAATGATAAAACCCGGTTTTTCTTTGTAAACTGCGGATTGAAATGATAGACATCCGTATCACTTGACCTAGGCTAGAAAATTATATACAGACCCGTGGTTTATATATTTTTCTAAAACTTATAAAATATTTTAAAATTATAAATATTATGATATTTTGATATAAATTTAAGTAAAAAATGATTTTATAGAAATATTAGTGATTTTCTATAAATTGAATAATGAATTAAGTAAATGATAAAGTAGAATTTGAACTATAAGTAAATTTTGGAATTTATGTTTTGTTTTAAAAAGGAAAATTTATGAAGTAAGAAAATATAATATTTTGATTTAAAAATGTAATTTAAATGATTTTACAAAATCATAATGATTTTTGAATATGTTAAAATGTTAAATAAATGAATGTTTAAGTAAATTTTGAAATATAGCTTAAAATTGGAAATTTTGAATCTTTGTTAAAAGTGAAGTTTTATTTAAGTAAAATAAAAGGGAAATAAGCTATATTTTGGGAATTTAAACTTACTGGTTAAGTTAAGAATTTAATTAAAGAAATGGAAATTTAATAATTGAATTTAAATAAGTAAATTGTTATTTAATTTGATTTTGTATGGAAATTTGACTTTATAAAATCATAAGAATAAATGGTATTTAAATGATTGTTTTTAAGTGTGAAATTATATGATTTTATAAGTTAAAAATGATTTATATTAAAAGTTAATTGTTTGTGAAATTGTAATTTTGTAATTTAACTCTGAATTTGATTTGACTGCATTTTTGAAATGTAATTGTTTAAAATGAACTAAAGGGGTTAATTTAAACTAAAAGCTATTATAGTACTTTGTAAGTGCTATAGTTGATAAAGATAACTAAAGTTTAGTCGAAAATAAAAGAAACCTATTACAGCACTTAAGCGCTGTCTTTTGTTAAATAACTGTTTTAAACTATAACTTTACGTAGCATTTTATAAGTGCTACGAAAACTATATTTTTGTTGTTTTAATATATTTTAATGAAAATTAATCTTTGGAAAATGATATAACTTTGGAAATTAAATGTTAAATTTCTAAAGATAATGAAGAGACATTTAAATGGTTTTAAATGGAAGAATTTGATTTTAATGTGAGTTTAAAATGGTATTTAAATTTAATAAAATTAATGGATTAAATGGTATTTTAAATGAATTAAAATGAATGATATTTTGATATTTTGAAATGAATTTGAAATGATATTAAATCTTGGAATGAATAATTAAAGTTTATATTAGTATGAAAAATATTTGGTTTACTTGTAATTTGAATCTATTTAAAAGATATTGTACTTATGAAATATAGGATAATAAAGCTTTGGAATTTATTTTATAATTTGAATAGTTATTTTGTGGATTAAATCTATATTTGAAATTTATAAGATTTGAAATGGTCTATGGAAATTTAATTGAAGTAAATGATTGAATTGAATTGAAACTTTGGAAATTTTAATACTTGATTTGAAAGTATAATAAATTCACATTTAAATGTTTTAAATGAATTATTTTGATTGAAATATAAACTATTTAAAAGGTGACTTGAAATGATAATAAATGAATGATATCTTTAAATTTAAAAAGTATTTAAAGTTGAATATTTAGGTTTGAACTCAAAATTATATTTTGGTATATTAAAATGATTTGAAATAAAGTTTTGAAAGGATATGATATTTTGAGATATTAAAATGATTTGGAATGAAGTTTTGGAAAGATATGATATTCTGATATATTGAAATAATTTGAAATAAAGTTTAGAAATAATATGATATTTTAAATATATTGAAATGGTTTGGAATTGATTTAACCTTTATTTTGATAAAGATTTGGATTTGAAATGATATTCTATTTGAAGTATAAAATATTGTTTTTTAAATTATAACCACGGGTTATAATAACGATTGGTTGTTAAAGAGACCGGGATCGGATATGGACATACTCTCTGTCGATACCGAAAACCACTTTAACAACTGTGTACGCGGTGGAGTTTCCAGAATGAAGTAGGATGGTGGCGACGATCCTAAGGTATATACGTGGACCCAACTCCCGTGAGTTGGCATAAGGTGGCTAAAACAGGAGCGATTGACGGACCAATGAGGTAGCACCTCTGATCGGACACACTTCTTCGATACCATTCTATTACTTGTGATTGATTTGGTGCGCACCCTTGATTTGGGAGTGTTGTTCGAGGTGGGCGGTAGTGGCTGCTATGCGTCACCACCAGTCCGGATGCGTAATTGGTATATCTACCCTGGCATTGCCTAGTTGTGCCGTGTCACCTACCATATCGAGCTTTACTACGATTATGATTTTAAGATCCGACCGCGTTAAGGTTCTCCATCCCCTTAACGCTATTTTCTATATGATTATACTTTACTGATTAGACACTACTGTATATAGCGTATATTACTACATAGTAGATAGTTTAACGGATCCTTAGAGGATGGGCGGTCCCAAGCATCTTCTAAGTTACTTGTACCCTTATTACAGTTCGCTTGAGTTGGTTTACATTATATAAGTATATATTGTCCTGACTCGAGTGTTTTGTGTTTTGCTTTACGCTCGGGTCAGCCTGAGTTATTCACAGATTCGGATTCCACTTTCTGGAGATTTGAATCGCTGGAGATTATCTGCTTGTCTTGTCCTATCTATTTCAGTTCTGTTGTTCTACTCAGCTTGTACTTGGTTATTGTATTTAGACTTCTGTTGTACTCTATCTCTTCTGTTGTATCTTATGTAACCTGTTTATATTTATATAGTAGCTTCATGAACTATTATTTCTTTTACTTCCGCTGCATTATTTTACTCTGTGTCTGTGATCTGTGATTATATTTATTTACTGTATATTCTGAGATTTGCCAAATTTTATTTACAACGCGGTATTTTGAGCAATTCAACTCCGGCATGAGTGTCTACCTATACACTTATAATGGATGCGAATGGTTGAAAATATCGGGTCGTTACAGTTGGTATCAGAGCTTTGGCTTTGAGGCAAAACTTAGAATGTATGGTAAATTTATTTACAGAATCACTTTCGTTCGAGTTTGAATCTCTTCCTTTGATTCGTTTTCCTTTGAATTTTGGAACGTTCCCTGCGGTTCTGAAATTCATTCGTGTCCCTCACTATTCATCATCTTTTGATTCTGGAGTATCCCATGACTCCACTTCCAATGATCTTTATAGTGAATTGGCGGTCTCGCCAATATTCTAATTTTCTTGTAAAAGGGTGAAAATTCTTTATAATTAGCATCGATTCACCAGAGATTTATATTTATCCTTGGTTTAGATGCTAATATCTTTTATTATTCCAAACTCTATCTCTTGAGATTGAAGGTAGATTTACCCCAGAAAATCCACATTTGATCTTATCCATTGAGTCACGGTTGACCCGGTTAAGGTTGTCCGCGATTTATCTAAGCTTACCCATCTCTCTACTCTGTTTAACCATCTTGCCTTTTGTTTCTAAATTGTCTCCAAACATTTTGAATCGTACTTGAAAATCTATGTTTTGTTTATATGTTGTGTTGTTTGGGTTGTTGATGTTGATTTGGGTTTCCGATCGATTCGTCTGATCAACGCTATCGATAGGATTTCTAAAACACTTTGACAGAACAAACTGACACAATATTATTTTAAAATTTGGTTAATGAAATAAATTTGGATATATAATTTTATGGAACTTAATAAATTGATTTAAATTGATAATTTGAAATGATAATACTTGATTTATCATTTATTGTTCTACAAATGAATTTATAAATAGTTGTTTATAAATTTATTTGGGAACTGAAATGAATTTAAAAACAAGAAATTTAAAGAATTTAATTTCCAATGGTTTCAAACCTTGTGTTTAAATTTTTTAAAAGGATATTATTTAAAGTATTTTGAATAAAAATTTGTCTCTAAAGGATTTTAAAGTTTAAAAATTAAGTGCTCTTCTCTTTGTCGCTGGAAAATAATTTCGGTGATGACTGCAGCATCATCGACGTTCATTTTCGAGTTTCGAAGTGAAGAGACTGTTCTGTAGTCTTGCTACAGCTTTGTTTTGGAAAATCTAATTGATTTGAATTTCTAAATATGACTGGATTATAATATATATAGATATATGATTTAAATTTGATTTGACATATTATATACATATATTTATTTATCTCTTAGTGGTTTGAAGGGAATCGGAAATTTAATTCTTACATTTTATCTTAAAGAATAATTTCAGTTATAAGAAGAAAATAAAATTTTGAATAAATGATTCAAACTTGAGATAATTGAATTGGAAAGTTTTACTTGTATAACACACAATTTAATTCCAATATAACTTACCTAAATTACACAGAAGTTGAATATGAAATTGGATAATATACAATATAGAAAGGATTTTTATAAATAAAATTTGAGTGGTTATAATAAATGTTATACACTTAAATTTTAGTTATAAAAGATTAACAGAGGTAAATATTGAAAAAGGAATCTAAAGAGATTTTATTTAAATAACTTAATAATCAAATTGATTTAATATGGAACCTTAAGTCTAACCTAGAAATTTTAATAAAGGTTATTTCCTGAAATGAATATGTTGTATAATAAATAATGTATCTTTGAATAGATAAAATAAAATACATTTGAATTAGACATTTTGTAATAAAGTTATTTAACTTGAATTCATAGTTTAATTGATGTCTAAATGAATAAATGTGTAAAGAAATTTGATTGTTATATTTGCTATATAAATATTTTATTTATGAAATAGATATGTCTTGAAAAATGAGTAATTATGATTTAAAGAGTTAAAATGTATTTTAACATCACTAAAATTTGATAATTGAGAATTTGGTTTCCAAATAGAATAATAAGTGTAACTTATTAAAGGAATATCTATTTATGAAATGGGTATTTTAAATAAAGAGTTAGGCTATGTGTTAAATTAAGAGTTAAGTAAAATAGTGAAATTTTGACTTAATAAACGAAGTATAGTTTAATTTAGATATTCTAATTATAAAAGTTTGTTTTAATAAGTCATAAGTTAAATGATATCCAAATGAATATTTTTGAAATTGAACTGATTTGAAATACTAATATATCTACTGTAGCATTTTATAAGTGCTGCTATTTTGAAAAGACAATGTTTTGGAAATTTTTATAATTAAATGAACTTAGAAATGTTACAACTTTAAAATGAATATTATTTGACCTTGAATTAAAATGGTTTAAATGAAGATTTTTTTAGGGTGTTTTGATTTTCTAAGTATTATGTTTTTTTTAAAAGAATAACTTTTCCAAAGTGTTATGATTTTAGTAGTGTGATTTCCAAATGATAAACATCCCTAAATTGTTATGATTTCAAAGCATTATGGTTTTAAATTTATTATCTTGTTTTGTTTTTCCAAACTATCTTTTGGTTGTCCTTATTTCTCTTATCTTGTTACAGAATGGGAAGGCTATTGCTTATACCAGTCTATTTAGAAATCTTTCTGTAATCTTTGATAATCTTTGTTACTCATCTGGATCTGAACACTGTTTTTCCATTCATAGACCGTCGGTCAAGTGAAAAGGGAGATTCAGACTCTAGAGGATCTTTTTCGTGCTTATATTCTTGATTTGATCAACTCCATCTTGTTAAACTTACCTATAACAATAGTTATCAGGTGTAATTCCAATCTTCTTATCATCTTGTCTTAATTCTATTTCATTCTATCTTTTTCTGTGCTTTCCCGTACCTCGTTCCTTTTCGGGGACGAAAAGTTTTGAGTGGGGGAGAGTGTAACAACGCTGTATTTTTCAAATATTTTTAAATTGATTTTTCCAGATTCAAAAGCTTTATTTATGAAAAAGAATAAATTTTGTTATTTTAAGTATAAACTTTGATTTTGATGTGGATTTGAATTCCAAATATGACTAAATTTAATATTTCCAGAAAATGTGAATTTGGTCAAATAGTCAAACTTTGACTTTTAAATTTAAATTTTAAATAGTTTGAAATTATAAATTTTATCTTTTATTATGAAAATAGATTTAATAACTTGAATACAGCTTTTTGTTTCGTTGGAAACGGAGTTAAATTGTAGAAGTTATGTAATTTTCAATTTTGTGTATAAACTGTTTATTTTGCAATATTATTTATTTTAAATCATATAAATTATATTTTTATTGTCATATTTTGTTTTAATATGTGTTAATAGGTTATTTAATGTCTTTTAATATTTTTAAAATGATAATATAATTTTTCTAAAGTTTACTTGAATTTATTTCAATTTATGAAACCTAGTTTCCATTTTCTTTACTATTTTCTTAATTTAATTATATATAATTAAAATTTATTTAATTATTTTATGCCTTCACTTTTATTTGCTGTTTTTACTTTATTAATATGCATTCTACATGTATTTAAATTAAAATAGATTTTTCCAAAGTGTACTGAAGTTATTTCTAATTTTTAAAGCCTAGTTTGCATTTTTAAGCCATTTTCTTAATTTAAATTATATTTATTCAAAAATTTAATTATTTATTTTATATATTTATTTTATTTCTGAGTTGTTATTTTTATTTCTCAGTTTTTATATGTATTTATAAATTACAAATATATATAAAAGAAATTTGAAAGGTTTGTGTCTCTTTAGTTGCTTTTGTCCTTTTGTTTTCCCGTCTCTTCATTTTCTTAACTCCTACATTCAATTCTTTTGGCCGACCCCTTTCTTTCTTTCAGCTGATCATTTTTCACTTCATTCACGTGAGAAAATATCCATCTTCACTTAAACTCACGACATTTCAACTTGAGAAAAAAAATGGTAAGTTATGGCTCCTTCTTTTTCACTTTTTCTTCCTATTTTACATTGATTTTCACCTTGTTTCCTCTTGTGCTTTGCTAGGCCACTACACCATCATCTCCTCTGACCATCACCACCATCATCTACAGCAGCAACCACCACCTATCCCCTCCTTCAGATCAGGCCGTGACCATGGGATGAAGCCATCACCACAAAACTCCACAAAACATGCAAGCCAAGCCACATATATTCACCTACCCTCCATACATCACTTTGGCCACCCCTTAGCCACCACCTCCAGCCATCACATCACCTCTGACATCAGTTCCAGACCTGTACCTTACATGACCAGACCTGTAGCAATGATGGCCGAACCCAAACATGACCATAGGTCGAGCCTATGTTGTACCAAAACAACTTTGCCTTGACCTTTAACATTCTTTGCCTTATAACTTACCATACCCCTTCTCATTTCCATTGTAGCCATGCCTTTCCGAGTCCAAACCTGACCTATATGATGCCATACCTGAGCCAAAGCATCATTATGGCCAAGCTAAAGAGTCCCTTAGGCTAAGCATTGAAGTGATTGAGGCATGGTAAAATCATCTTGTTCATTTTTGCTTTTATTTCAATCTGTTCTAATGTTGTTTTGTATTAGAAATTCATGTGTTATATTTTGTTTTGTTTTGGGTTGTAACACAAGTTATAAGCTTGGATCTCTTCCCACTTAAACCTATTGTTGTGTCATCGTGCCTTCTGGAATCCGTTGTGTCATTTGTATTGCAGTCTCCAGCACCAAAAAGGTGAGTTATTCTCACCAGATAATATGTACTTATATAACTGATAAACCGACACCATTTGAATCTGTAAAGTATATCATCATGCTATATCTATTTATATTATTGTCATATGATGTTCACACATGCTTATACACCTGTTATCTCTTATGTTACTGTTATATCATGTTATTCTGTTCATTTTATCAGTTTATCACACTGCAAGTTCCCTGTAGATTAGAAATCACTATGGGTTGAAATGATACATACCCGAACGGACTTTAGAATAGGGAAAGATCGTTATGGGCTGAAATGATAAGCCTAAGCGACTTTTTATTTATTTTATATAACTTGGGATTGCGGGTTTGAAATGATAAAACCCGGTTTTTCTTTGTAAACTGCGGATTGAAATGATAGACATCCGTATCACTTGACCTAGGCTAGAAAATTATATACAGACCCGTGGTTTATATATTTTTCTAAAACTTATAAAATATTTTAAAATTATAAATATTATGATATTTTGATATAAATTTAAGTAAAAAATGATTTTATAGAAATATTAGTGATTTTCTATAAATTGAATAATGAATTAAGTAAATGATAAAGTAGAATTTGAACTATAAGTAAATTTTGGAATTTATGTTTTGTTTTAAAAAGGAAAATTTATGAAGTAAGAAAATATAATATTTTGATTTAAAAATGTAATTTAAATGATTTTACAAAATCATAATGATTTTTGAATATGTTAAAATGTTAAATAAATGAATGTTTAAGTAAATTTTGAAATATAGCTTAAAATTGGAAATTTTGAATCTTTGTTAAAAGTGAAGTTTTATTTAAGTAAAATAAAAGGGAAATAAGATATATTTTGGGAATTTAAACTTATTGGTTAAGTTAAGAATTTAATTAAAGAAATGGAAATTTAATAATT
Organism: Allium fistulosum; assembly: GCA_030737815.1. NCBI lineage: Eukaryota > Viridiplantae > Streptophyta > Magnoliopsida > Asparagales > Amaryllidaceae > Allium > Allium fistulosum. The sequence continues at coordinate 316,902,469 of CM060904.1, forward strand.
GAATTTAAATAAGTAAATTGTTATTTAATTTGATTTTGTATGGAAATTTGACTTTATAAAATCATAAGAATAAATGGTATTTAAATGATTGTTTTTAAGTGTGAAATTATATGATTTTATAAGTTAAAAATGATTTATATTAAAAGTTAATTGTTTGTGAAATTGTAATTTAACTCTGAATTTGATTTGACTGCATTTTTGAAATGTAATTGTTTAAAATGAACTAAAGGGGTTAATTTAAACTAAAAGCTATTATAGTACTTTGTAAGTGCTATAGTTGATAAAGATAACTAAAGTTTAGTCGAAAATAAAAGAAACCTATTACAGCACTTAAGCGCTGTCTTTTGTTAAATAACTGTTTTAAACTATAACTTTACGTAGCATTTTATAAGTGCTACGAAAACTATATTTTTGTTGTTTTAATATATTTTAATGAAAATTAATCTTTGGAAAATGATATAACTTTGGAAATTAAATGTTAAATTTCTAAAGATAATGAAGAGACATTTAAATGGTTTTAAATGGAAGAATTTGATTTTAATGTGAGTTTAAAATGGTATTTAAATTTAATAAAATTAATGGATTAAATGGTATTTTAAATGAATTAAAATGAATGATATTTTGATATTTTGAAATGAATTTGAAATGATATTAAATCTTGGAATGAATAATTAAAGTTTATATTAGTATGAAAAATATTTGGTTTACTTGTAATTTGAATCTATTTAAAAGATATTGTACTTATGAAATATAGGATAATAAAGCTTTGGAATTTATTTTATAATTTGAATAGTTATTTTGTGGATTAAATCTATAATTGAAATTTATAAGATTTGAAATGGTCTATGGAAATTTAATTGAAGTAAATGATTGAATTGAATTGAAACTTTGGAAATTTTAATACTTGATTTGAAAGTATAATAAATTCACATTTAAATGTTTTAAATGAATTATTTTGATTGAAATATAAACTATTTAAAAGGTGACTTGAAATGATAATAAATGAATGATATCTTTAAATTTAAAAAGTATTTAAAGTTGAATATTTAGGTTTGAACTCAAAATTATATTTTGGTATATTAAAATGATTTGAAATAAAGTTTTGAAAGGATATGATATTTTGAGATATTAAAATGATTTGGAATGAAGTTTTGGAAAGATATGATATTCTGATATATTGAAATAATTTGAAATAAAGTTTTGAAATAATATGATATTTTAAATATATTGAAATGGTTTGGAATTGATTTAACCTTTATTTTGATAAAGATTTGGATTTGAAATGATATTCTATTTGAAGTATAAAATACTGTTTTTTAAATTATAACCACGGGTTATAATAACGATTGGTTGTTAAAGAGACCGGGATCGGATATGGACATACTCTCTGTCGATACCGAAAACCACTTTAACAACTGTGTACGCGGTGGAGTTTCCAGAATGAAGTAGGATGGTGGCGACGATCCTAAGGTATATACGTGGACCCAACTCCCGTGAGTTGGCATAAGGTGGCTAAAACAGGAGCGATTGACGGACCAATGAGGTAGCACCTCTGATCGGACACACTTCTTCGATACCATTCTATTACTTGTGATTGATTTGGTGCGCACCCTTGATTTGGGAGTGTTGTTCGAGGTGGGCGGTAGTGGCTGCTATGCGTCACCACCAGTCCGGATGCGTAATTGGTATATCTACCCTGGCATTGCCTAGTTGTGCCGTGTCACCTACCATATCGAGCTTTACTACGATTATGATTTTAAGATCCGACCACGTTAAGGTTCTCCATCCCCTTAACGCTATTTTCTATATGATTATACTTTACTGATTAGACACTACTGTATATAGCGTATATTACTACATAGTAGATAGTTTAACGGATCCTTAGAGGATGGGCGGTCCCAAGCATCTTCTAAGTTACTTGTACCCTTATTACAGTTCGCTTGAGTTGGTTTACATTATATAAGTATATATTGTCCTGACTCGAGTGTTTTGTGTTTTGTTTTACGCTCGGGTCAGCCTGAGTTATTCACAGATTCGGATTCCACTTTCTGGAGATTTGAATCGCTGGAGATTATCTGCTTGTCTTGTCCTATCTATTTCAGTTCTGTTGTTCTACTCAGCTTGTACTTGGTTATTGTATTTAGACTTCTGTTGTACTCTATCTCTTCTGTTGTATCTTATGTAACCTGTTTATATTTATATAGTAGCTTCATGAACTACTATTTCTTTTACTTTCGCTGCATTATTTTACTCTGTGTCTGTGATCTGTGATTATATTTATTTACTGTATATTCTGAGATTTGCCAAATTTTATTTACAACGCGGTATTTTGAGCAATTCAACTCCGGCATGAGTGTCTACCTATACACTTATAATGGATGCGAATGGTTGAAAATATCGGGTCGTTACACCCAACAGCCATTTAATACCTCAGTCCTTGAAGTGGGCCCTTTGCAACATAACCGCTAATCAATCGGTCCAACTACAAAGACCGGTGATACCTAGATAAAGCTTTATAATACAATTGCGGTATTACTAATGCATCCCAACTCCAAATCTTAACCTTAACTGTAGGCCAAAGGCCCTTCCTGGTCCTATGCAACTACCGTCAGTCATGTCCAAACAATGTGAGAGGAAGTACCCAAGCCACTTAATACCTCTTTTGTAGGATTTAGGCAGACTCTGACTATTTAATACCTATATTCTATGCATGTCTCCGTCATTTTAATACCTAACCCAAGACGGACCCCTCTTTGGTAATCCCTAGCTGACATCATATAGAATCTCATCAGGCCACTTAATACTTCTTTCAAGGAGAGGCGGACTCCATAATGGCTACTTAATACCTAAACCACGAAGTAGACCCCTCTCAAGATTTCCTACTACCGTGCCTAAACGATATGTAACGACCCATATTTTTCGATAATTAAAATATTAAATTTAATAAGTTTTGGGAATTTAATGTTGTGAAAATTTAAAAAAAATTAAGATTTACTAATGAGAAAATAACTAAAATGAAATGTAATGATGTTAATTTAAGGTAGTTTCTCGGTACCTATAACTCCATCTGGTTGTTCCTCCTTCTCAAATGGCAGAAACCTTAATTTCTAGGTTCAATTGCAGATCAAAATCAAATTGAGAAATTAAAACTCCTCAAACTATATCATATTATATATCGTTGGAAAGCTCTCAATGACTGCAACCCAGATCTGCTGTTCATTTTTGCAATCGGGTTTTGGTTTGTCCAGAATTGGCTAAAAAAAATTCGATTGTTCATTGGGGGTTGATCAACAGCGACGGAGCATCGAATCGAGGGTACCATTGCATGGAGAGGGACGCACGGAGTTCATCAGTACCGTTTGTTTGGTCATTTGACGGTTAGATCATCGTGAAAAATTGAATTAGGGTTTGAGATGTAAGTGGCAGCCGGTGGTTTTGGGACGATCGCGACTTGGCTAATGGAGGCGCTGAGGTTATGCGTGCTCACAGGTGGTCGTTCCAGGGTTAACGGCGGCGTACGTGTGGTGGATTTCATGGTCAATGGCAGTCTTTGGTGGCGGCTCAGCTGCGTTCAGTCGAGGATTTCAAGTCTGTACGTTTGGGTTCACGTGTAACTGATGATGACCTGTAAGCTTTGTCCATTTTATTTTATTTAATAAAATTTTAATTGTATAATCGTTCTAATGACGTATCTTTTGCATACGAGGTTGGATTTGTGCGCGGTTTGTTCCATTGGGATCGTAACAAAATTTTGTACATTATGAAACAAGTTTGGATGAATTTTGAGACTATTAAATTTTGGGCCATTATTTGGATTTAAATCGTCGAAAATCAAAAGTGAGTATTTTAACCGACTCACAACTACTAGATTATCTTATGTTATTTAAATTGAATTTATGATGTGATTAGAAATTGATTGGTTGATGTTTGGTATATTTAAATTGTCATTACGGTTAAATCTGTCTTTTATTGAATTTAATCGCCATTTAATTTAATCTTGAAGTTTAAATTGCCTATTGAATACTTGTTAGTGATAATCAGTTAATTGATATTATTTATTGGTTGATTTGAATGATGATTGTGATGGATGTTAACTATATTTCTAAATTTCTAATGGTGCAAGGTTAAATTATTTATATTTATATCCTTGATTTAAAGCGAATATGGTTAAATGATGTTATAACCTAAGTTGGGATTTGAAATGATATTTTCTGGTGAAATTACATAATTAAGTAAATATATTGATCTTGAAATGAGGATTTAACCTATTTCGTCGATATGATTTCGAAAGTGAATATGATTTCGAAAGTGATATGGCTTGAATTGAATATGATATTTTGATATCAATTATAAATCAGTTTGGAAGTATAAAAGAACCATCCAGTGTGAAATAAGCGTTTGGTTGTTAAAGAGAACGGGATCAGATATTGTCATACTCTCTACCAATACCGAAAACCTCTTTAACAACATTGTATGTGGTGGAGATTCCAGAATGAAGTAAGATGGTTTGGAAAAAGATTCTGTATGAGGTATTTATGTAGCCCTGACTTCCGCAAGTCAGCTTGATGTGGCTAAAACAGGAGCTATACCAGGCCAAGTGAGGTCTCTCCTCTTATCGGGCATATTTCTTCGATACCATATTATGACTTTGTAATTGATTTGGTGGTCACCCCTTGATTTTGAGTATGGGAGTGTGTTCCGAGGTGGGCGGTAGTAGCTGCCATGCGTTACCACCAGTCCGGGAGTGCAAACGGTAGAATCCTACCGTGGCATTGCCTCGCGTGCCTTGTGACATGCCTTATCACGCCTACTATGGTTTGTTTTGTACCATCATATGGAGTTCTCCCTAAGTATCCCATCAGTTTGGTGGGGCTTACAGTATCTGTATAGACTGCGTGAATTATAAAATGTATTAAGGGGGATATGGGTAACACCTTAACGCTATTTTAATACTTTACTTTGTTGTGGACACTATTATAATATCGTATTGTACTATGTATGTAGATAGTTCTACGAATCCTTAGGAGATGGAATCCCGAACATCTCTTAAGTTATTGCACTCACGTTAGACACTGGATAAGAGATGTCAAAACCCATAAACATCTTCGACGTCGTTACACTCGTATTTATTTACCATTGATTTAACTTACATAAGATCTTTTAGTTCTGACTCGAGTGTTTTGTCTTTTCATTACGCTCGGGTCAGTCTGAGCTTTTCGGTGTATCGAAGACTGCTTTTCTGGAAGACGAAGACAGAGATTTAGTACTATTATTATTTATTATATTATTTCCACTGCATCATGTTGTTCCGCTACATTTATTTATTTATTCCTGTTGTATGTAACTCTGATTCTGTATTGTAAAAGGGTAATCAAATGTTATTTGTAAAACAGCTTCATAAACTGTTATTTAATTATTATATTTTGTCATTCCGCTGTGAGATTCTGTGTTTGTTTTTATTCCACCTCTTCTTTTTCTTATTTACTCCATAATAATCCTCCCTTTTGAATGGTTTGAGTTTGATATGCGTGGTTTATTGCCGATTTAAACAATCCAAAACGGTGGGTCGTTACATTTGGTATCAGTTTACAGTATCTGTATAGACTACGGGAATATGTAAAATGTGTTAAGAGGGATATGGGTAATGCCTTAACGCTATTTTAATACTTTACTTTACTGTAGACACTATTATAATAGCGTATTGTACTATGTATGTAGATAGTTTAACGGATCCCTAGGAGATGGAATCCCGAACATCTCTTTAGTTATTGCACTCACATTAGACACTGGATAAGAGATGTCAAAACCCGTAAACATCTCTGATGCTGTTACACTCATATTTATTTACTATTGATTTAACTTACGTAAGATCTTTTAGTTCTGACTCGAGTGTTTTGTCTTTTCATTACGCTAGGGTCAGTATGAGATTTTTAGTGTATCGAAGACTGCTTTTCTGGAGGACAAAGACGAAGATTTAGTACTATTATTATTTATTATATTATTTCCACCGCATCATGTTGTTCCACTGCATTTATTTATTTATTCATGTTGTATGTAACTCTGATTCTATATTGTAAAAGTGTAATCAAATGTTATTTGTAAAACAGCTTCATGAATTTTTATTTGATTATTATATTTTGTCATTCCACTGTGAGATTATGTGTTTGTTTTTATTCCACCTCTTCTTTTTCTTATTTACCCTATAATAATCCTCCCTTTTTAATGGTTTTAGTTTGACATGAGTGGTTTATTGTCGATTTAAACTGTCCAAAAAGGTGGGTCATTACATTTGGTATCAGAGCTTTGGTTTAGCGATAACCTTAGCTTTGTAGCGTCTGACTCAATAGAGATAGGGTAGTAATACCCTAAATGAGTCTGAGTGTACATATGAGAGAGCGTACTTGTTAGTGTTATAAAAATGTTTTATATTATGTTAATTTGTTCTGTTAGTATTTATAAATTCTGGTTAGTACATAGGACGCTATGGTATCCATAGGGATTTCTAAACACTTAATAGGGAAGACCGACATAATATTGTTTTGAAATATGGGTAAACAAAATAATTTTACCTAGTATTATATTTTGTATATAAAAGTATAATTTTTATAAATGATATAGTTGGATATGATATGTTGTTTGTTAAGTAGAGAAATTTTATAAATATTAGTTGCAAAATGGGATTATAAATAAAATGAACATAAATTGAAAACTTGAGAACTTAAGTTTCGGGATTTTGGAAATTGCTTTCAAAGGATTTTGGAATATTATATCAGTATTATTTGGAAGTATTCTTGAATATAAATATTTCAATATGATTTGAAAGAAAAGTTTCAAAAGAAATTTTAAAGGAAATGAGTTATGTACTCCCCTCCCTGTCACTGGAAAATAATTTCGGTGATGAGTGCACGCATCATCGATGTTCATTTTTGAGTTTCAAAGTGGGAAGACTGCTATAGTAGCTTTACTGCACATCTGTTTTGATAAAAAAAATTATTTTATATTTCTAAGTACGATTGACATATACGGAAAATATGAATATATACATACATATATATATATATATATATATTTGATTTGAAAAGAAACCCGGTATTCAGTTCTTAAGTTTCTGTAAATTAGATATTTTAATTATTATAATGAATGAAATCTTAACTATTTTAATAATTGGGAACTTCCAAAAAAGGAAAATAAGAAATTGGATGCTAAGTGATTAATGAAATATACAAGAAATTAGAAATTTGTAACTTGTAAATTAGAAGATATGAAATATTGAACATTTTGTTAACTAAAATGAATAAGATAAACTTGTGTAACATTCAATTGCATTCTAAAAGACATATATATAACTTACCAAAATGTTAAAAGTTGAAATGTTAATAGAAATATGTAATAGAATATTATACAAGTAAAACTTAGGAAATGAAAGTGTTCAATGAAATTATGTTTTAAATAAAGAATTAAGATGTATAAGAATATTATAAACTTAAGTTTAAAATTTGAATGCTACTAATTAAATTTAATAAAAAGGTGAATACTGTAAGAAAATGATTATAAACTTAAGTGATTTTTGAAGCTAATTATAATTAAAGTAAATAGTCAAAGTGAATACTATATATGAAAGAAATAAATGTGAAATGAAAAAGAATAAAAATCTATGTATGAGTTGCTTCACAAATGAATATTGATATAAAAAGGAAATCAAAGTAAATAATAAATGTGAACTAAACTGAAATAAAATGTATGCAATACTTCAATAATGAATTCATTAATGATCTAGATAATTGAAATGGAAATAACTTATGTAAGCAATGAATGTAAAGTAATGAAAAGAAAAAATGGCATTGTATGAATGAATGGGAAATGAATTTGTATGGAAAGAATGAAATTAATGAAAATAAGCTTTGTATGAATGAATGAGAATAGATGAATAGTAAATGATATGGAAAGAAATTTTGTAAGAATAAACTTAACGATATTTGAAATTATTGTTTGTTTTGGTTTATGGGATGGTTGGGAAAGGATACTTCTAACTGTATGAAGATGTATAAATAATCTATTAAGTTTTATCTAAGACTGTTGAGTGTATGATATACTTAGTAGTTTATTTATCATTTTATACGATTAAAAGTTTCTGAACCTGAACAAACCATTTGTTTTGGTTGTTATGGATGTAGGGTTGGTTCATTTGTTGCATATGATGTTTGTATTGTTTTGTTTGCAAGTGACTGTTTTTTTGTTGTGTTGATTTGTTTGTTATTAATTGAAAAACTTAAATATTTGCTATTTTACATAATTCTAACTCTTTGGATTATATAAGTGAAATACATGTTTAAGGAAGCAATAGCTACTGCTTTTGGTTTCATAAATAAAGCATTGTTTGCCCGACAAATATGTACGTTTTCGGATTATGGTTTTATAGCGATATAATATTGTTTTCTCGTGGTTTGGGATATTTATTTTTGAAATATGATATATATATGGTTATTATTGATATTATTATTTCTCCCGGACCTCTCTGTACAAAGGAGACTCTGCCGAAATTTTTCGTGAATTTTGGACTTAGAAATTTTTTGTGAAAGTGGAAATGTTTTTCAAACTTTTATTGAATTTAAATATGAAGGATTTAATTTTTTATAAATTTATATATTATATTTAAATACTTAATTATGTAAATTAATTGTTTATAAATTGAATACTTTGAATCAAATATATTAATCCCTTAAATTCCTTATTTGCCTTTTCGAGGACGAAAAGTTTTGAGTGGGGGAGAGTGTAACGATCTGTATTTTTCAATAATTAAAATATTAAATTTAATAAGTTCTGGGAATTTAATGTTGTGACAAATAAAAAAAATTTAAGATTTACTAATGAGAAAATAACTAAAATGTAATGTAATGATGTTAATTTAAGGTAGTTGATAACTACATTAATGTAATTTCAATTAATTGAAATGATTGTAAAGTTATTATTGGTTATAAGTTGTAAATAAGGAAATAAATTAAATGTTATATTAATTGGTAAAATAATATATAATTAATTGTAACTTGATAAAATCAGTGTTGTGCAAGTAGTTATAACATTTGTTTGAAGATAATAAACTTATAAATGTGACTAAATTAAGTAAAAGGTAACAATTGTTATTTATCACCTATTTATTTAGTCTATTGAAATTAATTTGGGAAATCGATAAAAAATTAGTATAATTGAAATATTGTAATTAATACGGCAAAAGATGGTAACAGTAGACCATTGATGTAATAAGATGTAAACTTATGTTAGTTACTTTCATAAGTAATAATTGATTAAACAGTAAAAGCGAAATCAAAATAAATGGATTTAATGGAATTTTTAAATTATAATTTAATGAATATATTATAGTTACACTTGAACACTGTAATTTTTGCAACGTTTAAATATTTAATTTGACATGGGAAATTTGTTTTAAAAGGCTATTAATTTCTGTGTAATTAGAAATGATAAAAAATGTTAGTTATTAAATTTGAATTTGAAAATTGATTTAATTAATTTAATAATAATTAATTTAATTAACGTCAAATTAGCCATTTTGGCCACTGTTTCTGATTTCGACGAAACCAGTTTCATCGAATCAGATCCATAACAGTGAATTATTGTAGAATTTCAAGTTTCGTAGCGATTAGACTTGTCGTTTGATCGTGCGGGCTCGAAACGCGTAGAAATCAATTTAATGAAATCAATTTAAAATAACCTGATTTTAAAAGCTAACTTCTTCATACAATGGAATTAGGACTTGAAACCTATTCCATTGAATTTAAAAATAGCGAAAACATCTATTTTGATATATGGGATGACCCAATTTTGTTTCGGAAGTGGAACGGGCGTTTCGGGTCGTTATTGTCGTTTCGAACCAATTCAATGTGTTCATTCTTTCTTATCGGGCTTTGTTCATATAAATATATTCTTCTAAACCCTAGCAGCCTTTCTATTTCTTATTATAGTACGTACAACTCCATCTGGTTGTTCCACCTTCTCAAATGGCAGAAACCCTAATTTCTAGGTTCAATTGAAAATCAAAATCAAATCGAAAAATAAAAACTCCTCAAACTATATCATATTATATATCGTTGGAAAGCTCTCAACGAGCGCAACCCAGATCTGCTGTTCGTTTTTGCAATCGGGTTTTGTTTTGTCTGGAATTGGCCAAAACATTCTCGGATGTTCATTGGGGGTTGATCAACAGCGACGGAGCATCGAATAGAGGGTACCATCGTGTGGAGAGGGACGGTGTAACAACCTAGTATTTTGCATCAATTGATTATCGTAATTAAACGGTTAATTGATTGTTAATTTCTGTTGAATATTTTAAATCAGCTGAAATTCTTTTGAAAATTGGTTAAGTGTATTTGAGCTTTGCAAATTTGAATCTTGGCCATCCATTTTGATGCCGTATTGTTTGAAGTAGAACGGAACCCTCTTTTCATTTGCATTCGTTCGAAAACCCTATAACCACTTAAGTGTTCAGACCCGTCTCCCTTTCATTTTTTATCATTTTTTTCACAACCCTAAATCAAAACGAGAGGGAAATAAAAATGGCAGCCACGAATTCTTTTCGCGTTCGTTCGTCCCCAAATTAGTGCTTCGTTCGATTTCGTTGTGTCGTGATTTCGAGTTGCTCGATCGAGATATGGATCACATTTTGCTTGGTCGACGAAAATGGTGAGTTCTACTCATATCTTATTCCTACTCTAGTGAAATTAGGGTTTGAAACTCTTTGTTTTTGGTTCGTCTGAGTTTGTTTGAATTTGTCAAGTAGTTATTCTCGGCCCCTTGATTAATACTAAGGTTGGGGATTTTGCTGACTTGCTCAATTTCGTAGATTTATTTGTTTGCTGGTCACAGTTTTGATTTTTGACTTGCTGATTTCCTTGATCCCCACGATGTTGATTCTTTCTGTTTTTACACTTTGATATTTTTGGAAATATCTTTGTATACACGGCTTCGATTATGTGCCATTTGATTCTTTTGATTTGAAGCAGTCGAACCTTTTGATTTTATATCTGAAACTTTCCTAATATAATTCTTTGACTATTTCCATATTTTTAAAACTTGATTTACGTCTCTGACTTTTTACTTGTTCTGGTCATCTCGTCTTCGATTTTGTGATTTCCTAGCCTTGTCTTGATCACTATTGATCATAGGCATTGATATTCTATTCCTGGTCATCTTCGACTGGGATTTTCTATTGTCTGATCTGTAGCATACTCGACTTGTTCGACTTATGACTTCTACTTCGATCACTTGGTTATTACAGTGGTTCTCCCTGACTTTGATCATTTATTTGGTGATGATATTCTGGCTTCCTGTTGCATACTTACATGAACTGTCGACTTGTTTATGTATTGAGTCTTCAACATGCTTCTGGCCTGTGAGCTTTAGTCTGCATTCATGTTTATAATTCTCTGACCATCTATGTTAATACCTGACTTTGCATGCCTTCTGTCACTTGTTTTCACTGTTATATGTGTATTGATGATTCATCTTTGTTCATCACTGTTATATTTGCATGTGTTCACTTGCACATGTTCATTCATGAGTTGTTCATCTCTGTAGTTTCATTCACTTCAAAGATGTTGATACTGGGTTGTTTATTCTTGCATACTGCACTTGTATATATTATCACTTGCTCTTTGATAACACTGACTGTTTATTTAGCTTGATTTTAGTTGAGTCTGCACATTCATATATACCTATGCTTTTGTCTCCACAGTAGCATTCATTCTTTAGTTATGAACTATTGACTTTGAGCTACTTTAGTCACTTGAGTCTGTTGCCTTCACCTGTTATGTCTACTGAACTAGTCTGAACTTCACTTGAGCATGTGTATCTGGTCATTGCATCTGTTATCTTCACTATGACCATCATGTTGTTTAATGCTTCTGCTTGGTTTTGCTGATGCATTCAGTAGCCTAGTCTTTGATCATGGCTGGTTTACAATGATGTTGTAGCATATTCACTTGAGTTACATTCATTCTTGTTGCCAGTTCCTTGGACAGTTTCATCTGCATGCTGATGATCTGATACTTTGAGTTGCTATGTCTTTGTGCATCCATCTGGCTGGTATACATTTGTAGTTGTTTCCCTATGCATTTATAGCTATGCACTTGAGTCTTTGTGCTTTCATCTAGTCTCTGAAGTTGTTGTTCTTGAGTCACTTGTGCATTTGTTCATCTGGTTACTAGTTCATTTGGACTTGAATCACTTGAACTTGATAAAGTGGTTTTGTTGAAGTCCAGTTTCATATGACTGCTGCATCATGTAGATATCCACAGACTTGTTCATATTACATGTAGCTTGACCATTTGTGGTTGTGTAGTTGCCATTGTAGTTGCAGTTGCACTTCTTTGACTTTGCTGTGTACATGCACATTTTATTGTTGCAGTGATACTTTGAGTTGTTTCTAGTTGCATTGTCATATTGTTCATGGGTACATTTGGATTTTTGGTCGAGGCCATTTGATTTTTTCCAATTACACCTGAGTTGAATCTGATTCGGATTTGACCTTGTGCTCGTTTGTGAACTTCCATTGATCTTTTATGCATTTCATATTGTAGTGGCGAGGCAGTACACACATGCGTGTACTGCAGCCCTATTAGATCTGATGTTTTCTATTGCTAGAATTGTTTTATGTTGCCAATTCAATATATTTTGAATCGTATTTTGATTTGGTTTAATTTGATGATTTTTTTGTAATTGCCGTTTAGGCAATTTTGATGTTTTCTAAATTATCTTTTCTGATAATATCTTCATTTATCTTTATTGATACTTTGAATCTGCTAATTTGTTGTATAACACTATTACGTGTTATATTCACCGTTATCCTATTTCCTTGTTAAAGGATCAGATAGGTGAATTTATTTTGACTGTCATCTAATGGTTATTTAATAATTATTGCTTCCGTGCATTAATAACTGAGTTTGAATTAGACTGACCCGTGTATTATCTTCTTTTGAATTTAATACTCGGGTCAGACCCGAGTTATTTCAGGTTGTATATTTCCTGCTTTGAGTTGCTGTTGAGCTATGAAGACTTTTCATATCTTTTGAAGGGGTCTTCGTCTTTTTGTAGTAGTCAGTGTATTGTTTTAGGTTGATATGTATCTATGTATATTAGTCGATAATGTACTTGTATATATATATAACTTTCAGAGTCGACAGTTATAGTTGTATCATTTGTATGTGTCAAATGTATTGTAACTGACATCAGTTATTATATATATGAGACTTTTTTGTTCTATCTGTGTTCCGCATTTATATTATCTGTGTTATTTTTATATTTATTTTCCTAAACTATTATAGCCACTGTGTAGTAGCTTTGAGTTTGTATCGGTATGTCGGATTTCCTCCTGAAATAAAAATGCATGTTATACTATCTGACATATCGGTGCTCGCACAAAGCAATTACACGGATGGTCGCTCCTCAACAGCCTTATTCTCCGTGCTAGTTGACAACATTACACCGTAGTGTTCTTGGCTAGCGTGGGCATAGAGGTAGGGCATCACAGCTTGGTATCAGAGCCCGGGGTTTAGGACAATTATAAAACATAACTTAGATGGAGCATGTGTTACAACTATTTGTCGATGTTTTATCTCTCATCTTTACATATGAGTATCTTTGATTGTTAGGTATGAATTCCTAACGCTTATTCATGTGCATTTGATTTTGATTTCGTGAAAGTATTTTGGCTTCTGCCTCCGTTTGCTTTGCGAACTCAAGTTGGGTTTTTGATGATGAGGATTTTGTTCTTGTGTTTTCCTCGGCTTGATTTCCATTCGACTTCGGTCACTTTGTTTTTGTGAAATTGCTAATTTCTTGATTTCCAAGACTCTGACTTTGTTTGTCGTTGGATTCTTTGATGATGACGTTGATTTATTTTGTACTCGACATTGACTTGATTCTTATTTTTGTTGTTGTCATTTATGCATTTGTGCTCGTTTTGCTTTGTTTTTCCAATTGATAATCGATTCTTCTTTTCCGATTAGTTGTTATCACCTTTGTCGACTTTGATAACTTCTATTTCTGTAATTTTTGGGTATTTCTACTTTGATGAATTTGGAATCGAATTCTTTGGATTTTATTCACGTCTTCGAATGTGAGTTTTAGTGAATTAATTTGGTTTCCAAAATTTAATCGATTCTTGATCATTTCCCCGATTTGTTGCTATCATTTATTAGCAACTTTAATGACACTTTCTTCGGGATTTTTGTGAACATACTTTTTGATGGAATCAGTATCGATTACTTTGGATTCTATTCACATCTTTGTATGTGAATTCTTGTGATTGATTGTTTCTACAATCATTTTTGTGACTTGTCACTTTAAAAATATAAAGGTTTTATATACTAGTAGTAAATATTAAAATCCTTTTCTCCAAACGATTTCAAAACTATTTTACTACAAAGCTCTTTTCCTAAACCATTTTACAATCTATTAGTATATACAAACTTTTATTTCACTCGTATGAGAAATTGAATTAAACGGCTTAGTAAAACAAGTGGTATGAAACGCTTGCGTTTACTTCGTCGGTTAACTCCTGGACTTGTTCGATTGAACCTTTTGTGACAATTTTCTAGTGAAGACCTACAGTTTGTTCGTAAATATTTGAGTTAAGCAAGTGGTTATGGGACATGAAGCTTAACTCTTATATTCACTAACTTAGTGTAATTGACACTTCTTGATGATCATGACGATCATTTTTGTGATTTGATTTAGGCTAGCAATTGTGCGATGCCTCTTTGTCTACGAGGGAGACTAAACCCCGTTTGTGTGATGTTTCACCATCACATAGAAGTGGGGTAGCGACCCACGGTCTTCGGACCATTCGTGTGTCAAAAATTAATGGTTGGCCACCATGAGATAGCTTCTCGTTCTTGTGATACCGGTCGGTGAGTTTTCATGCTCCCATTTTGTGATAGGCCTTCCCCTTTTATTTTTATGATTTAGACTAGCAATTGTGCGATGTCTCTTTGTCTACGAGGGAGACTAAACCCCGTTTGTGTGATGTTTCACCATCACATAGAAGTAGGGTAGCGACCCACGGTCTTCAGACCATTCGTGTGTCAAAATTTAATGGTTAGCCACCATGAGATAGCTTCTCGTTCTTGTGATACCGGTGTTTTGAGTTTTCATACTCCTGTTTTATGATAGGCCTCCCCCCTTTTTATGTGATTTCTGGATTTCTTGTGATGATTTCTAGAATTTGTGCTTCACCAATTTTCATGATTTTCATTGATATGATATCAGTTTTTGTGCATTGGTGAATTCGTGTGTCATTGACTTGTTATGAATACAAGTTTAGGGTATGATACCCTATTCTATCTTTGAGAAGATTCTTGTGACATTTTTGATGAATGAAAATTCATTGGTATTATAATTTTGATACCAGTTATTTTGATAATATTTTGAAGTGTTAACTTCAGTAACCGTCAATTTTAAAATGGATTTACAAGTGGTTCTCCCGCAATGCTGATTTTGTTGTCCGTTTTTACGGTATTTTGAGAAGTGCAATTTCCTTATCAAAGTTGCTACTGATGTTGCTAATTTAATCACGTGTTTTCAAAATTCGTTATTTTTAAAAGTTGTTTCAAAATATAAATTTAAATTGTTTTCAAAAATTTTACAGTTTGCATTTCCAAAAGAATGAGGAAGCGATTTAAACGTTTCAGCAAAATCGAGGACTATGACCCCTTTCTTTTACTGATTCGCTTAATTCCGGACTTGTCCGTTTGAGAATGTGAAATGTTATTTTTAGAATACACAATTTTGCACTTTCAAGGAAACGATAAAGAGATTTAAACGATTTAGCAAAAGTACGGAGTATGGAACCATACTTTTACTATTTCGGTTAATTCCGGACTCGTTAATTGAATATTTGTGATTTCTGATTATCGCTTGTGATAATTAGATATTTGAGATTTGATTATCAATTGTGATAATTAAATATTTGTTGATTTGATTATCGTTTGAGATAATTAAATATTTTTCGATTTGATTATCGCTTGTGATAATTAGATATTTGAGATTTGATTATCAATTGTGATAATTAAATATTTGTTGATTTGATTATCGTTTGAGATAATTAAATATTTTTCAATTTGATTATCGCTTGTGATAATTAGATATTTGAGATTTGATTATCAATTGTGATAATTAAATATTTGTTGATTTGATTATCGTTTGAGATAATTAAATATTTTTCGATTTGATTATCGCTTGTGATAATTAGATATTTGAGATTTGATTATCAACTGTGATAATTAAATATTTGTTGATTTGATTATCGTTTGAGATAATTAAATATTTTTCGGTTTGATTATCGTTTTTGATAATCGGAGATTTGTGATTTCTGATTATCGTTTTTAATAATCGGATATTTGTGATTTCTGATTATCGTTTTTGATAATCGGATATTTGTGATTTCTGATTATCGTTTTTGATAATCGGATATTTGTGATTTCTGATTATCGTTTTTGATAATCGAATATTTATGAGATCTGATTATCGTTTTGATAATTAGGTAATTGCTAATTTTGTTGTTTTCTAATTATCGTATCGATAAATAGATATTGCTATTTTGTGATTTCTGAATTCTAATTGTCTAATGGATAATTGAATATTACTGATAATTGCATTCATTCAGTTTTGTTGTTTTCTGATTTTCCATTTGATATTTATATTTTGTTGAGAATTGTGAATTTCTTTTATGAAATTAAAAGATTTCTTTGATGTTTGAATTCTCTACTTTTATTTTTCTAGCTTAACCAGTTTATGTTAGAAAATTTATTGTTAATGACGACCTTAATTATGAAAATTGCGGGGACGCAATTTCTATAAGAAGGGGAGTCTATAACAACCCAGTATTTTGCATCAATTGATTATCGTAATTAAACAGTTAATTGATTGTTAATTTCTGTTGAATATTTTAAATCAGCTGAAATTCTTTTGAAAATTGGTTAAGTGTATTTGAGCTTTGCAAATTTGAATCTTGGCCATCCATTTTGATGCCGTATTGTTTGAAGTAGAACGGATCCCTCTTTTCATTTGCATTCGTTCGAAAACCCTATAACCACTTAAGTGTTCAAACCCGTCTCCCTTTCATTTTTTATCATTTTTTTCACAACCCTAAATCAAAACAAGAGGGAAATAAAAATGGCAGCCATGAATTATTTTCGCGTTCGTTCGTCCCCAAATTAGTGCTTCGTTCGATTTCGTTATGTCGTGATTTCGACTTGCTCGATCGAGATATGGATCACGTTTTGCTTGGCGACGAAAATGGTGAGTTCTACTCATATCTTATTCCTACTCTAGTGAAATTAGGGTTTGAAACTCTTTGTTTTTGGTTCGTCTGAGTTTGTTTGAATTTGTCAAGTAGTTATTCTCGTCCCCTTGATTAATACTAAGGTTGGGGATTTTGCTGACTTGCTCAATTTCGTAGATTTATTTGTTTGCTGGTCACGGTTTTGATTTTTGACTTGCTGATTTCCTTGATCCCCACGATGTTGATTCTTTCTGTTTTTACACTTTGATATTTTTGGAAATATCTTTGTATACACGGCTTCGATTATGTGCCGTTTGATTCTTTTGATTTGAAGCGGTCGAAGCTTTTGATTTTATATCTGAAACTTTCCTAATATAATTCTTTGACTATTTCCATATTTTTAAAACTTGATTTACGTCTCTGACTTTTTACTTGTTCTGGTCATCTCATCTTCGATTTTGTGATTTCCTGGCCTTGTCTTGATCACTGTTGATCATAGGCATTGATATTCTCTTCCTGGTCATCTTCGATTGGGATTTTCTGTTGTCTGATCTGTAGCATAATCGACTTGTTCGACTTATGACTTCTACTTCGATCACTTGGTTATTACAGTGGTTATCCCTGACTTTGATCATTTATTTGGTGATGATATTCTGGCTTCCTATTGCATACTTACATGAACTGTCGACTTGTTTATGTATTGAGTCTTCAACATGCTTCTGGCCTGTGAGCTTTAGTCTGCATTCATGTTTATAATTCTCTGACCATCTATGTTAATACCTGACTTTGCATGCCTTCTGTCACTTGTTTTCACTGTTATATGTGTATTGATGATTCATCTTTGTTCATCACTGTTATATTTGCATGTGTTCACTTGCACATGTTCATTCATGAGTTGTTCATCTCTATAGTTGCATTCACTTCAAAGATGTTGATACTGGGTTGTTTATTCTTGCATACTGCACTTGTATATATTATCACTTGCTCTTTGATAACACTGACTGTTTATTTAGCTTGATTTTAGTTGAGTCTGCACATTCATATATACATATGCTTTTGTCTCCACAGTAGCATTCATGCTTTAGTTATGAACTGTTGACTTTGAGCTACTTTAGTCACTTGAGTCTGTTGCCTTCACCTGTTATGTCTACTGAACTAGTCTGAACTTCACTTGAGCATGTGTATCTGGTCATTGCATCTGTTATCTTCACTATGACCATCATGTTGTTTAATGCTTCTGCTTGGTTTTGCTGATGCATTCAGTATCCTGGTCTTTGATCATGGCTGGTTTACAATGATGCTGTAGCATATTCACTTGAGTTACATTCATTCTTGTTGCCAGTTCCTTGGACAGTTTCATCTGCATGCTGATGATCTAATACTTTGAGTTGCTATGTCTTTGTGCATTCATCTGGCTGGTATACATTTGTAGTTGTTTCCCTATGCATTTATAGCTATGCACTTGAGTCTTTGTGCTTTCATCTAGTCTCTGAAGTTGTTGTTCTTGAGTCACTTGTGCATTTGTTCATCTGGTTACTAGTTCATTTGGACTTGAATCACTTGAACTTGATAAAGTGGTTTTGTTGAAGTCCAGTTTCATATGACTGCTACATCATGTAGATATCCACAGACTTGTTCATATTACATGTAGCTTGACCATTTGTGGTTGTGTAGTTGCCATTGTAGTTGCAGTTGCACTTCTTTGACTTTGCTGTGTACATGCACATTTTATTGTTGCAGTGATACTTTGAGTTGTTTCTAGTTTCATTGTCATATTGTTCATGGGTACATTTGGATTTTTGGTCGAGGCCATTTGATTTTTTCCAATTACACCTGAGTTGAATTTGATTCGGATTTGACCTTGTGCTCGTTTGTGAACTTCCATTGATCTTTTATGTATTTCATACTGTAGTGGCGAGGCAGTACACGCGTGCGTGTACTGCAGCCCTACTAGATCTGATGTTTTCTATTGCTAGAATTGTTTTATGTTGCCAATTCAATATGTTTTGAATCGTATTTTGATTTGGTTTAATTTGATGATTTTGTTGTAATTGCCGTTTAGGCAATTTTGATGTTTTCTAAATTATCTTTTCTGATAATCTCTTCATTTATCTTTGTTGATACTTTGAATCTGTTGATTTGTTGTATAACACTATTACGTGTTATATTCACCGTTATCCTATTTCCTTGTTAAAGGATCGGATAGGTGAATTTATTTTGACTGTCGTCTAATTGTTATTTAATTATTATTGCTTCCGTGCATTAATAACTGAGTTTGAATTAGACTTACCCGTGTATTATCTTCTTTTGAATTTAATACTTGGGTCAGACCCGAGTTATTTCAGGTTGTAGATTTCCTGCTTTGAGTTGCTGTTGAGCTATGAAGACTTTTCATATCTTTTGAAGGGGTCTTCGTCTTTTTGTAGTAGTCAGTGTATTGTTTTAGGTTGATATGTATCCATGTATATTAGTCGATAATGTACTTGTATATATATATAACTTTCAGAGTCGACAGTTATAGTTGTATCATTTGTATGTGTCAAATGTATTGTAACTGACATCAGTTATTATATATATGAGACTTTTTTTTTCTATCTGTGTTTCGCATTTATATTATCTGTGTTATTTTTATATTTATTGTCCTAAACTATTATAGCCACTGTGTAGTAGCTTTGAGTTTGTATCGGTATGTTGGATTTCATCCTGAAATAAAAATGCATGTTATACTATCTGACATATCGGTGCTCGCACAAAGTAATTACACGGATGGTCGCTCCTCAACAGCCTTATTCTCCATGCTAGTTGACAACATTACACCGTAGTGTTCTTGGCTAGCGTGGGCATAGAGGTAGGGCGTCACAGACGGGCGGAGTTCATTGGTACCGTTCGTTTGGTCATTTTACGGTCAGATCATCACGAAAAATTAAATTAGGGTTTGAGATGTAAATGGTGGCCGGTGGTTTTGGGACAATCGCGACTTGTCCAATGGAGGCGCCGAGGTTATGCGTGCTCGTGGGTGGTCATTCCAGGGTTAACAGCGACGTATGGGTGGTGGATGTCGTGGTCAACGGTAGTTTTTGGTGGCGGCTCAGCTGCGTTCAATCGAGGATTACGAGTCTGTACGTTAGGGTTTGCGTGTAACCGATGATGATGTGTAAGCTTTGCCATTTTATTTTATTTAATAAAATTTTAATTGTTCAATCGTTCTAATGTCGTATCTTTTACATACGAGGTCGGATTTGCGCGTGGTTTGTTCCACTGGGATCGAATCAAAATTTCGGACATTATGGAACTAGTTTGGACGAGTTTTGAGACTGTTAAATTTTGGGCCATTATTTGGATTTAAAATCGTCGAAAAATCAGAAGTGAGTATTTTAACCCACTCACAGCTACTAGATTATCTTATATTAGTTAAATTGAATTTAAGATGTGATTAGAAATTGATTGATTGATGTTTGGTATATTTAAATTTTCATTCTGGTTAAATCTGTCTTTTATTGAATTTAATCGCCATTTAATTTAATATTGAAGTTTAAATTGCCTATTGAATACCTGTTTTTGATAATCAGTTAATTGATATTATTTATTGGTTGATTTGAATGATGATTGTGATGGATGTTAACTGTTAATATTGGATTACTGGATGTGATGTTTATTTTATATATTGTTATCACACTATAAGTTCCCGTAGTTTATTGTTAGGAAAATCAAAGTGGGTTGAAATGATACATACCCGAACGATCTGTAGATTAGAAGTTGAAATGATAGACTCGAGTGATTTTATGGATTTTAAATTTATAACTTGGGATTGTGTGTTGAAGTGTTATATACCTATAAATCTAAATTTATTGCGATTTGAAATGATATATAACCGTATCACTTTACCATTGGGTATAAAATTATATATGGACAGCGGATTGGTTAAATTAAAATGATTTTAAATCCTAAAGTTTTTGAATTCAGTTAAATGTTATTTTGAAATAAAATTAAATTTATATAACTAAATTATTTTTGAAAATCCAAGCTTTAATGTTGAAATTGGAATTGATTTAAATGAATTGTTTAAAGAATTTAAATTGAAAATTTGAAGTTGGATTTGAAGTACAAATGAAATTTATCGAAATTGTGTTATTGAAATATTTGAATATTTAAACTTTGAAGTCGACTAAATTTGAAATAGTTTAAATTTATAGTTCGAACATGGATTTGAAATCGATATTGATTAAATGGTTTTAAATGAGAATCTGAATTGAAAGACAAAATTGAGTTTGTTGATTTGAAAGCTGGACATGGTACAGATGTGTTGAAACGAAAGAAATAGTTTAATTTGATATTAATTTCAAATTTATTATTTTAATATAAACTGTTTAAAGATATACTATTTTAAAAATCCTGATTTTTAAGATTTTCAAACTATTAAATTATTTTAAACTATTTAAACTATACTAAACTATTTTAATCTATATTAATCTATTTTAATTTATTTTAAACTATTTAAACTATATTAAACTATTTTAATCTATTTTAAACTATTTTAATATATTTTAGTCTATTTTAATTTATTTTAAACTATTTTAAACTATTTCAATCTATTTTTAAACCATTTAAACTATTTTAAAGTACTTTAAACTAATTTAACTATTTTAGACCACTTATGACTATATAAAATATATTTCTAAATTTCTAACGGTGCAAGGTTAAATTGTTTATATTTAAATGCTTGATTTAAAGCGAATATGGTTAAATGATTTTATAACCTAAGTTGAGATTTGAAATGATATTTTCTGGTGAAATTACATAATTGAGTAAATATATTGATTTTGAAATGAGGATTTAACCTATTTTGTCGATAAGATTTCGTAAGTGAATATGATTTCAAAAGTGATATGGTTTGAATTGAATATGATATTTTGATATCAATTATAAATCGGTTTGGAAGTATAAAAGAACCATCCGGTGTGAAATAAGCGTTTGGTTGTTAAAGATACTGGGATCGGATATTGTCATACTCTCCGCCAATACCGAAAACAACTTTAACAGCTATGTACGTAGTGGAGATTCTAGAATGAAGTAGGATGGTTTGGCGAACGATTATGTATGAGGTATTTACGTAGCCCCGACTCCCATGAGTTAGCTTGATGTGGCTAAAACATGAGCTATAACGAGCCAAGTGAGGTCGCTCCTCCTATCGAGCGTATTTCTTCGATACCATATTATGACTTTGCGATTGATTTGGTGGCCACCCCTCGATTTTGATTATGTGAGTGTGTTCCAAAGTGGGCGGTAGTAGTTGTTATGCGTTACCACCAGTCTGGGAGTGCAAACGGTAGAATCCTACCGTGGCATTGCCTCGCGTGCCTTGTCACATGCCTTATCATGCCCACTACGAGTTTGTTTTGTACCTTACCTATGGAGTGCTCCCTGAGTATCCCATCAGTTTGATGGGGCTTACCATATCTGTATAGACTACTGGAATACATAAAATGTGTTAAGGGGGATATGGATGACGCCTTAACACTATTTTAATACTTTACTCTACTGTAGACACTATTACAATAACGTATTGTACTATGTATGTAGATAGTTTAATTGATCCTTAGGAGATGGAATCCTGAACATCTCTTAAGTTATTGCACTCACGTTAGACACTGGATAAGAGATGTCAAAACCCGTAAACATCTCCGACGCCATTACACTCATATTTATTTACTGTTGATTTAACTTGCGTAAGATCTTTTAGTTTTGACTCGAGTGTTTTGTCTTTTCATTACGCTCGGGTCAGTTTGAACTTTTCGGCGTATTGAAGACTGCTTTTCTAGAGGACAAAGACGAAGATTTAGTACTATTATTATTTATTATATTATTTCCACTGCATCATGTTGTTCCGCTGCATTTATTTATTTATTTATGTTCTATGTAACTATGATTCTGTATTGTAAAAGTGTATTCAAATGTTATTTGTAAAACAACTTCATGAACTATTATTTGATTATTATATTTTGTCATTCCGTTGTGAGATTCTGTGTTTGTTTTTATTCCACCTCTTCTTTTTCGTATTTATCCCATAACAATCCTCCCTTTTGAATGGTTTTAGTTTGACATGTGTGGTTTATTGTCGATTTAAACTATCCAAAAAGGTGGATCGTTACACGCTAACCCCGACCATTTAATACTTCTTAAATAGGAAGGAGGTGGTCCCTATTATAACTACTTAATATTTGCAACCCAAAAGTAGGTCCTACGTCCTACGCATATCCCTTCCCCATGGTCCTATAGTTGGCGATGTTCCACATCAGTAGTAAGTATATACAGCTGCCGGTAGCCTTTCAGTGAAGGATATACTTATGTTGTGTAACTATACTGACATTGCATCCCAACCCACTAAACCAAACCAATCACCCTAAGCCTAAGTGTTGGGCTATGCCCACTAATTTTCGCTTGTTCTAAACGTATAACTGAAGCTTTATAATTTTCTACCATGAAAATTATATTTCCTTCTATGTGCATTTAATATTATTAAAACCTATTTATTCACAACATACTTATTTCTATTTTATACGCTTATGCTGTGGTTTCCTTCTTATGTCTAATAAATTTCAATTGTCCATAGTAATTGGTTATTAATGTCAAAATTAGACATTCTCTAATGTCATTTATTTACCCGTTCCAAAATCCACCTATTATGCCTACAATTTCCTCATATATGCTATACTAAATTCTTTAATCAGTCCCCATTTAATTCTTTCCAACTCTTATTGAATACAAATTTATCGTCCATTAAATTTGAAGTTAAGTCCATAAATCTTGGAATTTCTATTTCGTTTTTTCAACCTCCTTGTCCTATAATTATTACATTATTAATAACTAATATAAATATCGTTGTAAATTACGTTACATATACATATATATATATATACATATTAAATTGTTATGCGCAACTATATGTGTATGTGTGTGTATGTGTATATATATTTGTGTGTGTGTATTTCTAGCTATTAATTTCTAAACTGGAACATTCCTTCCTTGTTTTGATTTATCGGGGCTACCCTTTCAAAAAGGATTATCATTATAACTTTCCATAAATTAACCAAAAGTGAGGTAGTGCTTCATTTGAAATTACAAGGAATTATATCTCTTATTGAAATAAACAGTGTAAATTGTGAAGAATAATATCCATAGTTTACACATCTCTTTCCTTTGTGGTATGTTCCTCGTTAATTCAAACGACGTACTTTTATACATATTTTTAGAATTGGGTAATTTATGGAAATTACACGAAATAAGATATAATTAAATTATTCCCTACTGCAAATATATTAAAATATAGAAATAAGTCAACTAGGGCAACCTAATTTACAATCCAATAATAGATCTGGAACAAACTTTACCCCTTTACAAAAATTCTACAATAATAAACATTTGGGACTGATTTAAAATTTCTAGATTAGATTGTACACTATTGCAATTAACTATTTAATAGAACATGTAGACGATAATCCTATTTGTTTGCTTTAAGTCTACAGTTCATCGGATCTTATACAGACAAAATAATTAAATAAAAATTTAATGAGATAAATTTCAATGTTATAAATAAATTATATAATTTCCCACTCACCATTCAAGCTTTCCAAATCTACCAAATCTGAATCCATTCATTTATTTAATTCCTTTTTCTTTCTAATCCAAAAGAATACACATAACAAGGTGTATACATGCTAATAGAATTATAGATCTAAGAAGAGATTTGAGGTTAAGAGGAATATAGATTTATAATTATAAAAATTACAATTTTTTAGCAATATTGATTCACTTCTTCTCTTCTTTCCTTTTATTTTCTATCCTTCTCCGGTTATATATTTATATAATATTTTATAACTTTTAGAATTAGTGGAGAAGGGAAAATGGCAGAGCTTCACTGCTTGTATCAGAAAATTTGAGAAGAGAAGCGAGGGTTTAGACCATTATTTATAGGCGCTCAAATCAATCGTATCCGTTAGATTTAAATAATTAAATCCAGGTTGTTGGCCAAGGTTCAAAACCTAGCCGTTAATCCCCAACCGGTCGACCACCCCCTATAAGTGGTTGACTGCTAGGGGTTGACTTGCCCAAGTAAGGGGGTCGATCGTGGGTCCCACATTTATTATTATTTATTTTCTTTATTCATAATTTAATTACTTTCGCTTTGGAAACTTCAAAAGCTAATAACCTCTTCATTTGAGCTCCGATCACAAAACTCCAAATGTGAAAGTTTCTCAGAAAATCACCATGAAAACAGTGGTGCAAGTTTCGTGCCCAAATTCCATCATTTGCTCAAATTCCATTTTTTGAGCCTTATTTACTATTTATTAATTATCGTTAATTTGTTGATAGTTTATCAAAGGTAGTTTATCAATGATGGAGAGATCTGGGTTGATAGAGTGTTGATAATAAAACAATTTAGCAGATCCATTTATTAAGGGACTAGCTCGATTGGTTCTGAACTGATTGAAAGAATGAGATTAAGATTCCATATCTGATCCTATGTGCACGAGGAAGCTGGAAGAGTTAGTAGTATGCCCTAGGGGCAATGTAATTTGTTGCATATATCTAACTATGTAGTCAATCTTGTTTGTAATAAAGGCGTTTGATTTCTATTATATACTTTTTCATATTATGATATAATTAATTTAAATATATAATAAGAAAATCACTAAATAAAACGTTATGCAATCGTGTGTAACTAAAAACAAAATAAAATAATATTTTATTTTAAATATTCCTGACTAAGATGTTTTAAGGAAGGATATCGATATATCTGTTGGGACCAAAGTACGTAATACTCTCCAAACGTTAGGCAATGTATTACTCATGGCTGTTGGGGCACCGAAGGGTTAATAACTTGTGGTTTTTGGATAACTATAGAATGATCGTCCGAGAGCTTCCTGATGATTGATAATAACTAAGTCAAACATGAAATTTAATGTGACGATGTTACACAATTCCCTCAACAAGAGAATATCATCCGACTTCAAAGTGGATATTCCACTTTGATTATAGTTAAATCATGGCATGGCGATCCATTGAGTGACTATGGTTCGATCTAAGTTGTAGCATTGGAAGTAAAGAACTATTCAATATAGAATTCACCTCCTTAATTGTGTGAGGTTAATATCATGGTTAATTATAGTCAACTCAAAGTCAAAATCTTCGACCAGAATAGAAAGTTTAATTGTAGATGTTATTATTGAACCAAGAACTTTGTTTATGGACTGATCCAGTTGCATGTGGATAATATTTAAGTTTTGACCAATACCTAAGTCCATAGTCTAAATGTGATATAGTAGTGTGAAGAGTTATTGTCACTATTTGTACCACTTAAGAAAAAGTAAAAATGACAAAGAAAGATTCTGTAAATGATGCATTCAACCAAACAGTCATACCACTAGATAAGGTGACGCATGAACGTTAATATTTGAATTGTTCGATGTTAATCATTGATTGAATTCACACATCTAAGTCTCACAACTGTAATTATGAATTCTTTAAAAAACTGCATGAGTTAACGTGTTTATAAAATATTATAAATTAACAAATTAATTAACATTTAAGAAATATAATTGTTAATTTATTTGATATTTTTGATGTTGTTCGTAGTCATTTGGATGTGTATAAAAAAATTATATATATAAGCATCGATATACGATATCGGTATTTATTTAAACAGACTTTAAGGAGAGATAACTACTCAACGAGTTTGGGAAAAAATTAATACATACAAAGTTATGACATGGCTAGCCATACATAGGAGAGAGGGGATTGGTTTGATTGAAAATTGATTGGAAGTTAAAAAGGAAGATTTAAAGAGAAAAAATGGGAAAGGTTTTTATTCTTTCCTTAAATCAAATCCTCTCATTCATTTCTTTAAAAAAATCTTTTTTCTTTCACACTTCATCCATAGTCGCCGTACCTTTCTCTATCATAGCCAAAAAAAATTCTCATTTTACCCAAAATTACATAAGATAATATAAAACAAGGTAGTTTATTCAAATGAAGATTCAAGCAATCATGGAGCCAATTCTCAGATCATGGTGTCACAAACGGTTTGCTCTAACAAAGGTAAATTCTCTTCACCAAATTTTAATATGTCATTCATCCCATTTTATATATTTATATCACCAAAATGTATATTTATGAGAATTTTAATTCATTAAGGTTATTTATAACATTCGATGCCTTCTAAGTTGTAAATTCTGTAAATTATGAATGAACGATGTTCATAGACTTGTATAATGTTTTTATTTTAGTTATGATTTTATAAATTAGATCAAGTTTATTTAGATCTGATTTTAAAAAAAATAGTTTTGACTAAATTATATGTATATATATACACGTATGTATATACAAATTTTTTAATACATATAGAGATTTACATATCTATTATATTATATAAAAATGAGAATACGAGACCATATATATTCTTGCTTCTCATTCATTCTTACTCCAAATCCTCTTCTCTGGTTGATTTGAGAGGAAAAGTTTCACTTACCCCTCTAATAAGTATTTACCATTCCAAGCTCAAATTAAATGTCTATTTTATTTATATATATATATATATATATTAATAATAATAATAATAATATGCCCTTCCATTTCCTATGTTAGCCATTTAGAAATGTTCCACGATCATTTTCTCTTCTTGCTTTCATTTTCTCAACTTATTATCTAAAATAAAATTTTAAATTCATAAATACTATCATATCCTATGTTTTTTTAGTTTGAATCCAAATGGAAACCTTGCTCCGTTGGCTGTAATTGTAGAATTCCCTCTTCCATATTTTATGGTATGCTTCAGTCTTTTGGGTATATAATAATTTTTTTGTTTGATTTTATGTTGGTTAATATGAATTAGAGTCGGCTTGGTGTTGGCACAAAAAGAAATAATATGTAAAATAAAATATTGCTTAATCTCCAAGAAATGGTCTTTTTTCTATAGATCATGGTTAGAAAATTTAGCTTAAAAGATAACTCTTCCAAAATGTTACTCCAATCGTCTTTCTTTGGTTATAGGTAAGAGATTTTAATTTTATTTTCATTGTAACTCGAGTACACAAGTTTTGATTAGTCTTTTGAACTTTTTATTCTAACTAGAATTTGATTTAATTCACCGATAGTTCTTAATTTTACAATCATCTTAAATTATTTATGATTTTATTAATATATTGCATTGTACTTCCACCTTACTTTCAATGTTACAGATCTAAAGAGCCCCCAAAAGATCTTGGCTGACTAGATTGCTCAATTTAAAGTTTGAATTGTATTTCGATATTGTTAGGATTTTAGTTGCGCAAAATCTGACAAAAAGTAAAAATATTGTGGAAGCCTATCCCAGAATATTATATCACCTAAGTACAAAGGGATAATATTTATTGAAAATAATAATATTTGAAGATAAACAGTTGTGAAGATAGTTCTCAAACACAAAGAAATGAAGATAATGAACACACAAGGTTCCACCCAATAACCATTTATATTGATTCTTGAAAAACAATTATTTACAATTAATCCACCAAATAAAAATAAACAAAACAAAAATATAATCAATAACCTAATGGGAAATTCTATTTATACACTATTAATTATTTTACCTACATAATAAAACTTTTAATAAAATATTAGACATAAATGCCCTTATTTATTTAAAAATAAAATCAATATTAAAGAAACATAAATTCGTAGTAATTTTCTTTCGTAAGTAACTAAATTTTCTATATATCGTTAGTTGAATTAGATTTAAATTCCTTTTAAGTATCAAATTTGTTTGTACAGTTTCATGCGGTGTTCATTCATAGTCAATTTTAACATTTTTGACTACAAATTAAATATAAAAAATTAAATACTAAAATTCAATATGAAACTATTCTGATTTGTAGAGTGCTTAATTCTTCTCTAACACTTACTTAAATTATACCAAGTCTAAATCTGACATCAAAACTTGAATACTTTAACATTTTATATCAAAATTTAATTTGATTTCTATATATAAATACTTAAATAATTAAGGTATTTGAATTTAAAAATTGAAGTTTACAAAAGAGGATTAGGGAAATTAGGAACCTTAGTTTGATTAATGAATGAAAGGGGAAATTTAATGAAATGAGATAAGGGTTTTGTTTTACTCCAATTGTGAGTAGTTTTGTAATATGTATGGTGTGTGTTAAGTAAAAAATGGTGTATGTAATTTTAGCTAATTTTTTGGCATATGTGCAGTAATTTACGGTGTATGAATAGAATTGCCTAACCTAATTGAGAAGGAGTCATGATCTATATGACAATGGCTTCTTAGTATTTGGAGAAGAAGAATAAAGATGGAAGAAGAGAGAAACACCAAACACTTTTCCACACTTTTTCACTCTCTCTTCTAGGCTCTATTTATAACAATCATTTATTTAATGCCCAAGTTAGTATTATATGGCAATAAATAAATTGATCAGCCAATTAGAGAGAAATAAACATAATCAAATATGCATATTAATTAGGGGAAACCAAATTTCTATTTCTTTCTTTTGCATATTTTTTCCTTCTAAATGTGATTTTGTATCACCAAAATTTAACAGTTACTTTTCATTTAATTCGATGTTGAATTTATTATTTATATTAAAAATTGCCGATATTTTCTTTGATTTTTATGCCTAAAGTTATATTTTATTATAATTTTGATTCTATTTGTAAGATTATGAGTTTGGTTGTTTATTTGTAGTAGGTTACTAAATTTACATATGCTATTTTGAGAATAAAATATTATTTCTCTTGCATATAGCACTTTATTTCATGTGTTTCCTTTTTGTAATAATATTCTTATTTCCACATATAATAATCCTGTATTTATTTATCCTTTATATTCTAACAATAGTTATTTTCCTCCTCTCTTCATTTTCAGTACAAGAAATTTTATATTTCCTTATTTATTTTCCACATTCGATAGTTTCACTCCCATTTTCAATATTCTTTATCTAAACGGAATTAAAGATTCTTCGTGAAAAACTTTGAACAATTTTTATTTCTTTTATTTTGATTATAAATCAATTTAATTCACTATAGTTCTTCACTTTGCCATTATCCTAAATTATTTGTGAGTATACATATTTTACAGTGATTGTGTTTTCTACCTTACTTTCTATGTTACTGTTTTTATGGAACGTTATTTAAAGACCTCCAAGAAAACTTCTAATTTGATTGACATGTTTAATTTTTTTTATTTATCTTTTTATTTAATTTAGTGTTAAATTTACTATTTTGTTTGGTTCCTTTGAGATTGATTAAAAAATTGACTTTTATTTTGTTATAATTCTATTCATTTTATTTGATGTTGGATTTGTTGCTTTTGTTCTAAATTGCTAATTTCGTATCTTTTCTTAGGGTTTATTTTCCTTAAATAGTGTTTTCTTTTGATTTTTGTTTTAGTTCGTAGATTATGAGTTTGTTTCCTTCATTTAAT
Source organism: Allium fistulosum (assembly GCA_030737815.1). Lineage (NCBI taxonomy): Eukaryota > Viridiplantae > Streptophyta > Magnoliopsida > Asparagales > Amaryllidaceae > Allium > Allium fistulosum. The sequence continues at coordinate 316,933,236 of CM060904.1, forward strand.
TTATAAGAGGTTATGTGATTTATAAATAAGTGGACATCATATAAAAATTTGTTGTTTCCAAAATCTATTATATGTAAAGTTGAACTATTTTGTATTCTCAAAATTTATACATAAATCAAATTTCATTTTAGTTTTTTTCATTGAGTAAGAATATGAACTTTGTTTCCTGTATTTGCATTATATGTTATAACTATTTATTACTACGTAGATGTCAAATAATTTTTAGTTTTGTATAATATATTGGATGTAAGGTTGATCTTTATTCAATTCTTAATGATCTTATAGATCAGGTAATTATCTATTATTTACTACATAGTTAGTTAGAAGTTATGCTATTTTAAATTTTACTCTGATTTATTATAGATAATATTGGATTGAATATGTATATAAGAACAATGTGTATTACTAAATTAACTTCAAATATAAAGTTCATATCAAATGATATTACCTTGCAACTGACAAAAAGAATAAATAGTTACCAATTTCATTTAATTTCAATTTAAACTATTTAAAGAACTACTTACAATTTAATTACTTTCATTGAAATTTAGTTTAGTAGGAAAGTCAACTACATAAGCTCAAATAACTTTTGATTTTCTGACACATTAAGATTACTTTTTAATTCTTTTGATTTTGTGATACATTAAGAATACTTTTTAATTTTACTTAATTACATATTTTATGCACTTTTATTATATCATGTTCTGTAATCCATACTCATATTATTTGCACATTTTCAAATAAGCAAGTCGAAACATTAAATTTGTACAATGCATAGTTGATGTTTGAGTTCCCATAACTTTAGGAGATTTTGTTGGTAGGACATTTGATATGTATCAATGGATATGAGGATGAAGAGAAAGTTAATTAATAGTATGATTTTTTATGGTTGTGAATAAAGGTCAATTTCTAAATAAAAATGATTTAATTGGTTTGTTGTTTGATGGTATTATTCCTTTCATTTGTAACCATTATATCTCATTTTCTTAGAAAATTCATTGCAATTAGTAATAGGAATATCCACGCATAATAGAATAGTACATTAGCACATTATCTATTTTGAAAGAATTTATGAAAGTTTTGGTTTTTATAATTGCTTGTATCAATCAAATATAATGTGCGACATATTGCATATGTACCCATCAAATGTATGTTTTTTATTATAATACTAACCATCCATTCTATAATATAAGTACTTTAATGTTTAATCATTCTTCTTCTTTTTTCATAAGTTAGAGAGTTAAATCATATTTTTTGGGTTTTTAAACTCTTTGTTTTACATATCTCTTTTAACCCAGAAAATGAATCTCTACCCAGAAATCAGATGAATGCACCAGTTCTACTCAAAATAAAGAAAAAAGTAGAAAAAGTAAAGGAAGACACAAGAATTTTTGGAGTGGTTCAACATAATCTTCGTCCTATGTCCACTTTAATCTCTTTTATTAGTTGTTCTCTCTTCGGATTACAACTAACTTTACCAGATCTAATGGATCTTAGATTTACAATGATGTTTCTATAGAGTTTGAGAGTCAATAGTACTAGAGATTTGCTGATCTAAGTCCTAGAGCAGCAAATAGTGGCTTCCTACGCGACTTTAATGGAGTAGAGGTAAGATGTAAAGAAAGATAAGAAGTCTTCAATGGCCGAGAGATCAGATCCAGATGAAGAGAAGAAAAAGATCCAGCTCCCATGACGATTGCAAGTAGGTTGGCATTTTTAGAGAAACAAAGCTATGGAGTCAGAAGCCCACTTGCAATGAAGTCCAGAAGGCGGCCCAAAGTCACATAGGAAAACTCAAGTGCACAAGAGCTAAAATGATAGCTTGGTACCGATCGAAGTTCCATAGGTTGGTACCAACCTATAACGTTTGGTGCAAGTTGCACCATTTCACTTGCCTTGGTTTTTTTTTCATCCACTTGAGTTGTTTGAGCCTCTTTTCAATCATCCACGAGTTGATTATAGCGATCTTCTTAATAGCACTTGAGTTATCTTGGTTTCTTTTTCATCATCTCACCAATCTTTGAATTGATCATACAAACTCTAGGAAAAACACTGCATACCGAGTCGCTGGAGTTGTATAAGAGTTGTATGAAGTTTTGGAGGAGAATGGGGGAGACGTGATAGGCCGGTGCTGACCTATGGCTACCAACTCGGTACCGAGCTAAGGGGTATGCTCCAACCAAATGAAATTCCTTCTAGTTGCTTCTTTAGCTTTTCCAAGTGTATTTCTAAGTTCGTGAATCGTTTCATTCTTGTGTTGATCTTCTAAATCTAGTTGAAATCTACTTTTGGCTCAAAGTGGGTTAACATTTTCCCCCCAAAGTACGCCTTTCGAATTTTAGGTGTGCTTTGCTCAAGAACAAGTTCCATCAGCAATCATTCTTTGGTAGTTGACCTCTCTGACCTTCCATCGATCTCGGTCTTGGTAAATGGTTTGATCCTTTCGGATTCTCTTGTCAATCAAAGGTTGTTCCAAACCTGTTATAGCTAAAGACTCTAGTCTCTGCTAAAGTGTTGCTTATACATCCTAATCATTCTGATTCATTCGGAGTTATTATATCATATATCAAAATCATCCCGTTTTCATCCGGGATTTATCTGTTTTACTCTAAGTACAAGACATTCAAATCTTTTTATCAAGTTGGTTTCCCTTCTAAGGTTTGATCTCTCTAGATCATTTTAAATTCAATTTAACGTGCAATCTCTCCAGATCGTTCTAATGATCCAATCTAGGATTCAATCTCTCTAGACCGTTCAACTTCCAATCTACCGTTCAATCTCTTTGAATTGTCTATCACTCAATCTAGGGTTTTGATCTCTTCGGTTCCTTGCTGAATCCACTTGTTCTCCGACAAAGGAACTCAATAACCAAGGAGGCCTATCTGCTCTCTCTCCTGTGAGGGGACTTACTTTTCGCACAAGCCTATCCACTCGCTCTCCGGCAAGGGAGCTTACACCTTGCACTTTGGTCTCGTCTCTCCAGATGGGACTTAAAGCGATCAATATCGTACAAGTCCATCTACTTGCTCTTCGACAAGGGAACTTACACCCTGCATTCCGATCTCGTCACTCCGGACGAGACTTAAATCGATCAATATCGATCAACACATTTAATACGGATTTTTTAAAATTCAGATAAGCAGAAATCTGAAGTGTTCATCCCAGACATCTAACTCAGAGCATGCCTAGAGACCAATCTAGGTCTCGTACACGTGTAAACGGTCCGAGGTCATCCTAAATAGTCCTCTCAAGCATCCAACTTAGAGCGTTCCTAGGGACCGTTTGAATCCCATACATGTGTAAGCAGCTTGAGGATATATCGCATCATTTATTTAAAGTCGGGGTAAAGGAATTGAACCTAAACCAAATCCATCCCGATCATGAGGTTGTCATTCAATGGAAATCTTTGCTTTATAACTTCATTCTGCCCCCCGTTTCAACAATGGGCTTCTGATTCTAGCTCCTGCTATCATGCATTCGTATTCCGATTTGCTATTCTGGCTCCAAAATCGCCTGTTCCAAGCATTAAACTCATCCTATATCCAAATCAATCATGCCCCCAAGTAAAAATTTTCAGGTCGTGGGGGAATTGTTTCGGTTTGCTGAGTTCCAACTGCTCTGGCTATCCGTTGTTAGTCTGTCCTTCTAAAAAATCCCTCCATCATTTCCTACCATCGACTCATTAATCCATCTTGCATCTCTTTAATCATTTTCTCCATCTCTTCTATGGTCACGTAGATGGATTGATGAGAATTTAAGGAATTTCCTGGCTGCCCCTATACTCTGATGGCTTTCTCCAGCCTTAGATCTAGTGTTAGGCATCTTCATCTTCTCCAAATCTCATATTCAAGCTTCAATTATTCAGATCTTATTCAGGTTCTTGGTGAAAGTACCAAAATGTTAACCCAGGAAATAGATTAACATCAAGAAGTCAGATGAAAGCACCAATTCTATTCAAAATAGAAGAAAATGCAGAAAAAGTAAATAAAGACACAAGAATTTTTATAGTGGTTTGGCATAATCTCCGGCCTACATCCACTTTAATCTCTTTTATTAGTTATTCTCTCTGCGGATTACAACTAACTTTATCAGATCTGACCACAATCTAGTTGATCTCAGATTTACAATGATGTTTCTAAATAGTTTGAGAGTCACTAATACTGGAGATTTGTTGATCTAAGTGCTAAAGCAGCAAACAGTGGCTTCCTAGGTGACTTCAATGGAGGAGAGGTAAGATGTGAAGAAAGGGAAGAAGTCTCAAATGGCCGAGAGATCAGATCCAAAGTGAGGAAAAGAAGAAGATCCAGCTCCCATTTTGATTTATAGGTAGATTGGTATTTATAGAAAAACAGAGCTATAGAGTCAGAAGCCGGCATGCAATGAAGTCCAGAAGGCAGCCCAAAGTCACACAGGAAAGGTCAACTGCACACGGGCTAAAAGCATAGCTTGGTATCGACCTCAGATCCATAGGTTAGTACTGACCTAAGGTGCATAGTTTGGTACTGACCTATGATGTTTTGTGCAAGTTGTACCAATTCACTTGCCTTGGTTTTCTTTCGTCCACTTTAGTTGTTTGAGCCTCCTTTCCATCGTCTTCGTGTTGATTCTAGCAATCTTCTTGATAGCACTTGAGTTATCCTTATTTCTTTGTTGTCATCACACCAATCTTTGAATTGATCACACAAACTCTGGGAAAAACACTTAATACCAAGTCATTGGAGTTTTATAGGAGTTGTATGAAGTTTTGGAGGAGAATAGGGAGGCATGATAGGTCGGTGCCGACCTTTGTCCACCAACTTGGTACCAAGCTAAGGTGTATGCTCCAATCCATATGAAAATCCTTTAAGTTGTTTCTTTAGCTTTTCAAAGTGTATTTCCAAGTTCGTGAATCGTTTCATTCTTGTGTTGATCTTCTAAGTCCATTTGAAATCTGCTTTGGCTCAAAAGTGGGTTAACATTTGCCCCCCCCTCCAAAGTACGCCTTTCAGATTTAAGATGTGCTTTGCCAAAGAACAAATTCCACCAGCAATTATTCTTTGGTAGTTGAGCTCTCTGACCTTCCATCAATCTCGGTCTTGGTAAACAGTTTGGTTCCTTCGAATTCTCTTACCAATCAATGGTTGTTCCAAACCTGTTATAGCTAAAGACTCTAGTATCTTTTTATGTATTTTTTATACATCATAATCATTCTGATTTCAATCGGAGTTATTACATCACATATCAAAATTGTCCCATGTTCATCCAAGATTTATCTGTTTACTCTAAGTATAAGGCGTTCAAATCTTTTTATCAAATCGGTTTCTATTCTAAGGTTTGATCTCTCCAGATTATTTTACATTCAATTTAATGTGTGATCTCTCTAAATCATTCATGATACAACCTAGGATTCGATCTCTTTGGACCGTTTACTTTCAATCTAGGGTTAGATCTCTTCGTATCATTTATCATCCAATTGAGGGTTTTGATCTCATCGAATCCTTGGTGAATTAGCTTGCTCTTCGGCAAAGGAACTCAATGACCAAGCAAGCCTATCTACTCACTCTTTAATGAGAGGACTTACTTGTCATATAAGCCCATCTACTCGCTCTTCGGCAAAGGAGCTTGCACCCTGCACTCCAGTCTCGTCTCTCCATACGGGACTTAAAGGAATCAACATCGTATAAGTCTATCCGCTCGCTCTCCGATGTGGGGACTTGCACCCTGCAGTACAGTTCCGTCTCTTCTGACGGAACTTAAAGTGATCAATATCGGTCATCACATTCAATATGGATTTTTCAAAAATTAAATAAGTAGAAGTCCTAAGTGTTCATCCCAGACGTCCAACTCAGAGCGTTCCTAGAGACCAATCCAGATCTCGTACACGTGTATGCGGTCCGAGGTTATTATCACCCTATATAGTCATCTCAGGCATCCAACTTAGAGCATGCCTAGGGACCATTTGTGATCCCATACATGTGTAAGTGTCCTAAGCATATATCGCATCATTTATATAAAGTCAGGGTAAAGGAATCAAACACGACCCTAATCCATCCTGATCACGTGGTTATCATCCAATGGAAGTCTTTGATCCATAACTTCATTATGTCCCTCGTTCCAACGGCGAACTTCTGGTTCCAGCTTTTGTTATCATGCATACATATTCCAATTTTCCATTCTGGCTCTCGCATCGCCCGTTCAAAGCATTAAAGCTTTCCTAGATCCAAATCAATCATGCCCCCGAGTAAATTTGACTAGGTCAAGGGGGCATTGTTTCAGTTTGCTTTGCTCTATCTCCAAATGCTCCTGCATTGGTTTCTGGTTATTGTTCTGAGTTCCAACTGCTCTGGCTGTTCCTTATTGGTCCATCCTTTTGAAAAATCCCACTAACATTTCTTGTTGTCAAGTCATTAATCCATGTTACATCTCTTTTATCATTTTCTCCATCTCTTCTCTGGTCACATAAAAGGATTGATGAGGATTTGAGGACATTTCCTAGCTGCCCCTATGCTCTGATTGGCTTACTCCAGCTTTAGATCTAGTGTTAGGCCACTTCATTTTCTCCAAATCTCAGATTCAAGCTTCAAGTCTTCATATCCTATTCAGGTTCTTGGTGAAAGCACCAAAATGTTAATCCAGAAAATGGATCAATACCCAAAAATTAGACGAAAGTACCAGTTCTATTCAAAAGAAAGGAAAAGGCAGAAAAAGTAAATAAAGACATAAGAATTTTCTTTAGTGGTTCGACGTAATCTCCGGCCTACGTTCATTTAATCTCTTTTATTAATTGTTCTCTCTTTGGATTACAACTAACTTTATCAGATCTGACTACAATCTAGCGGATCTCAGATTTACAATGATGTTTCTAGAGAGTTTGAGAGTCATTAGTACTAGAGATTTGCTGATCTAAGTCCTAGAGCAGCAAACAGTAGCTTCCAAGGTTTCTTTAATGGAGGAGAGGTAAGATGTGAAGAAAGAGAAGAAGTCTCTAATGACCAAGAGATCAGATCAAGAGTGAAGAGAAAAGGAAGATCCAGCTCCCGTTTTGATTGCATGAAGGTTGGTACTTATAGAGAAATAGAGTTGTGGAGTCAGAAGCCCGCTTGTCATGAAGTCCTGAAGGCGGTCTGAAGTCATAAAGGAAAAGTCAAGTGCACATAAGCTAAAAGCATAGCTTGGTACCGACCTATGATATTTGGTGCAAGTTGCACCATATCACTTGCCTTGCTTTTCTTTCATCCACTTGAGTTGTTTGTGCCTCTTTTCCATCATCTTCAAATTGATTCTAGCGATCTTCTTGATAGCACTTGAGTTATCCAGGCTTCTTTGTCGTCGGCTCACAAATCTTTGAATTGATCGTACAAACTCTGGGAAAAACACTTTATACCAAGTCATTGGAGTTGTATGAAGTTTTGGAGGAGAATGCGGGAGACGTGATAGGTCGGTGCTAGCTTATGGCCACCAACTCGGTACCGAGCTAAGGTGTATGCTCCAATCCAAGTGAAATTCCTTCAAGTTGCTTCTTTAGCTTTTCTAAATGTATTTCCAAGTTCATGAATCATTTCATTCTTCTGTTGATCTTCTAAGTCCAGCTGAAATCTGCTTTGGCTCAAAAGCAAGTTAGCATTTCTCATCCTTACATTAGTTACCACATTTACAATTACTTTATAACCTACTCACTTCATTTTATCTTTCAGCCTTTTTCCTAATACGTTTTTATTACATATTATCAAAAGTACATTTAACCTTTTCATATTCATCCTTCTTTTTATTTTCCTAAAATTATTGAATTAATGTGTATTTTATTACACTAAGTATTCCTTTTACACCCTTTAAATCATTTCTCCATTATTTTAATTTCATATCTTCCACGTTTATCTTCATTCTCCGTTATTGCAATATCATTCTTTACATTAATCCAAACTTTAATTTATACCTTATTTAACTAATTTTATTATCTTATAATTTATTTGTCCACTATATAATTCAGTTGAAAGGATATATTCCACTTATTTTGTTGATTTCTTAGCATCTATTTAGACACCTTAATAATTTCTTTATTGATCCGACTAATATTGAAAAATTATTACTTATGAGTATATTTCTACATTATGATATTATACTTTTATGTTTTATAAGTTCAAATCTTATATTATTTGCTTCTAAATTTTTTATTATAACTATACATTAATTGTCCATAGTGGTTCGATGTTTTTCCTCTTTCTTTCCGGGTATTTAGTTTCAAGATTATCCATGGTAGTTCAATATTGCATAAAAGGTACAAAGCATATGAGCATGGTTTAGTGGATGACATAACTTATTCTAATTATACTCAGCGGATTGATACCGATCCCTTGCCAAAAAAAGAAAGGGGAAAATGGATGAATAAAAATGATAAAAAATTGTAATGCACTTATACGTCAACTACATGATATCGACAATGGCCCATGAACGTGTAAACGTGATCGGGAGCCAATGAAAAAACTATATGCATGAATGAATGTGCACATGTTCTACCCAACATTCAATTTCTTGAATCGACAAGAATTGAATTCTCACCTAGATTTCTCAGAAAAGAAGTCACTGTGGATAGCCGAGGCCTACTTACTCGACCAATGAGCTCAACGGAATCGAGCATAAGGATTACATCCCATATTTATATTGACTACAATCGACCAAGCATCGCAACAAAGGGCGAGAGATATGACTCTTTGGAAAGGTAATTCAACAGAAGGGTAATGACTGTTTGGGAAACTAAATGGAATCCTTCCCAACGACTCTAACTTGCTTCGAGTCAAAGCACGTCATGTTCGAAACAAGACGCGCTTTGGGGGCAAGTGTTATCCGGCCTTTTGACATGGCTACATTCAGACAGATTGAACAAATTGGCCTCGATGATAGACAAGGCACGCAGTCTAGGGAGGTGATCATAGAGTCTAGAGATCAAGCACAGACAACAATATGAAGTAACGATCAAGCAAAACCAAGAGATATACTCTATAAAACATTCTAAGTATGGATCAGTGCCTCCCATAGGCAAGGGATTTGTACTTATCCCTTCCCCTAAGCAGGGGATCAGATCATATCACTATAGCAACAAACAACATCAACCAATAGTTCAACTCAACGGGAATCGATCGATATCTCTAAAAACATGAAGACAACTTTGAAAACATGAAGCTAGCATGCAGAGGGACCCACACGACCGATCACATGGTGCCACATGGCAAGGAAGACTGATCAGGGCCGATCTCTTTATATTTGGAGTTAGGCCTTGAAATTTATGGGTAACCTCATCTGCATCTGGAGATTCTGCTAGTGAATTTTTAGGAAGATTTTTGGTCGTCTACGCCTATAAATATAGAGTTCATTGTTCATTTGAGGGATCTTTAATTTGTTATTTTACTTGTACACCATTGTATTTATGGATTTCGATCTGATCTGTCTTGTACTCAGAAACTCAAGGGATCAATAAAGCTGTTTCGTCAAAGTGGATGTAGGAATTCAACGCCGAATCACTATAAATCTGTTTGTCGTTGTTTTTTACTTATTTTCAGCTTGTTTCCTCTGCTTCAATTTAGATTTCTTTATTTATTTCTCTACATTCATTCTATTGGGTGTTTGAGCCAACTTTTGGTGCAAACATTTAGGTGCTTTCACTGAGAACTCAGTTCTCAGCTTGATTGGATTTCATCAGCTACTTATGGATTCCCATATCCATGAGATAAGATCCAAATTTCTCCCAAAAAGGTTTTGCGTTTCAACTCAGATTTGAATAAGATCTAGAAGAAAGCTATTAGCCATGGCCAAAGGAAAGTTTACTACTTCCTGTGCTCCTATTGAAGGCAATGACAATGCTAGTGTGCAATAAGTTTATTAGAGCATACAACCGGCTACTGCCAATCTGCAGATCCAATTGACTACATCACCAAAACAGAGTTTGAAGTCCTAATGAAGGAACTGACGGATAGTCGACAGTAGCTCAACCAGCATATCTAGGCTAACATCAACCTGATGATCCAATTGAAAGATCGGTATGGAAAAACAAGGAGGGAGCCTACTCCATAATTTGGATTGGAGAACTCCTCCTCATCTGACGACTATCACAGAAATAGACGCCGCAAAATGGATGCATATGCAGCTGGGCATCGAGATAGAATCAGACAATCAGCTATGGTCGACCGGCACCGATTTCTACCGAACCCCTTAAGGGGATCAGCATCGAACCCTCGAATCATGGGGGCAGCCAGCATGCTGGAGGAGGTTCTCGCTCCGGAGATGCTATGATCGATCAAGGTGCTGAAGCTTAAGCGAATGTGGTTGAACTACAGTTGAGAGACGATGATAGAACTGCTGCTCAAGAAATGTATCAAGAGTAAGAGGAGTCAAGGCAACATGGTGCTGCCCAGAGGCGTGGGCCGGATCGCCCACGTGAGGTGGAACATGACTACCACCTGGCCCTAACTCTCCAAACACCAGACTTAACAACTATAGTGAGACAGCTAGTGAAAGAAAGTCAAGGCTTGACCAAAAATGATTAGGGATTCTTCAAAAGTCATACTCCATTCATCGATAACATTTTACATGCAGAATATCCATGGAGGTTCCATATGCCTACGATGCTTGCCTATGCAAGAAAAACCAACCCCAAGCAGCATCTCTTAAAGTACGAATGACACATGGACTCCATCCAAGCCACTAATGCAGTTAAGTGCAGGTGTTTTTCCATTTTTCTGGAAGATGTTACGACTATGTGGTTCACCAAGCTACCACCACGGTAATCTCTTCATTTGATGAGTTAGCAAAGAAGTTCCTGGAGTAGTTCCTGTTAGGAACTGAGATGTTGGTTTTGATGACAACAACCTTTTTAACTTATCTTATTATAAAAAATATACTAACACTATTGTCTAGATAGATAGGTATATGCAGGAACTATGCAGGATATATATACATACATACATACATATATATATATATATGCTGGTATTGATTACTGAAGACTGATCAGTATAAAGACTCAAGACTCAAGATTTAGAATGGAGATATCAAGATTGAAGACTCTAGAGTATCAAGATTAAGATTTCAAGATAAGTGTCTAGTTTTGTTAAAGCTTCATAATAGCACGAAAAATCTTCATTCCAAATTTCATTTGGGATGAACCCATTTCTATCTTCTTAGTGGCTTACAAACCCATGACAAGTAGCTTACAAACCTACAACAAGTGGCTTATAAACCCACGAACATTCTGGTTTTGTACAAGTTCTCGAGTCCTGATGTGATGAGATATTCTACAGGAAGAAGCTTGCAATACTACTTCAAAATGGTTTTTCAAAATGATTTTCAAAACTGCTTTTCAAATTGTTTTAGCCTTAAAAGTTATCTTTTCAAATGATTTTCAAAAAGATGTTTTAGCCTTAAAATATTCTTTGTTTTTGTTTTTAAATAAACTCTTGTTTTAAACTTCGTTTGTTTTTAATACTATCTTCGGATTTTTAAATATTCTTTTATAATATATATATATATACTTGAGATTTAAAATCAAATTTATATATACATTCTAAAATATATTTTTCTACTCTTCTTTATTTTAAAACATAGGAAAATTAGTTTATTTTACTCCAAAATCATTTCATCTTGTTTTCATTTCAATATCATTTTCAAAAAAAAATTACATTGTTTATAACTTAGGGATGTCGACATCATGGGATACCCCATGTCGACATGGTGGCCGTTAAACTCAAAAGTTTCAATTTTCAAAAGAAGTGTCTATTCGTTTAAATCTCTTCATGAATGGTTATGACTGTTACTGGTCTATAAATAGCCTTCACAAACAAAATTTTTAACTAACTATTTTCTTTACTCCTTCTCCACAAATCCATATTCTAAAATTTTCATATTTTTAACATCGTGCCTAAATTCTACCGCATTCTCAAGTGAATCAAATTAGAATCTCATTCTTGTTTGATTCTTTGCCCTCTCTCGAAGATCAAAGTGTTATTCAGAGTTATAGGACCAATTTGTAATCAAAAGTTTATCGAGTCTCCCTATAAGGTGTGGTTGTACTTGGAAATCAATTGGTTGATCTTGTGTCCCGTAAATCAAGAGAGTTTTTTCCGGACTCGAAGACAGGAGGATACCTCAAGGCCTTTAGAAATTGAGGATTGTAATCTCGACATTGGTAAAATAAAAATCTGTACGATGTGGTTGCCTTGGTGTAGGACTGGACGTTGGGTAATTCCGAACCAGTATAAAATCCGGTGTGTTCTTTCCTTTTACTGCTTTTTATTTACTTTCTGCATCTGTGTTTGATTATGTGATTGTTCTGTGATTAAGTTCTGCATTTGTTTGTGTCATAATTTTAATTTAGTCCATATAAGTCTTAGAATCCATTAAGCATTATTCACTCACCCTCTAGTGTTAAATTAGCTTTAAGATCCTTAATTCGCACTCCTTTTCAATTGGTATTAGAGCATTGGTTTTCATAGTTTTCATAATCTAAAACTTGAAAATTGTTTTAATGGCTACCAACACTGGTAATGTCACCTCTGGCACTAGTTCTGTTAACACTAACACCGGTTCATTTGTAGAAGGTTAGTCTACTATCAGACCACCATTTTTCAATGGCAGTAATTATGCATATTGGGCTTGTAGAATGAAAATTTATTTACAATTAGTAGGATTAGACACTTGGAATATCACACAAACTGAGTATGTTGAACCAACTACCGATTTTTCCCAGTGGACTGCTGAGCAAAAGGGTGTTGAAAAAAATAACTCAAAGGCCATGAATATATTATTTTGTTCACTAGATAGGAATAAGTTTAATAGAGTGTCTGTTTGTAAGTCTACATTTGAAATCTGGAAAACTTTGCAAGTTACTCATGAAGGAACAAGCAAAGTTAAACGGACTAAATTTCCATATTAACTAATCAGTTTCAATTGTTTAAAATGCATGCAAATGAGTCCATTTTCGACATGTATTATCAATTTCAAGATATTGTTCATTCACTAATTGCACTGGGAAAAACCTTTTCGGAGGAAGACCAAGTCAGAAAAATTCTAAATTCACTCACTCCAGAATGGGATCAAAAGACACTTTCAATCGAAGAAGAAAATGATATCAGTCTAATGAAAATAGAAGAATTAATTGGGAATCTGATGTGTTATGAAGTTCAACTGCAAGGAAGAAGAGAAAACAAGGCTACAGAAAAGAAGTCGTTAGCATTCAATGCAACAACTGAAGATTCGGAACCAGACAGTGATGAGGAGATTGCTTTCATGACAAGAAACTTCCGAAAATTCCTAAAATATAGAAAAATGAATAATTACAAAAGAAATAATCAAAGGAATTCCAGAAATAATACAGAGAACGTCGACAATGATAGAAGCTACAATTGCAATAAAGTCGGGCATCATAGGAAAGATCGTCCGTATGTAGATAAATAGTTGTTCCCTCCAAACAATGATTCGTCAAGTAAAAGAAAGAAAGCATACACAGCAACTCTTGATGACTCAAACTCATCATCCAGCGACGATGAAAAGAAGATGGGTAATTCAAATCTGTGTTTCACTACTATTCATGAACCAGACGACGATAGGAGTATGGATCTAAAAATAGGTACGCATTTACATTATTTTTAATTTTTCTTGTTTGAATGGATGCTTATTTGTTTGCTTGATTTTTTTAAATTCCTTGAATTTTAAATTCAAATTTATCCCTTGAAACTTGAATTTTAAATTCAAAAATAATATTATTTTAATAATATTTTAAATATTAAATTATTAATATTTAAGTATTATTATATTTAATGTTATCACAGGAATTATATAAGTAGAATATATGATATAATATATATATTTATTAGAAATTAGGAATAGACACTTGCCCTTTAATTCAATAGCCACATGTCGACATACCTGAATACCCCATGTCGACATGCCCCTCAGAAATTTGATTTCAAAATTTGAATTCAAACTTTTGAATTTCCCTCCACCTTTTCACCAACTTCAATGCTTTGGAAAGATGCCTCTTGACCAGAGAACATGTCTATAGAATCTTTATTTAATTCACTCTCCTTATCATCACTTTTCACTTTTATTTCAAATTTATCTTCATTATCTTCAACTCCTCTCAAACTTCTTCAATGGTCTCTTCAAGCACTCCTAACACCATTAGGCTTCCAAAAGCTATCAAAAAAATTCTTTTTAATGACCCGGAAGCTATCAAAGCTTACATCAACTATGTAAACTTTGGTAAAATTCATACGGGGAAATTTGCTATTTTTGAAGATTTTCCTTCTTATGAAATTGAAAATCATTTTCAACAATATTCTATTCTTAGTGTAGTAGATAACAAAAAATGATTTTGTATGTTATCCAAATCTTGTTAAGATGTTTTATGCGAATTTGAATCGTGGTTTTTATGATGGGAAAAATGGACAAATTTGGGGTAGTGTTAAAGGAACACAAATAGTTTTGGATTGTGAAATTTTAGAAAATATTTTGGGATGCAAGTATACCGGAATGAATCTCTTAGAATTTCAAATAAATGAAAATGATCGAGAGACATTTCATCACATCTTTGAATGGGATGACAATTTTGAATTCAAAAATTGTTATTTTCATCCAAAAGCAAGAATTATTAACCTTCTTATTCAATACACCCTTATACCAAGATCGGGAAACTACAACAACCCAACTTTGAAAGTTTGCAAAGCTCTTTTTGCACTTTTTGGAAATTATGATATCAATTGGGCTCAAGTTATTTTGGATGAGATAAGGCCCAAGAATTTTACTATGGGTGAAAACATATTATATCATGGAGTTTTTCTCACTCGGATTTTTAATTACTTTGGAGTTGATTTCAAAAGGGAAGAATTTATAACTAGAAAAGTGTTCAACCATGGAAACATTTCCCTTATGAAAATTCCATTAGTGTTTCAACCATATGAAACACTTACGGAAAAGGAAGAAAGGCTTGCTCACGAAGAGATGGAAGAAATGGAGGAAGAAGAAGAGGAGGAGGAAGAGGAAGGAATTGAAATTGAAGAGGAGGAAGAAGAAGATCAAGAAACTTCCTTAGAGAGTATTGAATATCCTACTAATCCCACTAATCCATCCAATAAGACCATTCTCAATAATCAAAGAATTAGAGTGGAAAATCAAAAGACACTCAAAAGATCAATGAGTAAGAAAATGGATAAGATTTCCACTAAAATCAACAAGTTCTTCGGGAAAGTTAGTAGAAAGCTTGGACTATCATCTTCTTCATCTTCATCTAATTAGTTTAGTTCATGTTATCTTGTTTGCTTCAAGTTCTATCCATGTATTTTCCTTTATTTTAGTTAATATTATATTATTTTATGTAATGTTGACTAGAATCATTAATGAAATCTTTTATTTCTTGTTATTCAACTTCACTTGTCTCTGTAATTGCTTGTTTCTATATTATACAAATTTTAGTTGCATAGATTTGTTCATAATATTCAAAACAAAGCAAATTGTCACTTTAAGCAGAGGCATGTCGACATCCCTCATCCCCCCATGTCGACATGCAACGGGCAGAAAGTAGTTACACTTTCAAAATTTAATTTCATGTAACTAACTTATGTCTATTCATTTTAAATGACTTTTTACCCCTATTTATACCTGTTTCTTCCAGAATAAATTATCAAACTTCATTTCTAATCACTCCCTTTTGTATTTCTTCCTATTTCTTGATTATGGCTTCTCCGATTAAGAATCTAAGTGATAATCTTGAGGAAACTCTCACTTCCTTCAAGAACATCCTTACATTCATACTTCGTAATTAGCGCCACATAGAATTAAGTCAAATGCAGATGATCAAGGAGCAAGAGAGACATTTCGATGCCCTTCGTTGGATGATCTCAGCCCTTAACAAGGACGATCTCGAAGGAAATCCACCAGTCACTCTCAACAAAGATAAAGAAGAATGGGATGCCATCAAAGCAGACCCTATCTTTGGAGAAGATGGACGGGTGGAAGTACCAAGGAATGTCTAGTCATTATGTATGTTATTTGTTTGATTTGATTGGGGTGTTTTAAACATGATTGACTTGACTTATTTAAAACATTTGGTGTGGTTTGTATATATGATTGGATTGAATAATTACTATAAATATGATTGGATGATGATTGATTTACTTCTGAATTACACTTATAATCACACTCATGATCACATTTCACATTTATGATCACATTTCATACTTATGATCACACTTAGCACTTATTACACTTATATATGGATTACTCTATTGTATTATGGTTGATCATCTTATATCAAGTTCGGGGAATTTACTAGTAAGAAGTTTTTGTTGATGACAAAAGGGGAGAAGTTATAAAATAGTAGTTGGCTTGGAGTAAGGGGGAGTCATGGAGTAAGGGGGAGTTATGATAGGAGTTATGGTATGGTAAGTATATTTTATAAATACAGGTTGTCATCATCAAAAAGGGGGAGATTGTTAGGACCTGAGATGTTGGTTTTGATGACAAAAACCTTTTTAACTTATCTTATTATAAAATATATACTAGCACTATTGTCTACATAGATAGGTATATGCAGGAACTATGCAGTATATATATAAATGCAGGTATTGATTACTGAAGACTGGTCAGTATAAAGACTCAAGACTCAAGATTAAGAATGGAGATATCAAGATTGAAGACTCTAGAGTATCAAGATCAGGATTTCAAGATAAGTGTCTAGTTTTTGTTAAAATTTCATAATAGCACGAAAATATTCATTCCAAATTTCATTTGGGATGGAACCCATTTATATCTTCTTAGTGGCTTACAAACCCACGACAAGTAGCTTACAAACCTGCGACAAGTGGCTTACAAACCCACGAACATCCTGGTTTTGTACAAGTTCTCGAGTCCTGATTTGATGAGATATTCTACAGGAAGAAGCTTGCAAAACTACTTCAAAATGTTTTTTCAAAATGATTTTCAAAACGGCTTTTCAAAATGTTTTAGCCTTAAAAATTATCTTCTCAAATGATTTTCAAAAAGATGTTTTAGCCTTAAAATATTCTTTGTTTTTTTTTTAAATAAACTCTTGTTTTACACTTCGTTTGTTTTTAAAACTATCTTCTGATTTTTAAATATTCTTTTATAATATATATACACACTTGAGATTTAAAAAACAAATTTATATATACATTCTAAAAATATATTTTTCTACTCTTCTTTATTTTAAAACATAGGAAAATTAGTTTATTTTACTCCAGAATCATTTCAGCTTGTTTTTCTTTCAATACCATTTTCAAAACAAATTTTACATTGTTTTTAACTAAGGGATGTCGACATCATGAGATACCCCATGTCGACATGGTGGCCGTTAAATTCAAAAGTTTCAATTTTCAAAAGAAGTGTCTATTCATTTAAATCTCTTCACGAATGATTATGACCGTTACTGGTCTATAAATAGCCTTCACAAATGAATTTTTTAACTAACTATTTTCTTCACTCCTTCTTCTCCACAAATCCATATTCTAAAAATTTTATATTTTTAAGATCGTGCCAAATTTCTGCCGAATTCTCAAGTGAATCAAATTAGAATCTCATTCTTGTTTGATTCTCTGCCCTCTCTCGAAGATCAAAGTGCTATTCAGAGTTATAGGATCAATTTGTAATCAAAAGTTTATCGAGTCTCTCTATAAGGTGTGGTTGTGCCTGGAAATCAATTGGGTGATCTTGTGTCCTGTAAATCAAGAGAGTTTTCCCTGGACTCGAAGACATGAGGGTACCTCAAGGCCTTTAGAAATTGAGGATTGTAATCTCAACATTGGTATAATAAAAATCTGTACGAGGTGTTTGCCTTGGTGCAGGACTAGATGTTGGGTAACTCCGAACCAGTATAAAATATGGTATGTTCTTCCCTTTTACTGCTTTTTATTTACTTTATGCATCTGTGTTTTATTCTGTGATTGTTCTGTGATTAAATTCTGCATTTATTTGTGTCATAATTTTAATTTACTCCATATAAGTCTTAGAATCCATTAAACACTATTCACCCTCCCTCTAGTGTTAAATTAGCCTTAAGATCCTTAATTTGCACTCCCTTTCAGTTCCGCATGCATATGACTCTCCCCAAGGATGTAATGTCACTCTCCAACTTAGTCCAAGCACTAGAGGAGTCATTGAAAGATTTTTTGGAAAGGTTTAACAAAGCTGTTATAAAACTCAATAATCTGAATGATGATGCAATACTCATGACACTGACTAGGGGAGTCGACCCTGATTTTGAGTTTAGCGATCGGGTAATGAGAAAACCTACTTCCACATTGGACCGTTTCTTTGTAAAGGCAGCTCAATTTCTGAGGAAGGAGGAAGCAAAGTGAATCAGGAAGAGAGATGTTGCAGGACGAAGCGCCGAGAGAGTACAAAGTAATATGGTAGTGAAGCAGTCTGGTGATAGTTCCGAGAAAGTTCAAATCAATTTTCAGAATAAACCAAATGAGCAGAAAAAAGACGGTGATAGAAACTGCGACTGAAGACGAGATTTCGGGAGAGGGAAGTAAGGATCCCATCATTTTGATACATACATGCCATTGAATACGTCGCTAGAGAAAGTTTATCTATCGACTTATAACATTATGCAGTACATGAAACCACCTCCGTAGGAACCAATGAAGAAGCAGAAACAGTTAGGAAAGTATTGTAGATTTCATGAAATTTATGGACATACTACGGACGAGTGTTGCCACTTTTGTGATGTTATTGAGAAGTTAATTTGAGAAAGAAAGTTGCAGCAGTTTGTTAAAGCCTCGTTGGATAGTGGACAAAGAAACATCCGACCCCAATCAAGGACAAGCTCTACCCAATGCTGAGGAACCTCAATGGATAGGAGGGAGATTAATTATTAATACCATTGTTGTAGGACCACATCCGGTTGACAAAAGCTGGAATGAAATGGAGCGCTACATGAACGCTATTAGACATATTGATATTGAATGTTGCTAGAATACGAAGGACGGTGCTCTAGAAAAGCAACAACGAACTATGACAGATGATATCATATTTCAGAGTAGTGATAAGGACAAGGTGGAGGCCCCTATGATCGACCCAATGGTGATCTCGGCCATGATTGGCCCTGCCTTGGTGAGAACGATTCGGATTGATTGTGGAAGTTCTATTAATATCATTTTCAAGAATGCGTACGACTAGATGTTATTGGAAGCCAAAGATCTAAAACCATGCAAAGCCTGTATTCATGGCTTTCACGATATTGCAACTGAAGCGGTAGGCTATGTCGAGCTATCGGTGTAGGAGACAACAACCGAAGGAGAGTGTGGGTGCTGCCGTTTATTGTGATGGATGTGAACTCTCTGTATAATGCATTTTTGGACCGACTGACCCTTGTTGAATTCAGGATAGTTATCGCCCCTTAGTGCCTGACACTCAAATTCCCGACAGAGAATGGTGTGGGAGTTATCTATGGAGATCAAATGACTGGACATGTTTGTTATGCGGCTGAGTTGGGAGACGCTCAGCGATAGGAGAAAGGACAGTATGTGGAGAAGCCTCTTTGCATCAAAACTAATGAAACTTAGCAATCAGCATCCAAGCCTTGGCTCGGGCACCACAGTCGGTTCTATAAAGATATAAATCCAAGAGATGAAGATGAAGAGCCCAAAGAAACCAATGTTGCACCCGCTGAGTTGACGATCAACATCATGGTCAGCCATGACGACTCATCACGGATCTTGAAGATCGGATCACAGCTCAGTGCAATGATGATGAAGGAATTAGCTGGTTTTCATCGAGCGAATCTTGATGTGTTCACTTGGACCTATTCTAAAATGTGTGGGATCCCACCGACCATCGTGAGCCATGCATTGAATATCGACCCGAGGCATGTTTCGGTGAAACAGAAACGATGTGGCATGGATCTGAAGAGATCTATTGCACTTAAAGAGGAGGTGGATAAACTCAAAAACAATGGGTTTATCCATGATGCCCTCTACCCGAAATGGGTATCCAACCTAGTTCTTATGAGAAAAGCTAATGGAAAGTGGTGGATATGTGTCGACTACTTAGACCTGAACAAGGTGTGCCCGAAAGACAGCTTTCCACTTTTGAGGATCGACCAGCTGGTAAACTCAACCATTGGACATTAACTGCTTTCATTCATGGATGTGTACTCTGGATATAATCAGATCCCGATGCGTGTCCCAAGCAAGGAACACACCAGCTTCATTACTGACCTGGGATTATACTGCTATGTTGTAATGCCTTTTGGACCGAAGAACGCTGGAGCTACTTACCAAAGACTGATCAATCGTATGTACAAAGACCAAATCGGCTTATTAATAGAAGTATATATGGATGATATGCTCGTGAATTCACAACGATCAAACGACCACATCGATGACTTGGCAGAGATGTTCAGTGTTCTCTTGAAATATGAAATGAAACTTAACCCCTTGATATGCTCTTTCGACGTTGCGTTAGGGAAATTCTTGGGTTTCAACGTAAACTCTCATGGAATTGAAGCCAATCCCGAAAAGATTCAAGTGATCGGAGGTATTCAAGTACAAAAGAAAATTAAGCAGGTGCAGAGCCAAAATGGGAAGGTCGCTGCCCTGAGTCGATTCATCTCTAGGGCCATGATAAGTGCATCCCTTTCTTCAACTTGATCTGGAGAGGGAAGAGGAACTTTGAACAAACGTAGGATTGTATTGATGCATTTTCAAGCTCTGGTACACGTACATCACTTAAAAAGACCCACCATCTTGTGTCCAAGCCACTGGATCATGAAGACTTGTATATTTACTTGGCAATGTCGGTACATGCCATAAGTGCAGCATTGCTACGAGAAGAGAATCGGATCTAGAGGCCAGTGTATTATGCCAGCAAGCGATTGACAGGTGCTAAAAGGAACTATCTGAAACTAGGGAAGATCGCATACTGCCTATTGATTGATTCAAGAAAGTTTCACCCTTATTTCTAGGTTCATCTCGTCAATGTCTTCACTGACTAGTTGTTATGATAGGTTCAACGGCGACTTGAGACGTTTGGAAGGTTACTTAAGTAGAACATCGAATTGAGTCAGTTCAATATCACTTATTACCCTCAGAGGGACATCCAAGGACATGCACTGGAAGATTTCATAATAGAATTCACTACACAGGATGACCCTTCGAAGAGCAGTGGAGAACCTACCATCTGATGGAAGATGTACACGGATGGAGCATCCAATGATCGGTGTTCTAGCATCGGGGACATACAGATAACTCCTGAGGAACGCTCGATCTACAACGCCCTAAAACTTGACTTCCTTGCAACGAATAATAAAGTTGAATATGAAGCCTTGGTCACTGTGCTTAAACTTGCTAGAGAGCTAAGAGTAAAGGCATTGCAAATTTTCTATGATTTCTAGTTAGTAGTAAACCAAGTCAGGGGAGAATATTAGGCCAAAGAAGCATGACTTGCTCCTTACCTCAACCGGGTCCAAGAGCTGCTAACTAATTTCAAGCATTACACCATTACACACATCCCCAGAGAACAGAATGAGAAAGCCGACTCACTGGCCAAGCTGGCCAGTTCCGGGGATGCATAGCAAATGGGCTTGGTCCTAGTTAAAGTACTGACTGCTCCAAGCATTGACCAAAATGGAGATTAATTGGGTCTTAGAGATGGAGCTTGAGAAAGAGTCGTGGATGACTCCGATTAAAGACTATTTGCAAAGGGGAATCCTTCTCGAATAGAGGAATGAAAAAGGACAGATCCTTCGTAAAGCTTCACAATACATCCTTCAAGAAGGAATCATGTACAGGAAGTGTTTCTCCATCCCTCCTTCAGTGTATCACCAATGATGAAATCAAGCGAATATTAAGAGAAGTCCATGAAGGAGAATGTAGCGATCACATCGAGAGCAAATCCTAACGAAGAAGATACTCCGCTATTTTTATTTCTGGCCAACTATCAATCGAGACATGGCTGATTATGTTAGATGATGCGACAAGTGCTAGATTTTTGCAAAGATTTTGAGAGCCATATCAATGTAAATTACCTAAATGGTCAGTCCATGGCCACTTGCTACTTGGGGTATTGACATCATCGGCTCTTTGTCGATTTCCAAAGGTGGTGCGAAGTACGCCATTGTAGTAGTCGATTACTTCACTAAATGGTCTAAAGCTGAACCTTTAGCCACGATCACAACGAAGAAAGTAATCAACTTTGTGGTTCAAAACATCGTCGTCATTTTGGTCTCCCTCGAGTAATCGTAACTGACAACGGGACCCAATACGACGGTGTTGAATGAAAAAAAATTCTGTCATCAAGATTTGCGGAAGTTTCTCACCCTCAAGTTAATAGATAGGTCAAAGCTGTTAATAAAATCATAAAGTCAATTCTAAAGAAGCGTTTGGAAAAGGCTAGAGACAAGTGGGTTAATGAACTCCGGTCAGCATTATGTGCATACAGAACCACCCATAAGTCTGTGACTAGCCACACTCTATTCGCCCTTGCTTACGGCTTTGAAGCCATGATTCCCGTAGAACTTGAAGTCCCTTCTCATCAAGTGACTTACTACGACCCCAGAACTAGCAGAGATCTCCTTTTGGAATCTCTAGACATGGCTAACGAGGAGCACAAAGAAGCTGACTTGAGCGTAGCTACACACCGACACCAAGTCACCTGGTACTACAATGTTGAAGTCCGACCTAGGACCTTTGAAATTGGCGATCTTGTCTTGAAACGGATCTTTCCTAGCCTCGCAAACATGAGTCCGAGATGGGAAGGACCGTATGTCATCAATCAAAAGCTTAGAGATAGAACTAAGCTATCGACTATCAATGGCATCACACTCCCTGGAGCATGGAATAGCAAGCATTTACAATGCTATTTCACTTAGTTTTGTTTCATTCACTTGTATTTCATTTAGAATTTGCTTTTGCATTTGAATTCAAAGCCATGAAATAAGAGAAACATTGTCGCATATTTTTCAGTTTGCATTAAAATCTGAAGTTTGCTCCACATCTGTGAATTGTTTATTCATAATATAATAGTTGTGATATGCGACCAACTTACATCTACATATGCCTAATATAAACAAATAAGTACCCGTAGTTTGGTTCCAACCAAGTACTCGGGTCGATCATCGAATTGAAAAAAATGAACATGACTTGACTGTTCATCCATTAACTCTTGCATGCAATCCAACGGGCTGAGTATAAAAATAGAGAATGGGTATGATTCGACCATTGGTTAACTAGCTCCATCCCCCGATTCGATGAGAATAATGTAAAGTAAAAGTGGTCATGATACGACCGACCACTCTTCGACTTTTGTCCCAAACTTGGGGCCAAGGAAATTAATCAAAGGAAATGTGATTCGATCGTTTTCCTGAATAACTTCAGTTCCCATAGTGTGGGATAGATTATAAACATCAAACGGGTGTGATTAATAGCCTATCGACTAACTCTGATCCCTACAATGCGGGTAAGAGTATAAACAAAATTAATGAGTGAGATTTGACCATTCATTCTCTAACTCCGGCCTGAATCTGATAGGAGGAGTATAGACTCATCATGGATAAGATTCGACCATCCACGAACTAACTTCACCAACCCAAGACTAGGGGTGGGAGTATAATCACTTAACCTCTAAACACGACAGGTAACACTATGGCTTGGGCTTAGTATTTGATACGACTTAAGGCCACGACCTAAAGGAGGCCTTGAGATGGATTTGTCAGATTGACGCCTGAAGCAATGGGTGACTGAAAGACATCGCAACTTGAATGACGAGCGATGAATTATAAGTACATTGAATGGAAAATGTGATAGCTCGAACACTTAAACAAGTTTCGTATAAAAGCTGAACAGAAATGAAAGAGTTTTTATTCATGTAGTGAAACTTCGAAACTAAGAACAAGTTTATTTTAGAAACTAAAAGCCAAAAGCGGCCATACCCGCACAATTACAGCCACCAAAAAGAAATTAGCTACCTAGCTACGCACTACCCAAGCCAATTCGATGGCTATTTCTCTTCTTTTTTGGGCTTCTTGGGGTGTTCTTCGAGGAGGACTCTCCAGAGCTACCGCCTCGTCCTCTCCTCTTCAACCCTCTTTTGCCTTTGCCACCCTTAGGAGAAATGCTTTCAGAGACAGGAGCAGAAGCCGTCTTACTTTGGGATACAAAAGGGTCGACCTACTCAGGAGTGACACTGCCGGGCAGTATAAGTTGGAGCAGAGTAATATCCACTTTAGCACTCTCCTTCTTGACTTGTAAATCCTGCTCCTCCTTTTCAATGTGCTCTTTCATGCTAAGTTTACCAGTATGTTCGGAGGCATGAGTCACTACGACGTCCTTTGTTTCATCTTGGCCCTGCTGGTCATCAGTCTTTTCTTCGTTTAGAACCCCTATGACTTCAGCATCCGGACCGGGAGTCTCAACTGGTTGATCTGTAGGAACCACCCATATAGTAACGGCCGTAGTGGACCCAGTGGTCAACGCCTGCTATCCCAGGATAACATCATCATCGGGAGCATAGGCATACATAGCCGGACTTGCAATTTCATGAAGATCAATGGGTAATCCCATGACTATCGGATGCAAGATGTAAACCCTCTCGAATGTCAGAGAATCGAGAGATATACCTTCACCAGATTGGATATCGGTCGTAGCTGGAGTGCCACCTTCAAGGATCCGAGATAGCCCAAAAGACTTGTAAGTCCCTGGTTGATCTAGATTATAGCCTGTGTCCTTTTAAGAGGCATGCAAATCTGAAACATCGGCTGCTTGAATTAGAGGAGGATCTTGAGGACCAGATTTGAAAGCTTCACCACCATCTTTCCCCTTTTCGGTGGTCGCTGGATCGTTGAGTAAACTGAGCCGGGCAGCCCTAAGTTCATCGGACTTTTCATTATGCAAGATTTCACGCATGAGTTGCTCTTTATCAACTTCAGCACCATCGAAGGACTTCTTTTCATATCTATAATATGGTCCTAGGCTTCAACAAGCGACTCGGGATACCTCTCTCTAAGGAAGCGGAGGTTGCAATTCATGAGGACGCATGCATTTTAATATTCAGCAATGGATCAAACTCGTCCTTTATCTTTGTCTAACCAGCCTCCCTAGCCTCTTCCTTGAGGGTCACTATCTGTGCAAGGATTTTTTCAGCCTCTATTTTAGTTTCGCGAGCCTCGACTATCTCCTCGCAATTTCGTTGAGACTCCACCCGAGCCTTAAGTTTTTCTCGCTTTTCCTTCTCAAGCTCCGCCTTAAGTTATTTAATACGAAGGGCAAAAGCATCGTTGTCTTTTTTCAGCATAGCCTTCTCCTTTTGCAAGAGATCCTTTTCAAGGGCTAGAGTGCCACTGTGACAAACGACAGTGTCTAGTTTAGCTTGGTGCACCTTCATCAGACGCTCAACTGTTTCAAAGGATTCATCGGCTCTTTTCTCCGTATCGGCCAACTTTGTACCCAACTGCTTGACCTCCTCATCCAAGTGCTTGATGGTGTCTTTATCGTGGATCGCCTTAAGAGTTAAGATGTCGATCTCATGCTTCCTCTCCATTACTACCTCAAAAATACTCTCAGCAACATGAAGCGTCATGTTGTGCTAGATGTAGACATCATTAACATAAGCGAGTGCTTTTTCCTTGGCATCTGGTGGAATTGGATGCATAGGAGGAAAAAACATGAAATCATCAAAACATAACTTAGGAAATGTGGCCTTAAGCTCGACCATCTTCTCGGCAGTGGTGACATCAAGAGTAGTCGGGGCTGAGGGGGCCCATTTATCCTGCTTGCGGGATATGCCAGACCGGCGTTCCAAGGATCAACGGACGGCGAAAGAACCCGAATGTTGCTCAAGTGTAGTTTCCAAAGTGAGAGCATGAGGCATCAACTTGCTACTACTATATATTGTGGGGTGTTGACCAGCACCCTTGTGATTATAAGACTGAGATTTTTACTTATGCTTGGATGATGAGTCCTTGGATTGGTGGCTTCGATCTCGGTCTTCTCTTCCTTCATGACCTTCTCTATCTCGACCAGGGTCTGGACCTCGACTGGGCCAAAAATAAGATGGTTGGGAGTATGCTGATCTCTTTAAGCGATCATAGTTGTGGGGGTATCCCATCGAGCCATCAAACAAAATGAAAGTGTACAAGAATCATAGGAATTAAAGATAGACAAGTTTCGTGTGGTAAATTGCACATGATCATGAGTGTAGTGTTCCCCTAATAGACCAGTTACTGGAGCTTTGCTAGCTAGAGTAATCCCTCACACACTAGTTGAAGGAATGTCAGTGCTAAATCGAATAAGAGATTAGGAGCCCCTGAGGCTTAAATTGGTGAAATCATGATTCCCAACATCATCTGGAATTAGGATGCCTGACAGCCCCTCAAATAAATTTTCTGGAGGCAGAGAGCTAGATTAATTTGTAGCATTAGAGGTTGACTTGGATTTCTTAGAGACCTGCCCTCTGCGAAGCTTAAAGACGAGCCTCCTTCTTCTTCTCTTCTCCGAGGTGAAAAGTTGTGGGTCTTGGGACGATCCAACTGCAGGCTCATGACTTGAGCTCACATCGTCACGACTAGGCTCATTAGCATCGCCCCTCACCTTTCCTTCTTCGGTGGCATCCTGAGGTCCCTCAACTAAGGGCACGACAGGATCAACTTCGTTACCTCCCTGCTCAGCGCCACCCCTTCTTTCTACCACCTCACCCTCAGTATTCCTTGGCAACCCGGTATTGCAACCCTCTTCTAGTAAGCCGAAGATAAAAAGGTGCTCGTCGGTAAGTGGAGATCTAATGTCCCTATCCACCACCGGTTTATTTTTAAACCGCTTCTAAATATCTATTATCATTGGGTCATGGATGGCTGCCTGCAATTTTCAAAAAAAAACTATTTAGTTCAGGATACAAATTGAATAAAAGCACTTAAAGTTGAGTTTGAAGCGATACTTATGTCCTTTCAGCCACCGTCCTGCAAAACCAGGTGGGAAGCACACATAGAGCCATTCATTCTTAAAAGTGTTCAGTTTGTTCCAAGTACCAGTTACAATCTAGCAGTTAGTAACTGACTCGAGGAAAGTGTACAAGAGGCTTCCCTTTCAACGCTTTAGATTATAAATGAATCTGATGTCTTCTGGATTCGGCTCATGATATAAGAATTCGAGGAATAACATATGTGTGTAATGTAGAAACGCGTAGCTATTTTGATGTGGCTGAGCCGGCGCCAACCTTAGATAATGTAACATTTTCTGAATGAATGGGTTGAAAGGAGGAACAAAACCGCCCAGCATATAAATTTGTTGCATGCAGTATACCCCTATAGGGGTAAGTGAGCCCTATCGTTACGAGACAGGACTCGCACATTCTTGTATGAAATCCCGCATTTAATGCACGGTCTACGGAGATAGGCCTCATCGACCCTTGAAGCCACTGATTCCTCCGGATCATTTAAAAATATGGCATCTTCTAAAGTGTCAAGAGCTGGCCCGATTTATGCTTCTACGTTCGAGGGAATTTTTGGAACCTGTTGAGAACTTTTGGGCAATTCAGGTTGACGACCTGTAGAGTTTGGAGCGGATATTGTTGCAGAGCTTGACTCCGCATCAGGATTGTCATAAGAAGAAGTTTGTTCAGTGCACATAGAAACTAAACTCTCTGAGAATCTAGAACCCATAGCTATTAAACTTAGCAGATAATCATTATTGGAGAAATTAACCTGTCCCCCTGTGTAAAGTGTAAACTAGTACGGTGTGGTGCAGTGCTATGCAATATAGTGATAAACAATTCAAAAATAAAATGGCAACTGTGACAAGACACTGAGATTCAACAAAAGTGTCCGTTATCGTTGGCCGTCACAACCAGCTTTCACGTCGATGGTTATGGATTTTATCTAAACTCTGGGATCAATTATCGGCATGCGAAATTTGACATTCATATTCAAGTTCATATAGGTGTATGCAAAATCCGATCAAATTGCTAGTCAGATGCATTTGTATGCAAATCCGAGTTCATGTACATGTGTTCAAGTTCTAAGTCATGTCCCATTACAAGTTCAAGTGTTTAAGTCCGAACGCTCCAAGTTTATGCAAATCAAGTGTTCAAGAGTTTTCGTTCAATCAGAAAACTGGCTAAGTTCCCTTAGGAAAAGGGAACGTATCAGATCCCTCACTTAGGCGGAGTAGCCTTATGCCATTTTAAACTCCCACATGCTTGAACCGATCCCTATGTTTGCCTCCTTAACACCTACAACCAATCGCATACCAATGGCCAATCCCTCCATCTGACCAACTACTAATCCATTTCATCTCCAACCCAATAAACCACCGATCCCTTCATCCTGTACCCACATCGCCCGCTTCCCCTCTTCATTACCTTACTCCTCCAAAAACCTGCATCAATCCTCTCATGCTTACAATCGAACCTTAAATTCACATCTACCAACATGAATGTTCCCAATCGTCTCATTACAACGCATTTTAAATCGAAATCCACCCACATAATTAAATGGTTGAATGACTACAAGGGGCGAAAGAAGGATAGGATTTGATTCGAGTTGTGAAATTAGGTGTTGGAGTTGGGTTCATTAAGGCGGCGGATTGATTAATGGCGATGGCGAATGATTCAGGGACGATGGAGGTTCAAATGGATGGAGATTTGTGATTTATGTTGATGGATTTTGAGCTTAGATTCGTCAACAGCAATGGAAAGGGGAAGAAAAGGGATCGGTTCATTGGCAATATGAATGAAGTGAGGTGAGAATATAAGCTAAGTCATAGCCTATATATAGGGTGCAGCCTATTTCATGCGGCTCGGTTTCTAACAGCATTGAATTGGCCAAGTCCACATGCATAAAGGGTTCAGATTCGATCCCCTACTCAAGGGATTGATACTGATCCCTTGCCAAAAAAAAGAGTGGGGAAAAATGAATGAATAAAAATGATAAAAAAATTGCAATGCACTTGTACTTCAACTACATGATATCGGCAATGACCCATGAATGTGTAAACGTGATCAGGAGCCAATGACAAAAGTTGGGCATGAATGAACGTGCACATGTTCATACCTAACATTCAATTTTTTGAATTGATAGGAATTGAATTCTTACCTGGATTTTTCAGAAAAGAAGTCACCGCTGATAGTCGAGGCCTACTATCTAGATCAACGAGCTCAACGAAACCGAGCATAGACAAAGACCGAGGATTACTTTCCAGATTTATGCAGACTAATATCAACCAAGCGTCACAACAAATGGAGAGAAATACGACTCTTCAGAAAGACAATTCAACGGAAGGGTAATGACTGTTCGGAAAACTGAATGGAATCCTTCCCGGCGACTCTAACTTGCTTCGATTCAAAGCTAGTCATATTTGAAACAAGACGTACTTTGGGAAGCAAGTGTTATCCGACCTTTTGATCTGGCTATATTCAGACTGATTGAACAATTTAGACAAGATGATAGACAAGGCAAGCAGTCTAGGGAGGCTACCACAGAGTCTAGAGATCAAGCACAGACAATAATACGAAGTAACTATCAAGCAAAACCAAGAGATAGACTCTAGGGAACATTCTAAGTATGGATTAGTGCCTCCCCTAGGTAGGAGATCGGATCGCATCA
The DNA here is from genome assembly GCA_030737815.1 of Allium fistulosum. NCBI lineage: Eukaryota > Viridiplantae > Streptophyta > Magnoliopsida > Asparagales > Amaryllidaceae > Allium > Allium fistulosum. The sequence continues at coordinate 316,962,814 of CM060904.1, forward strand.
CTATAGCAATAAACAACATTAACCAAAAGTTCAACTCAACGGGAATCAATTAATATCTCTAAAAATACGAAGACAACTTTGGAAACATGAAGCTAGCATGGAGGGGGATCCAATTGACCGATCGCATGATGCCACATGGCAAGGAAGACTGATCGGGGTCGATCGTTCTATATTGGGAGTTGGGCCTCAAAAAATTTTAGTGACCGCGTCTAAATTTGGAGATTCTGCCAACAAATTTTCAAGAAAATATTCGGTCGTCTACCCCTATATATATAGAGTTTATTGTTCATTTTAAGGATCTTTATGCGGTTATTTTGCTTATACTGCAATATATTTATGGATTCCAATCTGATCCCTCTTTTACTCGAAAATTCAAGTGATCAATAAAGCTGTTTCATCAAAATGGACATAGGCATTCAACGTCGAACCACTATAAATCTATTTGTCGTTGTTTTTTACTTGTTTCCTCTACTTTAATTTAGATTACTTCATTTATTTCTCTACATTCATTTTATTGGGTGTTTGAGCCAACTTTTGGTGCAAACAGGCTGAGTGAATTGTAATTTGACTAAGTAAGATTAAGAATGCACTAATTCTTTATGTTTGTAGAAGGAGCGACAATTATTTATGGTAAATCGTTAAATGGTGAATCATTTTGCTAATGGGAATGGAAAGCATCAATTTTTAAATTAAAAATGTTTTGTTGAGGGAAGAATCAAACAACATATTCTCCTCGTATAATATCTTATAAAATTTACTAATTTGTCATTTATATAACCTATCTTTCTCTTTCTTCTTAGTTTACATTTTATGTACATTATTGCACCATAAAATTTGTCTCTTCATCTCCAAACCCTAAATATTTGATTTTATGACTATGGAGGAAAATTATCTCAGTCTTAGTCTTAATTTTCTCAATCTTCAGCAAAATCTAAAATAGACAAAATAACATGGGTATTAATTTATTCCTTCCGTTTAAGATTAATTATCAAATTAAGTATGAAACTTTATATTAACTTAAGTTATGCGATTTTGAAACGGTCGAGGGGCATTATTGATATAAAGAATTAACTTATACTAAAAATGACTACAAGTTTGGAGATCTCCATTTGACAATTCCTTTTTTATCCCATTTTTTTAATTTTTAAAGGATAATATGTCAAAAAAATTGATTTGGTAAAATAGTTAACTTCAGTAGATGCATCAGAATAATAAGCATCTTTTTTTCTTAAAAAAAGGAAAGGATCTATATTTTATTCTTATTCTTTTTTGATAATATTACCTTTTTAGCAGATGATTAGATAAGAACTGTATAAGGAGAAAATACAATTATTATTGAGAAAATTAGGCATAGTCTTTAATATTTGAGCTAAGATTGAATTAGTGTGAGTTGCAAGTGATTTCAATTTAATCAAACTAATTGATTGCATAAATGCAATTGATAAATTCATTCATAAATATAATTAATATGGTAACTAATGAGGTAAGTAATGTCAAAATGAGTTACTTCTCCATTTATTTTAATCTAACTTACATTTTACAAAGTATTTTGAATAAACAAAATAAAATAAGTAAAAGACAAAAACTTTGTTTATGGAAAAAAATGAATAATGTTCGAGAAAATAGGTATTCAAATTGGTTCAATGACCTTGATTTCCATAATGCTATAAAAAACAAATTTATTTCTTCTTAATTTGCCTTTTACATTGTAGATTTTATATGTATAGCTTAAAATATTACTTGATTTTGTATTTATGCATTGAGACATGTACACATGTGTTCATAGTGACTTTTAAACTCAAATCTATTATATAACTGTAAAATAAAATAACTTACTCTTCTCCTTCTAATTTCTCATAGTATTTTCATTTACATCAACCATATTTCCAAAAACACTGCATGTTTTCTTAGTCCACTCGGCAATTTTTTTAAACTGAATTCTTCATATTCTAAACTCTTATCCAATCAATTCAAAATCATTATAGATATTTTCACTTAAGTTTTTTCAAATTTAAAACTTTAGGAACTTGAATACTACTGACAATTCAACTACTAATGTGTCGTTCATTTATCCAAGCAAATTTGTTATGCATAACTAAGAAATTTGAAATTTATCGAAATAATTATTTACTTTTGCAAAATTATTAGTTTTAAGATTCAGATCGAACAATAACACAATAACTTTCACGTAATGAATAAAAGCTTTACAAAAATAATAACAAAGTCAAATAATACCTTACTTACTTACTTAATGGAATTATTTGACTTATACAATCTTAACAAAAATTAAACCTCTAAATAGACGCATAAATTCCATATTATAATTTACATTCTTGTCATATTAAACCTTAGCTAGAAATGGACATTCCTAAAAAACCCATACACAACAAGTCGGTTACTTGCATACTTTTTATTGCAGACTTTCCTATAAGATTATAATGAATTTTGTAAATGTTGAATATTGAATAACTTTATATCAGGTTCACTTGATTCCGTAGTTGTTTTTTCTAATTCTTATGTTGTTCGCTTGATACTAATAAAGACAAGGAAGTAGTAAAGGAGATATGAGAGGAAGATTCAATACTATAAGATGCAATTCTTTTTATGTTTTTTATATGTGCATATAGTAACTTGAATCAAGCCATTGTGTATGAGTTATTTTATTAATAATGATATCCCAGTTCAATGTTTTAGACTTATAGCTTAAAATTTAATGTGTGCATCTGCATAATTATTCATAAGTGTAATATGTAATTATTTAGGTCTTCTTTTGTATGGTGCATAAATATAAAGAACATTTCAATGTAAATTATTTCTTGGAAATAATGGTTTTACTTCAGTTAATCGTAAAAAATATACTCAACTACATTTGTAAAAAAAATCTAGTTGCAATCTGTATGCGTAGCACGGATTCGTTCTGGTACTTATTATAATACATTATTCTGAGTTATATTATAATCAATATTATTTCACATGTTCAGATCTGAAACACTTTATGTTTGTTTAAGTCTCTATTATATTTGAAATTCATTCACTGACTGGTAAATATTTAATAAGAGTTGAAGTTGAATTTGTATATTAGTATTCAATTTCAAATGTTTGAATGTTTTCAGTTGTATTATGTTTGAGTGGTGATTTGATTTCCGAATTTTCATACAATATTTAAAATGTAAAAGTTAAATATTAAATCAATTTTGTTTGTACATATTTGAAATTATATTCCATTTTGACCTAAAAATAAGATCTTGTTTAATTAAAAAACTTTATGTGAGAAAGGTAATTTTTGTTTTCCCTTTTTATTCAATCACCAAATCTTCAATTTTACCTAATATGACCAATTAATAACTTGCTTTTCATTTTTGTTCAACCTTCAATTATGCCTAAGGTGTCTAATTTATACATATCGTTTTAATTCAAACTATATTTATATACAAATAATTGGCAATACATGATATACACATATAAATGCCTAAACTATTATATATATGGTACTATTACTATGTATATACAAACCATATACACATATCATAGTATATTTAAACACATGTATATACTTAGGCTTTTATATCCCTGATATGTGTCACATGCATATGTAAGAACAATACACACAAAAAAAAAAATAAGTCTCAATATATATACATATAGTCATACACATGTTTATTAATCTCTTTATATTGTTATATCATTGAATATACATGATACATTCATATAAACATTTAGTTAATTACTATGATTAATTAATAAATATAAAATAATTTTAAATAAAGTATGATTTTATTTAATAATTAGACTGGATTTAACGCTAGTTAATAAACCTTATAAGTCCATTAAGATCCAAAATTGGAATTTTTTAAATTTACCCATTTCACCTACTTTGAAATGGAAAGGGTTCCAACAACATCGTCTCCACATATTCAATTTTGTATTCAGTCATTTTTAACTAAATATTAATATCCAAAAATTGGGTTGTTACCAGACTTATATGGTTCCGTACAGATCTAGATGTAGTAACTCTAGTGGTTCTTTTATATAAATCTCATTTTTAGATTTAAAAGAGCATTTTTGAGTTTTCCTACCTAATATGCATTGCATAAATTATCTACTTTGAAATTCATTTTTGGTGGACCTTTTACAATTACATTTTTCAATAATTTATTTATATATGTGACAAAATTGTCTATGTCGTAACCATGGATCATTAAGATTTGTGATTAATCACATATCACTATTGTGTTCGTATCTAAAATATAAATATTTCCTTTTCTTAATCCTTCAAAAAAAAGTTTTTCTTCTCATTTTCAAACGAACTGGAAAAACTTTTGCCACGCAATTTGCTAATTCTTAGTAAATTTTGTGTTATAATTTTTGTAGTAGAGGATATTTGTAATTAAAGGAGAGTTGGTTATATCAACATTGCTGATGTCCCCTTGTCCAATGACGTACCGTTTTGAGTTATCGTCAAAGGTGATGATTCCTCCATCTATATAAGTTTTGTTTGTTAGCATACTTGCATTTCCCATCACGTGTTTGGAACATCCATTGTCCAACATACATCTTTTCTTTTTCTTTTTGGGTACTGCAAAAAATAAATATGTATCGGTATCAACTTCCTACGTTAGAGTCCCAAGAGTTAAATCTTAGGTAACCATACCCAAGTGGGTTTGGTTGACCCTTTAAATACAAAATTATGATTTTATGAATAATTTATATAAAATTATCACTACATTTCTTCTTAATAAAATTATTATTTGTTTTAGAAATCTAAATTTCAATGGATATATTTTTATTCAAACTAGTTTTGTCAGAATTATCTTTTGACTACCTAAAATATGTATAGAAAGAGCTACATTTTTTGGATTGGATGTGCTAACTATCGATATTTTAAATCCTAAATCAATTTTATTCAAGGCTGGTTTACAAATATTTATGAACTTTAATAAATATTCTCATCCTTTGTTAAATTTGGAAGCATTATTTGATAAGTTTTTTAATTTGTTTTACAACTTATTGACATTTTCCAAAAAAAAATTAAAGCATGGTCTTGAATCACAAATTTCCTTTGAAAGCTTAACATTCTCATCTTTGTATGCCTTAACTTCACCATTTAAGGCTACATTTTGAGAAATCAAACTTTCACAAGTATCATGCGACTTCTGTAATTCTCCTTTAAGAATTACTTTCTCGTCTTTTAACTTTTTAATCTCTAGTTCTGCTGGTGTTGCTTTTAATTCTTTAACGTCTTTTATTGTAACCCTATATTTATCATCCAGTTCAGAGGTGATTTCTAATAATTTTTCATTAAAAAGTTCAGAATTTATCTCATCGTTTTCCATGAAGCAAACATCCATCATCACTATCATTATCGCTATCGAAAGATTATCATTATCGCTATTGGAAGATGATTCTAAGTCCTCCTAAGTCTGACGACCCAAGTTTTTAGCCATCGAATATTGGGATAATTAACTGATTTTAAATTATTGAAGTATTAATTTCTATTAGTCGAATAAACAAATTCCCGATGTTTAAAATATCTGAACCTATATATATATTGGAAACTATGTTTAATTTTAAAATTTTAAATGTCTGGATATGATAGAAATTATATATATAGATATATATAAACTCCTCCATTAAAAATTAAGATGGAATATCCATAAATGTATATACATAAATATATACAAGCTTTACGATGATTAAAAATATAAATATATATAATTCTAGATATACATGGTTATAAAAATATAGTATATGAAAATAATATATATATATATGTATATGTATATACGTGAATGCATAAACTCCAAAATGGCAAATTTATATATATATATATATATATATATATATATATATATGTTTATAAAATGTAGTGCATATGTGGATATATATACACACACATCTATATATGTAAGTGTGACAAAGTAAAATGTATATTGCATATGTATGCATATCCACACACTTATATATATAAGTGTTTATGGTAAATAAGTGTGTAAATGAGTATATAAATAAATGTTAATATAGATATGATGGCAAATATATGTAAGCATGTGAATATACATAGTAAATAGTGTAAACACATATATCTACATATATGTGTATAAATGTTTATACACAAGGGAACATTGTAATAAATTCATGTCAATTCAAGCATACAATAAATCAAATCCTTCACTCAAAATTCAAATCAACATACAATGTCTCAACAATTTATCAAAATCAACTCATCCTTTTATCAAATCAAAAAGGAAATAAAACAAATAAAAATGAATAAAAAATGTAAAAGCCTGTAAACAAAATCTGCAGCCACCCTTTATACTCCACTATGTACAATTCCATCTTTCTTATATATATATATATATATATATATATATATATATATATATATATATATATATATATATATATATCTTGGTTCACTCATAAAAAAACGAAACAAAACTAAACAAGAATTAAGACAGTAAAGTTGAAGCTAGATGGAAGATTAAGCAAGTAGTAGTTCATATCTGTTCAAAACTATGAGTAAAACTAAAATTCCTTTTACACTGTAACTATGTATATGCCTGGACATGGAAGTAGCAGTTTGTTTGATAAGTATGTTTTGCACAGGAATACATATTTATACACACACATATATATATATGGATGTATATTGAGGGTTATAACCAGAGCCTGTACAACATATTTTTACCTCTGCTCTGTATATTTTAATGTCATACCTAACTTCAAAATTTCCTGCCTCTCAACCTAATTAGATTTAGGTTATGATATTAAAAGGAAAGATGTTTGTTTTTTACTATACTTTGTTTTAAAATTTGTTTTATTTAATATTATCAAGTATAAAGGAATAAAAGTATAGTTTACAGTAAGTTAACTCGATTTGAAAAAAATTCGAATACATTGTTTTACTCTTTTGCTCATATAACCTTGATCGGCATTCGAAAAGATGATTTTTGAAGGTGATTTCACGATTTTTCATTGTGTATATGATGAGATAATAAGAGATGATCGTTTCTTGGTCTTGGGTCAAATTCCGGTAAGGCAGTCAATGGTGGGGGTCGGCGTTTGGTCAGAAGGTAGCTCGGAGGAGGGGGAGCGTAGAAAAAATGGCGTTGGTTTTTATAATGTGGCGTGGTGGTCGGGCGAAGTCGATATAGGGTTTGTAGGTCGAGGTTGGGTTGTGGTCGGTTATGTGGCGATTGCGGCGACGAGGAGGAGAAAGGGGGCTGCGGTATGGAGGGAAAAGGATGAGGGGATGGTGGCGATGATGCTGGTGAGTTTTGGCATTGCCAAGTGGTCGGAGATGACCGGACGAGGCGGAGATAGGAGGTTGGTTTCATTACTGGTTTGGGTTTGAGTTCGATTTTTCGAACTAAAGGTTGCCAGCGAAGTTTGTATGGGCCAGTGGGATTGCGGGGTCGGAGGCGACCTGAGAAGTTGGTCGGCGGCAGTGGATGGTGGTCGGAAGGAGTGTGCACTTGCACGCGTGGGTCGAGTCAATGCTGTGTGCACGTTTGGGAAGGGAAGAAGGGGAAACTATGGATAATAAAGAGAAGAAAGGTAAGGGAAGAGGGCGGGTTGTTTGATTTTATTTGGGCCGATGGGCCGGGTCCATGTCTTAGAAAAAAATATTAAAAAAGGATAAAGGAAATTACTAATTTTTCTCATTTTAAAAACCTATCACCTTTAAACAACTATTTTCTTTCAAAAACTTAAACAATATAGGGACTTATATTTTTACCCTACTACTAAAATATTTATGCCTATTTAACTTGTTAAGTTTTGGTAATGTAGAATTAAATTAATTTTTAAATAATTAAAGTAAATAAACAATTTAAACTTTAAATTAATTAAATCCTATGTTAATTTATATAAGATAATTATTGATGAAATTCTAAAATTTATAATGAATAATTTTGTAATTAATTTTAATTATAAGTAAGCAGGATTTGAAAAATATTAATTTTGTTTTTAAATTAAATTTGGATTAAAAATATAAGCAGATTTAATTTAATTTAAGTTGATTAAATTTCCGACTGTGAATTGTTAATATGAGCTGAAAATCGTTAAATTTTGTTAATGATCTAAGCTTTGGTTTACGGCTCTTGGATAATTATTTAAATTGTTTCTTTATCCTTGTCATTCAGTAGCCAAACCTGTTATAGTGCCAGGGTAAACGTTAACAAGTTTTATTTGAAAACAAACATATGTAATGAATTTCCATATGTGAATATAGTCACCCTAAATATAAATTGTTTATTTCAAACAATTTACCTTTTTAAATTTATTACTTAAATTCGGTGAGACCAGAATCGGATATCAGTGTTATCCGGGACCACTTCGATTTGAAAAATCACTATGAACCTTTACGGGTTCGATTATAGAGTTTAATAGGCTTGAACTGGATTAATTTCACGAATTTAACTATTTTAAATCAGTATTGTATCTAGACACTATTTTATATCGATGGATTTCTGAAAATGTTTGGGTTATAATAAGATAAAAATTCGTCGTGCTGTATGAATTACCCTTGTTCAAAGATTTTCATAACTTAAGCATTTCAAATTAAGTGGGTTTACTCATGCTGGTTACCAGCCTGACCCGGGTGTTACTTTATTGTAATGCTCGGGTCAGACCGAGTATTATAGTTTTAGGTTGAGATGCTTTGGAGCTCAGAAGACGAGTTGGATGGCAAAGACATATCATACGTATTTGACTATATTTCGCTGCGTATTGTGGGCTGTATTTTCAGCATTTAGGGACAAGTTATTATAACTGTCCAGATTTATTTATTGATGATTGTACTCTGATAACCTGTATGTATATTAACAGTTACAGCTTTCCTTGTATAAAATGCTGTTATTGTATATTATATTTTGTTCTGCTGCGATTGTGAGATTATGTGCTATTATTCTGTTTTCTTCTTCTATCTCTTTTTCTCCTTAACCCTAACAGCCTGGTATTTCTGGCACTCGATTTCTTGGCACTTTATACAGTGGACGTATTAGTGTCGATTTTCGAGGGTCGAAAATCGCCCGCCCGTTATACTAAGTGACTTGGAATGTTCTTTTCTTCTTTATGGAAAATCTTTCATTTTTCTCCATTGAAATCACTAAGAAGAATTGTTATTATTGTCAAATCTTTTATTATTCCTTAAAATTTTAGACTTTTTTTATAGTTTTTGGAAAAAAAGACAAGGTTATCTTCATCAAAGTCTGAGTCTTCCTTTACTTAAAGATCTAGGTCATCTTTTCTTATGCTTGATCTTTTCTTACCTACAAATTGACTTCATACGATATTAGATCACTGATTAACTCTTCAATCTTGAGTTTTGAGAGATCGTTGGCCACATCGACTACAAAGTCCTTTCTCTCACATAATCACATTCATTAGTTAGTGAGTTTAAAATTTTGGAAACAATATCAAAATGAGTGAATGTGGCACCTAAAGCAATGAGTGTGTGCTATATACCTTGAAATCTAGAGTAAATATCATCGTTACACTCATTTGGTTTCATTTTGAATTCTGCAACTGGTTCCTTAACATTGAAATCTTGCTTTGTTTTGCTTTATTAGTGCTTTCGTGTGTTACTTACAGTGTGTCAAATTTCATTTGTCAATTTACAGATATTTACTCTATTAAATTCATTTTTTATCTAGTGCACAGTGAAGTATATTCATATAATTACTGTTACTATCAACCAAGGTTTTTTGTTCAATGGTCCATGTGCTCAAGTTGGTAGAGGGTTCCTCATATTCAACTTGAGTCATATACCTAATAGAATAACTATTGGCCTACATCTAGATTCTTATTTTAGTAGACCGGTAAGTGTAGCAAGACTCAGTGAAAAGTGATGGATGTGTAATGGATTGTCCTTTTACAAACATGGCAATGGTTCTAATGGCCATATTAATATTCAAAATTTGTTACGATTTTTTAAAAGCGATACTTTTATACCAGTGAAAGAATATATGGATCGACCATGACTAAGTATATCTACTTTCTGACTAACTTAGCTAATTAAGTAACTAGTATTATAAGGAATTATACATGTGAATAAAATAAAGAAAATAGAAACTACAAAGTCGGTAAAAAAGATAGAGCGACTTATACTAGTTCAGTCCCAGTCCTACATCCACATAACTTCTTTATGCAATTTCACTATCTTCTCTCACTTGATCCGGAGGAATAGGTATCTTACAAACTCCGTCCAAGACTCCATGCAGGACTTCTTTACTACCTCAGAAATAAGTTCTTTTTAATAATATATCTTAAATACAAATCTAACTCTTGCGGTTCAACATGTCATAACCCATAAATTTTCAGAAATGAATGTATAGAGGTTGATAGGACTAAGAATGATTTGAGAATGAATTCAAGTTGAATGATAAGTAATCAGAAAAATATGGTTTTTTATTGCGATGAGGAGAGAGTAATCGAGAACAAAAGTTTTGAATATGATGAGAAAATTTCAGAATTTATAAAGAAATCAAGTGGGCGTGATCAAACTTGCTGCTAGAAAGAAGAAGAGAGCCGCGTACTTTCAAAATAGATGCGACTGTTCAAAAATTTGCACTCAGGGAACCACCGTTGGCACCTCGAGGCAAATTATTTAAACAATAGCTATATTTTGAGATAAAATCATATCAAAATTGTTCCAAAAATTATGAAAAAAATTCAAAGATCAATGTTGGAGTATATGTGATGATGTGTGAAAGTTTGAAGTGGTTTGGAAACCATCATGGATTTTAACAATTTTAGACTTATAATGACTCGATAAGGACTTGCTTAAAACACTCTATTTTGTACATCTTTGGTCCATCTTCGGTCCATCTTCGAGTATTTCTTTGAGTTGTGCTCGAATTGTTAACTCCTTTTGTTTGGTGTTGACGGCTCGTACGTCATTCCATAGCTTTATTTCCTCCACTGCCCTTTATTTATTTTTTAATCTTATGATTATATGTTCTACACGATCATTGTTGAAACACAGAAGCTGACACAATATATCATTGTATTCATATAATGCTAGGTTTTAGCAATTTTCAATGTTATTGCTGGTTTTTCATAAAGCAATTGTGGTGTTTGTGTTGGTTGATACAGGCGTTAATAAAGATAGAGCAAGGTGGCACGGTGCAGTGGTGCGGTGATGTGGCAAAATGGGTTGCTGTAGTTGGGTTTGGTGAGATTTAGGGTTAGGGGTGGTGACAATCAGCTAGATTGAGAAAAAATGGAGGTGGCAATGGCAATACGGACGGTGGAGGCTTGGGTAGCGCTAAGAGTGATGGCGGATGGAGGTAGGTGGCATTGATGCTGAAAATGTCATGATTAGGATTGGAAAATAAATAAAAACCCAGCATGAGAAATTTGCAAAAATGTTCACCCTCTCCCAACCAACCCCTCCCCCCCCCTCCCCACCACACCCCACACACACAGACGCACCCCCCACCACCGCGAAAGAAGAAGAAGAAGAAGTCTTTATAAGAAAACTCTCAGTAAACTGGAAAAAAAAGGGTGAGATCGTATCAACATCGGATTCCATCAGAATTTTTTCTTATTTTAAAATTTAATACTTTGGTGGTAGTACATAATTGTACTGCAAGTTTTACATAGTATATAACATATTACAAGTTGACATACGTCCAGTGGCTCGAATTATGCTAAGCCAGATTTGAAATTGTGACCTCACATATCAAAGCCGAAGCGTTTAATCATTGAAATAATGATGCTGGACATCAAAACTATGTTTAAGAAAGTAATTATTAATTTACACTTCTCAAAGATGCTGAATCATCCTGTTATATAGAATTGAGAGAAAATAAGTTTACTTTGGACCTATTGAAAATGAAAACTGATGACTGATGATCTGTTTAGTTTGAAAACGAGTGTCGTGCTTTGTGTTTTCAATACGTACTTCAAATTGAATGGACTGAAAACAGTAATTAAAAAATACTAATCGTTTCATACGTACATCAAATTGAATGGACAGAAAACAGTAATTATAAAATACTAATCATTACAACAAGAAGAACAGAAAGAGGGAAGGAAGTTTTTTATATTTCCTAAACGGTTAGAAATAAAGTCATTTTAAAATTTAATATGTTAAAAGTATTTTTCAAATCAACCTTTTTTCATGTTCTCTCTCCTCCTATGCATTTTGAAACACATATTGAACACCCAAATCATAAAACTCGTTTTCAAAACTGAAGAACCTTGAGATTTTCAACATTATCTAAAGCCCTAATCTGTAAGACTACCAATATGAAAACCAAACTACCATCTATGTATATCTGAAAATTTTTAACAGCAGAATAAAGCGGGAGAAAAATAAAATAAACAATCATCAGTTTGCTCGATTTAACTTAGTTAACTGAAGGGGCAGATGAAGCTATGGTTAATAAAAAGAAATCTCAAGTGCATTTCACAAGGTAAAGTTAGCATCAATAGCATCAACATAAGCTAAAATTGTATTTCATGACCTCAAGGCTGTTGAATCCATCATATTATATTCATACAACTCACTCTTAATACACCAATAAACATACAAGTCATGGAATCAACAGTATTTTACCAATATGCTGGCTGCTTTCCATAAGCTCATGAGCCTTTGCCGCTTCTGAAAGCGGAAAAGATTTATACACAACTGGTTTTACTTCTCCGGATTCAATAGCTGGCCACACATGCTTCTTTACCTCATAGACTATCTCTGTCTTTTTCTCTACACTTCTGCTCCTCAATCCAGCAGCTAAAATAAAATATCATGTTCATTAAAAAATAAATGTAGAGTTCAAAATAATAAAACAACTCAAAAACGTGAATGCCCATTTGGTGAGATATTCAATGATAAGCTCACAATTTTAAATGATATTAAGCAGGCAAACTTGTCAAAAACAATGTTATAGGATGTGTACATAGAACAAGTCCATTTTTATTTTATTTTTGGTGGGGAGGGAGGGGGAGGGGGGTGTCTGTGTGTTGGGGTTGGCGGTGGGGGGCGGTGTTGGGTTCGGAATCTTACTACTGACTTATAATAAGTAATAAGATTATAGGACAACTGATAGCAAAGATATATTCTATCAGCCCAAATTCTTACCATATTCTTTAAGATATTCAATCAAGACAGTTCTACTTCACAACCAAATGCAATCTGGTCTGAAGCAATCAACCTACTTTTCATGGTAATACACTTCAAAATGTACAAACAAAATAAAATTCAAAGTTGCATGCATTTTGTTCAAATGCTGCTATTCTAATTTACAAAATACTAACTACGATTGCAACTTTAAACTATTAAGAGTTTTCTCGATATTCATACCTTGGACGGTGAGACGTCTTGCAAGCATACATGAAAGATTTGCTTGAGAAACTGCACCTCCCATGAAACCAATGATAAAAAGTCTTCCATCCATATTCAAGCAATCAAGGTTTTTCTGGAAATAAGGGCCACCAACATTATCAAGAATCACATCAACCCCTGTTCAAAATTATAAAAATAAGAATAACATATGTAACTAAAGATATACACAACAATGAAGGCAGTAGATGCATACCTTTTCCCCCAGTTTCTTCTTTTACACGTGCAACAAAGTCTTCGGTCTTGTAATTAATGCATACATCCGCGCCAAATTGCTTACATGCGGCGAGTTTTTCCTCATTTCCTGTATATTAACAGATTTTTTTAATGATTATAACAGTTGCAAGGTCCATTGGTTAATATTCAAATAGGAGAAGAAAATATTATATCAAACCTGCTGTCACAAAAACCTTAATGCCTTTTTGTTTTGCTATCTGGATGGCAAATGTTCCAATTCCGCTGGATCCTCCATGTACCTTCAATTAATAAAATACAATCTACATAACATGGATTCATCGTCATCATTAGGAAAGTTCACATCATACGACAAATGACATGCCAATATTGAACGATAAACCGTTTGGGCAAAGACTTCTATTTTTTATTGTCCAGAAAAGCATTCGGTAACTATGCCTCATGCTATCACAACCATTATAGCTCTAATGGTAACTGCATAAATGACCTCTTAAATGACTCCATTGAAGGTTAAAGCATCATAACTGGCGAACAAAATATGTTCTGAGTATGTTCTGATGAATGCTTCACTTAAGTACATCATTATTAATATCAAATTATAAGTTGATATCATAATGCTGAAGGTTGTGCACTCTTGACTTGAGTAGCCAATATTTTTTGGTCAACTTTTTGTCTGAACTCTAATCCTCTGAGCTACAGGCCCCACCCCGTCTCTACTGGATCTGTTCCCGGGAGTACCCTCAAAAAGGAAATCCCGATTCAAACCTCCTTTCTCGTCTTTTTTCATCCGTTTCATTAGCAGCAACTTTCTATCAGTTAAGAGATTGGATTGGCAAATCAGTCAATCCAGGCTAATTTGATCGAAAGTTTATGCGGAGCTATTTTTTACTAAAATTTAGTTCACTTCTGTTTTCGAGTTTGTCCTAAGAAACATTGTACGATAGGAAAGGGGAAAAGAAAATAAATGAAATAATCCTTAGTTTCCACGATAGCCCATCTGCCCAAATAGACACTTGAAGAAATATCACGGTTGCTTAAAACTAGAGAAATGTTTAATTTTTTGAAACTTCAGCTTGTCTATATATTAAAATAACTAATCATACAGATATTAAAACCAACCAGAGCAACATTAGGCATGTTTTTGTCACCTACATTTCAAATTGATGACCATGTAACGGTAAGAATAAATATATTTAAAGCTTGAAAGTTGAAAAGAGAATTTCCATTACAAACACAATGCCAAAGTAACTAAGGTAGTTGTTAGCGTCAAAATTGGTCACTAATACCCAAATCCAAGTGAAAGCACCCAATACCAGTCACAACTCACAGATAGAATATGTATAGTGAGTAATAATGTGAAGAACACTCAGAAGATTAAAAGGAAAGCAGTAAAGAACACAGAATTTATAGTGGTTCGGCGATCCGGCCTACGTCCACTTTGAAGTTGATCACTTTATTGATGTTTCTTTTATAATTACAATTGATTGCAGCAGATTACAGTAGATTATCGCTTTGAAATTCGAGTACAGCAGTAGTGGTGAAGTGCAAAAATAGAATCCGACAGAGTCTGGATGCTTCAGAGTCGAGAGACCTTTTTTCTGTAGGTCCTGGGGGTCTATTTATAGGTGTAGGAGGCTGATATTTCGTTCGGATCTCGGGAGACTTCTTCTGGCACGTGAGTGGGCCCACGTGACCGAGCCCGTGGAGTTTCGACTCGATCTGTGATCGATACAAACCAATTTCGTATCGATCATGATTTGGTCCAATGGAGTCGAAACTTGGTGTGAACATTCTTTAGTTTGTACGTAGGCTTCTATGAAAATTTCATAGCATTTGGACTTGTGAATCGCAAATTATGATCGATGCAAGTTTGGCTTCTCGATGGTCTGTCTGGTTCGAATCGATCCTTTCGCATCGTTCACGTCGCATCGGTCCAAGCATGTGTATGCGTGATGACGTGGCGCTAAGTTCATGGATTGATCCATGTTTTACGCCGAATCGACCAAGTCTCTCCTATGCATGCGCTTTACTCGTATCAACCGAGATATAGCAGTGTTCGCATCGACCCATTGATCTGTTTGTATCGAGGGTCACCGCCCTGTTAGTATCGATGATTGCTGGTCAATTCGCATCGATCGCCTGGGCATTGACTCGCATCCACGCATGTGACGTTGTTCGTATAAATAATTTAGAAGCGTTTCGTATCGATTATGTTGAGGAGGATCGATTCGAAACACGAGCTATTTATGGATACGAAGAAGTGCACTCCATGGATACGAATCAACACATTTGACGGATACGACGAAGGCTTGTTTTAGGATGGGCTCGAACAGGACGGCGCCAAGTGGATCGATACGAAATGGTGATGGTCAGATGGATGCGAAGATGAGCTTCGATCTATACGAAGTGAGCAAACTCGATGGATACGAACGGTGTATGTTCGATGGATATGAAGCAACGACTCTCTGATGGATACGAACAGTGTGAGCGGATCGATTCGAACAAGGCTCTCCTGATGGATACGAATGTCGATGGAGGCGAATCTGATCGATTCGAAATGTGGCATGCTGATGGGTTCGAAATGAGGTCGCTTCCTTCAATTTGCATCGATCATAAATTGAACATACGAACTCGAATTGACTTGAAATTTGGAACGCTGACTTTTATGGCTTTGCTTGTCGTGTCATATCAATTGTAGCTCGATCCGGACTTGGGCAAAATTTGCCGACATCCATAGCTAATCTGTGTGTAACTGGCAGTTGATGGGAACTGTCTTTGGTTTCCAGTTAATCTTTTGATATCACGGTCTTGCTAAAAGGCGGGTAACAGTAGTGTTTGGTTTGTTATTTTTAGTTTGAGTTATCGTCCATACGAAAATGCACACGACATATTTATATTGTCGTAAACGACCAATTTAGAAAACGAAGTTAGCATACAAAATAGAAAACAATTTTTTTTTTATTTTTCCGCGTTTTGGAAAATAACATAAACACGTGAAACAATCCATTCTTCCATCGTCCCTCTATCCCCTTCGTCCTCTCATCCGTCTTTCTTTCATCCTCTCCGTCGTCCCTCCATTATTCTTCATATTTGAGATATATATTGAAAACCGAAAATACAAAATTCGTTTTTAAACCAAACACTACCTAAATTTCTCATAGAAATCAATGTAGTGCATATCAAATATCAATAGTGATGGAAGAAAAAAAAAATACTTACAAGAAAACTTTCACCTGATGAGAGCTTGCTGGTCATGAAGACAGTTGACCAGACGGTGCATGCAACTTCAGGAAAACTTGCAGCATCCACTAAGGAGATACCTTTAGGAATAGGAAGCACATGTCCCGCTGGTACTGCCACCTTTTCTGCATACCCACCTCCACCAAGAAGAGCACATACCTACACATGACAGTGAAAGGATTGATTGTTGAGCAAGAAAAACGAAGCATAATAACGCAATTTAAAAAAAAAGTACATGAGACCCTATGATGATGCATCAGTACATGTAATAACCCTCGTACTCCGTAATGTATCATCTTCGACACAGTACTTGGTACCTTACATTTTATGAGTGCTTATTATATTGTATTGTAAATAGTAGAATTGAGGAATATAACCATGTTATATACTATTTTAAATATTGAATAAACGAGCAGTTTTAACAAATCCTTTAGAGTTGTTTCATAAATTGCTTTCTGTAAATTTAATATTCAGAATAATTATATGGAAATGTATTTTCTCTTTGAGGCTAACCTTTTTTTTTTTTTGTTAGACAAAAAAGAGTGACATACCCCAATCCTTAAATTCAAGGTAGAAGATAGGATATAATTTTCCTTTTAAAGTCCAAATCGATTTTATATTCTTCTTTTAAAATCTGAAGCCAAATATAAAGTTGTGTTAAATAGTTTAAATGTTAATTGTCTTGTTCATTTAATCCTCCTTGAATATCTCAAATCAAGATTTCAAAGTTATTTTCAAAAACAGATAAATTTAAAATTCAATTAATTATAGTTCAAAAAATGTTTTTTAAGAAAATAACTCAAATATTCCTGGGAAAACCATTTTTCCCAAAAGATCTTTTTTTTTTCAGAGAAGTTCAAATAATTCTAAAAATTAAAAAAACAACTCTTGAATAATTTCCTTCTTAAGAAATTTAAATTTTTGTTAAATAGTTGGCTTTTTAAGAAGTTCAAATTTGTTTGAAAATTCAATTTACTTATTTTGTAAAGAAATACTGAAACCTCTTAAAATTGTAAATCAAAATATTTCACATAAATTCAACCAAAAACAACTATAAAAATTCAAGACTATTAAGAAATAAATGATCGGTGCTATTTTTTTTTAAAATTTGAAAATCATACAAACAAAAATCAATTGCTCCGAAAAGGACTAATCAAAACTTTTAAAAAGTAAAATCAAGATTTAGAATGAACTTTTAATAGTCATATTTTCAATAAACTGAATATATAATAATACATTACTATGGGCATTGTTATAGTCTGCCAATGAGTTGACTATATATATTTTAATAATAATAGTATGTCTCTGTGTGCGTATTGTTTGTGTACAAATTTGAAGGCTTGGAGCAGATACCAGTAATCAATGAGTACTAAAATGAAGTGATAGCAAATACCATACTATATTAAGCAACTAATAGATTGTTTAAGGTGAATTCTGTAGTAAATTATTCTGGTAAGCAATTTGATGCAAATGTAGCTAAGTTGATGTAGCAAGTGCTGAACAAAAAGGACACAGTTATTTAATACTTCAAACAAAGAATATCGCCAAGATTTCATAGTCCACTGCAGAGCATGACTCGGATTGTTAAGGACAAAATCCCCCCCCCCCCCCCCCCCCCCCTCTTGAAGTCAAAATTTCACAATTAACACGATAGATTATCACAAACTACGTATATGATTCCAAATAAACACAAATACTAGTCAGGTTTTCAACAAAGAAGCACAAAGGAATAAATATTGCAACTAAATGAAACATACTAACCTGATCACCAATTTTCCAACTAGTGACGTTGCTACCAACAGCAAGAACAGTACCAGAGCACTCCAATCCAAGGATCTCACTCGCGCCTTTTGGCGGCGGGTAAAGTCCCTTCCTCTGCGCGCAATCCGCTCGATTCAGAGCTGTAGCTGCTACTTTTATCAGAATTTCGTCTTCTTTTATGGTCGGATCGGGAACTTCTTGGACCTGGAGCACTGTAGGATCCCCATGGCTTGTTATAACTATACCTTTCATTTTGCTTTAACGTTTATTTTGGGTTCCAGGGTTTGGGTAAAGATAAATGGATTTAAGTGGAAAATGGTGGAGACGTAACGAAAATGAACTGTTGAAAGAAATTTAGTGCTGTACTTTTGTTTGCTTACAAGCTTACACTCTGTGCTTGGACAGGCAAATTCTGTTCAAACCAATCACCGTAAATCAAAAAAAAAAAAATTAGTTGGATTAAAGTGACCCTATTACCCTTTCTGCCAACAAGTATCTTCACAAACCCTAATCTTCAATTTCAATCAAATAAATCTAAATTATCTTTCAAATTAATAGATTACGACGAGAATGATGAAATGTCTCAGTGATCAGTGGAGGTGACTCGTTTTATTTATATTTTTAACTTTTTATTTAATTTGAAATTTCATTATGTCGCAGAGGTCGAATCGTGTGAATATTGGAACAATAACGTAGTTAGACCACTATACTCTTGCAATAATCACGTAGTCAAACCATTGCATTGCGTGCATTATCATGATATCTGACAATGGGATTGTCAATATGACCTCGTAGTGCCAGCGCGTGGTGAATGTTGTAGCCACGCACTACCTCTATGTGGTATTTTGCAGGCATACTTTCCCTCGTTTTGATCTGAATGCACTAATTAACCATCAATTTATTATATTAATTTTGTTCGCAGATCGCATGATATTCTAATGGCAATGACGAAAGTAACGAAATTGTGTTGGATTGTACAAATGAATTCACAACTTATGACATAAGTGCTATGTTTTAAGCAAATAAATTACTATTTTATCATTTCATGTATGATGTGATTTTTTTATCGAATATGTCCATGTAGACAAAAATTGATAGATTGGGTCCATAACATTGGAAAGCATCTTGCCTTTGTTATTATAATGCTAAAATCAGATGTGGGAGTTTCAAAAAAAAACCAAGAATTATGTTTGAATGTGACAGGACTGGTGCATATAAGAAGCAACAACCCAAAAATCCTACCAACTCTAAAGTAACCAGTACAAAAAATGCAATTGTCCTAGTATTAAGCTTCCTATTTTAGATGATTGACGTTTGGTGGTTGTAAATGACGTTCATGCTCATTTAGAGATAAAGAGTAGTGAATGTTATTTGTATGCCAGTAGGTGAATAAGAAGCCAAACCAGTGATTGAGATGCATAGAAATATAGTTAAAGCAAAAGAAAATTTGCATACATTGAAAATAAATGATCTATCAAATTGCACAACCATTAAAACAATTTATAATATTATTCATGCACAAAATTCCATTGAGCGGATAGGTCACTCTTAAGTGTAGTATTTGCTTAGTAAGTTAAAAGAGTTTGGTTATTTTGAGTGGCACCGTATACATTAGATATAACATATATTATTAATGACATATTTTGGGCACATTCGACTAGTATATAATTTTTATGAACTTTTCCTCGAGTAATCATCTTGAATTGTACACATAAAACAAATAGGTATAAAATGCTGTTACTTGAGATTTTAGGTGTTACTTCTACAAATCTTACATTTTACATCACCATTGCATACTTAGTAGCAACGGAAAGTGAGGAAAAATTATATTTCGACTTTAAAACATTTGAAATCTTTTTATGGTTGATTGTGAGGTGGAATTGCCAACTATTTTCATTATAGATATGGAATTGGTTTTGGTCAATGCTATTGTATTAGTTTTCCACATTCGGTTCATATGTTATGTAAGTAGCATATTAAGAATGACATTCTTACGTTCCTCAATAGGAGGGCGAAGAATATAGAGGTTCAAGAAATGAATCCGTTTTCAAGTATTGGAACGAGCTTGTTTTTTCGAAAAGTATTGTTTTTCACAACGAAAATCTACAAGGATTACATGAGAAATAAGGAGTTTGTACATTATTATTGAAGTATGTTCATGAAAATTGGTTGGATCCTTAATAGGCCAATTTGTTGAAGCATAGAATGATGAGCATATGTATTTTGGAAACTGTACATCGAATAGGTAACTATTTAAATTGATATTATTATTAATATGTGAATACTTAAATATTATTTTATTGAAAGTATGATTATGTTATGCAAGGCCGAGTTAGCTCATTCAAAATTAAAGAGTCATTTAACTAGTTGTCAATGCAATTTTGACCAAGCTTGGGGGAAGATGTATTGGTTGATAGAGTTATCATTAATGAACTTAAAGCTTCATTGAAAAAGACTAACAAAAATTAGGCATATTTTTCATATAAAAGAGTTCAAAATTTTGCGTGGTGTTAACTCTACTGTAGTGCTCGATTAATTTCAATTGGAGCTTCTCAGAGCAAAATCTGTTGGAGAAGATGCATTTTTCTATGAACGTGTACTTCTCAAAACAAATGGATTTCGCACATTAGTTAGCTCGTCATGGTCCATCTACCAAAATACCTCTTCATATGATTGATGTTCATTGGATAAGACTTCACCTTGTTTGAAGGACTGGACAAAAGGATGTCGGTGTGGTCAAAAAATGGAAATGTAGCGACCACTTGAAATCTATCCCATCGAATGGAATCAACATTTGGATTAACTTGATTATTTAGTACATCCAACAAACCTGAAATATCATGCAAAGTTTACAATGAAAGATATATGCATATGTAAGTTTGGAACTTTAATTGACCATCGTAAAAATTTTAAAGTAATAAGTTACCATATATAATTACTCATAAGTAGACTGAAAATGTGTTGCTCCTTGCATATCGAGAAAAATGATGGATTTTAAACTCTTACTACAATGTGACATATACCAATCAATATAATCATCGGTGCAACTCAAATATGATTGGCTTAGTGATATTGAACGACATCCTTCTACGATAACATATTTATATCATTGTTCCCATATACTCTCTAAATAGTGATAATAAATCCGAGTGTATGTAGTAGAAGTTCCACATCAATCACCAGTTGTGACTGGGGATACGAGGCATGAGAACATTATGCATTCTACCAAACTGCCTTTGTACCCTATTAGGATGATAGGGTTCTACAATGTTGAAAAAAAGAATGCAACCATTGTGCAAAGGAAAACCATAAAATGGGCGGAAGTCACCTTCAAAGGTATAAGGATAGAAATTGCCTTAAACAACACGAATGAAAAAAAACTATATAAGAAAATGGTAGTTAAATAATAGTTTGTAATATTAAAAAAGTTAAACATAGATAATTACATGATCAAGCTGAATATTATTTAGAAATATATGCATATCTTTAATGAACAAATTACTATTTGAAGAGAGATTTAACCGTGAAACCGAGGTAAAATTTCAAAATGAAGTACTGTTGAAAGATAAAAAATGAAGAAAAAAAAGGCTCAATTATTAGGCTTTAACAAAAAAGGATATCCAACAATCTACTTAACATCAATATGAATAGCTAATCCAAGTTGTCTAACAACATTGTAAGCACAATATGCACCTAAGTCATATCTCTCAATGCATCTAAAACTGACAAATGCACATGTTACTTGCTTTTATCAACAAACAAAGTGTTTGTAAGAAAGAAAAAAAGATACTTCTAAGCTGCACCTGTAGTTGGTCTATGAGTCCAATCATCACTAACACTTTGAAACTTCTCAAATAACGTAGACATACCTAATTTGTAACTCACTCTTTCATTTATTTCCATTTTTGCTTCTTCTTTACTAATGCCTAGGTATTCACAAGTAATCCTAACTGCTTGTTCCATATCAAATAATTGGCTTTGTAAAAGCTTGCCTTCCATGGGAATATGCAACAATGAGGCTACATCATCAAGTATAATTGTCATCTCCCCCAACAACATATCGAAGTGTTTGTCTAAGAATACTAATGCTCCATATAAGTTTATATTAGACTTTTATTAACGAATTTATAGAACATTTTAATAATATAGAACAAATTAGATCCTTCTATAAAATTTCTGAAAATTATTGCATATTCAGGTATATTCCACTATTTTATAAGCATGATCAATACATGCAAGAGGTGATCGTAATAAATTTATGTTACTACAAGGTATGACTATAAAATAAAACAGAATTGTGTAAAATAAAAAATAAACTAAAATACCTTTCCTTTCCATACTTCGAAGCAATATGAGTCTTATACTCTTTAGTCACATTGTTAACAAATTCTTTTTCAACTCCAAACGTGCAAGGAAAATGAGTCTTGGTTAGTGGAAGACTGAGATGTCCTTACGTCGATCCATAAGAAGTATGTGAGTCCAAAGTAAAGCATGCATGTTCACAATGTCAATTGTCAAGAAGAAAAGTAATGTGCATGTCAAAGATGTTTCATACAAGTACATAAGAGAGTCATATGTTCATCATAAATCCCATCAAATATCTTTGTTCGCATATAATATGTTATGCAAAGTTAATTATATAAGCCCTTATGTGCAAAAGTCATCAAATTACAATTAGTTCTATAAATCCCTCATTCAATTTAGGGTTACAACTTTAAAAATATAAGAAAAATGGTGAGAAGAATTCACCCCCTCTAAGCTGCCATGGGGTCCGTATTTATAGGGGTTGAAGTAGGCGGTCTAGTCGCCACGTATCATTCGACACCCTTGATTTCGCATTCATTGCAGTGATGATATGCGACAACCTTCTGTATATTGTTGATATGCGGCAACCTTTTGTATATTATTGATATGCTGCAACCATTTTTACATTGATGAAATGCGGCACCTTATTTTATTAACGATTTATGGCTCATTGCCATATTGATGATTTACAGCATCCCGACCATATTGATGGTTCAAGACATCCTTGCCGTATTGATGCTTTATGGCATTTTTGATAACTATAGGCATTCAATATCTCATATACCCTTTGAAGTTTGGCATCCTCTACCGCTTATAAAGCTCAAGACCACTTGCCGCTTGTTGAGGCTTTACAATAGTTATAGTTGTAAAGGCCCGATGCCTGAAGTTTCGATATACCCTCTTTGTGATTATGTATTCGATACCATTTAGTGACGCGACATCTCCCTTTAATTGTCTTCATGTTCGACATCTCTTTAGATTCGAAACCTTGGCACGATATCCTTCCAATTTTAAAAGCTCGAAAACCTCTTTGTTATGCCCATGTATGACATTCTTTGGGTTGGCCCATTACTTGAGGTTCGATACCCCTTGCGGAATACTGTACTACTTTTGCTTCAACATCTTGAATTTCCACATGTTCTCTTTGCATGTTCGACATCTTTATTTGTGATAACATTTTCCCCCTTCTAATGTAGAAGAAATGTTCACTTTTCAAGTTAATGAAAGTCACTGTGCTATAGGATTGTGTAATATGGATGTATCTATATATTACTTGTGCGGAATATAAACTAAGTAAGTAAGTAAGTAAATAAAGCAGTAAAGTAAAAGACACCAGAGATTTTTATATTGGTTCGAATTCCCGTACTACGTCCAGTCCTAGACTCCTTTCGGAATTAAACTAGTAACCCTCACTTAACTCGAAAGAATAGGTTTACACCGTCTGAGCAACCGAACAGGACTTCTACCGCCTAAGCAACCGAATAGGACTTCCACCGCCTGAGCAACCGAACAGGACTTCATTACAAATAAAAAATGTATCTGACTGTAATATGCTCTTTAAATAGCAATGATAAGTCAATAAAGTACAATCTTCTTATAATCTTATCCTTTATGATATATAGTGTAATGTGCTTGAAGAATGTGGAATGTAATGTGCTTGAAGAATGTGGAAGACAGAGTGATCAACGATCAGAGATTGTATGTATTTTGAGTGCAAATGGTAAATAGAGAATAAGAGGTAAGAATTCAAGAATACTAAGATCAGTTAAGTAGTTTGTTTGTTGGATTCTAGACTCTATTTATATAGTTTTAAGAGGTGCAATCTTTGATGAAAAAGAACGATGAAAAGGAACGGATGCAACTTTTAGATTAGAAGATGTTTCTCTTCGTTGAAGAGAAGCATCCCTTCAGAAAACTAGCCGTTATCGACAACCAGTCGTTTGAATTTTTCAATTCAGCCATCTGATTTATTTTAAATTCGATACAGCAAGCAAATAAGCCATTTTTAGTCTTATTCAGCTGTTTGAATGTAACCATTTAGCCGGCTGAAACTGCATAATAATTTATGTTTTGTTTCAGCATTCAGATGGATGAATGGTGACGTTCAACTGTTTGATTATAGCCTGCTTTGTGCATTTGCATGGTTTTTGTACGTGTCAGTGTGTATATACCATATTGGAGATATTTTAACATAATTTTAATATAATATGTAGACTCTAAACTACATATATATGAACCATACTTCATATTGTTGAGTCTGGTCTTCGTAGTTCTTATAGGATCGTTTTCACCCTAGAGGGGTGGTGAATAGGGTGATACTAATAATAAAAATTAATGCGGAAATAAAAAATAATAACATAAAGTAATGCAGAAGAGATCACACACAAATTTACCCAGCTTCGGCAAAACCCTACGTGCTGCCCCCAAGGTTTCTAGTAGAAATTAAGTAGTCAGACGCTTACAAACACACGTAAACTTACGACACCCACTAACTTGACTAACCTAACTCTAAGCTCAAAACCCTGCCACAACTCAGCCATTGAGTTGTGAATTCTCGAACTACAAAATCGTAGTTCGTACCTAGCTACACAACTAGAGTTTGACTTAAATTTTAAAAGAAAGAAAATTACAAAATAAAACTAGAAATTACAAACACAAAACCCTATTATAAATTAAGCCCAATATAAAGTAACAAAGGACCGGCCCAATTAAATAAAGAAGTGAATGTCTTCCCCTTTTGTTTGTAAAATGTTCGGCCATTCTTTTTCCCTTTCTTTTGAAATTAGGGTTTGATTAATTGAAGCCGCCGCTTGAATTTATCGATTGAAGTGATGATTCTGAGTTGAATTGCTTTGTCAATCAATCTCTTTGCTTATCAACTTGCGGTTGCTCCAAATGTCGAGCTCGAATATCGGTGCTTTGAATTGGTACGTGTTTCCCCTTTTCGAATTTTTGATTATGCTCGAACTTGATTCGAGTTCTGGATTAGAGCTTGCTCTTTGATTTTGCTTGAACTTGAATGATTGTATGCCGATGATGATAATGGGTTAAATAGGGATAAATTCCCTCTATTTATGTTCATATATTTTTATTTGATTTCTTCAAATGTTTTGCTCGGCCATTAGATTATTACTTAAACGATGGTGATAATTCTGACTTGTTCTTAGTTGATATATTCGAATTACTTTGAGTCGGTTCCTATGACTTCGGCATTTAAATATACTTGACTTGTTCATTTGAAATCCCTTGCGACATTAAACCATTTTCTAAATTTATGTTTGAACACTTCAACACAGTTTTACGTTGACCAATACTTTTTGAAACTCCTCTTGACTTGTTCTAACTGCTACTTGCAACTGTTTGTTTCTTTTTGAAACATGTAAACTGCTTTTCTGTAAAACTGTAAACTGCTTCGATTCATTTTATTTTGAACTGCCATGTTCACTTGTGTGTGTTGCTTATGTCTTGTTAGCCTTGCTTGCTTCGAGTCATACTTGTTGTTTGTTGTTGATGTTGAAACTGATCATTTGCTTTTCTGGTTTCATTGTCCATGGTTTGTTGCACTACTTTATTGTATTGTCATGTTCACTTATGTCTGTGCATATGGTTGAATCTCGAGTTAAACTGCCTAGTTGCTTCGAGTCTAGTTGCATGTGTGTATTTGCATTCATATTGATCTTCATGTATGTTGATGTCTTCTCTTTTGAAGTCTGATCTGAGTTGCATCCCTTTGTGTTCATTCGAGTTTGGTTTGCATTCATGTCGTCTTGTTCTTGCCTCGAGTTTGAATGGTCTTGTTACCCTTGCATTTAAATGGAACTGAACTTGTACTCGACCATTTGGTTGAGGCTTCATGAGTCTGCACTGTGACTAGTTCCATTTGAATACTTGTGTACTCCATGTACTTGTGCCATTGGTTGGATTTGAAGTCTACATATAGCTTGATATATTGCTCCTGACCATATGCATTAAACTTGTACATTTTATGATCTGGTTTGGTCTTCATGTGTGTGTGTGTGTTCACGCTGCTTTGACCATTTATGCTGGTGCCTAACCTTGTTTGATTTCTTTGTATTGTTGTTTGCTTCATTCTTGTGTTCTCTGTTGCTCTTGAAGTCTGGTACAATTGTGTTCATTACTGTTTGTCTCTGTTCTTGTAGGTGGCATCTCCATGTATATACATACATGTATGTATGTATGTATATATGTGTGTGCTTCATTTTGCCTTTGTATATTACATTCAAGTTGACTGGTCTGAATGCATGTCTTGAGTCATGTGCACTTCATTGAACTGGATTGCCTTGGTCTGGTTGAGCTGAGTATGTTGTTTGGTTGCCACTATATATATATATGTATGTATGTATACGTGTGTGTACACATATGTATATATATGTATGTTGTTTCCATACCTTGTCTTGTGTACTTGAGTTGAATCCAGCCTTGGCTCGGGTTTGACCTTGTGCTCACTTGTCCCTGTAGTTTTAACAAGCATGTGTATATCGGTGTGCATAACCTTGTGGCATGTACAGTGATACACTGTGCATGTCAAAAGTTGTTCGTGTAAGATGAATTAAAAGAAATGATGACGAACAACCCAAATAACCGAGGAAAATAATATTTTCAAAAACACACATTTTATTGTACACTACAAAATAATTTCTTTTTCAATTTTACTACATCAGTGTTTATTTTGCAGATAGTTCAGATGCTGGATACAGGCTGAAACAGAGTTGAAGATCAAATATGAGTATTGAGTGAATATGTAGTGAGGTGTAATATGTAAACTGAAAATTGTGTTGTAATTGAAATTTTATTGTAATTGAAAATGTGTAAATGTAGTGAGAGTTCAAATTTGTACTATTTGAATTTGTAATAAAATATTTGTTTGAATATGAATTATGAGTTATTTATTTTATTCAACAAATATTTATTTAATTATGTGAAAAATAAAATAGTACAACAACAAATACATTTAAATGAATATATATATGTTTATTATCATCAAACAAAAATCATATACTGGCATATTCTACAGTTCTTTGTCGTAGATTCATGAATCTTCATATCGGTTGAATTTCTTGTCATTAATCAAAATATAAGATCCAACATTCTCCCCCTTTTTGATGATGACAACTCCATTTGTGATATGAATGAATCTCCACAATATTGCTCTGTAGTTCTATATCTCCCTCTGAATATATGCTAGCCTTATCTTTCAGTATCTCCCCCTAAATCTGTGCTTTTATTCCTGCTGCAAATAGTGTTGAGCAATATCTTTCTCCCCATTTGTCATCGACAAAAAGGAGAGTTTATATGACGACATAATTCTATTAAATATATGGAACATCCTTTTAAAATTCCAAAATCTATCCTTTTCCTTTTGTTTCTCCAAGAACCTGCAATGAATAATAATCATTTTTGGTACCCACTTACTATGTTAGGGTCCAGGGGGTTAGGTCTTGGGAAACCATACCCATTTGGGTGTGGTTGAACCTTTATAAATATAATTTTCATTATTAACTACCATATCAAAATAATCATCAATGTATTTTTCTCTATTTTTCCAATTAACAGGAACCCAAATACTTAGATAATTTTTATTCATATTTCCGGTCAATGATTTTGTACTTCTAGAGAACTTATAAACATTATTGGTCACAGCAGTATTTGAATTTCTATAAAACTTGGATTTAGACTTTACTCGAAATCTAGTACTAGCACTAACATTTTTACTATAAATGAAAGCGTATCTAGTGCTACTTCTATGATCAGTTTTATTATATCCTAAACCACTTTTATCATGTAAAGGTCTAAAACCAGATAAAATCATGTTTAAATCATTTTGACCTTTGTTAAATTTTGTGACTTCAGTGTTAAGTTTATCAAATTTAGCTTTAGAGTCACAACTATTATTTTCAAAAGAAATATTATTGTTTTTCAAAATATCAATTTGCTTGTTTAATTCAGAATTCTCCCTTTTTAACGTATAGTTCTCATTTTCGAGAAGAAAAATTCGAGATTCTGAATTATCTAAAGATGATTGTAATAAATCATTTTGTCTTTTCAAATCCGTAATTTCTTTTGAAAAAATTTCTTTTTCTTTTTCAAACAAAGTATTTTGTTCATCTAGAAAATCTTTAAGAGCCTCAAAATTATTTTTTAAAACACCATGTTGATTTTCTAAATCTAATTACTTTTTTTTCAATTTCTCATTTTCAATGTTGATTGATTTAATCTTTTCTAAAATAAGAAAGTTATGCTTTGAGATTTTATCGCATATACTAACTAATTCATTATTACCATTTACTAAAATTTGTAAATCAGAAAGTACCTTTTTGTAGTCCTCATTGATGGCTTTGATAGGGATCTTGCTTATTGTATTTCGAATGGATCCTTTTCTGGGCATTATTCTATGATGTTGTGACGACCGATAAAATTCCAGGCTCTGATACCAAATGAAAGTCACTGTGTTATAGGATCGTGTAATATGGATGTATCTATAAATTACTTGTGCGGAATATAAACTAAGTAAATAAACAAAGCAGTAAAGTAAAAGACACAAGAGATTTTTATACTGGTTTGAACTCCCGTTCTACGTCCAATCCCAAACTCCTTCTGGAATTAAACTAGCAACCCTCACTTAACCCGGAGGAATAGGTTTACACCACCTATGCAACCGAATAGGACTTCTACCGCCTAAGAAACCGAATAGGACTTCTACTTCCTGAGCAACTGAACAGGACTTCTTTACAAATAAACAAAAGTATATGACTGTAATATGCTCTTTAAATAGCACGAATAAGTCAATAAAGTACAATCTTTCTATAATCTTCTCCTTTATGATATATAGTGTAATGTGCTTAAAGAATGTGGAAGATAAAATGATCAACGATCAGAGATTATATATATTTTGAGTGCAAATGGTAAATAGAGAATAAGAGGTAAGAATTCAAGAATACTAAAATCAGTTAAGTAGTTTGTTTGTTGGATTCTAGACTCTATTTATATAGTTTTAAGAGTTGCAATCTTTGATAAAAAAGAACAATGAAAAGGAACGGATGCAACTTTTAGATTAGAAGATGTTTCTCTTCGTTGAAGAGAAGCATCCCTTTAGAAAACTAGCCATTATCGACAACCAGCCGTCTGAATTTTTCAATTCAGCCATCTGATTTATTTTAAATTCGATACAGTAAGAAAATATGCCATTTTTGGTCTTATTCAACCGTCTGAATGTGACCATTCAGCCGGCTGAAACTGCATAATAATTTATGTTTTGTTTGAGCATTCAGACAACTGAATGGTGACATTCAGTCGGCTGATTATAGCCTGCTTTGTGCATTTTCTTGGTTTGTGTACGTGTCAGTGTGTATATACCATATCAGAGAGATTTTAACATAATTCTAATAAAATATACAGACTCTAAATAACATATATATGAACCATACTTCATATTGTTGAGTTCGGTCATCGTAGTTCTTTGTCGTAGATTCATGAATCTTCGTGTCGGTTGAATTTCTTATCATTAATCAAAACATAAGATCCAATAGTTAACACCTTGATATTGACGCTTTTCTCTTGATAACTACATTGCTGCTAATTGGCATTCCATCTAAATCTTGCTTGTTTATTTAAACTGAGATCAACGGTTCTCATTATTCCCCTTTCCTTCTATAAATACCCATCTTCTTCATTTTTAACCTTTTTACCTGCAAGTTAAACTCGAGAGAAATTTTTTAATTTTCAGCTCGAATCGAGAAATTTTGATCTTCTTCAGCACTCAAGCTCGATATCAAAGTTCGACTTTCATTTCTAATCGATTTTGACAGAAGATTAAAGAGGGGTTTCAATTTTAAAACTAGGGCCTTTAATCAATTGGGTGTATTTATGTATTTTCTGTAATTGGAGTGGAAATCGAACCATTACACTCACTATAATTTTGTAAAGTTCAATGCTTTGATTCAAATGTAAATTGTGGAATATTTCCTAGATGATTGATTGAAATCACTGTGAGTTTGAAAGCTTTCAAAAATTCGATAACTCCTTGGAGTTCCATTTTATTAATAGGATTGATACCCCCTTTTTTAAGATTTCGACACTCAATTTAGAATTTGATTAATTGCTAAAAAAATTCGACATTCTTTTGAAATTTGATAATTCGTCACGAATTAGATCCTGGTTTTCAAATTCATCAGTCTTTTGAAAGCCGACAACTAATTTGAAATTCGGTATCTCTTTAAGGCTTTACTTACTAGATACAAATTTGACAATTGATTAGGGGTTCAGTATCTATTTAGGAATCTGACAACTTGGTTATGAGCTCGACAACTTGCTTAAAAAATTGTTATTTTAGTTACAAACTCGATAACTTTTGGGCAAACCGCTACCTCTTTATAAAATTTTCAACTAATTAAGGAATTGTTATGTAGGTTACAAACTCTATATCTTGTTTATGTCCGACACCATATTATAGATTCGGAAAGTAGTCATACTCATAGGTCCTTTATGTATTTGACACCTTTCACATTCGACAATTAGTCGAAGTATCATTGAATGATTCTAGATTCATTTTATTATTTACAAACTCGACATCGGGCTATCGATTCAACACTCTAGTATAACCTTAATAAAGTGCTATATGCACGGTACCTAGATTAGATCTCAATGACTAGTTATAGATTCGATATCCAATCATAAATCCAGCAATTATCAATGAGTTTTTAATTGGTTATACTTTAGATATTTATAAAATTGATATCCTATTATTGGTTCGATACTTTTAAATGGACTTCTTTACAAGTTCTATAGTTAGTCTCAGTTTTGATATTTCATTATGGTCTAAATAGTTTTTAAATAATCATGTATCTGTTGGTTAGATTGTTCACTTTTGCATCTATACTTAGGAGCATTTCAAAATTTTATAAATGTATAATACTTCCCTGATCTTGGGCAATACTCTTTGATATATAAATGGCTGGTATAGGTCCCAAACCTTTTCCTACTTCCTAGAAAGGAGATTACAAACTCATTCCATCTCTTATCACTTCTCAAGAGGAAGCCAACACCATCCTTCGTCAATTTGCATTACTAATGTTGAGGTTAGAGTAGCGGGACCATCCAAAAGGATAGACAATCCCTCGAAATGTTTCTTCTCCTTTACTCTAATTCACATTTGGCATTTTGGTTATCTCCCTCATTCCAACTTCTTCATTTGATACTTGGAACATTTGGGCATCACTCTAATACAATTGTTACCTAATTCCTATACCTATTTAAGTTGTCTTGAGATCTTGGCCAAGGAAGCTAACCTTCCATCTCTTGATGTAAATACTCTTCGATCATTAGTAACTCCCGTCAAAGTCGCGACCAACTAAAGGGTAGTGTGTATCGCGTTCTCTCTCATAAAAATTTGATTAGCAGCTTGATAAATAAATCTAGAGACTGGGATAATTAGTTCTTCTATGTTAAGAGCCAAAACCGTATACTTGGAGGGTCTTTCTCTGCTCTAGTAAGCTTTGTTGGTTTTTTCTTTATTGTTTATATTACCTTCTATTGTCGCCTTATAATTGTTATTCTCTTTAAGAACTAGTCCTTAAAAGGGAAGTTTCTTCCATAGCTAAAACGATTAGAGAATTGAACTTAACATCACAAACTTTAGGAGACAAACACAAACTTCTAACTGAAGCCAATCTTAAGAAACATTTCTTGATTCGGAGTGCCACAAAGTGCTTGGGAAACCCCCCCCCCATGGTAAAGAAGGATGCTCGTGGGAATCAATTCTTGGTGATTGGCAATCAGAATGCCTTTTCTAACTCTTCCCATATTCAACATGATTATTTTAGTAAGTTTTCATTATAGTTAAATGAAGTTTCTTATGTCTGTGTTTTACAAATTTCCCTTTAATTTAGGCTCATATATTGTTGTTTCTTCTAAGTGCAAGAAAACTAAAGTTCACACTTCTACCTTAGACGAATCAACTGAATTTGCTTCTGTTAAGGATTCTATTACTAAGGCCATTGCTGACATAAAAAGGAAAGCGAGCTCTAGTGCTCCCGCTGACGCTTCAACCCTTCCTCCGAGTAAAAAGCCTAAGCTTAAGAAGGACCAAACTTCTATTGTTATCGTTGAGGAGTCAAATATTGAGGTCAACTTGACCACCCAAGATCCCGATATGATTGATTTAGGTTCTCCAGATCATAGTGCTCAAAAGCATGCCGACAAAGCTCTTACCGCATATTCTTTGCTTAATATCTTGCTTCATAAATCTACGTTTGGTTTTCGATGCTTGTACGAGGAGCTTGGTTTGACTCCTCTTCCTAATAAACTTCTCCCTTTAGAGGCCAGGCTCAAACTCTCCCCATGGGATTTGATGATCTCATTCATTCGGTTGTACAATATTCGACTTTAGCTTCTCTTATGCCACTACAACCTTCAACTTTCTCGACAATCGTTATGTCCTCTCTTAGCAGCTTTTAT
The DNA here is from genome assembly GCA_030737815.1 of Allium fistulosum. Lineage (NCBI taxonomy): Eukaryota > Viridiplantae > Streptophyta > Magnoliopsida > Asparagales > Amaryllidaceae > Allium > Allium fistulosum. The sequence goes on from CM060904.1 coordinate 316,996,136, forward strand.
TGTATTTATCCTTTCATGTTTGGGTAATCTAGACTTTAGTTTCTTATATCCTGATTTAGCTTATGTCCATTGTATGTTTCAGACAGCCAAACACATGTTCTTTCTTCAAAGGGCCTCTCAAGGGCCCTCTAATCAAATTGTCAAGCTCAAAAAGCAAGTTTCTTCACTAATGACTCAAGTGACTAATATTATATTAGAGAAGGATAATGTTGTTCTAAAGAAAAACAAACTTGCCTCCTCCTCTAATGAGGAAAAGAAAGCCAAACTGTCACTTGAGGAGAGCGTAAAGACTTTAGAGAAAGAGAAGGCCGATATGGTCGATAAGATAAAGTCTTTAGGAAGTCAGCTAGAAACCAGAGATGTCACTCTGATCTATACTAATAATATTGTAAAGAATGCCAAGAAGAAAACCACTTTCTTTCTTGATCATGCTCTTACTAAGATAACTGAGAAATGCTATGAAGATGCTCTTTTTATAGATCATAACGACAATATTGACAAATGCCCTGATCTGGTTTTTCCTTCTCTCCCAGACCTAAATGACATATTCAATAGAAAGTTTGATCTTATATTGGGGAGAGCTTAAGGATTGATTCAAGATGGATTCCCTGAAGAAGAAGCCGTCGATCCGAAGAAGTTGTAATCTTTTGATGACCCTCCCACTTGAAGGGGATGGAGATTCAGATGTAGGGAATGATGATGAAGACGACGATGATGTAATCAAGGTGGAGATCAGGGAGACAAGGGTCCAGAAGGACCAAGAGATAGGGGTGACAGATTAGGCAATCATAACTTAGACTTGTCTGCGTATGATGTAGATCTTTTCGATCTACTTGATTCTCCAGATGCTTCGCGTGGAATAATATCCCTCCAAAAGATGATGTCTCCCCTAGGCAACAACCGAAAGGAAAAGTTCAAATCCTAACTTCTCAGGTTCTGGTCACCCAAGTGTGGAATTCATTATTCAAATACTTAAAGCAATCTCCCAACCGTTAGTTAACAAGGTTATTGCTTTAGAAGAACCAAATATTATTATGAGACTTTATATGAGAAGAGCAAGAGGGAAGGCATTGCTTGAATAGGGAGATTGAAAAATTAGTCAAAGACCACAACCATTTTTCTAAAAAGTATCGGAATCTTCTAACTTACGCCAAACAATTAAAGGACTTTAAGAAGCAATGTGCGGCTCTGCTTTTAAAACGATCTCACCTTCATTGAGAAAGGGTTTTAAAGGAAAACAGTGAATTAATTGCATTCTTTTGGATGCTTATTGAAGATAGAAATACCTTAGTGGATTTCCTCTACAAAATTTACTCTAGAATTGTTCTTACTGATTTTTCATTCTTAGGGGAAAAAGGTGGGGGTTTGCTTAGGCGTTTGCATAGTAGATATTTGGATGAGCATGGAACTGATCTCTATCCTGAAGAATGCTTGAACCTTCCTAGGGTTGCTACCGTTCCACTTTCCCCAAATACTCTTCCACTTGAGAAAGTTAAATTTAACAAGGAGAGATTCATTTTTGAATTTTACAAAGGATCAATATTGTGTGAACCCCAGTAATTTTGTTTTTAATGTGTAATATATAGAGTTTTATGAATTTCAATGTTTTCATTTCTTTGCAACATAGTTTATTTTTCATAAATCATACTGATTAAGGAATCGTCGGATAGTCCTATTTCCATGCAACTCTTAAGTAAATTTATCAAGTTAAAAAGGGACTTTAAAGAGAAATCATTAATTCTTAAAACTTCTCGGTCATCAAAATATTGCTTTCTTAGATATCTCCAAGAGGTTTACACACGGTTTCCACACTTTCACTTTGATTTCTTGGGTGATGAAAAGGGATAGATTGCTTAGCGAGATACGAACCAACGACACTAAATTGTAATGTGGTGAGATCATTCCTCCGGCCGAAGAATGGGACTACCATCGATTCCCTCCAGCTAATACCCTCAAGGCTTTAATGTTCCTTTTGCTCTACCCTCACTTTGTCTACTAGATCATTGAAAAAGGCTCAAACTGCCTCTTTAAACTTTGAAAATTAAATGCTTAAAACTTATATTGTTTATGTAGTTTGAATCTGCTCGTGCTTATAATTCTTTTTGTTATTAATAAAGAAAGCATTTCCTCTATATTGATTTCCTTGTCTCGTTTACTTATTTTTATAAGGAAATACAACTAACGCTCGCGTCTTGCGGTCCTAAACTCCTTACTCAATTGGATATTATTAAAGCTAAGTTTAGATCGGAATTCGAGAAGAATTTCTCCTCTCAAGGTGCTTCAACTTTGTCATTTCTAGATAACTCGGATGCACAAAAATTGTACGACAAATACTATCGATTGAAGTCCACATTTAGTAGCTTAAAGGAATTAACTTTCAACTCAGAGGGAAAAAATTAAAGAAAAGAAAAAATGAATTCAAGAGTTAAAAGTGAAAGTGGATGCGATTGGCCAGTTTGGACCTTCAGTCCGAGGAACTGAAGTTGATGTTGAAATTGCCCAACTACATCAAAGGGTAATGGATCTTGAAGTAAATTTGTTGAAAAGCCAAGTATCCTATCAATCCTTAGAACTTATTACGAGTGGAGGCGAATCCACCCTTCCTACTTCTACCCCTTTGATTGGTAAAGAATAGTTTTCTGCTTTGTTGAATCCACCCTTGAGTCTTAATGATGGCGAAATTGCCAGATGGAGTCAAAAAGTTAGATATGAATGTGTTCAATTTTTGAACAAGCAATGGGATGATAAAGTTTCTCGATATCTTAACAATTATCAGGGTCAAGTGAACGTGAAAAATACGCTCTTGAACTGGAGGTTAAGAAATTGAAGAGCGGGATTAAATCCTTAAGGGGAGCCAACAAGATACTTAAGCATGCATTGGAAGTTCAAATTGGCTCTATTGATATGCAAACAATATTCAGAAGAAAGAAACTTAAGGAACTTTTGGATGTGATTACACGTCATATTACTGATTCTCCTTTGGTCCTTAAAACTTTGAAAAAGGAGGTGAAGAAACTTGACACCTAATGAAGAATCACTTATGAGTTTTTGGGCATATTTCCCTTTTGGCTACCCCTTCTTAATTCTTGTATATAATATAAACAAACTTGTATCTGAATGATTGTTACCTTGAATGAACTTTGTATTCTTCCTTTTGAATTTGTTGAATTGTCTCAGACATACAACTTGTTTCGAGGCTTGGATTTGATTGTAATATGATATGTAGCATTTGATTAAGCATTGGTTTGTCTTCTTAATATAAACCTATTACTAAACTCTAAAATACGTTTTGATAAAAAGATTAGTAACTTATTTAATCAAAAGTTCGGAAGAACCCTTCCTCTATTTAACAGAAATTTGGAAATCCATCTAATAACAAAGATTCTCATTATTAGAAAATTTGAACTCCATTCTAGGATAACTTAATTTAGCACTTTGAGGAGTGAAGCTTTTAACAACTTTGCCTTTCGGCCTGTTGACCTAGAAATTTGAAGCTTGACGTTTGAAACTTTAGTCTCGAAGGGTAGATACTTGGAAATCCTTCTGGTAATTATAATTTATTCTGTATTGAAGATTAGAAATCTTCTAGTAATAACATCATTTGGATAGAAGACTAGAAATCCATTCGACAATAACTTGAATAAGAGACCAGAAAACCATATGGCAATGATTTTGAAATAGAAAACCAGAAAACCATCTGGTAATATTATTTGAACAGAAGACTTGAAATCGATCTGGTAATAATATCATAATTTAATCTGAATAGAAGACCAAAAATTCATATGATATTAATTTAGAATTCCATTTGATAAGAAGATTGGAATTTTTCTAAAAGTCCAGAATTCCATCTGGTAAGAGATCTAGAAATCCGACTATTAATGGAGATTCCCATTATTTAGAAATGTGATTATTATTGGAGAATCCCATTATTTGATAATTTGAATTCTAATATAGAAATTATGGATTAATAGTTAATTCATTATTTCAAAGAATAGAGCCCCGAGATCGAGTAATAAGTCATAGTTTCTAAAATGTCACTATCTGAAATTAAAATTCTCAATTCTGCGTGATAGATAGCTTTTGATCCGTCCTTTGAAATTTGCTTTAACTTTGCCTTGGTACAGAATTAAATGTGTTTGACTATTCTTCCTTTAGAAGATTGCCTTGGTCCTTCTTTAGGACAGAGTGTGATTTGCTTTATTAATTCTTTTTGTCCCTTTGTTACTTTCTTGGTAGTGATATAGGCTTTGATTGATATCCTTTATTATCATCTTTAGGTAATGTTCTAAACTTTGATTAGACCCCTTATCACTATCCTAGGTGATGATTTAGATTTTGGTTGGTGCATTTTGTTAGCTATCTTGAGTAGAACCAAAGTCTTACCCGTCCTCCTTTAGGAGGCACTCTAGTCAGGCCTTATAGGTGGAACTGAAGTCTGCTTCAGTGCTTTGGCCAGGCCACCTTAGGCGGGACCAAAGGCTTACTCCATCCTTTATCTGGGAGGCACTTTAAACATGCCTTATAGGCAGGACTAAAGGCTGGTCAGTGCTCTGGCCAGGCCATCTTAGACGGGACTAAAGGCTTATTCTGTCCTCCCTTTGGGAGGCACTCCAGCCAGGCCACATAGGCAGGACCGAAGGCTTGTAGTGCTCTAGCCAGGCCTTATTGAGGGACTAGAGGATTACTCTGAACTCACTTTAGGAGGTACTTTGACCAGGCTATATTAGCGGGATCAAAGGCTTTTTCCTTTATTTTATAAATCTTCTTTATGAAGAATTCTTCTTTATTGATTACTTGTTCTTTGTAGATAAGTTTGCCTTTTGCTTAAATCTGCAAATAAACTCTTGAAGCTCTCGTTTTCCCAAGAAATTCTTAATCATTCCTTTTAGAGCTCAACATTGATTGGTTTTATGTCCATTCCTTCGGTGTTATTGGCAATAAGCACCTCGGAGATTCCTTTCATTTCTTGGTTGCTTCTTTGTTAAAGGCCAATAGTTTGATCTTTCTTTAGTTAGGAGGTAGATATTTTCGTAGGAAGTGGTAAGGGAATGAATCCATGAAGATTGGAAATTTCTAGAGCATTGTGGTTTTCGCTCCCGCTTGATTCTCTTGTAGCATTCAGATTGGTACATTAGCATCATCTGTAAGTTTACTCTATAAGGATTCTCGAACTTTGATTGGTGTGAGAGGAATATCAATTACTCCTTTCCACCTTTGGGCAAAATTTTCAAAGTCTCTTGTTATTTCTTTTTCAAAAATAGTTCCTTTGGATTGGAATTGTATAGCCCTTCTCATTTTTAAGATCAAACTATCCTTTTTGTGCTTTCCTTTCCAAGCAGAGGATGATAACCATGGATAAGGATAGAGTCTATATGAAATGGATTTATACTCCACTTATTGAGATTATAAGGAATCAATTGTCTCTTTTCTTCCATGATTTCAGTTCTAACATCCTTAACACTAGGTCCTTATGAAACCGAGAATCAAAATAGATTTGATAAATTGGCCTAATTGCTTGAGGTTCAGAAGATCCTTGTTCCGATCTAGTCATCATATGGTCCAAAGAAGGTTATGCTGGATTTGGAAAGTTCCTCTATGCAATATACAGGTTGGGGGCAAATCCTCTATATTCTATGTAACGACCCTATCATTATACCTATATTATTAAAGGACGTGATAAATAATATTGTCTAATGATATGGAGAATACTGCTTGTTAAGTGCGACCAAATGTGAATATACCTTTAAACTAACATTGACACGACATACTTACTGTTTTTAATAAATATCTAGAATAAAATTTTGACGTATGCAGTCTCGGACTAAAGAAATAAACACATTGGTTTCTCAAAATAGAACAATATATCATATGAAACAATAATCACAAATCACAACGGAATAATATACATCATATGCAATACATATTGTGAGTCTACAAAATATGATACTAGAACAACATAATATACAACCCAAAATAAGTCACTATCTCAACAATACATTCATAATCCTACGTGTAAATATATAATAGAAGGTAAACTGAAAGGTCAAAAATGTCTATCATCTGCTAGCACACTGACCCAAAAGCCTACAAGTCCTGATACCTGAAAAACCTCGGTTTGACCCGAGTATTGTAAAATAAACGGGTCAGGCTATATCTTAATATCAAAGAGGTGAGAACAAGACATAACACAAGAATATATAACGTTATAATAAACGCAAATGTCATAAATATAACCAAGGCATTAGAATAATTTAACTTAGAATCCACTTCAAGATACATAAATATTTCAATCGCAAATCCCGAAATAAATCATAAAAATCCATAAATTCCAGGATAAAAACAATTAACTCAAAACCAAGAAAGAAACCAAAGTCATATCAATCCCAATAATCGTACCCATACCGTGGAAAACAAAAGATGGCATCACTCCTACCGATTCTATTCCAATGATCGTCCATACTATCTAATATCCATGAAAACCGGTCCAGAGAAGATATAATTCATTTCGGTCATAAGGATCGTATAAAAATCCAGGAGTATACTTCTTAAGGATCTATCGGTCCCACCGAACATCAAAAGAGAGTAAACTCTAAAGTTCCAAGTACTATCACCTTTAGTAATCACGAGAACTTTACCAAAACGTCACATACCGCCTGGTAAAAATCAAGCATTTACTATAAGCTAGTAAATCTCGCTCATTACAGATACTACTGGAAAATTAAACTATATTCCCTTAAGGGTCTATCAGTCCCATGAAACACCAAAAGAGAATGCAACTCTAAAGTGTTAATTACTTTCCTATAGCAATCACAAGAATTTAACCATGGCATCACATACTACCTGGTGAAATTTGAGTATTCGCTAATGGGCTAGTACACCCAAACATTCTATTCAATGAGTCAAACAATATTCACTGAAGCATTACTTGAGAGCACTTAAACCGATCAATAACACTAAGTTGATTATTAATATTCCCCAAATTATAGAATTAAGGTTCTCAAAACATTTTTATTTTTAAAATCTTCTCCAAATCCAAGTCACATGAAAATTCTAAAATAGTATATAAATAACCAAGTGTTAAATCCAATAAAATCCAATAAGAATTTATAGTTTGAAAATGGATAATATCATTTTATTATATAAAAAATGATTTCTAAAATACTTTATACATGCACCTATTTTTTTAAACTTCTTCTTTAAAATCCACAAACACATTTATTTCTCAACTATATATATATTTATCCTTTGATAAAATAAAACATGGTTCCACTTTTAATATTAAAATGCTTTTATATATATAATTATTCCAAATTATTATTTGAAAGTTCCATAGTTCACAAATTATATTACAAAGTGTGTATATATATATAAGTAGTCATCTATTTATAAAACCATAAATATCTATTTTCAAACCCATATAGTTATTAAAGCATTTTCTTAAAAGCGACTTAGAAGTTTACTTCCAAACCATTCTAAAATAGTATTATATATATAATTACTTATAAAATCACTTATATAAAGGAAATTAGATTATTACAAAAATTTGGTTTGAAATCTATATATATTATAATAAACCAAAGTCCATAAAACACAAAGAATTTAGTTATTTCAAAAGTCCCAAGTTCATCACAAAACCATATCGGTAAATTTGATCCATAGAGATATATTATACATCATCTCAAAGCACTCTATCATGAAAACAAAATCTGTATATTCATAATTCAAAATCTCGAAATAGTATTGAATCAATCATGAAATAGATCACATAACAATGCACATAACATACGAGAAGAGAATCAAGCAAACAAATGGTCAAACGAGCGAACGGGAGGCACACGACCATCACCTGTGGCTTTGCCCAAGTGCAAGTCTGATGCACCAGTCCCTTAGGACCGGTTCACCGATGGTGTCGCCTGGGTGAAGCCCCAGGCGATTTCTTATGCCTTTCAGGGTCCGTTAGCGGGGGTTTTCTGACAGTGGATACTTCCAACTCCTAGGTCATTGTTTTAGACATCATGGAAGCCTATATTCATTCACATAATCATGATTCAAAGGATCATATAGCAAGGGTTTTCGGAAAATAGTGAATAAGTTAACAAGTTATGTGAATACCGCTATCAAATTGAAAGCAATTCAACAATAAATCATTCAAAACAAACAAAAACATCCATTAAACATTTAGAAATAGTTAAGTGGGTGTTAACTCACCTATATAACTTGAATTGATGAGATAATCTCGGATTCTCCTAAGCTAACACCTTTTAGTAATTACTTAGGTTTATTTTCAGAAATTTTACAAAAGAGGATTACAAACCATGACCAATAACTAAGATTAAAACCCAATTAGAAGCAACATAGGGTAGTAGAGATTACCTTGGGTTTAAGTCTTCAATTATTAATCAAAAGCCCTTTGCTTTGATATAGATTTGGGGTTAATTTAAGTTTTTAGGGTTTTCAACTTAGATAATATTGTTTTATATTTTTGATTACTGCTGAAATGAGAAAGTAGTAAGGAGAAAGAAACATATGTTTTATTTTTCTCCTAATTAAGCCAACTATATGGGCCTATACCTAATAAGGTATTGTATTATTTCTTTCCTTCTAAATTTTCATTATAAAACACTAATTTAAGTCTTAAACAATGTTTTATTTAATATAACTTAGTTTCTCAAAGTTATCAAAATCAATCACAAGTTAAAATCCTCATTTCTATTAATATTTTGATATCTTGTAAAATTAAATATAACCTTTGAAAATAAAAGTTATTCTCATTATTTTTAATAGAAAAACTATTAATTGTAAAAATCTCATTTTAAACACTAAATCCCAATATTAACATTTTATTAAATTTACAACACGTGTTGTAATAATTTGAGACGAATAAATATTTTATTACAAATCTCCACTTATAATAAATAAGTGGATAAAACATTATATTACATTTTACGTTACAAATTATTATCACATATTTAATTGTCACAATTAAGTTCCACAAATTATAATTTAAGATTAATCATTTGTAATTAAACTGAAGTAATTAAATAGTTAATCAACATGCTTGTTACACCCATTGTATGCAGGTCAAGGGTAATCCTATATGAGATATGTAAGGAGTCGGAGGTTTGAGCCCTCCTTATGGTCCAAATATTAACAAATTTCTTTGTTAACCCCAAATGAGCAAGGCAAATGAGTCTTGGTTAGTGGAAGACTAAAATGTCCTTACGTCAACCCATAAGAAGTATGTGAATCCAAAGTGAAGCATGCATGTTCACAATGTCGGTTATCAAGAAGAAAAGTAACGTGCATGTCAAAAATATCTCATACAAGTACACAAGAGAGTCATATGTTCATCATAAATCCCATCAAATATCTTTTTTTCACATGTAGTATGTTGTGTAAAGTTAATTATTCAAGCCCTTATGTGCAAAAGTCATCAAATTACAATAGGTTCAAGAAATCCTTAATTAATTTTAGGGTTATAGCTTTAAAAATAAGAGAAAAGTGGTAAGAAGAATTCACCCCCTCTAAGTTGCCATGGGGTCCGTATTTATGGGGGTTGAAGTAGGCGATCTAGTCGCCAAGTGTCCTTCGACACCCTTGATTTTCGCATCATTAATTGCGTTGATGATATGAGGCAACCTTCTATATATTGGTAATATGCAGCAACCCTTTTTACATTGATGAAATGCGGCATCTTATTTTATTGGCAATTTACGACATCCTTGCTATACTGATGATTTAGGGAATCCCAGCCGTATTGATGGTTTATGACATCCTTGCCATATTGATGATTTATGGCATTTTTGATAATTGTAGGCATTCGATATCTCTTATACCCTTTGAAGTTTGGCATCCTCTTCCGCTTATATGGCTCAAGACCAATTGCCACTTGTTGAGGCTTTATAGTAGTTATAGTTGTAAAGGCTCGATACTTATGGAGTTCTGATATACCCACTTTGTGATATGTATTTGATACCTATTAGTGACGCAACATCTCCCTATAATTGCCTTCATGTTCAACATCTTAACCGATTCAGAACCTCGGCACGATATCCTTCCAATTGTAAAAGCTCGAAAACCTCTTTGTTATGCCCATGTACGACATCCTATGGATCAGCCCATTGCTTGAAGTTCGCTACCCCTTACGGAATACTCTACTGCTTTTCCTTCAACATCTTGAATTTTGACATGTTCTCTTTGCATATTCGACATCTTTATTTTTGATAACACACATCCATGTATTTTGGACCATTATATCACTACAATACTCCTTAGCATTTGTATCAACGCTATCGCTATTGGATACAAGTATCCCTTAAGCGCTGCTTTGAACTCTCCCAAAGGCTTGGCCCATAACCATAAAACAAATGCAAAAATGAATACGCATCACTAGAACCGTGCTGCTACTCAAATCTAGTTGCCTTCTCCATGACTCTCTTACCATGCACTTATGTCGACCCCACTGGATCCCTCAAGCACAACAATGCATCGAACTATGGAATCTATTCTGCTTGTTTGTTCGCATGTCTATCCGATCTCACATCGATCACTTGCCATCACATGTTCAGCCATCTTCCTAGATCTCTGACCGAACCCTTGTTGTCATGTGCTTCTCTTCCCATGGTTCCCTGGCTGTGGATTTGTGCCGAACACAATGGATTTCTTAAGCACAATGTACATTGAACCATTGAATTCTCCGAACTTCATCAAATTAAAATGTCCACTTTGCCTTGCCTCAGATCAAGTCTAGGGATTCGTCATGCTCTGGCTTAGCCAGAGCAAGGTTCGACCTTCAATTCACACAGGTTCCTGGAGCAGCATTGTCTTGCTACACTGCTGGCCCAGGCAGCAATGCAAAGTGGAACTACTACCACGGGCAGCAGTGCCTTGAGTTGTTGTACATGGAAATAGTGCACTATTGTGCGCTGTTGTAACCAGCAGTGCACATATTTATGCACTGTAGCCTTGCACAAATGTACGCCTTGCTCCGAACGAATACGGGTTGTGTCATGCTCCGATAAAGTAGAGCAAGTTTCAAGTTACGCGTATCTTTCCGGTTCCAAATCCTTGTGCGCTTCTAACCATTTTTCTCCATACTTAATAGATTACATTAGTGGCTTTGCTTTTTTATTAACTCATATAAATACACTCTCTAAATATCATACACGATGGAATTTATTTTTATGAGCCTTCAATTGAATATCTCGGCTACTCATAGATGCTTACACACCCTTTTTTGTAGTCTACACATTCAATCACTTTAGTTGGTTAATGTATTCGCACATACCTTCCTACTATAACCATCAAACAATTCATACAATAAATTCAATAACAACAATCCATTCATTCAATCAAATAATCTACCAATCACAAAATTTATATTAACACCCAATTTATATTATAAGTTATATTTCATTATCAACTTCTTATTGAAAATCTCATTTTTTCATATAATTCTTAATTTTAAACCAAGTTTTTACTTCATAATTCATTCCCAATCCTTACTAACTTTTCCAAAATTAATTCAAACAGTTTGATCATTACTAACTAATGATATACACATCATTGTATTACTTAATTTGTCCAAATCCACATATAACATCACACAACATTATATAATTAACTATAAATCAATTTCTAAGCTTACTAACATTTTCAAAAATGATAATTAATGCCTCCAATAAATAATGTGTTGATGTTGTCATGTTTACTACATAAACAAAAGCCAAAATTCAACTATATCATTCTCTAAATTACTTCATATATGTAACGACCCGGATTTTTCGACGTTTGATTTGGAATATTTAAATGGTTTTAAATATTGAATTTGAATTATAAATTGATTTTGAATATGAAAATTTGGTGTTTTTATTTATAAAATAAAGTCAGAATTTAAGTACTACGATTTATTGGATAATTTAATTATTGAATTTTATAATTGAATATTGGTTAAATTTTTGTATCTTGAGTTTTAAGCTCGATAAAAATAATTTAAAGGCTTGTAAAATTTATATTAATAATAATGAAGATGATAAAAGTTTTAAAGTTGAATTTAAAATTGATTTGTTCAATTTTAAAAATAGCTTGTTCAAATTGACATTTTAAAATAGCCTTCCGAGGGACAGTCTCGAAATTCAACTAAATCAGTTCCACTGTGTCCGTAATATTGTATTCTTATCGAATTTCAAACTTTATAGCGTTTGGAGTTATCATTTGGTTGTACGGAATAAAAACGCCTAGAAATAATTTAATCAAATAAAATTTAGTAGTCGATCCAAAAAGCTATCTTCTCCGTACGATCGAATTAGGACTCGAAACCTTTTCCACTATGTTCGGAATAGGGGTATAACATTATGAATGCCTAGCAGCACGCGTCGGTAGGGGTTTAAAATTTCAAGATAGGTAAAACAAGATATTTTGGAATAAATTTATATTATAAAATTTAAATCAACTCATACCATCATTTCCACCCTTTTTAGCCTTTCCCATTTAACACGCTACCTATCACTTCGTCCAAATCGAGCCCTTCCCATCCCCTCTTTAAAATTCAAATCAGAACGAGAAAATCGTATTCGTTTTCTCTAAAAATAAAAAATAAAAATATATAGAAACGAACGAAGTCTATTTCGTTCGAAAAATAAAAAAAATAGAAAAATGAACGCATCGTATCACGTTCGATCAAGTCTGGAGGAGGGCGACGATGAGGTGCGGCACATGGTGGGGGCGACGAATCGAATATTGGGCATTGATTTTTAAACGAGGCCAGGTTGTGGCTCAAGATGAGGGGTTGGCGTTCGAGGAGCTGCTATGGGTTCGGCAAAGCAGTCAGTCGCGCGTGGATGGGGGACAGCGGCGCTGTGGGGTGTTCGCGCACGTGGAGTCTGGCTAGGCGATGGTTGTCGCCTGGTGGCGTACGAAACTGGGCTGCACGAAAAAAAAAGAGGCGCGATGGAGCTGGGTGAAGGCAGTGTGGTGGCATGGCGTGAGGTAGAGATGAGCAAAGTGATGGTGGTATTTGAGAGAGAGGGCTGAGGCAGTAAGGTATAACTAGTTCTGTTTTTAATTTAATTTAATACACACACACACACACATATAGATTAAGAGAAAAATATATATACTTTAACTTTTGGTTAATTTTAAAATGTATATTATGGTAATTAGGATTTATAAATCATATTTTAAATTGAATATTTACGAATTCGTAAATTGTTTATGCGAGGTCAAAATCATGAAATCAAGTCGAGTTTGAAGTGGGTTGCAAACAAAAATAAAGGTGAGACTTCTCACTCATTTTTGGATTGCCATATTATAAATTTAAATGTTGAATTTAAATTTATTGGATGTTGATTGGGTTGATGAATTGAAATTATTGGTTGGATGATTATATAATATATAGTAGTATATATAAAGTATTTGGAGTGATATTCCCGCACATTATAGCGGATGAGACCCTATGCGCCCCGCATAATAGCGGATGACCCTATATACAATGATATCCCCCTCGAAGTGAGATTGGAATTTATTATGCTGTATTAACATCTGTGGATGCAGAGAAACATGTTGGAGGGATCCAACTGGATTCCTCAAATATATCGTTATTTTTCATATATGGTGATATATGAATTGTGTAGAATAATCTAGTATAGATTATTGTAGTGATTGAAATTATTGGATGCTATTGTAGCACTGACCTGAATTTTGATAAATTTTAAAAACTATAAATATATTTTAAAATTTTATGGAATTGAAGAAAATTTGATAATAGAATATATATATTGGAATTGGAGTTATTTTAAAGAAAATGAATTAGAAAAGAATATAATTAATTTGGCTATACTTAACTATTTCGGATAAATAAATGGAGATTTTTAAATGAATTATATTAGAGAATTTATAAGTGATATTCTGGAAATATAAAATTGAGTTGAAATCAATATTGAAAAATAGATTGGAAGTATTAATGGAATTTATAAGAAATAAATTTATATAATGGATTTTTATAAATAAGATTTGTTTTTATAAACAAGTAAAACCAAAGGGGTTATAGAATTGATAACTATATTTATAAATAAAGGAATTCGATATCAGATGATAATTGGGAATATAAATTCATAGGAGGAATTTATATTGGAATATGGAAACAGGGTTGAGGAAAATAATAGATTCTATTTTCGAAATGGAAATGGTTAGGGAAGCGAAATATAAATCGAGATGTTGTGAATCGAGAGGAAGTTATAAACTAAAATTGGTTATTGAGATTTAAAAAAAAATTAATTTTAAGAAGTGAATTTGTTTTAAAAGGGAAATTTTATTATTTTAAAATATGGGATTTTAAACTAGTTTAGATTGAAATACTTGTAAGTAAATTTTTAAATATGAAGTATTTATTTTTAGTAAATTCTAACTTTTGAAATCAGCTTTGAAAATTTATTTATTTATCTAAAAGTGAGTACTAATGTTTATAAAAGTGTTTTTTTCGATATTTTAAATAATTATTCGAACATGTGTTAAAAATAAATTATTTTCTTTAAAATACTTATTATATATATATATATATGTCTAGAGTTTGAAGTGATTGGAATTTTTATTTAATAAATTCTCTCGAGATTCGAAATAGTGGTTTATAAAAAGATAAGATTTGAGGAAAGGAAATATATTTGTGATTCCGGAGATTTTGGGAAAAAAAGTTTTGGAATAATTTTCTGAAACGTTAATATTGAAAGAATTTTTGGAAAATAAGACTGGTAATATTTTCCTAAGTATAGAAAATAGAAATATGGGAATATTTCTAAGTGTTGAGATGTGGAAAGTGTCATGTTATGGATTTGAGTATTTGAAAATTTTGTTTTCAAATGTTGGGAGAAATTGATATATCTTTTAAAGATATTTTGGAGGTAAATAATTTGGAAAATTATTTAAGGCCTGATGGTTGCTTATGGATGTTATTTGATAGTTAAATAACCGACTATCAAATATTAGCCAATGCACTAATCATTTCGAAGAGACCGAGATCAGATTTAATTATCCGAAAACCACTTCGATTCGGTTTGAACGTAACGAATGAATACCGTGAAGATGATGGAGACGATGATTCGGTTTGTCCAGACCCAGGACAACTTGTATGAATGAATGCTATCAACACATTGTCATTGGAGGACGATGATCATTCTAAGTAAAATTGTTCTTGAAAAGGTAACGCTTAGCCTCGAGCCTCATCAACCGGGAATGACTGAAAATCAGGGGAGATGCAGCAAGGCTAAGTGGGTCGCACCCAAGTAAGGTAAGGTTACCCCTATCTACAGATCTAGAGTCCTTTTTTATTCGGTTGTGTGGTGCGGTTGCTGATCCCAACCGTGGGGTAATCTTATTCGGGCTATCTAGTTTAGGGTAGTCCAGTCTTGTGTAGCAGGGGATTCTGAAATGGTCCTCGGTATATTGTTCTAGAGGTGAACTGTGACAGGTGGTACCCCAGTGCCTAGTCATTCAGTTGGAATCCATTCTCCAATACGAGCTTACGGTTTTGTTTATAGAGGCTAGTATGCTGGAATTTAATTAATGTAACAATTTCGGCTATTTGAATAAGTATTTGTATTTAGACACTATTATAATATCACTGGATTTTCTATAGAAATGTTTTGGTTATCGTAAGGTAAAAACCCGTCGTGTTTATGTGTGACGCGGTCTTACGAGATACCTTTGTTTTTCAAAGGATTTTGATAACTCTAATAATTCAAATTGAGTGTGTTTTCTCATGCTGGTTTTCCAGACTGACTCGAGTGTTATTTTATTATAATGCTCGGGTCAGACCGAGTATTATAGATTCAGGTTAAATGCTATGGAGCTGAGGAGGCTAGCTGGAGGAGATTCGGACGTATTTCCATACTTGACTTATATTCCGCTGTGTAAGGACAAGTTATATAACTGTCCAGTTTGATGTTTTGATGGCTGTACTCTGATGATTGTAAGTATATGAACAGTTACAGATTCTTTTGTATAAAATCTGTTATTATATATTATATTTTGTTCCACTGCGATTGTGAGATTCTGTGTTGTTATTTCTATTTCTCTTCCACCTCTTTCTTCTTCTTACCCTAAAGATTTGTATTTCCATCCAATTTGAGTTGAGCTGAGGTGATATATTATCGACTCAAAGGGGTACGGATTTGTGGGCCTTGACACTTGGTATCAGAGCTGAAGGTTAAGCGAGAACCTTAGCTCCGGTGGGAATTACTCATTAGAGATAGAGTCAGTAGTACTCTAGAATGAGTTGAGTGGAATTATATATATGAGCGCATATTTGTTAGTGAATATAAAACAGTTTATATTATGTTAACTTATTGGTTGAGCGGTATATAAATTCTTGTCGAATAGTGGGACGCCACTAAATCGATTGGAGTTTCTAAACACTTGAACACGATAATTCGACACAATATGGTTTTGAAGTGGGTAAATGAAATAATTTTAACCAAATTATATTTTATATAAAAGGAATGATTTTCTAAAATTATTATGGTATATTTGGGGTGTTTGGATGATTATATTATAATCAAACAAGGTTATAAAATTTAAATGGTTTATATAACCAAATGGGAATTGTATAAGAATAAGTTATGCAAATGAATTATAAATTAAAAGGGGTTTAAGCTAGAATTGGAAATTTTAACCCCAGAGATTTTTGGAAATATTTTCCAAGAGGTTCGAAAGGGATAATTGTAATATTATTTTTGGAAGGGATTTGAATAGAAAATGTTTTAAAATGGATTTAAAGTGATAATAGCACTGAACTAACTTCGATTGTTGGAAAATAATCCTGCTGATGACTGCAGCATCATCAGTATTCATTTTCGAGATTCTAAGTGATGGATTACTGCCGTGGTCGTTGTTTTGGATTGTTTTGAGGAAAATCAAGTTTTTTTTTGGAAATTTCGAAGGGAATTGGGTTTGGATAAAAACCAGGGTTGGTTTAAGATTAAAAAGTATGATTTGTGATATTTGTGATTTCAAAATGATTTGAAATAAACACCGGGTGTTTTAAAAAAATTCTGAAATCCATATTTAAATAATTTAGAGATCATCAGGAGATAATTTATAAACTTATAAACGGTGAATGATTTTGAAGAAAAAAAATAGGTGGATTGAATTTTGGAATTAAAATTTAAAGTGGAAATGTTGAAATGAAATTTAACTTAGATTGAGTTGAAGAAATGAAATTTTTGGAATTTAATTGACTGGGTTTGAATTGAATTAATGGGATGCATAAATGAAATTGGAATTTAACTTAAGTGAGTTAAATAAAAATTGAACGAATTGAAATTTAACTTAAGCTAAGTTAAATGAAATTGAGTTGAATCTGGATTAGATTGAAATGAAATTGAATTGAGTTATAGATGATATTAAATGAAATTAAATTCTTACTTAAATAATAAAATGAAATGGTATGAAGTTTGGATTTAATGCAAGTTAGGTTTGATAAAAATAAAATTGAAACGAATTGAATAAGAATATACTTGGCTAAATAAAAATATATAACCTCGGGTTAAAGTAAAATGTGAATGTATTCGAGTATAGAATTGATGGAAAAGCGAAAAATAAGTTGTGACTTATAAAAATTTGAATGAGAAATAGAAAGCCTAATATAAAAAAAATTGATTGATATTTTGGTAAAGAAATGAAAAATCCAAACTGGAAATATAAAATAAATTTGAACTCGAGTAAGTAGTTGAAGTGATTTTGAAGTAAAAATCAAATATTGAGTTATAAATTGGAAGTGAACTAATTAGATAATTAATTAGTTAATGGAATATGGAAAAATGGAACCTAACTTGGTTGAATAAAATTGGATTGTTAATTAAAAATGGATTTTTGAAATAAAGCTTGAGTTATAAATAAAATTCGGCTTAGATGGAAGTGAATTAAAATATAAATAGGAACTGTTGTCGAATGAAATGGAATTGGACTAAAGTAGAAATGATTTGAGTTGTAAATAAATCAAATTAAAGTATAAATAATTTGAATGTGGCCTTGAAGATTATTTTAATGAAATCGAGAAATGAATGTGAGTATGGAATAAAAATTTAAAATGGATTAAGTAAATGAATTAATTGAATTAATTAGTAAAATGGAATGAAATTTGATTAAATAAGAATCAAATTAAAATGGAAGTAGAATTTGTTGCAAAAAGAAACGGACTTAAGTTATGGAGCTGAAATAATTTGAAGAAATAGATCAACTTAAGTAAATATTTTAAAAGGGAGCTTGGCTTAAATTTATTTGTGAAATGGTTATTTAATATAACGACATGGAATGGTTCCGAGTTAAATAAAAAAAATAGGGTTGAATGTGATAAGTGTGAAAATGAATGGAAAGGAGATAAATATAAATTGATTTGAAATCACTTTAAAATAGTTATAAACTAAAAGTAGATATTCTATTCAATAGATATCGTCAAAGTTTTCATGGTAATAAATTGCCATTTGACGAAAACGGAGTAAATAAGATTGTACAAATCAAATAGAAGCGAATCAATTGATTTTTGAATTAATTTGATATGGTATAAGTTTGTTTGGTTTAATAAAAAAAATTGTTTTGAATGCATGAAAAGCGAGTTTTAAAACATTCAAAATTGAATAAAATAGAAAATGGATTGGTCGAAAGTAATTAAATTTGTATCGGAACCTTGTATTTGCTTATAAATATTGTTTTATGCATTGCTTGTGAAATACATGTGTTTAGCTATTTTAAATAAGTGAAATGTTATTAATTTCATATTTTGGTATTTATGTGTTTAAATTGAGTAAGTACAGGTACATGGAGGCCCGTTTGGCTAGACTTTGATCGCGCTAATTGCAAAATAAATAAGCCGCTTGCTTAAAAATGCTAAATAAAGGTACGCCTACGCAATAAAAGAAAGAAAAATATAAATATTGATATATATATATATATAGTTTTCCGACCGTGTGGGTCGATGTATATATATTTATCCTTCTTATCATATTGCAAAAGGCTCTCCGTACAAGGTAGACTCTGCCAAAAAATTTTGGAAATTTAGGGTGTTAGAAAAATTTCGAAAATTTTTGAAAAAATTTTGTTAACGACAAATTGATTTCAAATTGAAATTGAAATAAGAGATTTTGGATATGAAATTGAAACTAATTGTTTTGGGTGGAAATAAAAGATTAGAAATGTATAATATCGAGTTTTCACTAAGTGGGTTTTTGGATAAATTAATAGGTTTGGAGCATTCTTCCACCTTAGTAATTTCGGGGACAAAATTCTTTTAAGGGGGAGGAATGTAACGACCCGGATTTTTCGACGTTTGATTTGGAATATTTAAATGATTTTAAATATTGAATTTGAATTATAGATTGATTTTGAATATGAAAATTTGGTGTTTTTATTTATAAAATAAAGTCAGAATTTAAATACAGCGATCTATTGGATAATTTAATTATTGAATTTTATAATTGAATATTGGTTAAATTTTTGTATCTTGAGTTTTAAGCTCGATAAAAATCTTGTAAAATTTATATTAATAATAATAAAGATAATAAAAGTTTTAAAGTTGAATTTAAAAGTGATTTGTTTAATTTTAAAAATAACTTAATCAAATTGACAAAATAGCCTTCCGAGGGACAGCCTCGAAATTCGACGAAACCAGTTCCACTAGGTCTGTAATATTGTATTATTATCGGATTTCAAATTTTATAGCGTTTGGAGTTATCGTTTGGTTGTACGAAATACAAACGCTTAGAAATAATCTAATTGAATAAAATTTAATAGTCGATCTAAAAAGCTTTCTTCTCCATACGAGAATTAGGACTCAAAACATTTTCCATTATGTTCGGAATAGGGGTATAACATTATGAACGCCTAGCGGCATGCGTCCGTAGTGGTTCAAAATTTCAAGATAGGTAAAACAAGATATTTTGGAATAAATTTATATTATAAAATTTAAATCAACTCATACCGTCATTTCCACCCTTTCCCATTTGACACGCTACCTATCACTTCGTTCAAATCGAGCCGTTCCCATCCCCTCTTTAAAATTCAAATTAGAAAGAGAAAATCGTACTCGTTTTCTCTAAAAATAAAAAATAAAAATATATAGAAACGAACGAAGTCTATTTCGTTCGAAAAATAAAAAAATGAACGCGTCATATCGCATTCGATCAAGTCTGAAGGAGGGCAACGACGAGGTGCGGCACGTGGTGGGGGCGGTGAATCGAGTATTGGGCATTGATTTTCGAACGAGGCTGGGTTGCGGCTCAAGGCGAGGGGTTGGCGTTCGAGGAGCTGCTGTGGGTTCGGCGAAGGAGTCAGTCGCGCATGGATGGGGGACAACGGCGTTGTGGGGTGTTCGCGCACGTGGAATCTAGCCAGGTGATGGTCGTCGCCTGGTGGCGCACTAAACTGGGCGGTACGGGAAAAAAAAGAGGCGCGATGGAGCTGGGTGAAGGCAGTGTGGTGGCATGGCGTAAGGTAGAGACGAGCAGAGTGATGGTGGTTTTTGAGAGAGAGGGCTGAGGCAGTAAGGTATAAACAGTTCTGTTTTTAATTTAATTTAATACACACACACACACATATATAGATTAAGAGAAAAATATATGTCATTTAACTTTCTGGTTAATTTTAAAATATATATTATGGTAATTAGGATTTATAATTCATATTTTAAATCGAATATTTACGAATTTGTAAATTATTTATGCGAGGTCAATATCGTGAAATCAAGTCAAGTTTGAAGTGGGTTGCAAACAAAAATAAAGGTGAGACTTCTCACTCATTTTTGGATTGCCATATTATAAATTTAAATCTTGAATTTAAATTTATTGGATGTTGATTAGGTTGATAAATTGAAATTATTGGTTGGATGATTATATAATATATAGTAGTATATATACAGTATTTGGAGTGATATTCCCGCACATAATAGCGGATGAGACACTATACGCCCCGCATAATAGCGGATGACCCTATATACCGCGATATCCTCCTCGAAGTGGGATTGGTATTCATTTTATGTTGTATTAATATATGTGGATGCAGGGAAATAGGTTGGAGGGATCCAACTGGATTCCTCAAATATATCGTTATTTTTCATATATGGTGATATATGAATTGTGTAGAATAATCTAGTATAGATTATTGTAGTGATTGAAATTATTGGATGATATTGTAGCACTGGCCTGCATTTTGATAAATTTTAAAAACTATTAATATATTTTAAATTTTATGGAATTGTACATGTGTGCTCTCCTCTACTTACAGAGGATCACACATTTTTCTCAAAAAAAAAAGTTTCTTTATGGTTGAAGAAAATTAGATAATAAAATATATATATATATTGGAATTAGAGTTATTTTAAAGAAAATGAACTAGAAAAGAATATAATTGATTTGGCTATACTTAACTATTTCGGATAAATAAATGGAGATTTTTAAAATGAATTATATTAGAGAATTTATAAGTGATATTCTAGAAATATAAAATGGAGTTGAAATCAATATTGAAAAATAGATTGGAAGTATTAATGGAATTTATAAGAGATAAATTTATATAATGGATTTTTATAAATAAGATTTGTTTTTATAAACAAGTAAAACCAAAGGCAAAGGGGTTATAGAATTGATAACGATATTTATAAATAAAGGAATTCGATATCAGATGATAATTGGGAATATAAATTCATAGGAGGAATCTATATTGGAATATGAGAACAGGGTTGAGGAAAATAATAGATTCTATTTTCGAAATGGAAATAGTTAGGGAAGCGAAATATAAATCGAGATGTTGTGAATCGAGAGGAAGTTATAAATTAAAATTGGTTATTGAGATTTAAAAAAATATATTTTAATTTTAAGAAGTGAATTTGTTTTAAAAGGGAAATTTTATTATTTTAAAACTATGGGATTTTAAACTAGTTGAGATTGAAATACTTGTAAGTAAATTTTTAAATATGAAGTATTTATTTTTAGTAAATTCTAACTTTTGAAATCAGCTTTGAAAATTTATTTATTTATCTAAAAGTGAGTACTGATGTTTATAAAAGTGTTTTTTTGATATTTTAAATAGTTATTCGAACATGTGTTAAAAATAAATTATTTTCTTTTAAATACTTATTTTATATATACGAGTACATATGCACGCCCAGGTGGGCCTGCATTTAACCACAATGTGCATGCATTTTTATTTGTACCTGTGGAAGTAGATTTGATAGTAGCATCCCCACATTTGAACGCCGTCTAGGCAGAAACCGCTATTTTTTTTCTGACTGCAATAACTTCTTCATACTAACTCGGAATCAGGCAAAACTTCGACTGATGAATTCCTACCTAAATTACAGACAATATGGTACACTCGGATACTTCATCTTGTGAACGCACACTGTAGTTCTTCATGGGGACTGACAGTTTACTTAGAAAATAACATGCTACCACATCCCCATATTTGAACTCCGCCTAGTGCAGAAGCCGCTATTTTTCTTGTTCAGTCTGCAATAACTTCTTCATACTAATTCGGAACCCGGCGAGACTTCGACCGATTAACTCCCACCTAAATTACGGATAATATGGAACACTCGTATACTTCATCTTGTGAACGCACACTGTAGTTTTCCATGGGGACTGACAGTTGTATTTAGAAAATAAGAGGCTACCACATCCCTATATTTGAACTCTGCCTAGTGCAGAAGCCGCTATTTTTTTTCTTCAGACTGCAATAACTTTTTCATACTAATTTGGAATCCGGCGAGACTTCGACTGATTAACTCCCACCTAAATTACGGACAATATGGAACACTCGGATGCTTCATCCTATGAACGCATATTATAGTTCTCCATGGGGACTGACAGTTGTACTTAGAAAATAACAGGCTACCACATCCCCGTATTTGAACTCCACCTAGTGCAGAAGCCGCTATTTTTTTATTCAGACTGCTATATTTTCTTCATACTAACTCGGAATCCGGCGAGACTTCGACAGATTAACTCCCACCTAAATTACTGACAATATGGAACACTCGGATACTTCATCTTCTGAACGCACACTGTAGTTCTCCATGGGAACTGACAGTTGTACTTAGAAAATAACAGTCTACCACATCCCCAGATTGGAACTCCGCCTAGTGCAGAAGCCGCTATTTTTTTGTTCAAACTGCAATAACTTCTTCATACTAATTCAGAATCCGGTGAGACTTAGACCAATTAACTCCCACCTAAATTACGGACAATATGGAACACTCGGATACTTCATCTTGTGAACGCACACTGTAGTTCTCCATGGGCACTGATAGTTGTACTTAGAAAATTACAGGATATCACATCCCCATATTTGAACTCCGCCTAGTGCAGAAGCAAATATTTTTTTGTTCAGACTGCAATATTTTCTTCATACTAACTCGGAATCCGGCGAGACTTCGACCGATTAACTCCCACCTAAATTACGGACAGTATGAAACACTCAGATACTTCATCTTATGAACGTACACTGTAGTTCTCCATGGATACTGACAGTTGTACTTAGAAAATAATAGGCTACCACATCCCCATATTTGAACTCCGCCTAGTGCAAAAGCCGCTATTTTTTTTGTTCAAACTGCAATAACTTCTTCATACTAATTCAGAATCCGGTGAGACTTCGACCAATTAACTCCCACCTAAATTACGGACAATATGGAACACTCGGATACTTCATCTTGTGAATGCACACTGTAGTTCTCCATAGGCACTGATAGTTGTACTTAGAAAATAACAGGATACCACATCCCCATATTTGAACTCCGCCTAGTGCAAAAGCCACTATTTTTTTTTGTTCAGACTGCAATATTTTCTTCATGCTAACTCAGAATCCGGCGAGACTTCGACTGATTAACTCCCACCTAAATTACGGACAATATGAAACACTCGGATACTTCATCTTGTGAACGTACACTGTAGTTCTCCATGGAGAAAATAATAGGCTATATTCCTATATTTGTATACTATTTCTCTATAAGATGTAAAAGGGTATATATGGAATTTCAAAATGACACTAAGTAAATCTATTCAATGAATTCTCTTTATTAGTAGTAAAGATAAAGATAGAGTGAACGATTTCCATAATTATAATGAGGGGTATTTCTGGTATTTCAAAAAGACACGGTTGAATTCCTATTCAAGGAATTCTCATTATTAGTAGTAAAGATATATGTCTAGAGTTTTAAGTGATTGGAATTTTTATTTTATAAATTCTCTCGAGATTCGAAATAGTGGCTTATAAAAAGATATGATTTGAGGAGAGGAAATCTATTTGTGATTCCGGAGATTTTAGGAAAAAAGTTATGGAATAATTTTCTGAAACGTTAATATTGAAAGGATTTTTGGAAAATAAGACTAGTAATATTTTCCTAAGTATAGAAAATAGAAATATGGGAATATTTCTAAGTGTTGAGATGTGGAAAGTGTCCTGTTATGAATTTGAGTATTTGAAAATTTTGTTTTCAAATGTTGGGAGAAATTGATATATCTTTTAAAGATATTTTGGAGGTAAATAATTTGAAAAATTATTTAAGGCCTGAAGGTTGCTTATGGATGTTATTTGATAGTTAAATAACCGACTATCAAATATTAGCCAATGCACTAATCATTTCGAAGAGACCGAGATCAGATTTAATTATCCGAAAACCACTTCGATCCGGTTTGAACGTAAGGAATGAATACCGTAAAGATGATGAAGATGGTGATTCGATTTGTCCAGACCCAGGACAACTTGTATGGATGAATGCTATCGGCACATTGTCATTGGAGGACGATGAGCATTCTAAGTAAAATCGTTCTTGAAAAGGTAACGCTTAGCCTCGAGCCTCATCAACCGGGAATGACTGAAAATCAGGGGAGATGCAGCAAGGCTAAGTGGATCGCACCCAAGTAGGGTAAGGTTACCCCTATCTAGAGATCTAGAGTCCCTTTTTATTCGGCTGTATGGTGCGGTTGCTGATCCCAACCGTGGGGTAATCTTATTCGGGCTATCCAGTTTAGGGTAGTGTGGTCTTTTGTAGCAGGGGATCCCCGAGTGGACCTCGGTACATTGTTCTAGAGGTGTACTGTGACAGGTGGTACCCCAGTGCTTAGTCATTCAGTTGGAATCCATTCTCCAATATAAGCTTATGGTTTTGTTTGTAGAGCCTAGTATGCTGGAATTTAATTAATGTAACAATTTCGGCTATTTGAATAAGTATTTGTATTTAGTCACTATTATAATATCACTGGATTTTCTATAGAAATTTTGGTTATTGTAAGGTAAAAACCCATCGTGTTTATGTGTGGCGCGGTCTTACGAGATACCTTTGTTTGTCAAAGGATTTTGATAACTCTAATAATTCAAATTGAGTGTGTTTTCTCATGCTGGTTTTCCAGACTGAATCGTGTGTTATTTTATTATAATGCTCGGGTCAGACCGAGTATTATAGATTCAGGTTAAATGCTATGGAGCTGAGGAGGCTTGCTGGAGGAGATTCGGACGTATTTCCGTACTTGACTTATATTCCGCTGTGTAAGGACAAGTTATATAACTGTCCAGTTTGATGTTTTGATGGCTGTACTCTGATGATTGTAAGTATATGAACAGTTACGGATTCTTTTGTATAAAATCTGTTATTATATATTATATTTTGTTCCGCTGCGATTGTGAGATTCTGTGTTGTTGTTTCTATTTCTCTTCCACCTCTTTCTTCTTCTTACCCTAAAGATTTATATTTCAATCCAATTTGAGTTGAGCTGAGGTGATATATTGTCGACTCAAAGGGGTACGGATTTGTGGGCCTTGACAATATAACTTCATAATCGAATATGAATAAATCTATGAGGTATAACAAATAAATATAGTTAGAGATCATCCCGCTTACCTTTTCTTCTCCAAAACAAGCTCCTAATCACCAAAACCCATCTTCAAGCTCTCTTGAATTTGAAATGAAGCTCCAAACTCCACTTCAAGCTAATCTATTGAAGTATTTTGTAAGGAATGGGATGAAAGGAATTGTAGTTATTTTATCAAGATTTATAGGAATTTATATTAGGTTGGATTGGAAGGTCTAGGGCTTAGACTAAAGAAAGGATTATGAAAGTAATTAGAGAATGAAAAGGAAAGAAATCGTGGAATCAAAATGCATGAAATGGATAACCACTTATAAGCTAGATAATGGGCCTTAGCCCAAAATTCATTTCATCCAAACAAAATCACTATCCACCTTTAAAATTTAACGACTCTAAATATAGTAGCTTATACTCATTTTTCCCATGATGGAATTGCATTCTAAATAGCAGTGATCTTAAGTCCTAATTTATTTGTCTCCAAAAGTCGAGTATTTAGGACGTACCGTTAATTAATGATTTAATATTTAAATTAATTATTTAAATATAGGATCGTTAAAAAATATAGGTTGTTACATTCTCCCCTCTTTAAAATTTTGTCCTCAAAATTTTAAAGAATGAGATAATGACTTCAACCCCCTTAATCCTCCAACTACAACTAATTTGGAAATTTTGATAGTAGCTCCTTCGCACAGCTCACATTTTGGAAATTCTCGAAATACAATATACATCTCATATCCGAGGCATCTCATATCTGAGGATGCATATAACAAGAAGGAAATATATATTCTCTATCGAACTTATATGTACCATTTTGCAAGCAAACTTACTCCTTTATGCAATGTAAAGTAAGCAAACTCCAAAGGTATCATGTAATAGCATCTAGCTTCTGCTCACAAGTACCTAACAAGTACTTACAAAGAGGATTGCACACCATCCCCACAATAAATTAAAATTTAAACATGTATAATTTAACATAGTAAACAATAGTACAATAATCATACATGACTATCTATTAAAGAATAAACCATAATAAGTCGATATCTAAATATACCGTAGACTTTGAGTTACATTACAATGCAATAGACATATATAGATCTTTCCTCGACCCTTAAGATAGGCATAAGTGATATGCGGTCTAATTTAGATAGTTATCACCATCTATGTCCAAATTAACTACAACAAGTAACAACAACTAGCATGTGTTATCCCGCCTTTTAGCAACGCTGTGATATCAAAAGATTAATTGGAAACCAAGTGTTATCCCGCCTTTCAGCAACGCCGTGATACCAAAAGGTTAATTGGAAACCAAGGATCGCTCATTCCGAATATCGGGTACGCACAGGTTTACCATGGATATCGATGAATTTTGTCCGAGTCCGGATCAAGCTGCAATCGATAAGACACGACGAGCGAAGCAATGAAATATGACGTTTCAAATTTCAGATCAATCGGAGTTTGTATGACTGAGATATGATTGATACAAGTTAAGGAAAATATGTTGTTCGAATCGATCCTGTTCGACTTGATCATAGGGCCTTGTTCGAATCGATCCTGTTCGACTCGATCATAGAGCCTTGTTCGAATCGATCTTGTTCGACTCCATCCAGAAACGGACTCTTCGCATCGATCCAGAAGCGACGACATCGTACCAATTCAGTTCGTATCCATCACGATCGCACTACTTCGTATCGATCAGGGGTTGGCTCAGTTCGAATCGATCACCGAGGCTTAGTTCGTATCCATCCGGTTCGTGGTTGTTCGAGTCGATAACATACTCGTCCTTGTTCGTATCCATCGTGCTCAAGCGAGTTCGCTTCGTGTCGACGGTATCTACAGCGATCGATACGAAGTACACCAATTACTATCGATATGAACTAGGGCTGCGATGAATCGACAATCGATTCGAGCAAGGACTGAAGAAGAAGGATGCGAATAAATGGTCAATGCGAATTGGACCCCGATGTTGGATGCGAATAAAACTCTGCCAACTCAGCGCGAAAAGTGGATCGACCCAGGAATCTCGTGCTACATCATCTTGCACGCGCATGCTTTTGATCGAGTCGACAAGATCGATACGAACTTATCGAGTCGAACAAGATCGAGTCGAAATGATCAATTCGAACCAGACGAACTGCCGAAAGTCTCCATTTCGTATCGATCATATCTCGCGATCCACAAGTCCAAATGCCACCAAATTTTCATAGAAGCTTACGTGCATGCTGAAGAACGTACATGCTAAATTTCGACTCCATCGGACGCAATCTTGATCGATACGAAATCCGTTCGTATCGATCACGGATCGGGCCGAAACTTCACGGGCTTGGTCGCACGGGCCTACTCACGTGCCAGAAGAAGTCTCCCGAGATCTGAATGAAATATCAGCCTCCTACACCTATAAATAGACCCCTAAGGCATACAGAAAAGGAGAGCTTCTTCTTCTTTGAATTCTCCAACGCCGAGACTCTGCCGGATCCAGTTCTAAACTCCATTGCTGCTGCTACAAACGAATTTCACTGCTGTTGTACTCGAGTTTCAGAACTATAACTCACTGCAATCCATTGTAATCAATTGTAATCGACAAATGAACATCAATAAAGTCATCAACTTCAGAGTGGACGTAGGCAAGATCGCCAAACCACTATAAATTCTGTGTTGTTTATTATGATCTGTTGAATTTTCTGAGTGTTCTTCATTCTTATTTCTCTACATACTTATTATCTGTGGTCTGTGATTGTGAATTGGTGCTTTCATCGACAATTGGGTGTTTGTGACCAATTTTGGCGCAAACATTTTGGTGCCTTCACTGGGAAATGAACTCAGGGATTCTATCATTTGGAAGTTGAATTTGAAGGCTTAAGGACTCAGATCTGAAAAGCTATGACAAGGCAATCAAGTAGAAGACAAAGAGCAGAGAGAAGTCAGCATGAAGGAAGTCAGGAGGCTTCCTGAAGAGCGAATCAGACATCGAACTTCATCACCAGGGACGAGATGGAAACGATGTTCAAGAGACAAGAGGAGATGATGTAGAATCTACTTCGACAAGTTGGGCAAGTTGGAGTACAGAATCAGTGGAATGCAACTGCAGGAGATGCTGGAGATAGGAGTCGGGAGCATGAGGCAACCAGAATTCAGAATGGAGCAGAACCATCCGGCACAACCCCAGGACTTGGGGGCACTAACCCAGAGCATGTTGATCCAATCCCAGGCGGAGTACCAGGTGGAACTGCGCAACACAGCATTGACAAAGAAATGAATGCTCATTCAGAAGAGTAGATTCCGGGAATCCCTCGTGAACTCGGGGGGCAAATCAGAAGCAATAGACAAGGACTACAACTTGGAGATAGTGATAGATTGGCGGAGATGGTCAGACGAGCCATAAGAGGCGAACTAGTAAATAGAGATCTGGAGGATGTGAATAGGAGTCCCTTTACTCCTACAATCAGGCCAGCCAGGAATCCACCAGAATTCAAGTTACCAACATTGGACATGTATAATGGGAGGATGGATCCTACGGTTCATTTGACGAAGTACATGAGGCACATGGGAAGTGCTGGGGGCATCGGAGGAGGTCATGGCCCGGTGCTTCCCGTTGTACCTAGCAGACATTGCAGCGCTATGGTTTAGACAGCTGGAGAGCGGCTCCATTGGAACATGGACCGATTTGACTGAGAAGTTCATGAGGCAGTTCAGGGTTCACATTTCAAGGCCCAAGAATGTGATGAGTTTGGCAGCACTGAAGCAAAGAACCGGGGAGTCTTTGAGGAACTTTCTGACGCGATTCAACGCCGCGACAACATCGGTGGATCGACCCGATCCATCCATGGTTTTGATCGCAGCTGTATCTGGCATAGTTGATGGCACAAAGTTCAAGAATTCGTTAACAAGGGATCCCCCTATGGATCTAGGAGAATTTTATCATGAGGCTGAAGGATTTTTACGATTAGGGGATGCAAATGCTGAAAGAGATGAAGGAGAAGGAATCGATGTTTATGCAGTCAACGGTGAAAATCCACCTAAAACAGATTCAGGAACTGGTAAAGAGAAACGAAAAGATAAGGATAATAGTGATGGACCGACGCGACCACGAAAGGAACCAAGATTCACCTCTTATACGGAGCTGAATGAGACTTTGGAGCAAATCTACCAGGATACTAGAGGGCAGGTTCCCTATCGAAGGCCAATGAGAAGGGATCCGACCAGCAATGAAAGGATGTCAGACGAGTACTTCCTATTCCACGAGCTGAATGGTCATAGCACGAATGATTGCCGACACTTGAAGGATGAGGTTGAGGGACATATCCGGAATGGTCTGCTATCGTAGTATGTAAGAAGGGGAACAACGACGGTGGAACGAGAGTGACCACCACCTGCACCTACTGGGGACGGCTCAGGATCGAGGCGTCAGCTTGTCATCAATTGATTGGGATAATGACGAATGAGTAGAAAACTCCACACCAACGCGATTAAGTTATTTACACATGTACAAGACCGCGAACGATCCTCAGGCATGCTCTGATACGACTCATAATCACAACGTTGTAGGTGTTTGCACTTTGACGTCCCTGTTTTACTTTTATTTTCCATTTCTGATGTTTGAATTTGATTTTTGCTGAACATTTTTGTTGAAAAAACTCGTTTTGCATAAAATATGCCATTTGTGATGCCATAACGGCCAAGCCACTTACACATGTAAGGGATCGCGAACGGTCCTCAGGCATGCTCTGAGATGGCAATAAACCGCCACCACAAACAGTTCAGAAACTCACTCGAACGTGAATCTGACATTGATAATACTAAGTCCCCCCAAGGCACACACAATTCGCCTCGAACAGCACCCGATCGCGAACGATCACAAATTGCCTCGAACGGCACCCGACCGGGAACGGTCACAATTGGTCACAGTTCGCCTTGAACGGCACCCGACCGCAAACGGTCACGATTCGCCTCGAACGGCACCCGACCGCGAACGGTCACGATTCGCCTCGAATGGCACCCGACCTCGAACGGTCACGATTCGCCTCGAACGGCACCCGACCGCGAACGGTCACGATTTGCCTCGAACGGCACCCGACCGCGAACGGTCACGATTCGCCTTGAACAGCCCCCGGCCGCGAACGGTCACTATTCGCCGCGAACGGCATCTAACCACGAACGGTCATGTACTACCTCGAATGACATACGATCCCGAACGATCGTCATTCACGGTCAGATAAAACTACCAATTTCTCTGTAGGTCATCAATAGGATATGAACATCCAACTTATGGCATCACAAAACACACCTTCCTACCGCTAGGCATGTTTTGGGGGGCAAGTGTTATCCCGCCTTTTAGCAATGCCGTGATACCAAAAGGTTAATTGGAAACCAAGTGTTATCCCGCCTTTCAGCAATGCCGTGATACCAAAAGGTTAATTGGAAACCAAGGATTGCTCATTCCGAATATCGGGTACGCACAGGTTTACCATGGATATCGATGAATTTTGTCCGAGTCTGGATCAAGCTGCAATCGACAAGACACGGTGAGCGAAGCAATGAAAGATGACGTTTCAAATTTTAGATCAATCAGAGTTTGTATGACCGAGATATGATCGATACAAGTTAAGGAAAATATGTTGTTCGAATCGATCCTGTTCGACTTGATCCCTTGTTCAAATCGATCCTGTTCGACTCGATCATAGAGCCTTGTTCGAATTGATCCTGTTCGACTCCATCCAGAATCAAACTCTTTGCATCGATCCAGAAGTGGCGGCATCGTACCAATTCAGTTTGTATCCATCGCGATCGCACTACTTTGTATCGATCAGGGGTTGGCTCAGTTCGAATCGATCACCGAGGCTTAGTTCGTATCCATTCGGTTCATGGTTGTTCGAGTCGATAACATACTCGTCCTTGTTCGTATCCATCGTGCTCAAGTGGGTTCGCTTCGTGTCGATGGTATCTTCATCAATCGATACGGAGTACACCAATAACTATCGATACAAACTAGGGCTGCGACGAATCGACAATCGATTCAAGCAAGGACTGAAGCAGATGGATGCGAATAAATGGTCAATGCGAACTTGACCCCGATGTTGGATGCGAATAAAACTCTGCCAACTCAGCGCGAAAAGTGGATCGACCCAGGAATCTCGTGCCACATCATCTTGCGCGCGCGCGCTTTTGATCGAGTCGACAAGATCGATACGAACTTATCGAGTCGAACAAGATCGAGTCGAAATGATCGATTCGAACCAGACGAACTACCGAAAGTCTCCATTTCGTATCGATCATATCTCGCGATCCACAAGTCCAAATGCCACCAAATTTTCACAGAAGCTTACGTGCATGCTGAAAAACGTACATGCCAAATTTCGACTCCATCGGACACAATCTTGATCGATACGAAATCCATTCGTATCGATCACGGATCGGGCCGAAACTTCACGGGCTTGGTCGCGCGGGCCTACTCACGTGCCAGAAGAAGTCTCCCGAGATTTGAGTGAAATATCAGCCTCCTACACCTATAAATAGACCCCCAGGGCATACAAAAAGGAGAGCTTCTTCTTCTTTGAATTCTCCAACATCGAGACTCTGCCGGATCCAGTTCTATACTCCATTGCTGCTACTGCAAACGAATTTCACTGCTATTGTACTCGAGTTTCAGAACTATAACTCACTGCAATCCATTGTAATCAATTGTAATTGACAAATGAACATCAATAAAGTCATCAACTTCAGAGTGGACGTAGGCTAGATCGCCGAACCACTATAAATTCTGTGTTGTTTATTATGATATGTTGAATTTTCTGAGTGTTTTTCACTCTTATTTCTCTACATACTTATTATCTGTGGTCCGCGATTGTGAATTGGTGCTTTCATCAACAATTGGGTGTTTGTGACCAATTTTGGCACAAACAGCATGCGAGTAACCAAACACATAAAACAAGTGATAACCACTGGCATTCGAGTAACAAAATAAACAAGTAAAACACTAACAAACAAGAAACTAAGCACACAATCATGCAATTTATATAAGTCTATACCAATACGCATGATAACTAACAATAGTCATAACAAGTATGTCAAGTTACAAACCCTCAAGAGTCAATTCGTCATAAAAAACAAACAAAATGCCAAAGTGTTTGTTATCCCGCCTTTTGGCCAGGCCGTGATACCAAGAACTCAACTGGAAGCCAAGGATGGTCCGTCCTGAAGATCGGTTATACGCAGGATTGCTATGGATATCGATGAATTTTGTCCGAGTCCAGATCAAGTTACAATTGACGAAACATGACAAGTGAAGCTATGAAAGCGAACGTCCCAAATTTCAAATCGATCGGAGTTCGTGTGCTCAAGATATGATCGACACAAATCAGAAGAATCAACTTCACTTCGTATCCATCATGTTCGAATCGATTTGAGGCAGCCTTATTCGTATCCATCATGTTTGAATCCATCAACAATCACCTTGTTCGTATCCATAAGTCAACCAGGGAAATCTGACTTCGTATCGATCTTATTTGAATCAATTGGCCGGGCGCTATTTTGTATCGATCAGGAGAATCGTACATTTCATATCCACCAACCAAAGGGCTTTCTTCGTATCCATACAACATTGACTCTTCGTATCCATCCATCGATATCTTGCATCCATCTGTTCATATCCATCATATTATCAGTTGTTCATGTCCATCGAGTTGGAACAACTTCGATCGATACGAACAAGACCACACCATCGATACGAACAGAACCATAGTGCTCGATACGAACTAAGTCAATTCCATCGATACGAACTGAGCTGCATCCATCGATACGAACTGAGCTGCATCCATCGATACGAACAAGGCTGCTCCCATCGATACGAATGGAGCTGCTTCCATCGATGCAAACAAAGCAACGGTCTTCGATACGAACAAGGTGAAAACCTTGGAAATACTTGGTCGATTCGGCACGAAAAGGGGGCGATCCAAGAACCAAGCGCCACATCAACTCGCTAGCGCGTGCTCAACATTGATTCGAACGGAGCGATGCGAAAGGGTCGATTCGAATTGAGCGGCCTACTGAAGACTCGAATTCGTATCGATCATAACTTGTGATCCACAAGTCCAAATTCTATGAAATTTTCACAGGAGCTTACGAACAATTCAAAGAACGTCCATGACAAATTTCGACTCGATTGGACCAAATCTTGATCGATACGAAATTCGTTCGTATCGATTAGGGACCGAGTGCAAATCACGTGGGATCGATCACGTGGGCCCAACCATGTGCCAGAAGAGGTCTTCCGAGACCTGAGCAAGATATTTGCATCCTACACCTATAAATAGCACCCCAGAGCCTACAGAAAAAGGATCTTTTTGGCTCTTTGACGTCCAGACTCTGCCGAAAACATTTTTGCACTATAAGGCTGCTATTGTACTCAAATTTCCTCACTGTAATTCGCTGTAATCCGCTGTAATCATAGAGAAAACATCAATAAAATCATCAACTTCATAGTGGACGTAGGCAATACGCCGAACCACTCTAATTTTTTGTGTTTCTGCGTTCTTTCTTATTTGTTTTTGAAGTGTTTGTTAGATAATCCTCGTTTTCCATTTAATTTCTTCATTTTTATCTCTTCAAACCCTTTCGAAGAGTATTGTGCCCAATTTTGGTACAAACACTTTGGTGCTTTCACTGAGAAAAAAACCCAATTTTTTCCTTCTGCTCGTTGGATCTACTACCGATACCAGATTGCAAACATCCAAGGAGAAGATACAGATCTCAGTTTCAGAAGTTCTTCCATCCTATTCAGATTTTTTACAAGTCTAGGAGAGAGCTTCATCATTCACCATGGTTAACACAAGGACCATTTCCACAACTGCAGATCCTGAGGGACGGGACAGATAGAATCCCGTACAATTGCCTCCAACCGAACAGAATGCTACAAGACCATCAGATCCGCAGGACCCTGTCACTAGAGAAGAATTTCAGATGCTGATGAAAGAATTGACTCAAAGCCGTCAGCAGCTCACTCAACAGCTCCGTGCTAACGCAGAACTAACTAACCAACTGAACCGTCAACGACGAAGGAGATCCAAGAGGGATCAAGCTTCCTATTCTTCCACCGAGAGTTTAGCTTCTTCTGACTATCATCATAGGTCTACACGCCCACGGCTAGACGGGAGTTACACACAGGCCACTGGGCATCAACACACCCTGAATGTTGGGCAACTGAGAGTTGGCCCGTCAACCAGTCATCAAACTGGACCCTCCTCCCGAGGAGGCGCTACCCCCACACCATGTTACTGATAAACGTACCACAACGGCCATTGATTTAAATGCCGAGATCCAAAATCGAACAGATCCAAACCATCACCAGCGTGAATACCACCCTGAGCCTTACGTCCCCGAGGACATAGAGCCAAGGAGGCAAGACACGGACCGTCGACAGTGACCAGACCCTCCTCGCATTGTGGAACCCGACCATACCTTGGCCCAGCCTGCTCAAAATGCCCAGATGCCCGATCTGTTAGCAATGATCCGACAAATGATCCGTGAAAGTCAAGGGCTTAACATGACGACTGGAGAATCTCCCAGAGTCATACTCCCTTTACTGATGAGATACTTTATGCTGAACCACCTCGGCGATTCAGGATGCCGACTTTACCGTTTATGAAGGGAACTCTGACCCTAATCAGCACATTCTGAAATATGAATGGTTGATGAACGCTGCACGAGCTAATGATGCAGTCAAGTGCCGAAGCTTCCCGATTTCACTAGGGGCATAGCGACTATGTGGTTTACCAGACTGCCACCTCGATCTATCTCATGCTTTGATCAGTTGGTAATAAAATTTATTGAGCAATTTTGTATGCATGTCGCGAGACCGAAGGATGTTAATACTTTATCCAGTGTCACTCAAGCTCCTGGAGAGACACTTAGGCGTTATTTAGAGAGGTTTCATGCTGCATGTGCTGAGATCAGCAACCCAGATGATAACTCTATTCTTATGGCACTGACTAAGGGAATTGAGCCTGATTCTGATTTCGGTAACTGGTTGGCCGAAAAACCTCCCATATCATTGGACCGTTCCTATTCCAAAGCGACCCAATTCTTAAGAAGAGAGGATGTGAAATAGTCTAGGAAGAAGGATAATGCGGGGCCTAGTGTAGAGGGAGTTCAGAGTAATATTGCTGTTAAACAATCCGGGGAGAGTTTCGGAAAAGTGCAATTAAATACTCAGAACAAACAAGATCAGCAAAAAGGCAGTGGTAACCAAAATAGAAAACGGAATCAGAACCGTGGTCCACGGCGTAGAGCCCCAATGTTTGATAATTATACTCCTCTGAATACGTCGCTAGAGAACGTATATCTATAAACCTGCAATACTATTCAGTACAAGAAGCCTGCTCTGAAACAGTCATCGGAGAAGCAAATTCAGATGGGAAAATTTTGTAGATTCAATGAAAGTTATGGCCATAACACAAATGAGTGCCGTCATTTGCAGGATCTCATCAAAAAGTTGATAAGAGAAAGGAAGTTAGAACAGTTTGTTCGGGCGCCGCAATCTGGAGGTGCGGGCCCATCGAATCAAAATCATGTGCCGAATCCGGCTAGACAAGAGGAACCCGCTCGTACTGGCGGGAGGTTGGTGATAAACACTGTTTGTGGTGGTCCTCATCCAACAGACCAAAGCTGGAAGGAAATGGAGTCGTATGCCAGCTCTATCAAGCATGCAGACTTTGAATGTTGTAGTAATTATGAAGATGGGGCTCCGACCAAACAGCAAAGAACGGTGGCGGATGACATCGTATTTCAAGGTCGGGATGCCAACAGCGTCGTAGCCCCCATTATTGATCCGCTAGTCATATCAGCTCAAGTAGGTCCTGCTTGGATGAAGAGGATCTTGGTAGATAGCGGAAGCTCTGTGAATATTTTGTTTAAACGAGCTTATGACCAGATGAGAATGAAGACTAAAGACTTGAAGCCATGTCAGTCTCGCATTCACGGTTTTAACGGGAGTGCAATTATACCCACTGGAGTGGTGGAATTGCCAGTGGAATTGGGAATTGGTGAGCGCCGGAGAGTCTGGATACTACAGTTTGTTGTTTTGGATATAAACTCCCCATACAATGCTTTCTTGGGACGACCAGCCCTAACTGAATTCAGGGCTGCCATCGCCCCATGGTGTTTGACTTTGAAATTCCCCACAAACAATGGTGTCAAAGTTGTTTAATGGGATCAGGCCATAGGGCGAGCCTGTTACATTGCTGAGCTGCGTGAGGCGCAGCGGAAAGAAAAAGGAAAGGGCGTAGAAGAATCTCTCTGCGCCCGCTTTACGGATAATTGACAATTAGCGCCTGGGCCCGGGCCAAGGCACCCCAACCAATTCCAAAGAGATCTTGACTCGAGAGATACCGAAAGTGAAGATGAAAGTAAAGATAGTCAAGCTTCTCTGGCCGAACTGACGATCGATGTTCCAATCGACGATAATGATGACTCGAAGACGATAAAGATTGGATCTCAGCTAAGCCAACAAATGCAAGAGGAATTGGTTGAATTTCTCCAGGTGAACCTTGATGTGTTTGCCTGGATGCACTCTGACATGTGTGGGATCTCGCCGGACATCGCGAGCCACAAGCTGAATATTGACCCACGGTACGTCCCAGTCAAGCAAAAAAGGCGTGGTATGGATCCAGAGAGATCTGCCACCCTTAAAGAAGAGGTAGATAAGCTTAAGACGAATGGATTCATTCGAGATGCATTATACTCGGAGTGGGTATCCAATCCTGTACTTGTCCGAAAGCCAAATGGAAAATGGAGAACATGTGTTGACTACTCAGACTTAAATAAAGCTTTCCCCAAAGACAGTTTTCCACTTCCACGAATTGATCAACGTGTATACTCAACAGCTGGACATGAACTTTTACCCTTCATGGATGCATACTCTGGCTATAATCAAATACCCATGCACTTGCCCGACCAGGAACATACCGGCTTCGTAACCAATATGGGACTCTATTGCTATAAAGTTATGCCTTTTGGACTCAAGATTGCTGGGGAAACTTATCAACGGTTAGTTAATCAAATGTTCGCCGACCAGATCGGAAAGACCATGGAGGTATATGTCAACGAAATGCTAGTCAAATCGCGATTTTCTACCGATCACATCAGAGACCTGGAGTCGATGTTTAATATCCTCTGAGAATACAGAATGAAGCTCAACCCGTTGAAATGTCACTTTGGGGTAGCATCCGGAAAATTCCTCAGGTTTATCGTCAACGCTCGAGGAATCGAAGCCAATCCCAAAAAGATCTGGGTGATCAGAAATCTTGAAACTCCAAAAACTATAAAGCAAGTCCAGAGTCTCAATGGGAAAGTAGCAGCACTAAGCAGGTTCATTTCAAAGTCCACTGAAAAATGCATTCCCTTCTTCGATCTGATCCAAAAAGGAAAACGAAACTTTGAATGGACTACATA
This sequence comes from Allium fistulosum, assembly GCA_030737815.1. Classification (NCBI taxonomy): domain Eukaryota; kingdom Viridiplantae; phylum Streptophyta; class Magnoliopsida; order Asparagales; family Amaryllidaceae; genus Allium; species Allium fistulosum. Next base: position 317,034,424 of record CM060904.1, read on the forward strand.
ATTTGAGGGTGCATTCCGAGCACTAATTCAACATCTATCCACACCGCCAATTTTGTCAAAGCCTATCGATCACGAGAAATTGTACATTTACTTGGTGGTATCAGAAAACGCAATCAGTGCTGCCCTATTTCGGGAGGAGGATCGAATACAAAAGCCGGTCTACTACATAAGCAAGCGACTTACCAAAGCTGAGAGAAATTATCCAAAGCTAGAAAAATTGGCTTATTGTCTCGTTATTGCCTCGAGAAAGCTCCGTCCATACTTCCAAGCTCACCCAATCACCGTTTATACCGACCAGCCGTTACGACAGGTCCTTACGCATCATGAGACGTCTGGCAGGTTACTCAAATGGAATATCGAGTTAAGTCAGTTTGACCTTACTTACACTCTAAGGCGAGCCATTCAAAGACAAGTCCTAGCAGATTTCATTGCTGAATTTACCATCCCAGAGGACTTGCCCGAAACTAGTGAATCTCCCAAGTATATATGGAAGCTGCATACAGACGGTGCATCAAATGACCGTTGCTCATGTGCCGGGGTTGTTCTTGAAACTGCTGAAGGTAGATCCATATGTTATGCTCTAAAGTTCAACTTTCGTGCGACTAATAACGAAGTTGAATATGAGGCCCTATTGGCTAGATTGAAACTTGCCAGAGATTTAAGAATCATTGCGGTGGAAATTTACTGTGATTCGCAATTGATTGTTTGTAAAGTTCGAGGGGAATACCAAGCTAGAGATCGAAGATTGGCCGCGTACCTTGCTCGGGTTCAAGAGACATTGAATCAGTTCGACTATTATGCTATTTGTTACATACCGCGAGAACACAACCAGAAAGCTGATTCATTGGCAAAGTTAGCCAGTACAGGTGAAGCACGGCAAATGGGACTTTTTCCCGTAGAGGTATTATCTTCACCAAGCATTGATCAGATGGAAACCAACTGATGCCGTTTCCGAAAGGGAGTCGTGGATGACTCCATTCAGAAATTATCTCGAATACGGAATCCTGCCAGAACGTAGGAGTGAAAAGAGACAAATTCTTCGAAAAGCTTCTTGGTTCATCATTCAAAACGGAGTTATGTATAGAATAGGATACTCTGTTCCTTTACTCCGGTGTATCGCTCACGATGAAATGAAATGAGTATTACATGATGTACACGAAGGAGAATGTGGCGATAACACCCGGGGGCAAGCACTCGCGAAAAAAGCACTCCGGTATGGATACTATTAGCCGACTGTAAACCGTGATGTAGCAGATTATGCTAACAAATGTGATAAATGTCAAAACCATGCTCGGATTCCTCGGGCCCCGCCTACTGAGATAACTCAAATGGTCAGCCCATGGCCATTTGCAGTATGGGGAATTGATATTATTGGCTCTTTACCTCTAGCCAAAGGTGGTGCGAAGTACACCATCATAGCATTTGATTACTTTACCAAGTGGGTAGAAGCTGAACCCCTTGCAACAATCACAACGAAGAAGGTGATCAACTTTGTAGTGCGTAACATCATCTGCCGATTTGGTCTCCCACGAACTATCATCACTGACAACGGGACACAATTCGATAGTGCCGAGTTTAAGGATTTCTGTCAACGATTCCATATTCAGAAGAAATTTTCCACATTCGCACACCCTCAAGCGAATGGATAGGTTGAAGCTGTTAATAAAGTTATAAAATACATTCTGAAGAAACGACTGGAAAAAGCCAGGGGCAAATGGGTCGATGAACTTCCTATGGCCTTATGGGCCTACCGTATAACCCACAAGTCCGCAACCGATCATACTCCATTCTCTCTTTCTTATGGTTCAGAAGCGGTTATTCCAGTCGAATTAGAAGTACCTTCTCATCGTGTGACATACTACGATCCGAAGACAAATGCTATATTACTTGTTGAATCTCTCGATTTATTGGATGAGAAGCGTGAAGAGGCTGATTTGAGGGCAGCCGCATATCAGAGTCGAGTCACCCGATTATACAATGCCAAGGTCCGACCCCGAACCTTTGAACTTGGTGATCTCATACGCAAAAGAATTTATCTAGTCCCTTCACATATGAAGCCAACTTCGGAAGGACCATATGTTATTGAACGAAAGCTCGGAGATGGCACATTCAAATTATCGACCGTTGACGGTCTCACTCTTTCGAGAGCCTGGAACAGCGAGAGTCTTCGTCGCTACTACACATAACAGGCTCTGTTTATTTATTCAGTCTAATTTTCATTTGCAACTTGTTTTTGCATTTCGAAATTAGAATTTGTAATAAGGAAACTGACTTTGCCATATTTTCTTATTTCAGCAATAAAGTGCAATCTCTTTGAGCCAGAGCTGTGATTTACTTGAAATACTTCATATGACCATCACTATGCACGGAGAGCTAAGTTCCATCATTACAGTGGAATTTATTCAAATAGGGAGTGACTATGATACGACTAGTCACTCACTAAGTGAAACTCGAGCTCGGGGACAAGCCATCACACTAAAGTCAAAAAAGGATTGATACACGACAATCCTTCGCCTAACTCCAGATTCCCAGAGTTCAAACTGGAGTATAAACTTGCAAATACGGTTTCGAAGAGGGTGGATCCATCCACCTAATGACTTCTCCCGTATTCGAATCAAGTTTGAGGAGGATGGACCCGTCCATCTAACGACCTCACTTATTAACTTAGGATGGATGTGATCTGACCATCCACGATCCTGATATACCTTTCGTTCCCAGAGTGAGAGCGAAACTTAAAAACATACAACAGATGTGACTGACCGTCTGTTTACCAACTCTGGATTCCCAGAATACGACTCGGAGTATAAACATCAACTAACTCTATGTTCCCAAAGTGCGAATTGGAGTATAAAACGTCACCTAACTTCGGATTCCCAGAGTGCGAACCGAAGTATAGACATCGAAACGATCCGGATTCCCAGAGTGCGAATCAGAAAGTGAACGTCAACCAACTCCAAGACCCCAGAACGTGGACTGGATTATAAAATGTTAATCGACTCTAAGTCCCCGGAGCGCGGACCGGAGTATAAATTCGAGTCGGGTGTGATTGAACGCCCATGAATTTATTTAAGTCCCCAGAGTGCGGACGAAACGATAAGTGCCAAGCGAACGTGGCTGATCGCCCATGAAAATAACTTAAGTCCTTGGAGCGTGGATACAATCATCAATAAAGAGCGAGTGTGATTCAACCACTCGAAATCCCCTTGTTTCAGCATCAAACCAACAATTCTAAGCATGCTGCATTGAAAGCGAAATACGACTACTAGCCGATCTTTAAACTTCATTCCTGAAACTGAGGGCAGAACTTAAGTGTCAATCGCTAACTGAAGCAGTACATTATCGGAGTTCAACTTAATGTCCAGTCGTGACTTGTGGCCGTGATTGTAGGACTTGACGGATGAACTCAAACGAGATTCAAGTGTTGAAACCTCACAAGTGTACCGAACAAGGAATTCAAATGCTGGAACACTTAAGCAAATAATCACACATCGAGTTCAAAGCAAAATAAAGTTTCATTTCAGCTATCCGCGAAAAGAAATTATGTATAAGTTGGTCCCGAAAAATTCCTACTAGCGGGGGCTGAACCCGCATCTATACATGGCCTACCAAAGAAAATACGAAGATAAATTCCTATCTATTTACCAAAACTAAACCGAAGAAGCACATCTACTCTTTTTTCTTTTTCGGCTTCCTTTTCGGTGTTGACCCACTGGAGCCGCCACTTATCTTTCTTTTTGAGCTTTTGCCTTTCGGCGGCTGATCTCCAGGAGGGGGCATGATGTCAACTTCCTCATCCGAGCTCAAATGCACGGGAATGTTCCCTGAAGGCGGAGTCGGAGGAACCAGATCGACTATAAGAGGCGGGATAGGCGCGCTGGTGTCAATAACTGTAACACTTACGTCTGACTAACCACCGGCTGGAAAATCCTGGGGGGCACCGGACGTTGAACCATTATGTTTTAAAGTAACTCAGCCTTGTCCAGGATCCGGTTACTACTTGACAATTCCTGACCACCTCCAGAAATGTAAAAGATGGTTTGTCTCCCCTACTTTTGATGTTAAAGAGATATCTAATCTCTGTAGGAGCCGGTGGCCGAAAAAGATGCTCCTGAATACAATAAATAAGCTGTTAAGCAGAGCATATCCATTGGGATGTAGTTGCGATGGGACAATTCCGAGGAAAGACAACACTTCCCTGATGTATTGGTTGAACGGAGGAAGTGTTCCTGCTGCACACGCATGGCGGTTGAAGGCAGTAAACCCCTCTGGGGAGCGTGCGGTCTATCGTTTGGCCCCGGTAATAGGACATCGTCCAATGACAAACCGTGCCTTAGGCATATACGTCCCATCATGTCTTCCGAGACGTTGGATGGTACTGAATCTTGTGGGTTTGCAATGAGAGTTGCCGCTGGAAGCTCATCCGGAGCTGGGTCTATAACTTCGGCCGCGATGGCTGGAATCTCGAGAACAAAAGAAGATGAATCTTGAAGCTCTTGCTGTTGTGAACTTGTGGATTCCATGGCTAATCAACTTATTAGAAACCATCATTAGACAATAAAAACCCAAGTGTTCCCCAGTGTGAAGTGAGTGAATGTGTTGTGCAGTGCAGTGCAGTGCCGTGCTATAAATTACTTGGCAAATTCAACAGAGTTAAAGAAAACATATGCAAATAACGAGACTTCAAAATTCAATCGGAGTGACCGTCATTGTTGACCGTCACGTATGTGCATCCAGACTTTGGTGGTCGATCCAAGTCAAAGTTCGTTAAGATTTTGTTAAGTTACAGTTCCAGCGACGAGCTTTGAAAGGCGGTTAAATATGCAGTGAAATGTCTAAGTCAAATTATGCAAGGTGGAAGCTCGTCGGAGTCAAGTGTTTAAGTATGCAAGTGTCTACTAGTTCATATCCATCAACTTTCAGCTTGAATCGTCCTGCCAAAGCCTGCGTTCATATCGGTCCAGAGCAGTGGATTTCGTATCGATTTGAAGGCCTTCATTCGAATCGATTTGGGAGCCTTCATTCGAATCAATCCCGAAGCCCACGTTCGAGTCAATCTCAAAGCTTTGGTTCGCATCGATCCCAAAGCCTTGGCTTTGTTTCGATCACCTCGGGCCGCTCCACTTCGTAGCAGTCGAAAGCAAGAAACTTCGTATCGATCCTTCCGGGATCGATACGATTCCCCCTTTCCTTACAGATCGATACGAGAATTTCTTCCTCGTATCACTCCGCGTTTCTTCTTCCCCAAATAGCCTAAACACCTTTGTCACTCCATCGACCTCGCCTCAACCAAACTTCGACAATCGTATTATCGAAATCAGCCAGGAATATGAAGGGAGTGGCATAAGAATTCGAAGTCTCATCATTTGAAGTTGTTCCTAATTGATTAATTACCTAAATTGAAGTAAAGATTCGAGGGATTAAGGAATTATTTAGGATTGAACGAAGGCAGTTTATTTTTTCTCAGTTTCTCGATCGATACGAAGCGACGCAGAAAGTGAATAGGTAAAAAATTTCTAAGTACAGAATTGCGTATTTATATGGGTGCGAAACTGAGAGTAAAAAAATGATTCGACTCCCAGTCATCGCGACCGCTTCCAACCGATTCCTCCCCAGGTCGATACGAATTGGCAATTCGTATCCAACAGCTCGAGCCTCATCGATACGAAATGTGCAACGAAGTTCTTTCTGAAACATTGGATCCCATCGATACGGAGCACTTATTTCGTATCCATCGATTTCATCTCCGTCAGAGGCGCATCTATGCGAATTGCACCAAATCCATCAACATGCAACCCATGAAGACTTACACATCGATACGAATAGTATCCAGAGGACCAGCTACTCTGTTCGCATCCCTCATAAGACCATCGATGCGAAATGTGTATTTCGTATCAATCAATGCAAATTACGTCGATACGAAACCATCTTTTGACCTTTTACATCGGTCCCGGAGAGGATCGATACGAAGGGGCAATCCGAAACGACCATCGAGCGTGGTTACAACTCGAATTTCACGTCGATTTAGGAGAGGATCGATACATAATTTGATATTAGAAAACTGATAATGACTTGTGAATATGCGAACGTCAACAAGAATCAGGTCAACGTATATACTTGTATGTCAGACTAATTTTCAATTTCAAAAATTTCACAGGTCGGATGCCCACCTGATAAACAATTACGACTACAAGCAGCTAATCAATATCATACAACAATCAGTTACAATAGCACACAGTACAGCAGTTGGCAGTCTACAGTTCATAATTTATATCTCTATGGATCAATCAAAGATTACAACTTAAACAACAACCGTTTAACAAGTCAGATGGAACTTTTCAAAATGAAGATTGCAGCTTTTCAAAGCACGTCGTGTTCTCACAAGACGTACTTTGGGGGGCAAATGTTATCCCGCCTTTTGGCCAGGCCGTGATACCAGGAACTCAACTAGAAGCTAAGGACGGTCCGTCCCGAAGATCGGTTATACGCAGGATTACTATGGAGTTCGAGTCCGGATCAAGCTACAATTGTCGAGACATGACAAGCGAAGCTATGAAAGCCAACGTCCCAAATTTCAAATCGATCGGAGTTCGTGTGCTCAAGATATGATCGACGCAAATCAGAAGAATCAACTTCACTTCATATCCATCATGTTCGAATCGATCCGCGATGGCCTTATTCGTATCCATCATGTTCGAATCCATCAACAATCACCTTGTTCGTATCCATAATCAACCATGGAAATCTGACTTCGTATCGATCTTATTCGAATCAATTGGCCGTGCGCTATTTCGTATCGATCAGGAGAATCGTACTTTTCGTATCCACCAACCAAAGGGCTTTCTTCGTATCCATACAACATTGACTCTTCATATCCATCCATCGATATCTTGCATCCATCTGTTCGTATCCAGCATATTATCAGTTGTTCGTATCCATCGAGTTGGAACAACTTCGATCGATACGAACAAGACCACGCCATCGATACGAACAGAACCACAGTGCTCGATACGAACTAAGTCAATTTCATTGATATGAACTGAGTCACTTCCATCGATACGAACTGAGCTGCGTCCATTGATACGAACAAGGCTGCTCCCATCGATATGAACGGAGCTGCTTCCATCGATGCAAACAAAGCAACGGTCTTCGATACGAACAAGGCGAAAACCTTGGAAATACTTGGTCGATTTGGCACGAAAAGTGGAGCGATCCAAGAACCAAGCGCCACGTCAACTCGCTGGCGCATGCTCAACATCGATTCGAACGGAGCGATGTGAAAGGATAGATTCGAACTGAGTATCCTATTGAAGACTCGAATTCGTATCGATCATAACATACGATCCACAAGTCCAAATGCTATGAAATTTTCACAGGAGCTTACGAACAATTCAAAGAACGTCCATGACAAATTTCGACTCGATTGGACCAAATCTTGATCGATATGAAATTCATTCGTATCGATCACGGACCGAGTGCAAATCGCGTGGGATCGATCACATGGGCCCACCCACGTGCTAGAAGAGGTCTTCCGAGATCTGAGCGAGATATTTGCATCCTACGCCTATAAATAGCACCCCAGAGCCTATAGCTTTTTGGCTCTCTGACGTCCGGACTCTGCCGAAAACATTTTTGCACTGCAAGGCTGCTGTTGTACTCAAATTTCCTCACTGTATTTCGCTATAATCCACTGTAATCAGTTGTAATCATCGAGAAAACATCAATAAAATAATCAACTTCATAGTGGACGTAGGAAATACACTGAACCACTCTAAATTTTTATGTTTCTGCGTTCTTTCTTATTTGTTTTTGAAGTGTTTGTTAGATAATCCTCATTTTCCATTTAATTTCTTCATTTTTATCTCTTCGAACCATTCTGAAGAGTGTTGTGCCCAATTTTGGTATAAACAGTGTTGCAACTCAGCTGTGACGCCCCACCCTGAGACCCACATTAATAAAGAGTATTACTGGGTAATGCTGTCTGCTAATGCGGAGAAAGGGCTGGTTAAGAGCGACCGTCTATAGCTTTGTCTTAAACATCTATTAAATACATCGATTAATGCTCTAATATTTTTTCTATCTAAGTGGATCGACATATCTAATAAATGCTTAATACAAAACTATTGGTGGCTAACGGATCTATCAGAACAAAATACAACAACTAAAATGTACATCACATCACTGAACATCAAACAACAAATATATACGTATATACAGATACATCCCTCATATAATACAAAATGATACATCATTAGTGGTTCGAAGACCACACTATATAGCAATGCATGAATGATTATTACAACTCTCGCTATGAAAAGGGAAAATTATGTGATATGTTGGATCATCTATCCTTTCAAATAAATATAGCAATCAAAGTCTCAACTTTCCTCACCTTCCGAACAGACATTATTCTCCCAAGGAGAAAACTTTAACAATTAAATCAATATTAAATAATGTTCTGCAAATACTTAGGCTCTCATGGGTTCAAACTCACCTTAACCGCATAGTGATAATATGGATAATACATAAAGTGTCTTAAATAAGCTCGCTAGGCAAGTATCATATTGTCACTTAGAAGATTATCTGAATCGTCACAAAAATAGCCGAAAAGTATTTCCCCAAAATTGTCACAAGCTATCTTAACTATACCATATATAAATTTATATTTGAACAATGCATAACAATTATCCAAAATATTATATGATGCATGATCCAATCCTTTGTTCGCTCACATGATTTCTTTGTTAAGCTAGGGTCGGCCATAAGACTCCTCTTTTATGAATTCCAATCTGATTCCTTGCTCCAACCATTAAAATTTCCCCATACGACTAGAGTCTTACATCTAAAACCTCTAGGCAACCTCAAGAATCTGACTCAAATGCTCGTTTTTATCGAGTGACAAACTCCTTGCCTAACTGTTGCTAATCACATAGAAATCTCATGCTCGAACTATGGATTAGAAATTGGAATGTGAATGGACTAATCCCTAAAAAATACCAGTGCAGGTCATAGAATTAACCCCATCACCTAAGGTTTGTTAACTCAATTCAAACACTTCTAACATAAATTATACTATGTGAAGCATATAAGTCATCTACTCGTTCTCTACACATTACTGGGCAACCATCGAATCCTACTTGGATGCCAATTCCAAGTCAACCTTCAACCATCCCTGTCAACTCGAAAGCCCATGCAATAAGTTCGAATGACAGTACTCTTGGTTATTATGCCTTAGCTTATCAACTAAAGTTACACATACAAGGTTTAACATTATAAAAGTATTTACCTACTAAGAAAGGCGTCAAATTTAGCCTATCTACCAAATTACTAGCAATAGATGAATATATAGTTCTAGTATCGAAAAGAACATAAGTAAGTACCTCATAAATAAAGCATACTATAACACCCCATAAAATTTAATAAGAAATTAAGTAACTAAAAATAAGGTTAAAAATGAAAATTTTGTAAATGTTAGAATTTGACTACAGGAATTGCACCATTACGTTTGTAGCATTTTTTCGATCAAATTTCATATATAATATGTTGAAATCTGAGTTAAAATGAAAAAGTTATGGGCATTTGAAGTTTTCAAATTAAATTAATTCATACGAGTTTAAATTCGAATATTTGAATTTGAAACTAGAAGTTGGAATTTTGAGTTTCAAATTATTAGCTGAGATTAACATTTGGGAAAACATATGAGTTACATGAGTTAACGTGTAAATTAATTAAGTAATTACATTTATTAAAAATTAACTAAAATAGAAAATCAACGGTCATAGGTAGGGGTCGGTTGACCCTTGGACTACAACTGGTCGACCTCTAGAGGTGATCAATCGAATGGAAACTAAGAGATAAACAGTGAATAAGGTTTTGTTATTTTAAACAGTCCATATTTGTTTGATTTTGATCCAACGGTTCTGGTTCCTTCTTACCTCTATAAATAGACCCCTAGACCCCCACTTTTCCTTCATAAAACTTTGGGATCTAGTGAAGCTCTGTCAAAATCTCTCCCTTTAGGATTTCAGAAACATCAAACTTTTCTAGGGAAGATCTAATAGAGAATTAGGAGCAGTAGAAATCAGATCTCTTCTTCTTCTTCTTTAGATTCCAAATTCAGTTAGTATTTTCAGTGGGAGATCTGAAAGAGAGTTAGGCTTTGTGAAATCAAATCTTGTTAAGAAGCAAACAATTCTTTGTGAGTGGAAATATCAAGTTTTTCACATTTTTGTATTTGAATGGTATTTATTTGGATTTGATGTATGCCTTGGGAAATTTTGGAAACGAAATCATAACACCTGAAATCCTGGAATTTCACTAAGTAAATATCAATCTTTATGTATGTTGAAATTATAATTGTTTTTTGTATCGGTATATTAGAATATAATTAATTATTAGAATTAGATAATCTATAGTCAATTTAATCTATTTTCCTCTTTTGAATTGAAGTGTTAAAGGGTTCAAAAAAATAGAAATGGTGTGTAAATTATGAATTAAATTGTTTGTAGTTTGCACCGCCGCCTATTTTTACCACTTAAATAAATAAGGAATTCCTTTCTCACTTCAAAAAGTTGTATATGATGGTTGAATTGAATTGATCCTTTTAAAGATATACTTACAGTCGGTGGATCATGTCCCTTCGGGCACAACTATTAAAATCGTATTTTGACAATGTACTTGGAATTCATTTTTGATTTAAAGGGTCATGCCATATGGAAGAGTCTACACTCTTTATGGCATATTAATGACCGAGGAAATTGTTACTGCTGATAATCTATTTCTCTACATTGGAGAGAAACTCATAGTTTCTCTTTAATGTACGAGAATTATTATTAGATGTTCTAATGCAATGCGTGTCATTTGAGGCTTGGTTAATCTTATTCCATCTTATGTAATCAGTTTCTATGTTCGAGTCTTTGGATCATATCCATGTCCACTGTACTACCACTAATTTCTAAGAAATTCCTTCAATCACAAAGGTGGTGTTTCTTGAAACAACAGTCGTTTCTTGCTACAACGGAATAGGCATTATCTTGTTTTTAAACTAATTTATTTAATGTTTTATGGTTCAGTCAACCACATATATCTGAAAATTAATTTTTTAAATTATAATATATATATGTACATATGAATTTTTTTAATTAATTCATGTTGTTGGAGCAATATTAATTAAGGCGTTGCTTTAAAAAGTGATCTCGTTTATATATATATCAGATACAAAAATTTTATGCTAAGATAATTTTGATTATGGACAACTATGGAATCGCCTTTCTTTTCACACAGAGATTAGATATAAAATTAATTATGAATTTGTTATAAAGGATGGTGAAATCAATTTAAAAGTTACCTTTCCTCTTGGACACAAATTTTATTAGATCTGGATCTTATATAATTGTATTCTCCTATTCTCTTAAACACCAAGCATTCAATTATATTTGAAAATATCTAATTTAACCATATAGATTTGTTTTCATATATGTATGTATGTACGTATGTATGTTTATGTATATAAGTCGCAATATGTATATAACATATATGTATGTATATATATGTCTAAACTATATATGTGTGGTGCAATTAATACGTGGATACAAACAATATACATATATTATATTATAGTTAAACATACGTATATACTTAGACAGCTGTATTCTCGATATACATACGAATTTTCATATGTATATGTAAGTATTATGTATATATGTATGTATGTATGTATGAACGTATATACAACAAATATAAATCCAATATCTATATGTGTGTGTGTATAGTTATACACATGCTCATATGTATTTTTTTTATCATATCATGTTATGAGTATATATATGATATATATTCAAAATAACATTAAATTATATTAATTAATATGATTAATTAACAAATACAAAATAATTTTAAATAAAATATGATTTTATTTAAACAAATAGATTGGATCTAATGTTAGTTAATAGACTTCATAAGCCTAGTAAGATCCCAATAGAGAGATTTTGGAAATTGATCCATTTCACCGGTTGTGAATCGAACTGCGTTCCAATAATTAGACTTACAATGGTTTTGAGTAGAATACTTTTCACTGCAAGAATTTTCAACTGATTGCAACTCCTCAACTAGGGTTTTGTTGTTTGGCTGACTAACGTCAAAAGCTTGATGATGGGTTGTTGTGGCGCTGGCATGGTAAGTTATAGCTATGTAGTTAAAGCGCCCTGCCTCTCCATAGCGTTTGAGGTGCGAAAAGTTGTAGTGGAGATATAACGGGGATATAGTAGGATATAGTGGACGACTTTAAAAAGAGGAATGATGAAAATTCTACATTAAAAAAGGAACAAGTATTACTTATTATTTCCCACCAAGCAAAACAAGTTATAGTAAAGTAAAGATAAACAAAGTTGAAACTTAAAAAGTTAGAACTAGTTATATTAATCAACTGCGTATATCATCGTTACATCAACTTTGAAGTTATCATAAAACATAAAAACAAGACATTAAGAAAAACGCTTATTTATAGGAAGGGGGATATAGTGGGGCAACAAAATCGGGGATATAGCGGATTATTGCCGCAATATCGGGGATAATAGCGGATCCGCTATATTAGGCCGCTTTATAGGAATATCGTTGCCCCAAAGTCCGCTACGAGATATATCGGGGGTAATCAGGGCAATATCGGGGAATTGACTGCACAGGGTTATAGTAGCAGATCTGGTGGAAGAGGTGGCAAGGGAACATAGGGTGTTGAAGTGGTGTTGATAGAGAAGGTGGGTCTGAGATAAGGTATGGTTCATAGTTGGTTTAGTGGAAGAGAGGGTTTAGTGTGGGATGGTGAAGTGACATGAGAAGGGTACGAAGGGTGGACGAGATGAGTTAATTTAATATAGCATGCGCGTATTCTTAACTCTCACTAATCTTATGCCAAAAATCGAAAAATGGGATACATTTTTCATTATAAGCTTTAACCATGGATTTGAAAAGGTGTGAATAAAGTAAGTAGTTATTCACGATGTGTCATTTTTTTAGAATATTTGCTTATTTTTTGTAGATTAATTTTTTTTCCACTATTCATGAATCTTTCAAGGATAGCACGAGTGACAAATTACTTTTCCAATCTGCATGGATTAGACAAACTTATTTCGACCAAAAAATGACTGCAAATAGTATTAGTGGGATTACCATTATCCTATTTTACATCAAAATGACTATCTTTGAATTGATAGCAAACAAAACTAAAATAATAATCTAAATTTAGGAGCACTAAAGAGGCTTATAGGCTCATACAAAACTATTCTAAAATGCATGAGTTTGGGTAGAAGTCAAAAGTTAATGGTAAATGGTAGTTTTACAATTGGCACAAGTAGAATACATTTTAGAAATCAGTTTATTGGAGGCATCTTAAACCTTTACATAATCCAGATATAATGCCTACATAGGAGTATGTGTTTGAGAAGTCATTTAATGTGATAATGAATGGGAAAGAAAAACCAAATATGATATGAAATCAAAGTGAAACTCACATCACCTTTTTTTAACTTGATCGGTTTTTCTGAGAAAATGAGTGGTCCACTTAAAAGGAGAGCATTCATGTACTTTTATTTTATACTTTAAATAAGTTGTTGCCCACAAGCCTGACATGTGGCTCTTACCCTCACAATAAATAAATAAATAATTAACCCTAACAAAACATAATAACTAGAGTTTATATGCACAAAAAAGAATATATAAGTCCTATGTAACCTAGAGTCCTAGTAAACGAAACTAGGATAAGTAGTGTCTAAGCAAAATGTGACCACTAGCCAAACCAATAGCAATAGACCAATTAAAGCCGCAACAGCAAATCCAGTACATCCAACAAATAAGGATATAACTATACAAAAACTTAAAAGAAAATGTTAGATAATCATATATGTGTACACATGTGTGTGTGTGTCCATACACATATATTAAATAAAACAAACTAAACTAGGATGATAATGCAGGTGAAATACTAAACTAGAATATGGCACTAAAGTTATATTTAATTTGTTATTAGTTTAACTAAAAAGTATTAAGTATATGATATTAATATTTTTTTCCAATATGTGCTTTAAACATATATTTTTGTTAGTATAATTGCTAAAGTACACATGATGATTCTTATATTATTAAAATTATACTGGTTAAAATATATTATATCCAATATAAATCATTTCATAGTTTAATACTTAATTAAAAAATTCACATATGTTTAACATATTTACACATTTATATTTAATGGTTAAATTTTTCTAAGTAAAGGAAATTTTAAAAACTTTCGACAGAGCCTTCTTTGTACGAAAATCATTTTAACAAATTGTAATATAAATACACACCCCCCACCTCCACCCTTCCATCAAAACATGATTTGAATTGCATTAAATTTCAAAATCATGCACCTTATATTTATAATATCATATATATTACAATTTAATGTGCATATCAACTAGCATACACGTGTAAAAAGATAAAAACAATATAAGGCAATAGTTTTATAACTTTAATGTAAGCATAAAATATAAGCATTGTGAAACACTCCAACCTTCATGTTCTTACACATTTTCTCTAAAACATATATACGACCATATATAAAATCATATCAATGCAAAGCCAAAAAATTCTCTTTTTTCCTTTTTCCTTTTTCCTTGCTTCTATTTTATATTTGCAACTGCTTAAAAAGCTCACAATGGATAGTTTGGAAATTATACCGTATTTATTAAGCACCTAATTTTCAAGTTTCACGATAACATTACAACTTATTTAAATGGACACAAGAAACTCTTAAATTATTAACTCTTAATCATTTGAAGTAAAATTATACTATAATTACCCTAGTTACATACTTTGTACCAAACTTTATTTTATATAAAAGAGGAAAGAAAAAATCTGAAAAAGGAGATGAACCTGTACAAATGTTTTACATTTAAAAACAAATGAGGCTTAGCATACTAATATGCTCATCTTTACTTTCAAAATAAATAAAATAAAAAATAAAAAAACATACTAATTATATAGTAATTAACATACTAATTGTATATTAATTGTGAAGATTTAATTAACTTATAAATAAATAGTAACCTTGTTCTGATTATATTTTTACTAATAGGTTGTGGGTTGGGCATATGCTCGACAAGATCATATAACCAAGGAGCATATATTAGTATACTGGCTTGCTTCACCTTTGGCCATAATTGGCACTGTGGACATTTAGTTTGTTACATAGACCAAGAAAAGCAAGGAGCAGATGGTTCAAGATCAAAAAGTCAAATCTGATGGAGTCTGTTAATTTTTTGAAAGCCTATTTCTGCTTCAAACATCAACAGAGTATTTTCATCGGATCTTTTCAAAATGGCACATAAGCATCACATATTTCATATTTTATGGCATCTAAGAAACTTTGCCACATTTATATAAGATTTGGATATTTATCTCTAGCAATAATTATTGTTGTAGAAATGCTTTTGTTTTACTTTAGACTTTTATGTCTTAGAAGTATTAAATGCTTACAACTTTATATAAAGTTGTGATCTGATTAGTATAGCCTCACTTAAGTTTGAACTACTGGAGAGTCTCTATAACTGTTCCAAAGTAAGTATGATTTTATGTTGGAAAAAGCTTACCTTGTTCCTTTAATTTATCGATTACGTGTTACTTAGAGTATGTATAAGTAATGAATTTTTTAAATGCTAGCTATGCTTAGATTATGTTAAACAACCTGTTAGTTTGATATTATGTTGTTGGATTAAATATATATAAATGCCGCTTATATCGACTAATAAATTGCTTAGCATGAGCACTTATATTAACTAAACTAGAAGTAGACGAAGCAAGTGAGAGAGAAAGATAAGTGGATTAACTAACTTAAACATAAATATTACAATGATTCTTCAACATAATCAAAAATAGCTACTCCAACTTGGTAGTAGTCAAAACACAGAAGTCACATCAAGGAATAGAAGGCGGGAGAAAAATAACGAAAACTAGGAAGATAACACAACCACTAGCCAAACCAACATCAATAAACCCAACAAACAACTCAATAAATTAAATGCATGAACGGGATTAGTAAAACTGTCCAGAACTTGAAAAATGAATATTAGACCAATACACACACATACATACAACACACGTATACACACAAACACACGCGCGCGCGCGCACACACACACACAGATATATATATATATATATTTGCGTGTGTGTATTTATATTTATTTGCTAAATATTAATATATATATATATATACACACACACACACATATATTTAATTAATACTTGTCTGTATGTTACAAATTAATATATACACAACACATGATTAAAAAATATATTAATATCAATAATATCAATTAATAAATATGTATATATGCATATATAAAACCAAAATAAACCTAATAAATAACAAATGTGACAATGGTGAAGCAAAAATAGGTCGCTAGAAACCTACTAATGTAAAATAAAAGCATTGTTATTATTAATATATTTTAATAATATATGCTTTAATATAACTATGTTAATGTAACTAAAAACATTAATATAGTTGCATATATATATAAATAACTCATACATTATTAAACTATATTAAAATAGAGTGTTACAGTAAAACAATAAGCATGTTCTATAAAAACCAAAATAGTAACCTTTTTAATATTAGCACATTTTGGTAAATAATTATGTTAAAACAAATTTTAATAATGTATGTATTATCCTGTCTTTTGACCAGTCATAATCCATGCAGACTGGATAAATAGAACTTGGAGTTATTAAAGCGAAAAGCTCGGAGAGATAGCCTAGGAGTCCAGAATCCAAGTACAGATAGAGTCGTAAAGTCAAAGCCAAAACCATTTGAAATAACAAGGCAATGGGATCCCCCAAGTTGGGGATTGATATCGATTCTCAATTGGGAATCGGTACTGGTTCCCAAATAAGACTTTGATGGACCCCATCTTCTGCCTACATTCTTATCTTGGTGCCAATAGCCTATTTCCGAAGTTGGTTTTCTGATTTAATACAAATTTCCATCGATCTCCATGAACACGTGAAACTGCAACTTTGTTCTTCCACCACTTCATCATTTAGGCTCAAAAACAAGCTATTAATGGTGTAAACAACTATGGGATCACAAAGCTAACTACAAGACGATCTGAAGCAAGAAGTCAAAGACAATGAAAATGGTGAACTTCGGTGTTTGCACAAAAAATGGGCAAACACCTCCAAGTCGTGTGATTTAGTTGATTTTATGTTGTTTTTAGTGGTCTGGGTAATGTATGCAAATATGTAAAAAGCAGGGACTAAACTGTAAAAGACACACAGATTTATAGTGGTTCAGCCAGAATGTGCCTACGTCCACTTTATATATTATTTCTCCTTTCTTGTTCAGATTACAAGTACAAAGCTTTTATACAAGTATATGAAAGTTGTTTGAAAGTTCTATCCGTGCTTGAGCTCTCAAACTTGTCCCCCATTGTTGTACCCCTACCCCTCTATTTATAGAGTGAGGCTGGGAGTAGGGGTTCTGGAGGTATATAGCTGCTGGTGGGCCTGGGCTGATGCAATCTGGCCTGGCAACGTGGTTCGGCAACGCCTTGGTTCGGTAGAGCTTCGGTCCGGTGGTAGATGGTTGGAGTTGAGACCTTGGTCCGGTAGGTTCGGTGGGACTTTGGTCCGGTAGGTTCGGTGGGTCTTTGGTCCGGTGGTACCTGGGAGATGGGTTGGTTCAGTGGTAGGTGGAGTGGCCTTTGATCCGGTGGTACGTGGGAGATGGGTTGGTTCGGTGGTAGGTGGAGTAGCCTTTGATCCAGTGGTACCTGGGAGATAGGTTGGTTCGGTGGTAGGTGGAGAGAGGTTTGTTCGGTGGTAGGTGGAGAGGCTTCTGATTCGGTGGTACCTGGGAGACAGGTTGGTTCGGTGGTAGGTGGAGAGGCTTCTGATTCGGTGGTACCTGGGAGACAGGCTGGTTCGGCAGGGCCTTGGAGACGTGTTGGTCCGGTGGGACTCTCCTCCTTATGGCTCGACGATGCCTTCTTCTTTCTGGCTCGGTGGTGGTGGGAACGTACCCAACATTTGCCCCCCAAAGTGGGGCATATGCCAGCGTATGCCGTGCTTTGTTTTAGGTCCTTCGACTTGGACACTCTCATTCGGTCCCGAGCGCCAAAACAGTTGGTCCGGTTAGTTCTATTTGCCTATAAGTAAGAGCCTCATGCCTCTGTTATTCCGTACTAGCCGAACCAAACTTTTGCCTTTGCCGAATCAAACGAGCACCGAACCAGACCTCAACTGCCGGACCAGGTGAGGCCCTCTTCTGCCGGATGAGCTTTCGCTTTATCTTACCAAATGGACTCGGGAATTTCGAGTGCCGAATGAGCCTTTAGCCTTGACTTACCGAATGGACTTGGGGTTTCCGATTGCCGAATGAACCTTTAGTCTTGACTTACCGAATGAATTCGGGAGTCTGAGTGCCGAATGACCTTTCGGCCTTGAACGACCGAATGCACTTCTATGTTTTGAATTACGAGTGAAATTCCAGTCTGCATACACCTGCTTGTTTTTATCTCTACATCCTTTGTTTTAACAATGTGCTTTCTCGTGTTGCAGATAATGTCTCATAAAGTAGAAACCCGTTCCGACAAGAAGAAATCTAAGGACCAAGGAGAGTCCTCCATAGTGCCCCCAGTTCAGGCAGCACCAGAACGACATGGACCATCCCCGAGATCGCTAGTAGACGGGTATGGTCCTCAAGAGTTCCTGAACTCACCGCCTGATTGTTTTCCCAGCTCCCTCAAAGGTGAGCAGCTTGATGTCATCTCTCGCACTTTTGGGATCGACAGAGCACACATGTTGTTGCCGGGGGAAGGAGTGATGCCATATAATCCCCCTGAGGGATATTTCGCTTACAGTAGGTACAATTGTATGTGTGGGGCCATTCCCCCGATTAATGCTTGGATAGTCAGCTTCATCACCTACCTGAAGGTGGCTCCATTCCAGTTTCAGCCTAACTCCTACGCTATCCTGGTGAGCCTGTTTGTTATCTTCCAGAGGAGATACGGGCGTCCTCCTTCCAACCGGGAAATCCGGTATCTGTACAACATGAGAGGCTACAAGAAGGGGTCTCCGTATATTAGCTTGGAGTCGGTCGTGTCCTTCAAGCCAGTCCTGGATTTATATTCGAAGTTCAGCATGTTCAAAAAGGAATGGTTTTTCATCAAGGATGGCTCTGTTTCCATCCGTCGCTTCACCTTTGGCTGTAAGTTGAAGCTTATTTATGATTTCCGTTCTGACTGCAATGCTTCTTCTTATGTGCTTTTATTTCTTGCTAGCGACAGGTGGCTTTGCGGTCATGGAGAACGATCGCCTGGTTCAGATGGCTGTGGAAATAGAAGCCATTACGGGAAGGGATAGGTCGGCTTCTTACTTGATCAGGAACGCTACACTTCTGGGCACAACCTTATTCTACCACACCAGTCCGTGGTCAAGAAGAGAGACACGGTGGAGGAGCGGGCTGCCAACGCTAAAGGAGGGGCTACGACGAAGAGCAGCAAAAGGAGACCCTTCTCGATACATCCAGTTGCCGGGGGGAAGAAACTCAAGAAGTCCGATGGACCCTCCCCTAGCACATGTCCAGATGCTCCGGAGGAGGAAAATGTGGAGGAGGAAAGAGACGAGGATGAAGGAGGTGAGGCGGAGAGCGGAAGTGGTAGAGAAGGTGATGGTGATCGTCACGGCGATGATGGCGGCGAAGGACAAAGCAGTGATGGCACCGGGGCTTTACCTCCTGGGCAAGCAGGCGTGATTCAAGAGTGGACAAATGACGCTCTCCGCCAAGCCTTCAAAGGGTTGGAGGAAGGACCGGCTTTGGCGGAGAAGCCCAAGAAAGCTGGTAAGGCCGGGACTGGCGCCGATTTATCTTCCAGGAGTGTTTCTGCTGAGGAAACTTCTGCGATCCAAGGTGAATTTTTGACTCCGGCAGACTTTTTTACTCTTCTTAACTTGACACATTTCTTGAATTACGGTTCAATGCATGCTTGTGACACTTGGTTTTCATTCCAGGAGCGGGCAAAGCAGCCAAGTCCTCAAATGTTCGGCACCACCTTGATCAATATAAGTCCCTCAAAGCTTCTACTAAACCGAAGCCTCCGACCAACCGCTCCGGGGATGTAGTCGGCTATCGTCCTCTTCTTAGGTCATTGAAGTGGGCATTCAGAAGAAGAAGAGGAGCCGCTCCTTGTTCGAACCTTTACCTGGTCCTCATCCCCCACTCCAGCCTCTTCACGATATCACGGAGGGGGATACTGAGTTCATACCTTCTCCACATCCGTCTGAAAATCCTACCATTACCCCAATAGATCATCCTGGCTTGGCTCGTAATCCATTTGCGGGTCATCCAGATCTGGACCCGGCCTCTCAGGATATCTCCTTTAATGAGGTTACTGGTGAACACCTTCTCCCTCGCAATCCTATGGTACGAGTGCTTGACGAGGCTAAGTCCCTGGACCTTGATTTTCTTACCACTCGGGTCGTAACTCTGAGGGACGAAGCTAAGGCGAACATCGACCGGGTCACCGAGGAAACCAAGAAGCTGATGGGACATCATGCTCGATTAGTCAAGGCTGGGGAGGAAATCGGGAGCGCCAATATTCGACTGCGGTTAATGGTTTCTGACCAGGCTAAACAACTTGCTGATCAAGCCATCTAGATTTCTCAGCATGAGGCTGCATCTAGGCAATTAAAGAAGACTATGGAAGAGGTTAGCAGGGCAGAGTTGCGGAAAATGGAAGCCGCCTGTAAGGAACAGATTGACATGGCTATAGCAATGGTGGATGAGGTTCGAAAAGCGGATATCGAGCGGGTAGAGGAGTTATCCGGGAGGCTTGAAGCTGCAGAGCTGGCTCAAACCAAGCTAAAGGATGAGATGGAGGCGATGAGGAAATCCCTTCAGGCTGACCGCTCGCGATACCGATTGGAGAGGGATGCTGCCATTGCAAAGCTATTGGCTTCTGAGGTCCGAATGAGGGAGTTTGAGGAGAACGAGGGGATGATGGATGAGATGCTCCAGGATATGTACTTCCATACTTGGAAACAGGGTAACTTATCCTGGATGGATGATTATCCCCGGGTCATGGCCAGGATTTATCTCAGGGCTCTGGAGGAGGCCAAGGCTGATGCGGATAAGGAAGGTGGCGAGGTCTTCGGAATGGATGTGGTTACGGCCTAATTCACCAAGGAGGAGAAGGTGGCGGTGAAGGAGGGAATGCGGCTGCTTGCTGCTAAGGAGGTAGGTGTGCAAGTAGAAGATGATGATCAAGATGATCAAGGAGCAGATGCTGGTAAGTCCTCCCCTTTAGTCTTTCCGTTAACTTGGTTGCTTATCACTAATGAATTCTCTCCTTGATCGGACAGGCGGTCAACAGGATAAGGGTAAAGCCCCGATGCAGTTGGCTCCTTGACTTGACCTGGATATCTTTTTGCTTACTAAACATTGTTGTATAAGTTAGTCTCAAAATAGTAATGTAACTTTTAGGTTGTAATTATGTCACTTGTAATAAACAACATTATTTTTGGCATGTAATTTTTTAACTTAAGCCGATTCTGTCGTATTTGAATACTTTTGTTATTTTGACATGTTGTATAAGAAATATAGCTATGCATATGCCTGCGATTCAATTGTATTTGACGCCAAGTTCTTGCTTAAAGTACAACCTCATGTCTTACAATGTTAGTGTGATGTGTGAATAAATTATAGCCACGTATTTATACACGAAAGAAGAAAATACCGCCCTTCATATTTTACTTGTAGATGGAAGCTTTGAATGTCTTGTGTGACTGAGTATGGAATGCGGCCTAGTGTCCCGTTGTGAGTTCCCACTCCCATTAGCGAATGTCTCCTATTCTGTGTCCTGTACTTTAGGGATCGTTATAGAGGATAGGAGAAAGGTTTTTTAAATAAAATTGAAATATGAGAAATAGTAAAACTTCCAATCACGGAAGGCCTTCAATGTGCTTAAGTTCGTGGCAAACGGGCTTTGTAGTCACTTTTCCTAGCTGTGGGTCTTGGAGACATTTGTCACCCATCTTACGCCTCCGCGGGGAGTTAATCTTTTTTACCGCAGCCGTACTTAAGACGCATCGGAGCCGAGATCGCGCACAGTAACTACCCGGGCCATTATGGCCCGTAATCGTGGGTATTGTTCGATTTACTATGGCCGGCTAGCGTGGGTGCCGATCGTCAACCGTGAACTACCCCTGGCTGGCCACACCTTATGTTGGGGCTTAAAGTAGGTTCACAGTTGTCGGCGAGCCGAACGCCGTAATGAGCTGCCTTGGCTATAGTCGGCCTTCTTGGTGGCTTATAATCAGCTCATTATAGTTGGCTTTGAGGGCCGTCGCGAGCAATGAGTTAACCCGCAGCAAAGGGATGCCCGAGCAAAAGTGTCTCATTGGCGAGGGCATAGATTCGTATAGTACCTGTTAGGTCTTGTCCAGGTGGAGTCGTGCCGCGATGTGTTTTGATTGGAAATGTCATTACACAGGATTTTGTTCAACAGAAAAGGATAAAGTTAACAAGCAGCCAAGATTTAAAGGAACGAGTTAAAAAGAGAAAATTTTAAAAAGTGGTTCGGCACGAAAATGCCTACGTCCACTGATTCTCTTTGTTAATTCACTTCATATGGGCAGTACAAGTTAAGAAAAGTATCGACGAAGGTATTGGATGTTCCATGCCCTCTGGAACACCTCCCTGTCCACTGTTGACAAAATATAGGCTCCATTGTGGAGATCTTTATGAATTACATATGGTCCGTCCCAGATTGGATCTAGTGCTCCGGGGCGCGGGAAGATTCGCTTAAGGACAAGATCTCCCTCTTGTAAGCTACGATGCTTGACTTTGGAGTTGTATTGCGCTGCCACTTTTTGCTTGTGAGCTGATGTTTTGAGTGCTGCATCGTTTCTTCTCTCTTCAATTAGATCCAAAGACATGTGGAGGAGTTCTTCGTTTTCTTCTAGGTTATAGTGGATCCTACGGTGGGAAGGCACTATAGTTTCAACTGGGAGCATAGCCTCCGATCCGTATGCCAAAGAGAAAGGAGTATGCCCCGTTGATGTTCTGAAAGATGTGCGATAGGCCCACAGTGCCGTAGGAAGTTCATCCACCCAAGCGCCTTTTGACTTTTCGAGTTTCTTTTTGATTAGAGTTTTCAGAATTTTGTTGACGGCTTCGACTTGTCCGTTTGCCTGGGGATGAGCTACGGATGAGAAGCTTTTGTGAATTCCGTGCTCTTGGCACCAGTTGGCAAACTCCTCACTGTCAAACTGAAGTCCATTGTCCGATATGATTTTGAATGGAACTCCGTACCTACATAGAACATTTTTGATCAAGAAGTTAATAACTTTTGCTGAAGATACTTTATTTAGGGGTTCTGCTTCCACCCATTTGGTGAAATAGTCGACTGCCACTATAGCATATTTGGCCCCGCCTCGGCCCATTGGCAGTTCGCCAATCGAGTCAATTCCCCATACTGCAAAGGGCTGGTCATTTGAGTAATCTCAGTTGTTGGTAGCCGTGGAATCATAGCAAATTTCTGACATCTGTCACATTTTCTGACGAAATCTAAGGCGTCCTTGCTTAAGGTGGGCTAGAAATATCCATATCGGAGTATCTTTTTTGCCAAAGTCTGCCCTCCAGTGTGATCTCCGTAGCTTCCTTGATGGATGTTGGATAAGATTTCCTTGGCCTCCCTTCCAGCGACACACCTTAACAAGGGGTTAGAGAAGCTGCGCCGATAGAGGGTGCCCTCTTGTATTGTGTAGCGGGAAGCTTTCCTCAAGATTTTCTTAACTTCGTTACGCCCGTTGGGCAGTGCGCCGCTTTGTAAGTAGTCTCGGATGGGAGTCATCCAAGTTGCTCCTTCGGTTGCAGCTATCAGATTCACTTGCTCAAAACTTGGGGTCAGTTGCTTTGAGATGGCTACTGCTCCGGAAATAGCGCCGTCTCTCATGCTAGCTTGCTTCGCCAATTCGTCGGCCTCTTGGTTCTCTTCCCGAGGGATGTGTTTGATTAAATAGTGATCCAATCGATTGAGAAGCAACTTGGTCTTCTTTAAATATGCCATGAGTCGTTCTTCTCGAGCCTGGAATTCTCCTAGTATTTGATTTACAATAAGTTGGGAATCGCTATGAAGACACAAAGAATTGGCTCCGATTTCTAAGGCAAGTTCTAATCCAGCTATCACTACTTCGTACTCTGCATCGTTGTTGGTGGCAGCGAATTCCAACCTTATAGCATAGTGTAGCTTATTCCACCTGGGAGTGATTATTACCACGCCTGCCCCCGAGCCTTGTTCGTTTGACTCACCATCCACAAAGAGATTCCACTTGATGTCTTTTGCTATTTCCGATTGCTCCTTACCTTCATTGGTAGTGAATTCGGCAATGAAATCGGCCATGGTTTGTCCCTTGATGGCGGTGCGAGGATGGTAGGTGATATCGTATTGACTTAGTTCAATGCACCATTTAAGTAGTCGCCCAGAAGTGTCGGGACGATGGAGTACTTGCCTTAGTGGTTGATCGGTCAGAACTTTGATGGAATGAGACTAGAAATAGTGACGCAGTTTCCGTGATGTGATTAGTAAATAGTACGCTAGTTTCTCAAGTTTAGGATATCTGGCTTCCGCCCCTGTAAACCTGTTGCTTACAAAGTATACTGGCCGCTGCGTGCGTTTGTCTTCTCTCACCAATGCGGCGCTTAGAGCATGAGATGACACAGCAAGGTATAGGTATAACTCTTCGCCTTTGTTCGGAGTTGAGAGTACTGGTGGTCTCTGGAGGTGTTCGATTAAGTTAAGGAAAGCTGTAAAGCATTCGTCAGTCCATTCGAATTTTCCTTTCTCTTTCTTTAGAGCTTCGAAGAAGGGGATGCATTTGTCGGTCGCTTTAGAGATGAATCTGCTCAGGGCGGCCACCTTCCCATTTAGGCTTTGCATCTCCTTTCGGGTAGAAGGTATCCTGATATCTTTCAAAGCTCAGATTTGTTCAGGATTTGCTTCAATTCCTCTGGCATGGACGATGAATCCTAGAAACTTTCCTGATGATACTCCGAAGGAGCACTTTAGAGGATTCAGCTTCATTCCATATTGGCGAAGTACTTGAAACATTTCGTCCAGGTGGCTTACGTGATCGTCGGCTCCCCTTGACTTTACCAGCATGTCGTCACATAAACTTCCATAGTTTGTCCTATTAGCCCTGCAAACATCTTGTTGATGAGGCGCTGATAGGTGGCCCCTGCGTTTTTAAGTCCGAAAGGCATTACCTTGTAGCAGTACAATCCCCGATCAGTGATGAAACTAGTGTGGTCTTGATCGGGAGCATGCATAGGAATTTGGTTATATCCTGAGTATGCGTCCATAAAAGATAAGAGTTCGTGCCCGGCTGTGCTGTCTACAAGCTGATCGATTCGGGGAAGTGGGAAGCAATCCTTCGGGCAGGCGTCATTTAAGTTGGAGAAGTCAATGCATGTTCGCCACTTCCCATTAGCCTTCTTTACCAGCACCGGGTTGGCGATCCACTCTGGGTAGATGACTTCTTATATGAAGTCATTGGCAAGTAGGTTCTTTACTTCTTCATCAAGGGCTGCTGATCGTTCTGCCCCCATACTTCTCTTTTTCTGTTTTACTGGCGCCTTGGTAGGATCAATGTTTAGTACGTGGCATGCTATGTCAGGGGAGATTCCGGTCATGTCAGCGTGTGACCACGCAAATACATCCAAGTTGTGGCGGAGAAAATCAATGAGTTGTTCTTTCAGCTCTGGTTTTAGTTGGGACCCGACTTTCAATAGTCTACTCGAGTCATGTCTGTCTACAGATACAAATTCCATATCCTCTGCAGGCTCGGCGGTGGCCTCCTCCTCTTTGTCCCTGGGGTCTAATTCATTGAAAGGGTCGCTGGTATATCGAAGAGGAGGGGCTTTCTTTAGTTGCTATGCTTCCAAACTTTTTGTGCAAAGGGCAATCTCTACACTCTTCCCTTTATCCTTCCTATGGTCGTTGCGAAGTTCGGGTACATAGCAATCTCGAGCAATGTCCTGGTCTCCCTCAACTTCCCCTACTCCATTGTCTGTTAGAAATTTCATCTTCAGGCACCATGGGGCCAGGACAATTTGGAAGTCAAACAAGGCTGGCCTTTCTAAGAAGGCATTGTAGGCCGAGTGGTTTTCTATCAGCACAAATGTCTGTTTCCGCACAACGGAGCGGGGATGACTTCCAATTTCAACAAAGAGGTCCAGTCGTCCGAGGGGCATCTTAGCATTTCCTGTGAAACCGTGTAGTGGTTTATTGCAGGGAAGAACATCCTTTAATGACAGCTTCATTTTGTCAAAGGCATGCTTGAATAGGATATTCACTGAGCTTCCAGTGTCTACTAGAATTCGGAAGACCTCGGCTGGGCCGAGCCGGGCAGAGATAACCATGGGATCCGTGTGAGGGTACTGCCTTCCCTCCAGGTCACGCCTACTGAATGTGATGTCATCATTCTCTATCCGCTTCGGGTGGCGTTCTTCTATAATGGAATTGACGCATTCTTCATTGTTTCTAAGTGACTTTCCATACCTTTCCATCTCTGCCCAGCTTCCGTCGGTGATGTGTGGCCCTCCCGAGATGGTATGGACCACTATCTTCTCTTGACTGGAGCCGCCGGTGTTGCGATTTCCTCTGTATATTTCTGGGGAGGGTAGCCTTGGGTTCTCATTGGCAGGAACTGGAGTCCTGTCCTGGCCTTTTACATAGCGTTCTAGTCTTCTTCTTCTGATGTGTTCTTCAATCAAGTCCCGGAGATGGTGGCATTCGTTGGTATCATGCTCATGGGATTCACGGAAGCGGCAGAATTTTCCAGACTTAATTGCGTTATTTGATTCCTTCTTGTGCGAAGGGCGTTTGTATCTAACTTTGTCTTGAGTGGCCAGGAAGATGTTTTCGATCGTTTCATTCAACGGGGTGTAAGCGTCAAATCTCGGTCATGGCCGATATAGGCGCTTTTCTCCCTTCTTTCCCCCAGCGTTGTCTCTAGAATCATTTCTTCGAACGTCCTTTTCTACAGCAGACATGTTGCCGTGAGCTGCCTTATTTTGTTGCCCTGTCCACCTCTCAGTGGCAGCATCTTCAAGTCTCATATATTTCTCAGCTTCATGGAAGAAATCGGGTAAAGTATCAGGTTTTTCTTTGGTCAATCTTCTAGCAAATTTAGTATCTGGATGCACACCGCTACAGAGGGCCATTAAGATAAGCTTCTCATCGGCATCTTGGACTGCGGCTGCTACGGCATTGAATCGGGTTAGATATTGCTGCACTTTCTCTCCAGGTTTCTGTTTGATACTGGATAAGGAATAAGCGTCCTTGGCCTGCTCCACATGAATGTGGAACTGGTTGATGAACTTTTCTTTCAACATCTCCCATGAGCTGATGGATCCCTGGGGTAGATGGCAGAACCAGGAGGTAGCTAGATCTGCTAAGAATAGCGGAAAGCATTTGCACAGCACTCCTTTTGTTGCTCCACTCATGAGCATATGCTGTGTGTATTTCTATAAGTGTACAACGGGGTCAGAGGTTCCTTTGTAAGGTTCCATTGTTGGCATTTTCCGTTCTCGGGGGGTGATGGCAATTTCGATATTGCGGGCGAAAGGGCTGGTTACCCTAGCGCCTATTCCTCGGTCTCTTTGATCCCATGGACGCACTCTCTGAACAAGCGTGCCATCCTTTTATCAGAATTTGGAGCAGATAGAAATGAGGTCGGTTCTGCTCTGTGGGATCGATTCCGTCCAGATGACCTGTAGGGATGGTATCGTCTATCATTCCTAATATTTTCCAGTGGCTGTCTTTGGTCTTCTGGGAGCATGCTAGGGTCAGCTACAGTTGAACCTTGCCTTGATCTTCCCCTGCTGGGTTCTGATCTAAGCACTTCCTCGGGTCCAACTTCGGGTTGGACTCTAGCTCGGCCCCGTTCACTGGTGTTTCCGTGGTTAGGCAGTACGATAGGCTCGGCTATAGTTGACCTCCGCCCGGTACCTCCCCCATTGGGTTCGGTTCCAAGCGTTTCCTCAAGTCTAACTTCGGGCTGAGCTCGGTCTTGGCTCCTACCATGGCCGCTTCTGTCGTTAGCTCCTTCGAAGAAGGAAGATATTTGTTGTCTCTGAGATCCTCCAGACTGGGACTCACCCCATGATTCAGTGTTGCGGTTGGACTCTTCAGCATCCCTTAAGCGTGACATGAGTTTGTCCACCAAGGCTTCCTGCTGGGATGTGAAGCGGTTAGTCACTTCAGCCATAACCCTGTCTAGATCTGCCCTAGTAATTGCTGCCGGCTGTTCTGTGGCAGGGGTTGTCGGATTTTCCTGACCTTCATTTGGTACTACTGCTGGAATGGGACGATTTACTTGATCTGTGAGCACTAGATCTGGAACACTGCTAGTTGCGATGTTCTTTCCTTTGTTAACGTCTTTTTTCTGCCTCGGAGGCATGTTTTCCAAGCAATGAACGACGCTATTAGGAAGAAGGTTAAGTGGGAGAAGCTGAAGCTTCGAGCTTCTCGCTCTCAGTGAAAGCACTAAAAATGTTTGCACAAAAATGGGTAAACACCTCCAAGTCGTGTGATTTAGTTGATTTTATGTTGTTTTTAGTGGTCTGGGTAATGTATGCAAATATGTAAAAAGCAGGGACTAAACTATAAAAGACACGCAGATTTATAGTGGTTCAACCAAAATGTGCATACGTCCACTTTATATATTATTTCTCCTTTCTTGTTCAGATTACAAGTACAAAGCTTTTATACAAGTATATGAAAGTTGTTTGAAAGTTCTATCCATGCTTGAGCTCTCAAACTTGTCCCCCATTGTTGTACCCCTACCCCTCTATTTATAGAGTGAGGCTGGGAGTAGGGGTTCTGGAGGTATATAGCTGCTGGTGAGCCTGGGCTGATGCAATCTGGCCTGGCAACGTGGTTCGGCAACGCCTTGGTTCGGTAGAGCTTTGGTCCGGTGATAGATGGTTGGAGTTGAGACCTTGGTCCAGTAGGTTCGGTGGGACTTTGGTCCGGTAGGTTCTGTGGGACTTTGGTCCAGTGGTACCTGGGAGATGGGTTAGTTCAGTGGTAGGTGGAGTGACCTTTGATCCGGTGGTACCTGGGAGATGGGTTGGTTCGGTGGTAGGTGGAGTGGCCTTTGATCCGGTGGTACCTGGGAGATAGGTTGGTTCGGTGGTAGGTGGAGAGAGGTTGGTTCGGTGGTAGGTGGAGAGGCTTCTGATTCGGTGGTACCTGGGAGACAGGTTGGTTCGGTGGTAGGTGGAGAGGCTTCTGATTCGGTGGTACCTGGGAGACAGGTTGGTTCAGTGGTAGGTGGAGAGGCTTCTGATTCGGTGGTACCTGGGAGACAGGTTGGTTCGGCAGGGCCTTGGAGACGTGTTGGTCCGGTGGGACTCTCCTCCTTATGGCTCGGCGATGCCTTCTTCTTTCTGGCTCGGTGGTGGTGGGAATGTACCCAACATTCGGGATTAGTACCGACTCCCACTTGGGGATCAGTATCGACTCCTAAATATTACTGAGATGGCATCTATTATTTTGGGAGAATTGGCCAAATTCGTGCATAATGGATTATAAATATTTTAGACAAGATTTTAAGCTCCCTACCTCTATAAATAGGAAGGTAGGGCTCATTTTTAAGGATCTTTTGGCTTCAGCTTTGTTATTTTTTATATTTTCTAAAATTCTAAGTGTTAGAGTTGCACCGAGTCCTAAGAACTTCTACTTCCAAGTCATAAATCAGCAATAAAATTTTAAAGTGGATGTAGGCCAAGCTTTGCCGAACCACTATAAAAGATTGTATTTTGTTATTTCATCATTTTCATTTAAATTTTTTCATATTTTATTCTCTTATATAACTTCTGGGTGTTTGTGCCATTTTTGGTTCAAATATTTTGGTGTTTTCACTGAGAACGATATTCTCAGGCCATTTGGATCCATCATCTACTATTGGATTTCTCCATATCCAAGAGATAGATCCAATTTTTTTTCTTTTGATTTCTATAACTTAGATTTCCAACAAATCTGCAAGAAGCTTTCTGCCATGGCCTCATCAAGGAAGGAACTCCAAACCCGAACCATAACTAGCAGGGCTACCACTAGTGACACCGAGAATCAAAATCCTCAACATGGGAATGAAGCTAACCAACTGGAGAAAACAGAGATCCAGACTCCAACTAACATGGGTTACTAGAGTGGAGATGGATAGGATGATGAAGGAGATGGAAGACAGATTCCAAGCTAGCCAACAGGAGATGAACAGCATAATGCAACAGAGCTTGAGGCTGCCGAATGAGCTGACTCAATATAGTGGTAGACGGAGTAGAAGGGATTCTAGCCCAGAATCAGAGAGTTCTTCTTCATTTGAGCGAAGACAAAGGAAAGGAAGGTAGAAAAACTCAATACGCTGTTGGAACATCTATATAAGGAAGATGATAAGCACTAGGCTCAAATTCAGGGATTAGTACCGACCCCTACGTGGTACTAAGTACCGACCCCTAAAATGGCGAGCTCAAGGCCCATCCTTTGGAAGACAGCATGAATGACATCCTTGGACGTGCCGTTGAAGGTCTAAATCTGGAAAATCATAATATTGTTGATGATGCTGCTCACGGGAATCAAAGGGGGGGATGTTGGACGAATGGGTCCCTCAGAGTTTGGGGAGACTAGGTATCGAGCAACTTCCCAAAAGCGTTCGCTGGGCCGAACACTTGGTGCAGGACCCGATTACCGGCGTTTAGTCGATCTTGTTGATTCAGACTATTTGAAGGGTATGGTTAGGAGGTTGGTTAAGACCAAGACTAATGATGATTGGGGAAATTATGCTAGTCAAAACCGTTTACAGAGGACATCCGTCACGCGAGATACCCTTAAAAATTCAACATGCCAACGATGCCGTTGTACAAAGGAACGATGGATCCTAGGCAACACTTATTGAGATATGAATGGCATATGGATTTAGCCAGGGCTTTGGATACTGTGAAGTGCCGCTGTTTCCTAATTTTCTTAGAAGGGTGGCTATAATAAGGTTAACTCAACTTTCGCCGAGGTCCATATCATCTGTTGCTGAATAGTTATGGAAATTCATGGATAGATCTAATTTTTTTTCTTTTGATTTCTATAACTTAGATTTCTAACAAATCTGTAAGAAGCTTTCTGCCATGGCCTCATCAAGGAAGGAACTCCAAACCCGAACCATAACTAGCAGGGCTACCACTAGTGACACTGAGAATCAAAATCCTCAACATGGGAATGAAGCTAACCAACTGGTGCAAATAGAGATCCAGACTCCAACTGACATGGGTTACTATAGTGGAGATGGATAGGATGATGAAGGAGATGGAAGACAGATTCCAAGCTAGCCAACAGGAGATGAACAGCATAATGCAACAGAGCTTGAGGCTATCGAATGAGCTGACTCAATATAGCGGTAGATGGAGTAGAAGGGATTCTAGCCCAGAATCAGAGAGTTCTTCTTCATTCGAGCGAAGACAAAGGAAAGGAAGGTAGAAAAAAACTCAATACGTTGTTGGAACATCTATATAAGGAAGATGATAAGCACTAGGCTCAAATTCAGGGATTAGTACCAACACCTACGTGGTACTAAGTACCGACCCCTAAAAGGGCGAGCTCAAGGCCCATCCTTTGGAAGACAGCAAGAATGTCATCCTTGGACGTGCTGTTGAAGGTCTGAATCTGGAAAATCATAATATTGCTGATGATGCTGCTCACGGGAATCAAATGGGGGGATGCTGGATGAATGGGTCCCTTAGAGTTTGGGGAGACTAGGTATCGAGCAACTTCCCGAGAGTGTTCACCGGGCCGAACACTTGGTGCAGGACCCGATTACCGGCGTTTAGTCGATCTTGTTGATTCAGACTATTTGAAGGGTATGGTTAGGAGGTTGGTTAAGACCAGGACTAATGATGATTGGGGAAATTATGATAGTCAAAACCGTTTATAGAGGACATCCGTCACGCGAGATACCCCTAAAAATTCAACATGCCAACGATGTCGTTATACAAAGGAACGATGGATCCTAGGCAACACTTATTGAGATATGATTGGCATATGGATTTAGCCAGGGCTTTGGATACTGTGAAGTGCCGCCGTTTCCTAATTTTCTTAGAAGGGTGCTTATAATAAGGTTAACTCAACTTTCGCCGAGGTCCATATCATCTGTTGCTGAATAGTTATGGAAATTCATGGATAGATCCAATTTTTTTTCTTTTGACTTCTATAACTTAGATTTCCAACAAATCTGCAAGAAGCTTTCTGCCATGGCCTCATCAAGGAAGGAACTCCAAACCCGTACCATAACTAGCTGGGCTACCACTAGTGACACCGAGAATCAAAATCCTCAACATGGGAATGAAGCTAACCAACTGGTGCAAACAGAGATCCAAACTCCAACTGACATGGGTTACTAGAGTGGAGATGGATAGGATGATGAAGGAGATGGAAGACAGATTCCAAGCTAGCCAATAGGAGATGAACAGCATAATGCAATAGAGCTTGAGGCTGCCGAATGAGCTGACTAGCGGTAGACGGAGTAGAAGGGATTCTAGCCCAGAATCAGAGATTTCTTCTTCATCCGAGCGAAGACAAAGGAAAGGAAGGTAGAAAAAACTCAATACGCTGTTGGAACATCTATATAAGGAAGATGATAAGCACTAGGCTCAAATTCAGGGATTAGTACCGACCCCTACGTGGTACTAAGTACCGACCCCTAAAATGGCGAGCTCAAGGCCCATCCTTTGGAAGACAGCATGAATGTCATCCTTGGACGTGCTGTTGAAGGTCTGAATCTGGAAAATCATAATATTGCTGATGATGTTGCTCACAGGAATCAAACGGGGAGGGATGCTGGACGAATGGGTCCCTCATAGTTTGGGGAGACTAGGTATCGAGCAACTTCCCAAGAGCGTTCGCCGGGCCGAACACTTGGTGCAGGACCCGATTACCGGCGTTTAATCAATCTTGTTGATTCAGACTATTTGAAGGGTATGGTTAGGAGGTTGGTTAAGACCAGGACTAATGATGATTAGGGAAATTATGCTAGTCAAAACCGTTTATAGAGGACATCCGTCACGCGAGATACCCCTAAAAATTCAACATGCCAACGATGTCGTTGTACAAAGGAACGATGGATCCTAGGCAACACTTATTGAGATATGAATGGCATATGGATTTAGCCAGGGCTTTGGATACTGTGAAGTGCCGCTGTTTCCTAATTTTCCTAGAAGGGTGGCTATAATAAGGTTAACTCAACTTTCGCCGAGGTCCATATCATCTGTTGCTGAATAGTTATGGAAATTCATGGAGCAATTCTATTTGCATACCTCACGCTCGAAACATGTGACATCATTGTCTAATGTTTATCAAGATGAAGGAGAGTCATTAAGGGACTATTTAAATCGGTTCCACATGGATGTAATGGAAATAACATATCCAAAGTAAGATTAGTGTTGATGGCGCTCTACAGAGGAGTTCATCCCAACTCGGATTTCAGGGACTGGATAGGAAAAAAGCAACTATCGACAGTGGAAGCTTTTTATAGAATAGCTAATGAGTATTTGCATTGGGAGGATGCGCGTAAGTGTCCACGGAGGACCAATGCTGGAAATTCGAATGAGCCGATTCAAAGTAATATTATTGTAAAGCAATCTGGAGGAAGCTCTAGAAATGTTGATGTGAAAGTTGGTAATTAGAACAAAGCAGGAAAACAAAATAATGATGGGGCAAAGAAGGGAAAGCCAGATAAAAGGAGTCGTTTTAGAGGTCCCAAGTATGACGATTACGCTGAATTGAACAACTCGATAGAGAACATCTATCTGGCTACTCAAACTACCAAACTATATAGGAAGCCGGCTCTTAGGGAGTCAACTAGAAGGAGAGGAAGTTGGGCAAGTTTTGCAGATTCCTGAGACTCACAGTCATAATACTAATGAGTGCAGGCACTTGCGTGACATGATTGAAGATTTAATAAGGAAAAATAAATTGCAACAATATATGAAAGCCCCGCATGATGGCGGGCAAGGAAATTCTAGCGCCCTTGGGTTGTCTTCCCAATAGGGGCAAGCTGAGACTGGTGCTGATACATTCAGGCGGCCAAAAGACAACTAGTGATTAACACAATCATCGATGGGCCTCATCTTGCCGATAAAAGTTATACATTGGAGCTATAAAGCATGCTGAGAATGAAAGTTGTTGTGCTATCGAGGATCGAGCTCCAACAAAACAATCTCGAACCATAACGGACGATATTGTTTTATGAAATTAGGATGATGATGGAGTGGAGGCTCCGATAATTGACCCACTCGTAATCTCAGCCATGTTTGATCTTACTATTCTACGAAAGATGCTTGTTAATTGCGGGAGTTCGGTCAATATTTTGATCAAAAAAACTTACAATCAAATGATGTTGGAGGAGAGAGATTTGAAGCCTTGTAGATCTCGTATATAGGGGTTCAACGGGATGGCTACTGAAGCCATAGGATTTGTTAAATTACCGGTGGAACTTGGTGAGGGCGATCCCAGGCGAGTGCGAGTCGTGCCGTTTCTAGTGTTGGATATTTATTATGCTTATAATGCATTCTTGGGCCAATCGGCCTTGGCTGAATTTAGAGCGGCCATCGCTCCCTAGTGTTTAACTATGAAATTGCCTACAAACAATAGAGTGGGGATCATGCATGGAGATCAGGTGGCTGGTCGTGAGTGTTATGTCGCTGAACTAAAGGAAGCAAGGCGTAAGGAGAAAGGAAAGAGTGTAGAGGAGGTCCTCTGCATAAAGGCTTTGGATGCATAGTAACTACCACTTGAGCAATGGCTCGGGTAAACTAGTCGGCTCTACGATGACATGGACCGATGAAAAGATCCATAGGGTGGACGTGCAGCTTCCCCCGAGTTGACAATCGCTGTTCAATCAGCAGGGATGGTCCAAGTAAGGTCCTAAAGGTTGGATCTCATCTCAGTACTAGTGTGATAAGGGATTTGGTTGGTTTTCTTCGGGAAAATATGGATGTGTTTACCTAGACACACTCAGATATGTATAGGATCTCACTTGGGATAGCGAGCCACGCATTAAACATCAATCCCAAATGCGTTCTTTTAAAACATAAATGTCGCAGCCTAGGTTCGAAGAGATCTGCTACACTCAACGAAGAAGCAGATAAGCTGAAGGACAATGGCTTTATCCACGATGCTCTATACCTGGATTAGATATCTAACCCAGTTTTGGTGAAGAAAGCAAACGAAAACTATAGGACATGCATGGATTATTCGGACTTGAATAAGGCATGTCCAATGGACAACTTCCTGCTTCCAAGGATAGATCAGTTGGTCGATTCAATTGCTGGACATAAGCTACATTCATTCATGGACGCATACTCCGGATACAATTAAATCTCGATGCATGTCCCAGATCAGGAGAACACCAGCTTTATTACCTATCTCGGACTCTATTGTTATTTGGTCATGCTTTTTGGATTAAAGAACGCAAGAGCGACTTACTAAAGGCTCGTGAATTGGATGTTTAAAGACCAGATTAGATGGTCGATGGATGTTTAAATGGATGACGTGCTTGTGAAGTCATGATGCTCGAGAAACGACGTTGATGATTTCACAGAGATGTTTGGTGTCCTTTGACAATATGGGATGAAGCTCAATCCCTTAAAATGCTCTTTTGACTTTGCGTCAGGGAAATTCTTGGGTTTTATTGTCAACTCCCGTGGGACTGAAGCCAATCTAGAAAAGATCAAGGCTTTGAAAGAGATTGAAGCCCCAAAGACAATCAAGGAGGTCCAGAGCTTAAATGGGAAGGTGGCCGCTCTGGGTCGGTTCATCTCTAGAGCTACTAACAAATGCATCCCTTTCTTCGAGGTGATCAAGAAGAGAAAGAGAAACTTCGAGTGGAACCAAGACTGCAAAGATGCATTCTAGGCTCTGGTGAATCGCTTGAAGAGACCTTCCATTCTCTCAAAACCAGTGGATGATGAGGATTTGTTCTTATATTTGGCGGTGTCGATGCATGCCCTACGCGCCGCACTTGCACACGAGGAATCCCGCATCCAGCGACCGGTCTACTATATCAATAAGCAGTTGATAGGAGCAGAAAGAAACTATTCGAGACTGGAAAACTCTCTTACCGCTTGTTGATTACTTCCAAAAAACTCCGCCCTTATTTCCAGGCTCATCCAATCAATGTCCTTACTGACCAGCCTTTACGACAAGTCTTGTAACGACCCGAGACTTCTGGAAGAATTTGAAGTGGAACATTGTATTAAGTCAATAAGATATCACCTATCACCCTTGGAGAGCAATCTAGGGTCAGGCTTTGGTGGATATCATAACCGAATTCACTACATGAGATGATCCTCCAGAGAGCAGTGGAGAAAAAGAAGTTGGATGGAAGATGTAAATGGATGGTGCATCTAATGATCGATGTTCTAGTGCTGGAGTCATCCTTGTCACTCCCAAAGAACACCCAAACAGTTATACACTGAAACTCAACTTTCCGATAATGAACAACAAAGCTGAATACGAGGCCTTGATTGCAGGACTCAAGATCGCTAAGAAACTGGGAATAAAGACTTTACGCATTTACTATGACTCCAGTTAGTGGTATGTTAGGTTCGGAAAGAGTATCAAGTGAAAAGAGCAAGGCTAGCTCCCTATCTAAACTGGGTTCTTGAACTACTTGATGACTTTAAATATTATATGAATACTCATATTCCCAGAGAGGAAAATGAGAAAGCCGAGTTGCTTGCTAAGTTGGCTAGTTTCGGAGATGTGCGGCTCATGGGCCTCATTCCAGTGGAAATACTTTCAACTCCGAGCATCGACCAGATGGATGTCGATTAGATCTTAGAGACTAATCCTGAACAGGAGTCATGGATTACTCCGATTTTGAATTATTTACAAAGAGGGATCCTTTTGGAGGGAAGGAATGAACGATGAAAAATCCTTCACTAAGCTTCGAGATACGTCATGCAAGAAGGATTACTATACAGGAAGGGTTTCTTTGTCCTCATGCTTCAGTGTGTTGCTCACAATGAGGCCAACCGAGTCCTAAGAGAAGTCCATGAAGGGGCTTGTGGCGACCACATTGGGGTGCAAACCTTAGCGAAGAAGATTCTTCGATACGAATACTTCTGGTCAACTTTCAATTAAGATGTAGTTGACTACACCTGAAGATGTGACAAATGCCAGAGACTTACTAAAATTCTGAGGGCCTCGCCGATGGAAATTACTCAAATGATCAATCCTTGGCCGTTTGCAGTTTGGGGTATTGATATCATTAGTGTATTGCCGATATCTAAAGGTGGCGCGAAGGACGCCATCGTGACTGTTGATTACTTTACTAAATGGGTTGAGGCAGAGGCATTGTCCATGGTTACCATGAAGAAAGTAATCAACTTTGTTGTTTGGAATATCATTTGTCATTTTAGAGTTCCCCAAGCAATCGTTACCGGTAATGGGACCCAACTTGATAGTATAGAGTTTAAGGATTTCTACCGCTGACACCGCATAGAGAAGAGATTTGCAGCAGTGGCACATCCTCAAGAGAATGGACAGGCTGAAGTTGTAAACAAGATTATTAAGTCCATTCTTAAAAAGCGATTAGAGAAGGCCAAAGGCAAGTGGGTCGATGAACTCCCGTTAACACTTTAGGCTTATCGAACCACCCATGAGTGAGCAACTGTCTACTCTCCATTCGCCTTAGAATATGGATCGGAGGCTATGATCCTAGTCGAACTGGGAGTGCCCTCTCATCGGTTTACTCACTATGATCGATGGACAAATGAGCAATTCCTTCTGGAGTCTCTTGATATGATCAATGAGAGGCGGACCGTAGCTGAGTTGAGAGAAACTGTACACAGATACCGAGTCGCTTGATATTATAACACCAAAGTCAGGAGTCAGACCTTTGAAATTAGTGACTTGGTCCTTAAATGAATCTTCCCTGGTTGTAAGATCCTAGTTCCGAGTTGGGAAGGTCCGTATGCAATAGAGGAAAAGCTTGGAGATGACACTTTCAAGCTGGCAACTGTGGACAAGATTTCGCTCCTAAGGGCATGGAATAACGAGCACCAACAACGCTATTTCACTTAGAATAAACATGTAAATAATGGGCTAGAGCCATGTAATAAGACAAATTCTATCATTTTTCATCTTTTATGAAATAAATGGCCTTTTCGGCCCAAGATTTTGTCTTCTTATTTCTTAAGAGTTGTGACTTGATCAACTCGAATGAATCTGCATATGATTAATGTAGGAGTCCAGGTACCCAAGGTAAATAAATTAATTGAGACTTTAATTATAATTAATGTGTGAAATTGACCAAAATTCAATAGAATGGAAATATAGTAATTAATACAAATGAAGGATGGAAATTGGAATATATTAACGTAATGAAATGTAAATCAAATGTTAACTATGTTATTAGATCATAAGTTTGGACCATAAATAAAATTCTAAAACAACAAACTACAATGAAGCAATGAAGTGGAAGGTTCTAACGCGTATTAGAATATAATTTAATAACAGGAATTTGAATAATAAATGTCAATTTTAATGATGAGTTAAATGAATAATGATTGATAGAGAAAAACATTTATTTAGTATGTAATTTAATGCTTGTTGGATACTGTAATTTTATAAATATGTTTGCATGACTATAAATAAGGATTACAATGTTAACGTATTTATTTAATTGATTTCATCAATTAGGGTCTGTTTTGAAGTGGAAGATTAAAATTAATTGAAATTTTTTTTTATTGAAATCTTTCAATTAAAAAAGGAAAAAGAAACAAAGTGCAATTAATAAATTTAATGTAAGAATGTTTTCATTTGGAATGTACATTATTTGGAAATATAAGAATGGATTTAATATTGTATAAGTTGATCATTTTAGAATATAAAAATGTTTACATTTATGAATTGTAAGTAACGAATAAGCATTTTAAGGAAAATAAAAGAATGTTTGAGGAAAATAAAGTGAACGTTTCCATTCTGAATATAAATATAACGTTGTAAAAAGAGAAAATTGAATTTTTAAAACAACATTTTACGGTAGTTAAATAGCAGGCATAGGTTGCACGGAAGTGATTTTATTGCTAACCTTGAAATTTAAAATAAATTAAATATTTGAGTTCATAATTACGTGTCGAGAAAAATGTTGTTTTTAAATTTGAATTTTTAAATCATGGTTCATATTTTATTTTATGTAGCGACGGTCCCCGTTATGTAAAATGATGTGTTCAAATTTAGTTATGTTGTGGTAATTAAATCTTTAATGAATATCAAATTTTGTATGTTTGGGTTAACAAAATTAATTGAGTGAACAAATGTTTTGAAATTTGAATTCCAAAAGTTTGTTTATAGAGTAGAGTTGGTCCATTCATTCCCTTTCTAATTAATAATTGTCACACTTTTTTTTCATTGCTTCCTCATTTGTTTCATTACTCGTTTCCATTTACATTGTCTAAAGCCTTTTCATTTCATAAACGTTACCTACTTTTCATATTTTTACTTTATTTTAATTCCTACTTTGTTTATATTTAGCTTTAGTGGCCTTTCACCAGTTTCAATCTTCATTCTTGTAGCTTCATTTCATTTTTTTAAAATCTCATCTTCTATAGCTTCATTTTTTTGTCTCTCTTCACCTTCTTTTTTTTCTTCATGTTTCTTCTTCAAATCTCCTTTCTCTCCTTTTTTTCGAAGTTTTTTTCTCTTTTCTTCTTCTTATTCTTTAAACCTTCTTCTTCTTTTTCAAAGCTTCCTTTTTTCAATTCTTCTTCTTCTTTATTTTTTTTCTTTTTCAAACCTTCTCTTCTTTCCATGTCTTTTTCTTCAAATCCAGATCTATATAATCTTCTCTCCAAAACTTTCTATAAAAATAAGATTAAGATAGCAAGGAAATAAAACAAAATGAGAAAGTAGTTGTAGATCCAAATCTAGCTAGAAAAGGGAAAGCAAAAAGGTGAGTGATTCAACCCACTCACGCAATACTAAAAATTCCATTGCAAGTTAAATAAAATATATGATGTGATATTTTTTTTTATTGATGTTTGTTGATTTAAGTTGACATTTGAATTGATATTGAATCTGAATTGACATTTAATTTTATATTGGAATTTAATTGATGGTTAAACCTCGATATTAATAACTATTATATGTTGAAATATATTGGTTGATTTGGATGTTGTTTGAAATGGATGCTTATTGATTGATATGTTGGATGTATGGTTGTTTATTTATTTTAATATGTCCCTGTTATCACCTTGTATATTATTGACATCATTTAAGTGGTCCTCTGAATCATTTTAGAATTGGATAATTATTACATTTAAATTATGGGTTGAAATGATATATACCCATACAATTTATTGAATTTCGATTATTTATTGAAACTAAATTATTTTAAAAAGTTTAAGTTTTTAATTTAAACTTCGGATTTATTTTAAATAAAGTGGTTAAAATTGGTATTTTTAATTATTTGAAATCTCGTAAATTACTACACTCATGTTGTACACTTGATAGGAGATGAAAAATCTCATAACATCTCTGAAGCCATTGCACTCATATTTTTATTTGAGATTGATTTGACTTACATAGGAATTTTTAGTTCTGACTCGAGTGTATTGTTTTTCATTATGCTCGGGTCAGTCTGAGCTTTTTCAGTGTATTGAAGACCATTTTATGTTCTGGAGGAAGAAGACGAAGATTCAATATATTATTGCTATTTATTATTATTATTCCACTGCTTATTGTGTTCCACTGCATTATTTTTTTATTTTCTGATGTATGTATAACTCTGATTTGAATTGTAAAAGTATAATCAATTGTCATTTGTAAAACAGCTTCATGAACTGTTTATTTGATTATTATATTTTGTCATTCCGCTGCGAGATTCTGTGTTATGTTTTTCCTTCTTTTCTATTATTTTCTTATTTATCCCATTAACAATCCTCCCTTTTGAACAGTTTGACTTAGACATGTGTGGTTTATTGTCGATTTAAATCATCCAAAACGGTGGGTCGTTACAGTTGGTATCAGAGCTTTGGTTTAGAGATACCTTAGCCTGTTGGGGTAAACACATTTGAGATAGGGTTAGAAATACCCTAGAATGAGTTTGAGTGTGTGTGTATATACGAGAGCGCGTATTTGTTAGTGTTATAATGTTTTATATAAGTTTTGAAACGAAATAATTTTTCCTAACATCGTATGTTATATAAAAAAAAATTGATAACTGTTATATTTATTTGTAATGTGTTTGATTTGTGAAATGGTAATATTTAATTATTATCATTTATTGTTGATTTGCTGTATTTATCAGTCTATAAGCATTGGCTAATTATTGTTGATTTAATTTATGGATTAAACACTAGTTTAGTAATGGTGTATTAAAGAGAAAAAATGAATAATTAGGATATTTGGTTATGAAATTGAAATGTTTGGTTGTGACTATTTTTGTTTGTTGATTGTTGATTGGTAGTTTCGGCTATTGAAATAAAATGGCGAATATTTGATATGGATTTCGGCTTGATTCTAGAATTTATCTATCATAATGTATAGCTATGCAAGGAGAAGGATGGTTTCTAGTCAAGGAACCTTATCGATATCCGTGTTAGGGAAGTCGAATGAACAATACTAGTTCGAAAGCAAACTTGTGTGATCGAGCGAGTGATCGAATGTGATTTTGTGTGACGATGACATATGTACATCTTATGTTCTAATATTATTGATATGTTTTGGCGCTAAAATTGAAAGTTGTTTGGGTTGGATATCTTTGTAATTTAAATTGGAATTTTTCTTGTATGCAAAACTACTATTAATTTAAACCCATTTTACAAAAACTATTTTCTTTTATTTTTCTTATACAAACTATTTTCTTTTATTTTTCTTATATAAACTATTTATTCTATTTTATTTACAAAACTATTTTACAAACTATTTTATTTACAAAACTATTTTTCAAACTATTTTATTTACAAATTATTTTACAAAACTATTTTATATACAAAACTATTTCACAAAATGATTTATATACGAAACTATTCTAAATTCAAAACCTTTTATAAAGCAAAGATATTGAATCTCATATGGCTTTTCATACAGCGAAATTGATTTTTGGAAAAAATTTGATTCTTATATAAGATGGACTTTATATAATTGTAAGATGATTTTAAAGACTATTGATTTTGGAATGTATTCGATCTGAAGAGATAAATCTTATCTATGATGGAATTTTTTTTTTTTTTTTTTTTTTTTTTTTTTTTTTTTTTTGAAGACCTAGAGAACCAAGCTTTGCTTGTAAACTCTAAGGAAGTATGCACCGAACCCACAACACATACTTCAGGTAATTCACAAGGATATGTAGTTGGTGGGGATTGAACCCTCGACCTTTAAGGTTCTATGATGGAATTTATATAAGAATGATTTGATATATTCGAGACTTTTGATTTTTTGAAGTGCTCTATCTGAAAATGAAATCTTATATATAATGGAATTTATATAAGTGTGATAGTCGAAGTTATGATTTCGAAAGGGTACTATATATGGTATGTTATATTTTGAAGTAAAAGGTATGGGGAAGTACCCTCCGTGAAGAAGTATAGTATGATATGCTTCGGCCCAGATGGACTTGGGGAATCCAGGATTGGATTCGACCAATAAACCCTAATATACTTGGGTGAATTAGAAATGGATTCGAACCGATATGGTTGTCCGGACTTAAACTCATGAGTTCCTCGATTTTTTTCAGAGTAGATGCTTCTTTAGTTTACCCAATGGAGGCGCTTTCGATCCTGGGATCTATTGTTTATCGATCTTCCGGGAAGGAAGTGCATCCATTGCGTAAATCATTGAATCAGCAACATACCACTGCAGCAGGGGTCGATGGTCCCTTGTTTACGAACTGGCTACGATATTTTTCTGGAATCCGGAAGGTAGAAGGATCTTATGGAAAGTTTTGTGTCCATTGCGTAAATACTGGATCAGCAGCGGGCCACTGCTATCGTATTATCATCATTTGACATTGGATTTTGAGCGGTACTTCTCATGCCAATTTTTAAGTATTTTTCACTGGGTGTTGAAATAGGTCTACTAAGTACTTGGAGAATTCTAGCCTTGCACTTGATCAACGCATAGCCAGAGCCTACAAGAACGAGAATAAACCTGTTAAGACATCGAGTTATAAAAGTATTTTGATAAAGTATTATATAATGGATATTTTGATCATTTTGTCAATTCTAAATACTTTAAAATGTTTAAAATATTGTTTATTCATGTATAACAGGTTTAATAGTAAATTATTAGTGTTGTAAATATTTGAGAAGTTATTTATTAAATAAAACATATTTAAAGTAAATGATTATTAATTTATTAATAATGTTTGAAAAGTATCTTGAGATAAAACTAAATTTTTTATAAATAATGGATTTAAGGTTTTCAATAGCTTCTTTGTAAATATAAGTAATGATGTAAATACTTATTTTCAAATAGTTTACATATATTTATAAAGATGTTATTTAAATATTTAAATGGTATTTATACATGAAGCAAGGAATTTACAAATGAATTTTTTTGAAAAGTATTATAGTATTAAAGATGGGTGATTTGCATATGAAGCTTTCAAATGAATATTTCAAGTAAAATTTATATAAGTTTCTTTGAATGTATAATTTAAAGATATTATATAAATGGAAAAGAAATTGATTTGCGAAGTTTATTTATAGTAATATACTTGACAAATAAATGTGAATCTCTATTTTGGAAGTATAATTTGGAATATTTACTTGATTTCAAAGTACTAATAGTAAATTTATTGATTTATTTACTGTTTGAATTTTTGTATTAAACCATAATAAATGTTTTTCCATGATTTGAATATTCATTTTTAAGACAAGTGTGTAAAATTAATTATGAAGATATGAAATTTTGTACTTTGATTTAGAAATTTAATGTAAGATTTGAGTATACTATTAGTTTCAGTTTAATAATCTTGAGCTTATACTTATTTTAAAAATAATGAGTCTAATAAATCTTCGGATTTAAGGAACTTTATTTTAAAAGCTTATTATAATGTTTTGATATAAATTTCTAACATTGTTTTAGACTTTTGAAAAACTTTTACATAATGCTATGAGGATGTTTTAAATATATCTTATATTTTTACTAAGTGAATAAGGTTAAATGTTTTAATTGAATTTTTAGAGATATTGAAATATTTCCTTTCTCTTCAAGGGCGAATACCAAAAACTTAAATTTTTATTCAATAACCGAATTAAGTTATAAACTTAAGTAAGGCAGTAGAAGCTTAAGTTATATTTTTTGAAATGATTCATTAATGACTTAAATCCTTAATGGAAAACAAATTATGTATGAGATTGATCTCTATATAAATAAATGAATGGAAAAGTAAATAATGAGGAAAAAAAATCCAGTAGAATAAACTAAAGTAAATTTAAATTAGAATTTCAATTATTGTAATGGAATAAAATTTTAACTATTTAATAATTGAAACTTCTAAAGTTGAAAGTAAGAAATTAAATGCTAAGTTATAAATGAAATATACAAGGAATTTGAAATTTGTAACTTGTAAACAAAAAGGATATGAAAATAAGAAATGATAACTATTGAACGTTTATTTATTAAAATGAAATAAGATAAACTTGTGTAACTTTCAATTACATTCTTAGAAACACACACACACACACACACATATATATATATATATTTATATATATATAACTTACCAGAATATTAATAGTTGTAATGTTTAATAAGGATATGTAAGGGAATATTATACAAGAAAAACTTAAATAATGAAAGTGTTCA
This sequence comes from Allium fistulosum, assembly GCA_030737815.1. Classification (NCBI taxonomy): domain Eukaryota; kingdom Viridiplantae; phylum Streptophyta; class Magnoliopsida; order Asparagales; family Amaryllidaceae; genus Allium; species Allium fistulosum. The sequence continues at coordinate 317,079,318 of CM060904.1, forward strand.
ATGAAATTTACTTTTATAAATAAGAAATTTGATATGAAACAGTTATATACCTGAGTTATAATTGTAGTGCTACTTAATAAAATGAAATTGAAAGTGAATATTGTAAGCAAAGAATTATGAACTTAAGTTCATGTTTGAAGCTATTGATAATTAAAGTAAATAATTAAATGAATACTATATTAAATTTAATGATTGTAACTTTAGAAATGGTTGATTACTTTGATGCCTTGTGAAACTTGTATGCTTGTTTACAAAGGTTGTTTTTATGTTGTGTTGATTTATTTGATTTTATGTGATGATGGTATGCTTTTGGTTGAAAGTGATTGTTGTTATGTTATGTTGATTGTTTGTTACTAATTTAAAACAATATAATCATTTCACTTCTATATAATTATTAACCTCTTTGGATTATATAAGTGGAATACAGGTTATGGAAGCAATTGCTACTGCTTTTGGTTTCATAAAATAAACATTATTTGCCCGACAAATAGGTACGTTCTCGGATTACGGTTTTCTAGCGATATTATATTGTTTCTCCCGCTGTTGGGATATATTATTTTGAAAATATATGATATATTTTGTTATTTTGATATTATGATTTCTCCCGAGCCTCTCCGTACAAAGGAGACTCTGCCCAAATTTTTCGTGAATTTGAGACTTAGAAATTTTTGTGAAATGTTTTCCAAACATTTGTAATTTGAATATAAAAGGATTTAATTGTTAATAAATTAATATATTTTATTTAAATTATTTGTTATGTAAATAATTTTTTTACAAATTTAATATTTTGAATAAGATATATTGATTACTTAATTCCTTCTTTTCCCTTTTTTTTTCTTTTCGGGGACGAAAAGTTTTGAGTGGGGGAGAGTGTAACGACCCGTAATTTTCGACAATTAAAAATAGTAAATTTAATAAGAATTTTGTAATTAAATTTTGGAAGAAATTAAAATTTAAGATTTATAATTGGAATAATACTAAAATGAAATGCAACAATGTTAATTAAAGCTAATTATTAACAATTTGAATGGAATTCCAATTGAAATAGTGTAAGGTTATACTTGGTTATAAAGTGAACATAGGAAAAAGAATGTCAATATTGAATTCATTAATGAAATAATATATTGTTAATGGAAATCGAACAAAATTTGTGTTATGAAAGAAATAGTAACATTTGTTTATAAGTAATAAACTTATAAATGTAATTAAAGGCTAATGGTGACAATTATTATATATATTACCTATTTAGTTGGTCTATTAAATTTAATTGGAAATAAATGGCAATTAATTCCCTTAATTAGTGCAGTTAATGCAGGTTTAATTGATAATGGTAAAAAGGTTGATTCTATACTATGTAACCAATGTAAATTTTTATCATAGTATGACCTTTGATTTGAATAAAAGGATGGGAATCAGTTTACTCGAATTTATTGGAATTGGAAATTTTAATAAGTAAATTTATTACAATTAATGAAATAAAAGGTTACGTAAATGAAAGGTAAGATGAAATGGTAAAATATTGATGTAATGGAAGATATAACAATGTTGACTATGTATGTAAGGTAATAATTGATTTAATAAGAGAATGAAACCAAGGTAAATAAATTAATTGAGACTTTAATTATAATTAATGTGTGAAATTGACCAAAATTCAATAGAATGGAAATATAGTAATTAATACAAATGAAGGATGGAAATTGGAATATATTAACGTAATGAAATGTAAAACAAATGTTAACTATGTTATTAGATCATAAGTTTGGACCATAAATAAAATTCTAAAACAACAAACTACAATGAAGCAATAAAGTGGAAGGTTCTAACGCGTATTAGAATATAATTTAATAACAAGAATTTGAATAATAAATGTTAGTTTTAATGATGAGTTAAATGAATAATGATTGATAGAGAAAAACATTTATTTAGTATGTAATTTAATGCTTGTTGAATACTGTAATTTTATAAATGTGTTTGCATGACTATAAATAAGGATTACAATGTTAACGTATTTATTTAATTGATTTCATCAATTAGGGTCTGTTTTGAAGTGGAAGATTAAAATTAATTGGAATTTTTTTTATTGAAATCTTTCAATTGAAAAAGGAAAAAGAAACAAAGTGCAAATAATAAATTTAATGTAAGAATGTTTTCATTTGGAATGTACATTATTTGGAAATATAAGAATGGATTTAATATTGTATAAGTTGATCATTTTAGAATATAAAAATGTTTACATTTATGAATTGCAAGTAACAAATAAGCATTTTAAGGAAAATAAAAGAAGAGGAAAATAAAGTGAACGTTTCCATTCTGAATATAAATATAACGTTGTAAAAGAGAAAATTGAATTTTTAAAACAACATTTTACGGTAGTTAAATAGCAGGCATAGGTTGCACGGAAGTGATTTTATTGCTAACCTTGAAATTTAAAATAAATTAAATATTTGAGTTCATAATTACGTGTCGATAAAAATGTTGTTTTTAAATTTGAATTTTTAAATCATCGTTCATATTTTATTTTATGTAGCGGCGGTCCCCGTTATGTAAATTGATGTGTTCAAATTTAGTTATATTGTGTTAATTAAATCTTTAACGAATATCAAATTTTGTATGTTTGGGGTTAACAAAATTAATTGAGTGAACAAATGTTTTGAAATTTGAATTTCAAAAGTTTGTTTATAGAGTAGAGTGGTCCATTCATTCCCTTTCTAATTAATAATTGTCATACTTTTTTTTCATTGCTTCCTCATTTGTTCTATTACTCGTTTCCATTTACATTGTCTAAAGCCTTTTCATTTCATGAAAGTTACCTACTTTTCATATTATTACTTATTTTAATTCCTACTTTGTTTATATTTAGCTTTATTGGCCTTTCACCAGTTTCAATCTTCATTCTTGTAGCTTCATTTCATTTTTTTAAATCTCATCTTCTGTAGCTTCATTTTTTTTGTCTCTCTTCACCTTCCTCCTTCCTTTTTTCTTCATGTTTCTTCTTCAAATCTCCTTTCTCTCCTTTTTTCCGAAGTTTTTTTTTCTTTTCTTCTTCTTATTCTTCAAATCTTCTTCTTCCTTTTCAATTCTTCTTCTTCTTTAATTTTTTTTCTTTTTCAAACCTTCTCTTCTTTCCATGTCTTTTTCTTCAAATCCAGATCTATATAATCTTCTCTCTAAAACTTTCTATAAAAAAAGATTAAGATAGCAAGAAAATAAAACAAAATGAGAAAGTAGTTGTAGATCCAAATCTGGCTAGAAAAGGGAAAGCAAAAAGGTGAGTGATTCAACCCACTCACGCAATATTAAAAATTCCATTGCAAGTTAAATAAAATATATGATGTGATATATAATTATTTTATTGCTGTTTGTTGATTTAAATTGACATTTGAATTGATATTGAATCTGAATTGACATTTAATTTTATATTGCAATTTAATTGATAGTTAAACCCTGATATTAATAACTATTATATCGAAATATATTGGTTGATTTGGATGTTGTTTGAAATGGATGCTTATTGATTGATATGTTGGATGTATGGTTGTTTATTTATTTTAATATGTCCCCGTTATCACCTTGTATATTATTGACATCATTTAAGTGGTCCTCTGAATAATTTTAGAATTGGATAATTATGACATTTAAATTATGGGTTGAAATGATATATACCCATACAATTTCTTGAATTTGGATTATTTATTGAAACTGAATTATTTAAAAAGTTTAAGTTTTTAATTTAAACTTCGGATTTATTTTTAATAAGTGGAAATTAGCCACAAGGGCCTCTTTAGCAAGTGCAATTAGTTTCTAGGACACACAATTGAAATAATTACTTTTAAGGACAAAATGCAAAATAATTAGTTTCTAAGGCCTAAAAACCTATGAAATTATGTCCTTGAAAGTAATTGGACTGCTGACTTTGTCCTTAAAAGTAATTATTTGGCTGACTTTGGCCTTGAAATTAATTTCTGTGGATGTGTGTCATAGAAACTAATTGGACTACAAAGTTTGTCCTTCTTTTGAAATGCCCCTTTAAATAAAGTGGTTAAAATTGGTATTTCAAATTATTTGAAATCTCGTAAATTACTGCACTCACGTTGTACACTTGATAGGAGATGAAAAATCCCATAACATCTCTGAAGCCATTGCACTCATATTTTTATTTGAGATTGATTTGACTTACATAGGAATTTTTAGTTCTGACTCGAGTGTATTGTTTTTCATTATGCTCGGGTCAGTCTGAGCTTTTTCAGTGTATTGAAGACCATTTTATATTCTGGAGGACGAAGACGAAGATTCAGTATATTATTGCTATTTGTTATTATTATTCCACTGCTTATTGTGTTCCGCTGCATTAATTTTTTATTTTCTGATGTATGTATAACTCTAATTTGAATTGTAAAAATATAATCAAATGTCATTTGTAAAACAGCTTCATGAACTGTTTATTTGATTATTATATTTTGTCATTCCGCTGCGAGATTCTGTGTTTTTTTTCTTCTTTTCTATTATTTTCTTATTTATCCCATTAACAATCCTCCCTTTTGAACGGTTTGAATTAGACATGTGTGGTTTATTGTCGATTTAAATCGTCCAAAAAGGTAGGTCGTTACATACCTTGTTCAAATTTCTTTTATTTTATTGTAGATAGTTATGAAATTAAAAATTGACTTTGAATGAGATTTATGTATACTATGAGATAACCTTTACTTATTCTAATGCTGATGGATTATATATATGTGTGTGTGTGTATATATATATGTTAAGTTATTTACCATTCCTTGAATCTGATTTTAATTACATATGTTAAATTTTTGTACTACTGTTACAATCCTTGTTAAAACAAAAGTGGATACCTTGATTTAATATTAATGAATGGACTTTAGTGCAAATTTTAATTATTTGTTGTTTTCTATATTTATAGTTTTGTGTAAAGTTTGATGTATTATTTCATTCCTAAATTAAAACTTTAATGAAAACTTTTAACTTTAAAACCAAAAAACCTTTTGTACAAATGTATATACACAAATACCATATGCTACATTGTTTGAAAATATATGCTTTCAGATCCAAATTATTAAATTTTAATTATCAGTTATATGTAATATAAATGTTTTGAGCAATAATGTAACCTTTTTTTGTTAAGAACTTTCTCAATTGGAATTTTTTCTGTTAATGTTAATTTAGGATTTCAAATTATTTAAAACAACCAATTGGTTTTCACTTTGTATGTATGTTTGTATCCATAATTATTATTAGTGTATGCATATATTTCATTAACAAAATTTAGACAAGGAAGGCATGTGTAGATTTGGTTGATAAGTAATCCATGTCATTTAATGTATTAATTGTTACAACTAAATGGTGAAAGAAATGAAAGATTATCCTCTTTTCATATTATATCATATCCATGTGTAGATTTGATTGATAAGTAATAAATGTCATTTAATGTATTGATTGTCATAGTTAAATGGTGAAAGAAACGATAGGTTTCCCTCTTTTCATATTCTATCATATCCATGTGTAAGTTTGATTGATAAGTAATAAATGTCATTTAATGTATTAATTGTCATAGTTAAATGTTGAAAGAAATGATATGTTTCTCTCATTTCATATTCTGCCATATCTTCCCTTTAATAATTGAATATAGTAGCAGAGGGAAACAAATAATTTCCTTGTCTTAATTTATTTTTACATGTTTCATTTATACATATATACACCACTTATACACCGCACTTACACTTGACATTAATGAATGTATTTGATACATTCATCATATCACATACATTTGTATATTTAAAGTTCCTTAAATTACCATATTGAATAAAATATTGATTTTATTCAAAAGGAAATTTAGATAAGATCTAAATGCATTTAGACTTCATAGGCCCGTTAATGATCCAAAATGGTAAAATTTTTGAAATTCACCCATTTTTTCGATTGCGGGCTGGCCTAGTACTAACAATGGTATCAGAGCCTAATAGCCTATGCGGTCTAAATTAGTCATGTTAAGGCTAACTAATTAAGCTTGCCCACTAAGTACGGTGTCTAGAAGGCTAGTGTCTAGGATTGAAATTGAGTAAATAAGTACCATGTCCTACCTGGTTACCAGCCTGGCCTGAAAGGTAGAGTAAGCCCAAAGGTTACCCCTAATAGAAAAGGCTCAGTTTAATGGGCCTTGGGCTAATTTTCAAAATAGTTTTGAAAATTAAGAAAAGATTTTAAATTTAAAAGTTAAATTTAAAATAAAACATGTTTATTATAAACGGTTAGAAAATAACATAAACTTTCAAAATGTTTGAAAATGTATCGAAAAGTTCAAAATGTTTGAAACTATGTAAATATTAATTTCGAAATTTAAAATTAGTAATAAGATTAATAATATAAATTAATTAAATGAGTTAATTAATTAATATTTATATGCATGTATTATGTATGTTGATATATGTTATGTTATTTTAATGTGTTTAAGATAACATAAACATACATGTATGTATATAAGATAAATTTTCGAAATTAATATAATTTATTTAATTTTTTTTAATTTATAAAGTAATTAAAGGTTAGTTAATTAACTAAAAATATGCATATATACAAGATATATGTTTCTTACTATAACGATTATAGTAGATATGCCCAATATAAAAGTTGTATTGGAATACTAATTTAAAATTAATTAAAGAGTTAATTAATTAAAATTAATTTAATAATATTTAATTAATAAAATGTTATATATAAGATTATTGTATAAGTTAACTAAAATATAAAAGTTATATAATAGTGAAACTTATATAATATGAGTGTATAAACTAAAGGTGGAACATTAAAGAAACCCACATAGACTTAAGGAATAAATACATATGTAAATGTACGTATACTCTGATTTTTGATGTGTCTAACACTTGAATCACGGGGGTATTTCATACGAAATACATTATTCCATAAGTTGATATCACTCAATATAATATACTGAAGATTATGAATCTTCAATATAATGTTGTCCTCTACTATATATATATATTAATAAATTACTTGCATACTCCTTAGTTGTTGAGCAAACTCAAACTAGGGATGTTATGTGTAGTATATTAATGTATTGAATATACAAGATAAGATAACAATATGTATTTGTTGAGCAAACTCAAGGTACATATACTATACTTAGACCATCACGATGTGGTAGGTATGAGTGAATAATCTCTTTCGATTTGTTGAGCAAACTTAAGCTCGAAATGAGATAAGGACAAGGAAAAATAGGTTAGGAGTTGTACATAATACAACCGATAAGGAGTTATCCATCGTTTGTGGGGCTATGATTTGTTGAGAAAACTCAAGGTCAGGATACCAAGACAGATGAGCCCTAAAACCCACATGTGAAGTCGAAAGACTTCTATATTTCATCTTAAGGTTTGCAGAAACATAAAAGACTAGTGGGAGTCTTATTAGAAAAATGAAATGGTAACATTTAACCTTTCTAATATTGTAAGAACATATGCTAAATAATGTTATAATTATCTACAATGATAAATTTATGCAATTAATATGATTGATAAAATGTTTGTCAATTAACATATACTAACGAACTGAATTTACAGTTGACAAATGGAAATATAATACCCACTGTAACAACCCGGGAATTCACATTTATTTATTATCGTCATTAGACGATTAGTATTGTTGGCAAATTGCAATTTGGAGTTGTAATCGGGTTTATTTTGTGTTAATTGTTGATGGGCTTTTGAAATGGATCCTAGCCTTGTTTTATTTTGATGCCGTGATGATATCCAACCCGATCCCCTCTCTCATTTCATTCATTTGTACCCTAAACAAAATAATCGAGCGAAAAATTAAAGTGGCGGCTCAATCTCTTTCTCGTTCGTCTTCAAAACTAGGGCTTCACAAATTAATGGCTGCTCGTCCTCGTGCTCATTCGTCTTCAGGAAGTGGGGCTCGTTCAATTCGAAGGCGCCAACTTCTTGCCGTGGATCGATGGTGTCACTCGCGGCTGCTCCTTTTTGATTCGAATAAGGTGAGTGGTTTGCCACTCACATCTAGTTCATATCATTTTTGGTGATTTCTGGCTTGCGCTTATTCGTGACTTGGGTATTTGATTATTTGAATTGTCAAATGTTTATCTCGGCAGTTTCGTTTGGATGTTCATGATTTCCTGACTTTGTCTTGCTCGTATATTCGGGAATTATTTGATTACCACGATTTTTATTCATTTCGTGGTCATCACGGTGTTGGATTCTTTTTGAGTTTGATCATTTTCGATTTCTGGCATTTTAATGGCTTTGTCCATTCGAAGTGATCTACTTTGTTTCAATGTTGATGAGTTTTGACTTGGTTCGACTTCGGCCTTCTCTGTAGTATTGAATTGTTGTATTCGTCCACTTGACATGCTTTGTGTCATCACCTTACTTTGATCTTCGTTCTGCTCGAATTGTTTGCTTGTTTACTTGTCTGGTTGCACTAACTCGATGATACTACTGACTTGAGTAATTTTGATCATCATGTGGCTCACTGTCTTGTGGTCTTTGTTATCTTCACTTTGTTGTAGCATTGTTGGTCTTGTTTTTCTATTGCATTTGACTTGATAGTGTTTGTCACGTATACAGTTGCTTATGTACCCTGGTTCATTTGAGTTTTCTGATGCATTGCCTTGTAGCCACTGATGCATTCTGATGTATTTGAACAACATCTGTTCTCTTTGTTGCATATTCACTTGACACCATACATGTTCATCCCTGACCTGGAGCCACTGTAGTGCTTGTTTTGAGTTACCTTGTAGTTGTGCACTTGTGTACTGTGTGCATTCATCTTGTTACCAGTTCCTTGGTCACTTCCAGTTGCTTGTAGCATTCTTTATTGATCATGTTAGACTTGAACTATGTGACATCAGTTTGGCTAGATCACTTGTTGTTAAACTGCTTTGCCTTGTTACTTCCAGTTGCAGTTTTAAACTAGACTTGTCATTTGAGTTACTGTGGATATATTCCATGTACAGTTTCATTTGCATGTAGAACTAAATTGAGTTGGTTCATGTTGTAGTTGTTTCCTTGTAGTTTCACTTGAGTCTCTTGAACTTGAGTCAGTGGTCTTGTAATTGCGATCATCGGTTCAGTCTGGGTTGATGTACTTGATCATGTATATACCCACTGTTACTTTATTCATATGTGCATTGATGGTTCATCCACTTGAGCATTTGATGTTCATGTATGCAGATTCACTGATACATGTTTGTATTTCTTTATTTGACTTTCTTGACCTGTGTACATGCACAGTTTCATTTATTTTGTCCAATTTAAGTTGTTTCTTTGATATGTTAGAGTTCAGTGTCTTGTCACTTGTTCATTTGGACTTGAGTCACTTGAGTCTGCACATTCATATATACTTGTCCACCTATGCTCTGTGTACATGCTGCATCCTTGACATCTTTGCTGTTTGGTTGAACTGATTATTCGAACTTCATATGCACATTTATGAGGTTATCTTGCAGTCTGTTTGACATACTTCAAATGGCCTTCATATATACTTGTTTATGTCTTCACTGCATAGCTTTTAACTTAAGTTGCATTCCTTGATCCCGGTTGTACTCGGTCATTTGAGGCATTGGGTCTGCATACATGTGCTTTGATGCTGTTTGATTTGTTGAAGTTTTTCATTTGAGTTGAGTCATGACAACCATGGCTTGACCTTTGCATTTTGTTTGTTGTTGGGTGCCTTCTTAAATTTTTGCAGTTTCACTACTGCCACAGTAACTTGAACCGGTTATGTTGTTTTAAGTCATTACTTATGTATATATACATATGCATGCATTGAGGCAGTTGCATGTGTTTACAGTTTTTCCCCTGTTTGGATTTGTTTTTGAATTCACTTGAGTTGAATCCGGTACTTTGGGTTTGACCTTGTGTTCGTTGTGAATTTTCATTGTGCACATTTTCCAGGTCTGTCTGCTTTGACCATTGAGGCTGTGGCATTGATATTTGAATCTTCATTTGATTTTTGATTCATTGATCTTTTGCGTATTTCATATGCCGTATTGGCGAGGAAGTGCACGTGTGCGTGTACTGCAGCCAATCAAAATTGATGTTTTCTATTGCTGGAATTGTTTTCATTTATTTCAGTTGATGATTTGAATCTACTGATTTGTTGTTTAACACTGTTAAGTGTTATAAGTACCGTCATCCGATTTCTTTGTAAAAAGGGTCGAATAGACGAGAATTATTGTGACTGTCGTCTATTTGGTTGTTTGATTATTATTGCTTCTATGCACTAATAGCTGAGTTTGAATTAGACTAACCCGTGTATTATTTTCTTTTGAATGTAATACTCGGGTCAGACCCGAGTTATTTCAGGTTGTAGATTTCCTGCTTTGAGTTGCTTTTTGTGCTATGAAGACTTTTCACATCTTTTGAAGTGGTCTTCGTCTTGTCGTAGTAGTCAGTGTGTCTCTTTAGGATTGATATGTATTCATTTATATTAGTCGATAATGTACTTGTATATATAACTTCCAGAGTTGACAGTTGTAGTTGTATCATATGTATTGTGTCAACTGTATTGTAACTGACATCAGTTATATATATATGAGCCTTTTATTATCTGTGTTCCGCATTCTTTTGTATCTGTGTTATTATTATATATATTGTCCTAAACTATTATGAACCATCTTAGTTCGTTTTATACTGGAATTGGGTATGTCGATGGGAGTAAATAAATAAGAGATGTAAAATGAAAAATATATACCACACCTATCGAGGTAACTAATACTAGTGTAAGGCCAACTATGGATGGCCGCTCCTATCCAGCCTTATTCTTCGTGATAACAGACAGTATTTCTTTTAATACTCTTTGTTATTGTGAGCATAGAGGTAGGCCGTCACAGTTGGTATCAGAGCTTGGGGTTTATGGACAAAATATAAAACATAACTTAGATGGAACATATGTTACAACTATTGGTCGATGTTTTATTTGTGCTTTGAGTCAAAAACTAAAGTTTTGAAATTTGGATGAAATTTTTAAGTATCTTTATTTAAAAATAAAAGTGAAACTGTGTTTTGTTGATTTGATCGATTTGGGTACTGTTTATCAGAGTGCGCAGCGGAAACAGTGAAACTGTCTTCGCTAAGTACAAATGATAATCTTTTTGGTCTAAAAATCGAAATATGAAATTGAAATAAATTTCATTTGTTGTTTACATAGCTGTATTCATTTTATTTCTTTGAGAATTTCGAATTCGATTTGAGGATTCGAAACGATTGCAGTTATGTGATTTTTATTGAGATCTTTGCTGGTTTTCTTTTATGCTAATCATATATTGATTAGATTTAGCAGTTTTGAATTATCTTCATTGAAGATACATTCGAATGATTTCTTTGTTCATTTTGTAGTACGTGCAAATTTGAGTTGCACGTTACTGCATTAATTTTACGTTGAACCGATGCTTGGTTATGAAACGTATTTTGTTGCCGTTATTTTATAACGGGATTTTTACATCGATGCTAAATTTTGAGGCACGATGTTTGTTGGCAATTTTAATGAATGAAAATTCACTAGTGTTACATTTTAATGTAAATTATTTTGATGAGATTTTGACGTTTGAAAATTTCTGTCGCTTTGACTTCGGTAACAGTCAAATTTTTAAAAGTGGATTTTCAAGCGGTTATACCGCAATGCTGATTTGTGACCCGTTTTTACGGTATTTTGAGAGGTATAATTTCCTTATCGAAATTGTTACTGATTTGCTGTTTTAATCACGTATACTGAAAATCGTTTTAAAATGAAAATTGTTTTATAAAATTTTTAACAGTTTGCGCTTTTAAAAGAATGAGGAAGCGACTTAAACGATTCAGCAAAATCGAGGACTATGACCCCTTTCTTTTACTGATTCGCTTAACTCCGGACTTGTTCAGTTGAGAATGTGAATTGTTATTTGTATAAAATAAATAAAAATTGTTTTCAGGAATTTTACAGTTTGCGCTTTCAAAAGAATGAGGAAGCGATTTAAACATTTCAGCAAAATCGAGGACTATGACCCCTTTCTTTTACTGATTCGCTTAATTCCGGACTTGTCCGTTTGAGAATGTAAAATGTATTTTTACAAAATACACAATTTTGCACTTTCAAGGAAACGATGAAGAGAATCAAACGATCTAGTAAAACACGTGGTATGGGACATGTGCCTTTGCTATTTCGGTTAATTCCGGACTCGTTAATTGAAATATTTGCTGTTTTGATGATTTTGATGCTTTCGTGTGCTTTCGAGCCACTATGAGGACCTTCGGGTCATTTGTTGGACCTTCGGGTCAAATACCAGTACTAGACCTTCGGGTCATTTGTTGGACCTTCGGGTCATTTGTTGGGCGCCAAAAATTATGTTGAGTACTTGGTAGGCTTCGGCCATTTGTTGATGCACGTGCGGCGAATTAAAAACTTGCCATCTGATGGGATCGATCCAAGCTTTTATGTTGATTTTCTAGTCTTCTTAATTGATTTCTAGATATTTGTTGTTTCTAATTATCTGCAGGTAATTAGATATCTGATGTTATGAGATTTAATTATCGTATCGATAATTAAATATTTGAGAACTCTAATTATCGTTTTTGATAATCAGATATTTGTTGTTTCTAATTATCGCTTGTGATAATTAGATATTTGTTAATTTTGATTATCGTTTTTGATAATCGGATATTTGTTGCTTTTAATTATCACTTTTGATAATTAAATATTTGCTGATTTGAGATTTAATTATCACTTTTGATAATTAAATATTTGCTGATTTGAGATTTAGCTATCACTTTTGATAATTAAATATTTGCTGATTTGGGATTTAATTGTCGCTTTTGCTAATTGAATATTTGTTGATTTGAGAAATTCGATTATCGTTTTGATAATCGAATATTTGTTGAATTGAAATTTGATTATCGTTTTTGATAATCGAATATTGGTGATTTGAGATTTGATTATCGTTTTTGATAATCGAATATTTGTGATTGGAAATTTGATTATCGTTTTGATAATCGAATATTTGTTGATTTGAAATTTGATTATCGTTATTGATAATTAAATATTTGTTGAGTTGAGATTTGATTATCGTTTTTGGATAATCGAATATTTGTCGATTTGAAATTTTGATTACCGTTTGTGGTAATTAAATAGTTGCTGATTTGAGATTTAATTATCGCTTTTGATAATTAAATATTTGCTGATTTGAGATTTAATTATCGCTTTTGATAATTAAATATTTGTTGATTTGAGGTTTAATTATCGCTTTTGATAATTAAATATTTGCTGATTTGAGATTTAATTATCGCTTTTGATAATTAAATATTTGCTGATTTGAGATTTAATTATCGCTTTTGATAATTAAATATTTACTGATTTGAGATTTAATTATCGCTTTTGATAATTAAATATTTGCTGATTTGAGATTTAATTATCGCTTTTGATAATTAAATATTTGCTGATTTGAGATTTAATTATCGCTTTTGCTAATCGAATACTTGTTGATTTGAAATTTGATTATCGTTTTTGATAATCGAATACTTGTTGATTTGAAATTGGATTATCGTTTTTGATAATCGAATACTTGTTGATTTGAAATTGGATTATCGTTTTTGATAATTAAATATTTGTTGATTTGAGATTTAATTATCGTTTTGGTAATTAGGCAATTGCTAATTTTGTTGATTATGAAATTTCCTAGCCTCTAATTGATTCTAGATTATGTTGATTTTATTGAATTGCTATTTTCTATCTATCATTGTTGATAGTTATAGTTTGTTAATTATGAAGTTTGTGTTTTCTATTTATCTGTTGGATAACTAGATATTTGCAGTTTTGCGACTTGCGAATTTTGTTTTCTAATTATCTTTGTTGATAATTAGATTTTGCTGTTTTCTAATTATCGTATCGATAATTAGATATTGCTGTTTTGTGATTTCTTTTTTGAGAGAGACGGGTGTGTAGCGTGAAACTACACAGCCGGTTAAGTAGTTATATTATAAAATATGTAAGAGGTCGATCGACAAGCCCGATCGATGGCCAAAAAATAGTTATGAAGCAACAAAATACAATTACAGTGCTAGAGTATCATAGTCCATTGCATACTAACTATTACAGGTGCTAAGAAATAGCCCACGCTAGAATAAGACTACCTTTTCGGAGATGCACTAGTACTACCCTAAGATTCTACTGGCTGGACGCTGCAAGGCGGGAGACTCAGACGGAACGGCGTGGAGGAGCATTGACCTGTTAGAGAGGAGAAAAAGTGAGTGATACTTCTACAGATTCCACCAAAATGGCGTGCAGGTTTCCCAAACACATGTGGATTCCTCTCTTTCCAAATGCACCAACTAAAGATGGATATGAAGGTGACCATCAGCAAATTCAGCTGATTAAACTGCCAATATTCGAAGAAGGAGGTCGCGCTGGGGATAAACCCCAGAAGATAGGCACTGGTTGCAGCCCAAATTGAGTAGGAGAAGTCACATTCGAAGAAAAGGTGGGTTACTGATTCATCGTGTGTTAAACAAAAGACGCAGCGTGGGTCGATGGGGATGTTCAGTCTGTTGAGTCTGTCTTTGGTATTAATTCTTCCAGAAATTAGGCACCATTGGAAAAAAGCTATGCGAGGTGGAAGATTGCACTGCCAAATCTTGGGAAAGGAGAAAAGGCGACCTGGGTGAGTTAGGTGTTGATAACAGGAGGCGACTGAGAATCCCTTGGAAGGTGCGAGGGCCCAGAGGAAGTGGTCTTGACTGTTTGATGGATGAATCGATAGGAGGATATTTGTGGCAGAAAGGAGTTCAGGAACCAAGTCTGCATCGAAGATGGAGGGTGGGCAAAGGTGCTCAGGACCAAGGGTGAGATAGTCTTCAACTATTGCGTTTGGGAGGGTGGCGTGCGAGAAGAGGTTGGGTAGGAGCTTAGAAAGGGGCAGTTGGCCATACCCAGTGTCTTGCCAGAAGAGGCATCTGTTTCCTCTTTCGATTTTCACCTGAAATAGTGCTTTGACTCTAGGAAGGGTTAGAAGGACCCCAGACCAGAAGGGGGATGGCCGGAACCGGGTGGTGAGATGGAGCGCCAAATGAGGGTTTGAATGGTAGTGTTGACATAGAATCCACGATTTCCAGATGAAGTTTCCGGGTGTGAGTAATCTCCAAAGCCATTTGGACAGCAACGCTTGATTGAATGCGCGAAGGTCTGTAATCTCTAACCCCCCATGATTGCGGTGTAAACATACCATCTTCCAGTTGACCAGCCTTTTTGCGTTGCCACCGTTCCAAAGAAACGAGCGCCTAATTGAGTCAATTTTCTTGATAACCCAGGATGGAAGTGTGAGGAAGGACATCCAGTATGAGGGTATAGCTGATAGGACAGATTTGACTAGGACAAGACGACCTGTAGAAGATAGCGAGTGTGCCTTCCAAGTTGAGAGCCGGGATTCAATTTTGGAAATGAGGGGGAGCCAATCGGCACGGTGGAGATTGGTGGGGCAGATGGGGATGCCTAGGTATGAAATGGGGAATTGGGCTATGCTACAATTGAGCAAGGATGAAATTTGAGGGCCAAGATGAGCGGAGTTGCCAAGCATGATGATGGAGCTTTTGTTAAAATTGATGGAGAGGCCAGAAATTGCTTCAAAGACATACAACGCAACCTTGAGGCAATGGATGTGGTTGATATCGGTGGAAGCAAATAGGATCGTATCATCTGCAAATTGAAGGTTAGACATAGACAAATCTGAGTTTTGAAGCTTGATACCTCTAAATAAATCATTGGACGAGGCAAGCTTGAACATCTGATTGAACACATCCGCTACCAGGACAAAGATTAGGGGAGAGAGCGGGTCCCCTTGCCTCAATCCCCTGGTTGATTTAATGTGACCACCCGAAGAGCCATCGATTGAGATGGATGAGATGCTTGTGTTGAGTATCCCTTTGATCCAACCGCACCACTTTAACGGAAAGCCCCTGTGCTTCATTAGGTCTAGGATGAACTCCCAGTGTACCGTGTCAAAAGCTTTGGAAAAATCTAATTTTAGAAGGGTGCCACGGGTTGATTTTCTATGACAGTAGGAGACAACTTCTTGAGTGGCAGCGACATAGTCCAAAATGTTTCTGCCTAGTATGAAGGCGGCTGTTCCGCCCCCACCAGGGGATCGATGACCGACTGAAGTCTATTAGCAAGAACCTTTGTGATTATTTTGAATGTGGTGTTGAGGAGACTGATTGGTCTGAAAGCGGGCAGGGTGTTAGCGCCGGGGGATTTAGGGAGGAGGATGATGTTGGCGAAGTTAAGGCGGGCAACTGAGGAGGGATTAGCTTGGAATTCTTCGCACATATCTAGCAAGTCGAATTTGATGGTTTCCCAATAACGTTTAAAAAAGTGTGGGCTGAAACCATCTGGGCCCGGGGCCTTGTCGTCCTACAAGTCCCTAAGCGTGGCCCAAACTTCATCTTCGGAAAATGGGTGGTCAACAGGAATTGGGGGACAGGATGGGTATAGGAGGTTCCAGTCAATAGGGGGTAGCACCGGAGATGACTTGCCGAGGATATTTCGGTAGTAATCGGTGAAGAGGCGGATGTGATTAGGCAATTCGATGAAGCTGGAATTGTTGTGGACTAGCTCCGTGATGTTGATAGATCTGCGTCTGCCAATGGCCATTCGATGGAAAAAGGAGGTATTCATGTCCCCCTCCTCTAACCATTTGGCTTTGGATCTTTGTTTCCAACCAATTTCCTCTTGTTTGATAAGTCTGTCAAGCTCTGATTCTAAAACCTTCAGTTGAGAGTATTCGGTTGGAGTTAGGGGTCGAGATTCTTCGAGGATGTTGAGTTCGAGGATAGCGTCTTGGGTGGAAGAAATGCGCGAACGAAGGGAACCCCAAATGTTTTTGGCCCAAGGTTTGATGATCTTTCTGAGTGAACGGAGTTTGGAGACTACCCTGGCGGTTGCGGAATTGGACAGAACCGGTTGAGACCATGCTAGCTGAATGAAATTGTCGAAAGAGGTTTCCAGAGTCCAAAGGTGTTCAAAGCGGAAGGGACGATTTAGGTTGGAGGATGAGCCCGAATCCAAGATTAGAGGGCAGTGGTCTGAGATAGTCGAGGCTAGACCGGAGACGATGGAAAGGGGGTGCAGATCGTCCCAGTTGACATTGAAGAGGAATCTGTCAAGCTTAGCTAATGACGGGTCGGATCTACGATTTGACCAGGTATAGAGTCTGTTGTTGATGGGTGGGTCAATAAGGGAACCGGAACTGATAAAGGAGTTAAATGAATCTGATTCTTGAGAGGTGTTTCCGGAGTTTCTTTCTAGGGTGCTTCTAGTGGTGTTTAAGTCTCCCCCGAGTAACCAGGGACCATTGAGGTGGGTGGCAAAGGTGAGGCAGTTGTTCTACAGGGTATTTCTATCGGTCGGATTTTGTGGGCCGTAAATATTGGAGAAGAAGTAAATGGTGTTGGTTTGGATGTGGCGAAGTGAAACATGAAGGACAGAAGGATGAAGGATGGTTTGACAATGGGACCATATGGATTCATTCCAGAGGGTGATTAAACCACCACTGGATCCTACAGCATTCGAGTGGGCCCACCCAGAAAGATAGGGCCCACCTAGCTGCCTTATTTGGGTAGGAGAGGGGTCCACGAGTTTAGATTCTTGGATGAAGAGAATATCGCTTTTCTGTGGGGACAGAGTGAGATTTAGGGCAATTCTTTTGCTGGGGTCCCCTAAGCCCCTGACATTCCAGTTGATAATCTTCATTGGGAAGGGGACAAATGCTCCAGTTCTACTGTTTGCATGGCTGTGAGGTGTTCATCTCGCAAATTCACCCCCATGCAATGTGCAATTTTTTTATTAAGAATTTTGTTAGCAGAGGGAAAAACTACAGGTTTGAAAAAACTACCAGGGTGAGACGCTGCTTTATGTAGTCTGGCGCTACGTCTGACTGCTGTAGGAGTGACCAATGGAGACTCTTGTCCGACCCGAGGTGGTGATGCTGCTTCTGCTCAATCATCCGTGGGAATGAGGGCAAGTTGGTTGTCTAACGATTGGTTGCGTGCAGGAAGAGAGTTGGCTGGAGGCGGAAGATGAGGTGAGGGGATTAGGGCGAGCTGTCTAACTGAGTTTAGAGCTAGAGGGTGGTTGTGAATGGGAAATTGGAGGAACCATGGATTGGAAAGGTCTAGATTTGCATAGGGATTCCAATTCTGGTCCACAATCGGCCAGCTGTCCCAACCAAGGGGACCCATGACTTCGAAGGAATTTTCTTGTGGGTTAGGGGCATCGGGACCGGGCGGGATAGGGGCGTCGGGTTCGTCCGGAGGAAAGAGGTCAACCAGAGGGGTAGGGTCGATAGGAGCTAAGGGTGCAAAGATATCAGGGTCAAAATTCATGGCGTCAAATCTATCTTCCGAATTCAGTTCCTCTATGGGGATATGTTCGTCGAAACATCTGAACGCCTCCTCCAAATCAATACCTATTGGGAGCGACTTCGGATTTTGGTTCGGGTGCGCGTGTTCCCATCTTTCTACGGAGAGGAGGTAGTCATGGTTTTTCAGGTTAGCGACGATGGCTGAGGGAGTTGTCACGCCTGCAAAAAATTGTATTTTTACGAATAGGTAACGGTGGTCTAGAATGCCCAATTGCAGCTATCGAATTCTATGAAGCGGCCCAAAGGGTTCAGGGCAGAACGAACCGCGTCTGGGCGGTCACGGAGGAGCTCCGGGAAGCCTTGAATTCGTGCCCAGGTGACCGGTTCTAGGCTGACAGAGGAGGGCTCAAGATCGGACCAGGGTTGGATGAGTACAGACCCGCCTGGTTTGGTTATGGTTCAGAGGTGGAGGGCGCGGGCAAGTGATTCATGAGTGGGGCAGCAAAAGGCGAAGCTGTTGTTGTTTATGATCCAGATGGGCAGATCATGATGATGGAGAGCGGTTGAGAGCGTTTGGTGCAATGATTCTAGCATCCATATTCCATTGATTACTGTTGCTGTGAGGTAGAGTGAGGAGTTATCCATTGAGAAGTGTTGTAGAGGGGGAGCAGAGTGAAGAGAATGAGAAGATTTTTTGGAATGAGGATGGGGTGGGGAATGAGGGGACTCCAGAATGTTAATTGGTGTGAGGGTGCTTTTCGGCTTGGCAGTGTAATGATGTGGTGTTGGGTCCCGATAAGAGTGAAGTGATGTTTTGTTTTTTGTGGGAGGGGTAGAGGCTCGCACGGGAAACGAAGCGGGTGATTTGGCTTTGTTTTTCTCGAGGCAAGTTGATTGTGAGTGACCAAACAGATTGCAATTATAACAAATCTTTGAGTCTCTGCAGTTTCGTGCCAGGTGTCCATTCCCTGCGCATTTTAGACATCGACCCTTGGATATCAAAAAGTCAATCATGGAGCGTACATTATCAAAAGACGGCAAGGAACGCCGACGTTTCTACCTCGGGAGGTCGGGAATAAGTGGTGGGAGAGCAGCCACTTGAGCATATGATCTTTCAGGAATAGTTTTGGTGATAATAGGGTGAGGATATTTTGAACTAACTGGTTTGGATTTATCAGTGTTGTTGACGTAAATACCAGTGGTCGGCTGAGAGGAGGTGGGCTTAGCGCTAAGGAGGGAGGCGTATTTCTTAGGTACGAATGAGATCGGGGGAGGGTTGACGGACGATGAAGGAGCAGGTGGAGTGACTGTTGGAGGAGGGGAGAGGGGGCACGGAGGAGACGGGGAGGGATTGAGGAGGGAAGCCATGAATTTTCAAAAGGTTTTTGAAAATGACAACAATATAAATTAAACATGTTTTGTGATTTCTGAATTTCAGTTATCTAAATGATAATTGAATATTGCTGATAATTGCATTTATTCAGTTTTGCTGCTTTCTGATTGTCTATTGATAGTTAGATTTTGTTGAAAATTTGTGAATCTCTTTTATTGGAATTAAAAGATTTCTTTGGCATTTGTATTCCCGACCTTTATTTTCTAGCTTAACTAGTTTATGTTAGAAAAATAAATGTTATAGACGACTTTAAATTATGAAAATTGCGGGGACGCAATTTTTATAAGGAGGGGAGTTTGTAACAACTCGGGAATTCGCATTTATTTATTATTGTCATTAGACGATTAGTATTGTTGGAAAATTGCAATTTGGAGTTGTAATTGGGTTTATTTTGTGTTAATTGTTGATGGGCTTTTGAAATGGATCCTAACCTTGTTTTATTTTGATGCCGTGATGATATCCAACCCGATCCCCTCTCTCATTTCATTCATTTGTACCCTAAACAAAATAATCGAGCGAAAAATTAAAGTGGCGGCCCAATATCTTTCTCGTTCGTCTTCAAAACTAGGGCTTCACAAATTAATGGCTGCTCGTCCTCGTGCTCGTTCGTCTTCAGGAAGTGGGGCTCGTTCAATTCGAAGGCACCAACTTCTTGCCGTGGATCGATGGTGTCGCTCGCGGCTGCTCCTTTTTGATTCGAATAAGGTGAGTGGTTTGCCACTCACATCTAGTTCATATCATTTTTGGTGATTTCTGGCTTGTGCTTATTCGTGACTTGGGTATTTGATTATTTGAATTGTCAAATGTTTATCTCGGCAGTTTCGTTTGGATGTTGATGATTTCCTGACTTTGTCTTGCTCGTATATTCGGGAATTATTTGATTACCACGATTTTTATTCATTTCGTGGTCATCACGGTGTTGGATTCTTTTTGAGTTTGATCATTTTCGATTTCTGGCATTTTAATGGCTTTGTCCATTCGAAGTGATCTACTTTGTTTCAATGTTGATGAGTTTTGACTTGGTTCGACTTCGGCCTTCTCTGTAGTATTGAATTGTCGTATTCGTCCACTTGACATGCTTTGTGTCATCACCTTACTGTGATCTTCATTCTGCTCGAATTGTTTGCTTGTTTACTTGTCTGGTTGCACTTACTCGATGATACTGCTGACTTGAGTAATTTTGATCATCAAGTGGCTCACTGTCTTGTGGTCTTTGTTATCTTCACTTTGTTGTAGCATTGTTGGTCTTGTTTTTCAGTTGCATTTGACTTGATAGTGTTTGTCACGTATACAGTTGCTTATGTACCCTGGTTCATTTGAGTTTTCTGATGCATTGCCTTGTAGCCACTGATGCATTCTGATGTATTTGAACAACATCTATTCTCTCTGTTGCATATTCACTTGACACCATACATGTATGTTCATCCCTGACCTGGAGCCACTGTAGTGCTTGTTTTGAGTTACCTTGTAGCTGTGCACTTGTGTACTGTGTGCATTCATCTTGTTACCAGTTCCTTGGTCACTTCCAGTTGCTTGTAGCATTCTTTATTGATCATGTTAGACTTGAACTATGTGACATCAGTTTGGCTAGATCACTTGTTGTTAAACTGCTTTGCCTTATTACTTCCAGTTGCAGTTTTAAACTAGACTTGTCGTTTGAGTTACTGTGGATATATTCCATGTACAGTTTCATTTGCATATAGAACTAACTTGAGTTGGTTCATGTTGTAGTTGTTTCCCTGTAGCTTCACTTGAGTCTCTTGAACTTGAGTCAGTGGTCTTGTACTTGCGATCATCGGTTGAGTCTGGGTTGATGTACTTGATCATGTATATACCCACTGTTACTGCATTCATATGTGCATTGATGGTTCATCCACTTGAGCATTTGATGTTCATGTATGCAGATTCACTGATACATGTTTGTATTTCTTTGTTTGACTTTCTTGACCTGTGTACATGCACAGTTTCATTTATTTTGTCCAGTTTAAGTTGTTTCTTTGATATGTTAGAGTTCAGTGTCTTGTCACTTGTTCATTTGGACTTGAGTCACTTGAGTCTGCACATTCATATATACTTGTCCACCTATGCTCTGTGTACATGCTGCATCCTTGACATCTTTGCTGTTTGGTTGAACTGATTATTCGAACTTCATATGCACATTTTTGAGGTTATCTTGCAGTCTGTTTGACATACTTCAAGTGGCCTTCATATATACTTGTTTATGTCTTCACTGCATAGCTTTTAACTTAAGTTGCATTCCTTGATCCCGGTTGTACTCGGTCATTTGAGGCATTGGGTCTGCATACATGTGCTTTGATTCTGTTTGGTTTGTTGAAGTTTTGCATTTGAGTTGAGTCATGACAACCATGGCTTGACCTTTGCATTTTGTTTGTTGTTGGGTGCCTTCTTGAATTTTTGCAGTTTCACTACTGCCACAGTAACTTGAACCGGTTCTGTTGTTTTAATCATTACTTATGTATATATACATATGCATGCATTGAGGCAGTTGCATGTGTTTACAGTTTTTCCCCTGTTTGGATTTGTTTTCGAATTCACTTGAGTTGAATCCGGTACTTTGGGTTTGACCTTGTGTTCGTTGTGAATTTTCACTGTGCACATTGTCCAGGTCTGTCTGCTTTGACCATTGAGGCTGTGGCATTGATATTTGAATCTTCATTTGATTTTTGATTCATTGATCTTTTGCGTATTTCATATGCCGTATTAGCGAGGCAGTGCATGCGTGTGTGTACTGCAGCCAATCAAAATTGATGTTTTAATTGATGTTTTCTATTGCTAGAATTGTTTTCATTTATTTCAGTTGATGATTTGAATCTACTGATTTGTTGTTTAACACTGTTAAGTGTTATAAGTACCGTCATCCGATTTCTTTGTAAAAAGGGTCGAATAGACGGGAATTATTGTGACTGTCGTCTATTTGGTTGTTTGATTATTATTGCTTCTATGCACTAATAGCTGAGTTTGAATTAGACTGACCCGTGTATTATTTTCTTTTGAATGTAATACTCGGGTCAGACCCGAGTTATTTCAGGTTGTAGATTTCCTACTTTGAGTTGCTGTTTGTGCTATGAAGACTTTTCACATCTTTTGAAGTGGTCTTCGTCTTGTCGTAGTAGTCAGTGTGTCTCTTAAGGGTTGATATGTATTCATGTATATTAGTCGATAATGTACTTGTATATATAACTTCCAGAGTCGACAGTTGTAGTTGTATCATATGTATTGTGTCAACTGTATTGTAACTGACATCAGTTATATATATATGAGCCTTTTATTATCTGTGTTCTGCATTCTTTTGTATCTGTGTTATTATTATATATATTGTCCTAAACTATTATGAACCATCGTAGTTCGTTTTATACTGGAATTGGGTATGTCGATGGGAGTAAATAAATAAGAGATGTAAAATGAAAAATATATACCACACCTATCGAGGTAACCAATACTAGTGTAAGGCCAACTATGGATGGTCGCTCCTATCCAGCCTTATTCTTCGTGATAACAGACAGTATTTCTTTTAATACTCTTTGTTATTGTGAGCATAGAGGTGGGACGTCACACCCACTATTAAATGCCTATTGCATGTTAATGTTTTCTATACCCATGCAAGTGTCTAATTTTTATAATTACTTAATACATTCATAAAATGGTCACTTACGTGCTTATTTGGTTGAGATCGTGTATTGCACTCTATGAGTTTCAAACTCTAAAAGCAATACAAGAATATGGATATTTGATCCATATACTATCATTTATAAATGTTATATGGTGAACGATCACAATTCGTAATGTACGATATTTCAATGAATAGTTCATTGGAAATAAGCCAATAAACAGTATTTTTGAGCTCACGCATTCAATTTGATTGATCACAAAAGGGATCATAATGTGTTAATGTAATACAAGACCAATAACTACAAGACAGATCTAAGAACTCGATCGCTGAAATGTCACTTTGATCGGTTTACATAAAGTGCAACATATTTAATGTCCTTAATTGTAAGGATAATCGAATGCGCTTTTGTAAAGAGCTTGTTATGATATTGTTGCAAGGTCTTCTTTTGAATAGTTTGGCCATTTGAAAGGAAAACGAATGTATAAGAATAGATTTAATTTAAGGTACAGTTGGGATGAAGAGAATGAATAGTTACTTCTGCTGCATAGAGAAACATTGGAAACGAGAATTATAATAATAATTAATACTTAATATTGGAATAAGAAATATGAATTCTGTTCCGAAATGTATTTTCATATAGAAAATTGTTTTCTATGAGATTTATTTTTTTTGAGCTCAAGATTTTTGATCAAGGAACTCTCCACAGTAAATAGTTGTTGTATATGACATAAACAAATTGTATTAAGTGAATGATGGACCTCCGAATTTAGTATGCTATTATAGTAATGGTGGAAATAGTGGGAGCATGCCATATAGCACTTATTAATTGCATCATAGTACAAAAATTGTTTTCATAAAACTTACCATACATTATTTATAAAATAATGATTATTTTTCGATATCGATTGAAAAAAATAGACATAGCTATATTTCAATATGAATATGATGAATATTCTTTGTGAAATAAAACTATAATGTGGTAATTTTTTTATAACAAAAGTGATGCATTGGAAAATACAAAAGTATCTAATATTATTTATAGTTGTTTTGGAATTATAGACTAACCCGTAGTTTTGAGAAATAACTTTATTGCATGATTTTGAATCATATGTTACTTGTTAATTATATCTCAAACAATAAAGGGCTATGCACCCATTTAGTGGGAGTATCATAAGAGTTGATGAACTCTTCGGATTGATACATATAGATGTATACAATCGTAATTCTATAAACACCAAAACGGTTCCACGTACTTCGTCATATTCACCGATGAGTTATCGTCGACATGGACATGTGTATTTGATACACGTGTAGTATGTCTATGGTAAACTTATAGAATATAAAACAGAAGAGAATAAATAACATGCTATAGAAATGATTTGATTTGATCGAATGAGTAAGTATATTGGAAAATGTTCCGAACATACCTAAAATGAATAAAGATTCAATCTCAAAATTACTACTCCATGTGATACATAACGATGCATCAATATGGAGTAATCAAACTTTGTTGGACAATGTACGATTAATTATGAGTGAAATTGAGTTAGTTACTTTCTATGATGTAATGTACTTAAGGGTAGTACACAAGGTTAATATTATTTCATCTGAATAACAGTTTATTAAATTTTACAGGATAAAGGTTTATAAGAAACTCCAACATATCATAGGCCAAGGAGTTGGTAGGTTGTGCGAGTCGAAAGATTGCACGTAATAATTGTTCATGAGGGATCTTGTATGAATCTCCCCAAAAGGATATTGTAAAGACTGTCATTGGATGACATATTTATGTTTCGAACATAATTATTGTAAACTAAAACCAAATCAGTTTTATAAATAAAGAAATTCATAAAACGTTTATGAATACTTATTGTAACGACCCGATTTTTTCGACGCCCAAAAATCGACATCAATACGTCCACTGTATCAAATGCCGAACAATCGAATGCCGAAAAACCGAACCATTAGGGTTAAAGAAGAAGGAGGTAGAAGAAGAGAAAACAAAATAATAACAGAATCTTACCATCGCAGCAGAATAAAAATATAATAGATAATAACTGATCTTTACACAAAAGAAACTATATCTGTTTTATACATTACGTCATCAGAGTACAACAAAATTCATAGCACACAACTGGACAGTTATCATAACCTGTCCTCACAACACTGACTATGCAGCTAATTTGTGATATCCCGGGTTTTTGGGCAATTTAAATTTAATAATCTGTATTGATAATTTAATTGGATTGATAATTTTCTTTATAATTTTAATTTAAATTGGTAAATTTAATATTTTACAATCTAATAAATATTTAATTTGGTAATATTAGATCTTTTCTAACAATTTAAAAATGGATAAAATTTATCTTTCAAAGCTAATAAAAATAGATTCTATTTATAATGTATATATTGATATATATATTGTGAATAGAGAATCTTTTGTTTAAATAAAAGATGTAATATATATGTATGTATATATTGTGATTTAAAGCTTTGTTTTAAAATTAATATTTTTCAAAAGATAATTTAAGTTTAATTCAATTATTTTAAAAATATAAGATAATTGTTTGTTTTAAATATGATGGTTTAAAAGGATTTAAACAAAGTTTTATTTATATATATTTTTTTTAAAGTGTTTAAATTTAAATGGTTATAAATGTATGTATAAAATTATTTGTAAACTTCCTTTTTAAAAAAAAAATTATCTCTTAAACAATAAAGATAAATGTTTTGAATTCTCAAATCCATGTATAAAGATTTATTTATATTATAATATTTTTCTTTAAAGGTTAAATTTATTTATGCATATATATATATAAGTAAGCTTATATTTATATTTAAATTAAATAAAAATTTATTTAAAAACACTTAAGTAATATGTGTAAACATATTAACATGTTAAAGACACTTGTAAGGCAATTAAATAAATAAATGACAAATGTAAGTTTAAACAACATGTGGCAACATTTTTATTTGCTTTATTTTAATTTTTAAATTAAATGTTTAGGAAGAAACCTGGTTTTCTTTTCTCAGTACAATTCGTTTCTTTCTTCCTCTAAAACCAAAGATAAATCAAAAACTTGAAACTAAAATCAAAAAGGATTTCAAACCTGGAATTCAAATCTACAAACAAATAGAAGATCAAGCAACTAAATTAGATTCAACTTTAACCTGGAAACTGTTTTCAAATCAAAGAAATCAAAGGCAAATGCAACATCAGTTTTTCAATCTTCAACCTGAAACTTGATATTCAAACTGCAACTTCAACCTGCTATTCAAATAAAGCTCAACATCAGTTTGTAAGCATGCAAAGGATTTTCAATCAAAAGCAAATCAAAGGCAACTTAAAATAACCCAGATTTCAAGTACCTGGGATGAATTTAAACTTCTCTGCTCTGCATACAAAATAAGGTGAGTAAATTTCTTTTAAAAACAGTTTTAAAAATGTTATTATAATTGGATGAATGTGATGAAATCTTGTAGTAATATGGTAGATAATGTTGCATGAATGTATGGGTATGAATGCATGTATATATATATTGATATGCCTGTGAATGACTGTGAATATGTACATATATAAGCTCTGTTTATATTACAGACTCAACTTCTCTAAAGGAAAATTCAATTGCTCTTCATACAAGTGATATTAGGCTTCGATCTTTAAGTGAAAAATGATTGTAAGATTGTAACTGCATTTTTAAAAATAAATTCAAGTGTTTATATTAAGAAATTATTTCAAAAATAATATAGTTACAGTGAAAATCAAAAATGGGTTAAAAATCGATCATGATGATTTCAATTTTTGATTATGGAACCTGATGCGTAGTAGAAAATAATGAATTTAGATAATCGAATCATGATTTTTAACATTGAAATTATTGAGGACTTGTGAGATGATCGGAATTGGTATTTTCGTTGATTTTCGTCGATCGACGAAATGTTAGAGGCTGGGCTTGTTGTCAGAGGTAGCTGGAAAGACGGTGGTCAGAGGAAAAATGGACTGGTGATTTTAAGATGGCCGTGGTGGTCAGGGAATGTCGGAGTAGGGTTTAGTCGACAGATTGGGTTGACAACGTATTCGAGGAGGTTGCGTCGCCGTGGGGAGACCGGACTCGATCGCATAGGGTAGGATCGAAGCATGGTGAAGTGACGCTGTTCTGGACGAAGCTGCGGGGGTTCCGGTGGTGGCGATCATCAGAGGCGAGGGGATTGGTGGATCGAGCTTCTGCAGTTTTTCGAGCAATAGGTCGAACTTCAGTTTGAATTGGCATTTTTGTTTCTGGGTTGAGGTAGTAGTTGTCGAGGTCGTTTGGGGTTGGTCGACGATCAGTTGGATGGTCGGAGGCGTTCAGATTAAGTGTGCACGTGTACGTGTACACGTTTGGGTGTATAGGAGTTCGAGAGTTGGGGAAGAAGGAAGAAACTCGGGAAGCTCTCGTGAATATCGCGTGGAAGACTCGGAGTAGGTGAAGTCGCGAGTGACTCGGGGCAAAATCGTGTGGTTTTGGGTTTTACTCGGGAAATTTAAGTGAGTTACTCGGGTTGTTTATTTAAGTAACCAGGTTTTGAAATTTTAAAGCAACTCATATCTGGGTTTTAAAATTTAAGGTATGAACAAGTTTTTAAGTATTAAAAACAAGTTTTAGATAAATAATTGTTTAATTGGATTAAACATGTTTGAAATGTTTTTGTTTCAAAGATTTCAAGTATATTAAAAATTAAATGTTTGAATTACTTTGATTAAAATAAATTATATTTCAAAGGTGATTTCTAAATTTGGTTTTAATAAAGTAAATAATTTGAGTTTAATTAAGGATAAATAAATAAATTTAATTAAAAGTTAATTGCTATTTGTAATTAAAATATATTTACTTAATAAAGTAATTGATTAATGAATGTAATTAATAAATAAATGAATTAGAGATTGAGGAATTAATAAATTGATTAATAAATTAAGGTAATTAATTTTAGATTAATTAATTAGCTTAATTAATTTAAGATAATCAATTTATAATTAAGTGAGTAATTAATTAATGAAGTAATTAATGGATAATTACTTAAAGTAATTAGGAGGAGTAAATTACTCAGGGGAGAAATTAGCTGAGGTGATTAATGGGTAATCACTTAATGTTATCAATTAAAGAATTAATTAATAACGAGATTAATTACTTGTTTAAGATAATTAGTTAAGAGAGATCAATTAATGAAGTAATTAGAAGATAATTACTTATATAAGTAATTAAGAGTTAATTACTTAAGTAAATTAATTAATGTGATAAATAAATGTGTTTAATTTAAGATTAATTACTAAGTGTAATTAATTTAAAAGCAATTAATTAATAAAGTAATTAATTAAGGATTATTTATTAATGAAATTGATTAATAATTACTTAATGAAGTAATTAAAGAATAATTAATTAGATTAATTAATCAAGGTTAATATAAATAATTAAGAAGTAATTAATTAAGATAAGTAATTACAAATTCTTAATTACTGATTATGATTAATTAAGACTAATTAATGAATGAAGTGGTTGATTAAAATTAATTATTTAATTAATTAAAAGGTTAATTAATTAATAAGAATTATTTAATGAATTAATCAAGGTTGATTAATAAAAGTAATTAATTTAAGTATGATTAATTAATTGTAATTAATTAAGGATTAATATAATTAATTATAGTTAATTAATTAATGAAGGTTCATTAATTATTGAAATTAATGATAGTAATTAAAGGTTAATTACTGTATTTGGTTAAGTATAATTAATTTGTGAAATTAATTAAGGTTAATTACTTAAATGTAATTAAAGTATAATTAATCAAGGTGATTAATTAAGGTGGATAATTAAAGATAGAGATAGTTAATTTAATTCATTTTAAATTAATTATGTTGTGATTAAGTAAATCATTGCTTATATAAATGGATGACATTGATTGTCTTGAATGGATGTAATCTCAGAAATGAGATAAGATGTTGTGTGATATGAATGCTTGGTTGCATTATGATGATAATATAGATTAACTATTGTGATGTTGATATGGATTACCTATTTGGTTATGAATCATCTGTTTAATTGATAATGTGATTATCAGTTGTGAATTGTGAATTATCTATCTGTATGAATATAGATAAGTTAAATTGTTTAAACCTTTAAACAACTTGGCCTTAAAAGATACGTTTTGGATTTCGATGAGACCGGGATCGGGTTTCCGTATACCGGTATTCCAGGTCTGGAGACCCGAATACCACATCGATCCAAATTAACGATAGGTCGTGAATCTCAAGTGAAGATGAAGATTCAGAGTGCAAGGGTTATTGTCGTTAACTCTGAGGGTGATTCCAAAACGAGTGTAACGAGATAATGCCTTCGGTTTCGTTCAAACCCGGAACGAACTTGTATGGATTGAATGCTTTCAGCACATCGTCAGGCGGACGATGAGCATTCTAAGTGATATGTTCTGATTAAAGGTAATCGTAACCTCAAGCCTCATCAACCGGGAATGGCTAAAACAGGGGAGGTGCAGCAAGGCTTCGTGGGTAGCACCCACTGAGAGCAAGATAGATCCCTGTCTAGAGGTCCCTTTTCTTTTATTCGGCTTAGTGTGTGGTTGGTCGCGCCAACTACGGGATTATCTTGTTCGGGATTATCCAGTAAGGGATGGTTCCGGCATTGTGTTGCAGGGGAGCGGGCGTACTCCTCGGTACGGTGATCTAGGCCACGTACTGTGACGGGCGGTACCCCAGTAGCCCTGCCATTGTATGGAATCCAAACTCCAATAAGTGCCGTACGTATTAGTTGTGCCCAACTATGTTGGAATGTGAGATGTAAGCATTTCAGCTATTTATGTATTTTACTTGGAAACCCTAGACCCTATTATAATATAACTGGATTTCCTATCAAATGTTTTAGTTAGCGTAAGGTAAAAACTTACCCATGTTTATGTGTGGGGAGTCTTACGTGATACTTTTGTTTTCAAAGGTTTTCAAAGTTAAGCAATCTAACCGTTTACTCACACCAGACCCATGTCTGACCCAAGTGTTTATTTTCTGTTTTATTAAACTCTTGGGTACTCAAATTTTTACGAGTAGCCAAGGGATTCAGGTTTAGCTTTGACGAATATTCTGGAGGAGCAATGGAGCAGGAGGCTTCGGCGTTCGTAGATATAATATTCCGCTGTGTTGATATCTGTGATAGTGTCTTGTCTTGTATTTGAGTTGTAATGTCTAGACAGATGTTTATAACTGTCTAGTAAGTGATGTATAAGTTGTGTACTCTGATTATGTAAAGACTATGTATTAGTTATGTGATATATTATAATTTGTTCCGTTTCCGCTGTGAGATTCTTTTGTGTTGTTGTTTCTTCTTTTCTATCCTTTCTCTTTTCTACTTCTCACCCCTTTCTTTCTTATTAGCGATGCGACTTTCTATGGAGAGAAAGTCTTGGTCGTTACAGTGGTATCAGAGCTGTAGGTTGAGTGAATACCTAGGCTCTGAAGTGGTGTCTATCTTGAGAGCGCGTAATTGTTAGTTATATAAAAATGGTTTTATATTGTGTTAATTGATCGGTTGAGTGGTATATGGATTCTGGTCAATACGAGTAGCTAACGTTATTGATAGGGATCTCTAAACACTTGAACCAGGCCAACAGACACAATATTGTTTTAAAGAGGTAGATGAAATAATTTTACCCAGAAATAATTTCTATATAAAAAGTATCATTTTAAATATATATATATGTATTTCTACCTATTTATTGGGTTACCTGTTCGGGTTTTCCAATATAAGTTATAAAGGTAGATAAGGTGGTAGTGTGTGTAACACAATTACCAATAGTTGGAGTTTGAATGTTTGAGGTTGGAAGTATATATCGAGACTGTAAACCCAATATCGTCTCGAGTAAATTGGCAGTATGGAGTAAGGATGTCTCGGATCTCTGAAGAAAATCCTTTTCAAGATTCGGAGTCCATTATTGGAATGTAAGATTGGTTGAGCTCGGATGAGCAGATTTTCTAGAGTTAAATCTGTCGGTTGTGCAGAAGTAAGTGATGGTAGCTTGGCGACTTCAGGAAGGAGCAGCTGCGTGATGAAACGCAGTATCTATGGATGTTCCCGAAGAAGATGTTCTTTTTGGAGCAAGATCAAGAAGGTATTGGAGGAACAGTTGATGTCTACCGCAGGAAAGACTCGGCTGTATAGGAATTCTCTGATATCGAGTAAGAGAGTTTTATCTATTTTGAAGTATGAGACTAAGGTCGATTAGTTGTTTCTTCGGACATGGTCTCATTATCCCTTAAGAAGAGTAAGTTATTGGTGTTTGGTTTGGAGCCCGAGTTTCTTTTGGGATGTCTGCCATCTCGGAAATCCGTTGTGAGATTAGTTGATGGTTTTAGTTTTGAGAAGCCTTTGGATTAGAAGTTCATGGTTAGCTGTGATAGCAGTGCAGCTCGGAGTGTTCGGTGTGCTGTCGAGATAGAGTTTGGAAGCAGCAGTGTGGTTCGTTTCTTCGATGGTTCTGGAATCTTTGTGGTTCTTCTATCAGCAGTCCGAGTAGATGGTGAAGTTTTTCTTGAACGGTTTACCTTGTTTGGAAAAGCTTAAGGCTGTTTTAATTGGTAAAGAGAGAACAGTTTCTTTGGAATCCGAAATAGGTAAGATCGCAAAAGTGCCTTGCGATTAGTTGGGAATTTATCTTGGGCAATCTTTTGTTTGAGATTGAGGTTTATCATATGGAAGTAGGAGCTACTGAAGTAGTCAGAGATTCTTCTGGATGTCTTCGAGGAAGTAGAAGTTGTCTGCATCTGGAGTTGAGTTCCGTATCGACTTGGTTCCAGAAGCGATACCGGTGGTTAGTCTGGTAGTAGGATGGTTCTTAGAGAAAGAAGAGTTGGTGTAGCAGCTCAGAAATTTTTAAAATGGATGGGTCATATCTATTTTCAAGTTTGGTTTTCAGCAGATTTTGGAAAGATCATCTTGTTGATAGATCTAGAGATCATCTTGTGCTTGGTTCAGATTTGTTTCAAGAAGCATCAGCGAAGGTTAAGCTGACCAGGAAGAGATGAGGTAGCCCAGGATTGTCTGTGAGTTATGCAGATTTGAGACAAGGAGTTTGGGAATTCGGAGTTGGAGATTGGAAATTGTTTAAGTTTTTTTCTCCAATTAAAGAGCTATAAGATTTGGTAAGTCTGGAAGTTAGCACTGAAGTATTTTGGATTTTCCTGTGTTCTCGAGAGAAGTAGTTCTTTGTCTACAGGATTGAATGGCCAGTTTGGATAGCTGGAATTCATTCTATTTCACGTATATCTGAGGGAATACGTGTATGATTCATCATTGGTTGTTGAATCTGCAGTTCAGATGGATTTGGGGAAGATGAGCTATACTTGGGTATGATCTGATATTTTTTTCCAGATTAGTGGATCTAGAGAAGAGAGGAGCTCTGGATCATGGTGGTGTAGTTTGTTTAGCTTCTGTAGAGCGAGTCTCCCGGTGATTTATACTCGGGGAAACTTTAGATAGTGTTAGTAGATCTATCCTGATTTATAGTTAGTTAGGTTTGTTTGATTGTTTGATTGGTTGCTTTGGTTGTTAGTAACTGGATGATAGGTATGCTTTGCTATTTGAAATTAAATATTTGTTGGATTATTAAATTAACTTTGCTTTTAATTTCGAGGACGAAATTATTTTAAGGGGGGAGGAATGTGATATCCCGGGTTTTTGGGCAATTTAAATTTAATAATCTGTATTGATAATTTAATTGGATTGATAATTTTCTTTATAATTTTAATTTAAATTGGTAAATTTAATATTTTACAATCTAATAAATATTTAATTTGGTAATATTAGATCTTTTCTAACAATTTAAAAATGGATAAAATTTATCTTTCAAAGCTAATAAAAATAGATTCTATTTATAATGTATATATTGATATATATATTGTGAATAGAGAATCTTTTGTTTAAATAAAAGATGTAATATATATGTATGTATATATTGTGATTTAAAGCTTTGTTTTAAAATTAATATTTTTCAAAAGATAATTTAAGTTTAATTCAATTATTTTAAAAATATAAGATAATTGTTTGTTTTAAATATGATGGTTTAAAAGGATTTAAACAAAGTTTTATTTATATATATTTTTTTTAAAGTGTTTAAATTTAAATGGTTATAAATGTATGTATAAAATTATTTGTAAACTTCCTTTTTAAAAAAAAAATTATCTCTTAAACAATAAAGATAAATGTTTTGAATTCTCAAATCCATGTATAAAGATTTATTTATATTATAATATTTTTCTTTAAAGGTTAAATTTATTTATGCATATATATAAGTAAGCTTATATTTATATTTAAATTAAATAAAAATTTATTTAAAAACACTTAAGTAATATGTGTAAACATATTAACATGTTAAAGACACTTGTAAGGCAATTAAATAAATAAATGACAAATGTAAGTTTAAACAACATGTGGCAACATTTTTATTTGCTTTATTTTAATTTTTAAATTAAATGTTTAGGAAGAAACCTGGTTTTCTTTTCTCAGTACAATTCGTTTCTTTCTTCCTCTAAAACCAAAGATAAATCAAAAACTTGAAACTAAAATCAAAAAGGATTTCAAACCTGGAATTCAAATCTACAAACAAATAGAAGATCAAGCAACTAAATTAGATTCAACTTTAACCTGGAAACTGTTTTCAAATCAAAGAAATCAAAGGCAAATGCAACATCAGTTTTTCAATCTTCAACCTGAAACTTGATATTCAAACTGCAACTTCAACCTGCTATTCAAATAAAGCTCAACATCAGTTTGTAAGCATGCAAAGGATTTTCAATCAAAAGCAAATCAAAGGCAACTTAAAATAACCCAGATTTCAAGTACCTGGGATGAATTTAAACTTCTCTGCTCTGCATACAAAATAAGGTGAGTAAATTTCTTTTAAAAACAGTTTTAAAAATGTTATTATAATTGGATGAATGTGATGAAATCTTGTAGTAATATGGTAGATAATGTTGCATGAATGTATGGGTATGAATGCATGTATATATATATTGATATGCCTGTGAATGACTGTGAATATGTACATATATAAGCTCTGTTTATATTACAGACTCAACTTCTCTAAAGGAAAATTCAATTGCTCTTCATACAAGTGATATTAGGCTTCGATCTTTAAGTGAAAAATGATTGTAAGATTGTAACTGCATTTTTAAAAATAAATTCAAGTGTTTATATTAAGAAATTATTTCAAAAATAATATAGTTACAGTGAAAATCAAAAATGGGTTAAAAATCGATCATGATGATTTCAATTTTTGATTATGGAACCTGATGCGTAGTAGAAAATAATGAATTTAGATAATCGAATCATGATTTTTAACATTGAAATTATTGAGGACTTGTGAGATGATCGGAATTGGTATTTTCGTTGATTTTCGTCGATCGACGAAATGTTAGAGGCTGGGCTTGTTGTCAGAGGTAGCTGGAAAGACGGTGGTCAGAGGAAAAATGGACTGGTGATTTTAAGATGGCCGTGGTGGTCAGGGAATGTCGGAGTAGGGTTTAGTCGACAGATTGGGTTGACAACGTATTCGAGGAGGTTGCGTCGCCGTGGGGAGACCGGACTCGATCGCATAGGGTAGGATCGAAGCATGGTGAAGTGACGCTGTTCTGGACGAAGCTGCGGGGGTTCCGGTGGTGGCGATCATCAGAGGCGAGGGGATTGGTGGATCGAGCTTCTGCAGTTTTTCGAGCAATAGGTCGAACTTCAGTTTGAATTGGCATTTTTGTTTCTGGGTTGAGGTAGTAGTTGTCGAGGTCGTTTGGGGTTGGTCGACGATCAGTTGGATGGTCGGAGGCGTTCAGATTAAGTGTGCACGTGTACGTGTACACGTTTGGGTGTATAGGAGTTCGAGAGTTGGGGAAGAAGGAAGAAACTCGGGAAGCTCTCGTGAATATCGCGTGGAAGACTCGGAGTAGGTGAAGTCGCGAGTGACTCGGGGCAAAATCGTGTGGTTTTGGGTTTTACTCGGGAAATTTAAGTGAGTTACTCGGGTTGTTTATTTAAGTAACCAGGTTTTGAAATTTTAAAGCAACTCATATCTGGGTTTTAAAATTTAAGGTATGAACAAGTTTTTAAGTATTAAAAACAAGTTTTAGATAAATAATTGTTTAATTGGATTAAACATGTTTGAAATGTTTTTGTTTCAAAGATTTCAAGTATATTAAAAATTAAATGTTTGAATTACTTTGATTAAAATAAATTATATTTCAAAGGTGATTTCTAAATTTGGTTTTAATAAAGTAAATAATTTGAGTTTAATTAAGGATAAATAAATAAATTTAATTAAAAGTTAATTGCTATTTGTAATTAAAATATATTTACTTAATAAAGTAATTGATTAATGAATGTAATTAATAAATAAATGAATTAGAGATTGAGGAATTAATAAATTGATTAATAAATTAAGGTAATTAATTTTAGATTAATTAATTAGCTTAATTAATTTAAGATAATCAATTTATAATTAAGTGAGTAATTAATTAATGAAGTAATTAATGGATAATTACTTAAAGTAATTAGGAGGAGTAAATTACTCAGGGGAGAAATTAGCTGAGGTGATTAATGGGTAATCACTTAATGTTATCAATTAAAGAATTAATTAATAACGAGATTAATTACTTGTTTAAGATAATTAGTTAAGAGAGATCAATTAATGAAGTAATTAGAAGATAATTACTTATATAAGTAATTAAGAGTTAATTACTTAAGTAAATTAATTAATGTGATAAATAAATGTGTTTAATTTAAGATTAATTACTAAGTGTAATTAATTTAAAAGCAATTAATTAATAAAGTAATTAATTAAGGATTATTTATTAATGAAATTGATTAATAATTACTTAATGAAGTAATTAAAGAATAATTAATTAGATTAATTAATCAAGGTTAATATAAATAATTAAGAAGTAATTAATTAAGATAAGTAATTACAAATTCTTAATTACTGATTATGATTAATTAAGACTAATTAATGAATGAAGTGGTTGATTAAAATTAATTATTTAATTAATTAAAAGGTTAATTAATTAATAAGAATTATTTAATGAATTAATCAAGGTTGATTAATAAAAGTAATTAATTTAAGTATGATTAATTAATTGTAATTAATTAAGGATTAATATAATTAATTATAGTTAATTAATTAATGAAGGTTCATTAATTATTGAAATTAATGATAGTAATTAAAGGTTAATTACTGTATTTGGTTAAGTATAATTAATTTGTGAAATTAATTAAGGTTAATTACTTAAATGTAATTAAAGTATAATTAATCAAGGTGATTAATTAAGGTGGATAATTAAAGATAGAGATAGTTAATTTAATTCATTTTAAATTAATTATGTTGTGATTAAGTAAATCATTGCTTATATAAATGGATGACATTGATTGTCTTGAATGGATGTAATCTCAGAAATGAGATAAGATGTTGTGTGATATGAATGCTTGGTTGCATTATGATGATAATATAGATTAACTATTGTGATGTTGATATGGATTACCTATTTGGTTATGAATCATCTGTTTAATTGATAATGTGATTATCAGTTGTGAATTGTGAATTATCTATCTGTATGAATATAGATAAGTTAAATTGTTTAAACCTTTAAACAACTTGGCCTTAAAAGATACGTTTTGGATTTCGATGAGACCGGGATCGGGTTTCCGTATACCGGTATTCCAGGTCTGGAGACCCGAATACCACATCGATCCAAATTAACGATAGGTCGTGAATCTCAAGTGAAGATGAAGATTCAGAGTGCAAGGGTTATTGTCGTTAACTCTGAGGGTGATTCCAAAACGAGTGTAACGAGATAATGCCTTCGGTTTCGTTCAAACCCGGAACGAACTTGTATGGATTGAATGCTTTCAGCACATCGTCAGGCGGACGATGAGCATTCTAAGTGATATGTTCTGATTAAAGGTAATCGTAACCTCAAGCCTCATCAACCGGGAATGGCTAAAACAGGGGAGGTGCAGCAAGGCTTCGTGGGTAGCACCCACTGAGAGCAAGATAGATCCCTGTCTAGAGGTCCCTTTTCTTTTATTCGGCTTAGTGTGTGGTTGGTCGCGCCAACTACGGGATTATCTTGTTCGGGATTATCCAGTAAGGGATGGTTCCGGCATTGTGTTGCAGGGGAGCGGGCGTACTCCTCGGTACGGTGATCTAGGCCACGTACTGTGACGGGCGGTACCCCAGTAGCCCTGCCATTGTATGGAATCCAAACTCCAATAAGTGCCGTACGTATTAGTTGTGCCCAACTATGTTGGAATGTGAGATGTAAGCATTTCAGCTATTTATGTATTTTACTTGGAAACCCTAGACCCTATTATAATATAACTGGATTTCCTATCAAATGTTTTAGTTAGCGTAAGGTAAAAACTTACCCATGTTTATGTGTGGGGAGTCTTACGTGATACTTTTGTTTTCAAAGGTTTTCAAAGTTAAGCAATCTAACCGTTTACTCACACCAGACCCATGTCTGACCCAAGTGTTTATTTTCTGTTTTATTAAACTCTTGGGTACTCAAATTTTTACGAGTAGCCAAGGGATTCAGGTTTAGCTTTGACGAATATTCTGGAGGAGCAATGGAGCAGGAGGCTTCGGCGTTCGTAGATATAATATTCCGCTGTGTTGATATCTGTGATAGTGTCTTGTCTTGTATTTGAGTTGTAATGTCTAGACAGATGTTTATAACTGTCTAGTAAGTGATGTATAAGTTGTGTACTCTGATTATGTAAAGACTATGTATTAGTTATGTGATATATTATAATTTGTTCCGTTTCCGCTGTGAGATTCTTTTGTGTTGTTGTTTCTTCTTTTCTATCCTTTCTCTTTTCTACTTCTCACCCCTTTCTTTCTTATTAGCGATGCGACTTTCTATGGAGAGAAAGTCTTGGTCGTTACATAATTATACACAGCGGAATATTTATCAAATACGTGTGATACGTCTCGCCATCCAGCTTGCCTCCTGAGCTCCATAGCCGTCCATCCAGAATCTGTACTCTATAATACTCGGTTTAACCCGAGCATTATAGTTAAATAACACCCGAGTCAGTCTGGTAAACCAGAGTGAGAAAACACACTCAGTTGGATTATTAAAGTTTTCAAATTCCTTTGAAATCAAAGGTATCTCGTAAGACCACGCCACAAATAAACATGCCAGGTTTTTACCTTACGATAACCAAAACATTTTTATCAAATTCGTCTGATATTATAATAGTGTCTATAGAAAGTAAAATAGAATCTAGCTGAAATGCTTGCATCTCACGTTTCAGCAATAGTTGGGCACAATCAAAACCGTACAGGCGCTTATTGGAGATTGGATTCCATACAATGGCAGGGCTACTGGGGTACCGCCCGTCACAGTATGTGGTCTAGATCACCGTATCGAAGATCCACCCTGATTCCCTACTACACAAGACCGGAGCTACCCCTTACTGGATAGTCCGAATAAGATCACCCCATGGTTGGGATCAACAACTGCCCACTAAGTCGAATAAAGGAACCTCTAAACAGGGATGACCTTACTCTATTTGGTTGCTAGACACTTCGCCTTGCGTGCACCTCCCATGTTTTAGCCATTCCCGGTTGATGAGGCTCGAGGCTTTGCGTTAACTTTTTAGCGCACATTCACTTAGAATACTCACCGTCCTCCTGACGATGTTCTGGTAGCATTCATCCATACAAGTCCGTTCCGGGTTCGAACGGAACCGAAGGCACTACTCCTACTACATCCATTTTGGAATCACCCTCAGGATTAGTAGCGATTAGCCCTTGCACTTCACTACTCCATCTTCGACTCCAAGCTCTTGTCTTCCTCACGAAAACGTTCAAACCGGATCGAAGTGGTTTTCGGGAAATTAATCCTGATCTCGCTCTCTTCGAAACGACCAGCGCATTGGCCAATATTGATAGTCGGTTATTTAACTATCAAATAACATCCACAAACAACCATCAGATTTAAATAATTTTCCAAATTATTTATTTATTTCAAAATATCTTCGCAAGATATTAATTTTTCTACACTTCAACCCTTTTGAAAACAGTTTTCAAGTCACTTTCCTCTAGCAGAATAAATTCCAATTATTGTTTATTTCCACTGAAAATCACCAAGACTAAATGCTTTAGATTTTAAAATATTTTAAATCACTTTATCTAAAAATATATATGCTTTAAAATACTTTGAATAGAAACTATTTAAACACTTTATTTAAAATACCAGTTATGAAATTTAATAATAATTTTTCATGTAAAACTTAAGCCAAAATAGATTTAAAAATAAAGGTTATTGAATTCTATACAAGTTTTCCAAATAAAACTTTAGCCAAACTATATTTAAAATAAAACTACTTTATAAAATATAATTATTAATAATTATCTTTTTAAAATCATAAAACCAATTAGCCTTTAAAATAATTATTACTATAACTAATTTAATAAAATATTTACCTTTAAAATTTTAAACAAATCAAATAATAATTCTCAAAAACATTCTTTTAAACAACTTTGAGACTTCAAACTTATACTTACAAAACTGCTTTGAAAACGTACTTGGCTTATCAGGGAAATACACTTTTCTTTCACACCTTTAAAAATAAACCACTATTTATTTTTAAAACAAATTACCTATTCCTTTATAAATTCCCACCGTGAATTTATACTTCCAAATATCCACTGATATCTTATTTCACTTTATAAACCCAGTTTATAAATTCCATAGTCTCGTTCTCCTTTTAAAAACACAGTTTCAAACACTAAATCAATTTTCAAATCGATTTCCAAAATCAACTCCATTTTAAAATAAATTCCTTTACTTACTCAAATTTATTTAAAATCCATTAATTCCATTAATTCCATATTTAACTTCTTTATTATGATTTAAAATCTTATTTAAATTGAAAATACCAATTTCATAAAAATTTCTTTTATTTCTTCCTAAACCATTTAAATTCTGAATTTAAAAATAAATCTTTTATTCCTTTAGTTAATATCACTTAAGTTTTAAAATTCATTTATTCCCATTTATTCAAAAATCTCCTTTCTCATACTTGGAATTTATTTATTAGAATTTATCAACTTTTATCCTTTTCTAAGTCATTCTTTAATTTATCCATTTTCTTTAAAATTATTTTACTTAACAATTCTCTCTTTTATTTCCCTTTAAAATCCAATCTATATATTTTTGATAACTCAGTATACCCAATATATTCAATCAAACCATAGCATCTAATATTTTCAATTACCAATATAATTTATCACAGATTATCAAATAATCATAGCACAGAATATTAGAACAATCCAAATAATTTTAAGGAATCCAGTTGGATCCCTCCAACCCGTTTCCTTGTATCCACAGATGTTAGCACAACAATTTAAAATACCAATTCCACTTCGAGGTGGAATATCGCGGTATATGTGGTCATATCATCTCATCCGCTATTATGTGGCGCATACGGTCTCATCCGCTATTATGTGGCGCATACGGTCTCATCCGCTATATAATGCGGGAAATCAATCACTCCAATATATATATACTATCATATATAATATCACATCCAGTCAATTCAATCATTCAACCAATAATTTAAATTAAACTTTTTAAATTTATATGGAAATCTAAATGAGTGAGATTAACTCACCTTTAATTTTATCTGCAACCCACTTCTTTTGAAAATCAAAGGTATCTCGTAAGACCACGCCACAAATAAACATGTCGGGTTTTTACCTTACGATAACCAAAACATTTCTTATCAAAATCCTCTGATATTATAATAGTGTCTAAGTACAAATACTTATTCAAATAGCCGAAATTGTTACACTCATTAAATTCCAGCAATACTAGGCTCTACAATCAAAACCTTAAAGGGCACGTAGGGAGAATGGATTTCCAACTAATGACTAGGCACTTGGGTACCACCTATCACGGTACCTGGTCTCGATCAACATACCGATTTCTTTTTACTTTTCACATTGAACATTTTCCGGAACACCTTTTCTCCCACGGGGTCACCACCTTCTTTGCAGAGAGGTTATAGTACCAAAGGTGCGTAGCGCTCTTTCCTGTTTGTTACTCCACCAGACAATTCTTTAATGCTTTCAATATACTGGACCCAAGTATATTAATCCGGGCCCTTGGTTGGTTCATCCCATTGGCCCCTACTCCCAGGTAAGAACCCGGTCGAGTGCCTTTGCCCTGCCTGGGAACAAACAGTCATACCTGGAGTCGGAGTAGCTCTAAGACATCCTCCCTTGTTAGTTGTCGCCTGCCTAGAGGTCGCCTTGTTCTCACTTCGGTCACCTCGCTACTAAAGCTTCCCGAAAACAACGTTCGACTTGCATGTGTTAAGCCGTGGGAATAACCAATTCAGATTTGGGACCAAAAGCGGTTAGCAGTGACCATTGAATAAGTCTCTTTGGCTTGGGTTAAAAGCACGGAATGTCGTCACCATCTTCGAATAAAGTCTTTTATACAGTAGCACCATGAATAGCGCATAGCAAAGCAGCTCCTAATACTCCGGCAACTCCCATCATATGAATGGGTTCAATGTCCAATTATGAAACCCTTGGAAGAAGAGGAATGTTTATACTGGGCGAAATATAGCTGCTACACCAAAACTGGGCGCAAAGAACCAACCAGATTGACCCAATGGATAAATCAGGAATACAAAAACAAAAACAGCAATTGGACCAGAGAATGCGATTGCATTATAAGGTCGCAGTTGAACAGATCAAGGAGGGGATCCGGAGTCCCATAATTCATTACTGCTTCTAAATGCGGTATTTTCGATTATTTGAGGGTGTTTTGGCTCGCAATAGACGGTCCTGATCGAGCAAGACATAGTCCTATCTATCTACCTCTCCAGACACAATATCTTGAGTACCTATGATGGTGACTACATCTGCTGGCATGTGATGTTTGGACATAGAATCGAGTTTTGTGAATGGGCAGAGCCAGGTGCT
Source organism: Allium fistulosum (assembly GCA_030737815.1). Lineage (NCBI taxonomy): Eukaryota > Viridiplantae > Streptophyta > Magnoliopsida > Asparagales > Amaryllidaceae > Allium > Allium fistulosum. The sequence continues at coordinate 317,121,735 of CM060904.1, forward strand.
CTTATTTTACGACGGTAGGGACGATTGCTTCCATTACTGACAAGAAAGACACCAAATTCTCCTTTAGGTGCTTCAACTGCGGTATAGGTAGAAGGAGCTAGTATGGAAAAACCTTCTATATAAGGTTCGAAATGGTGAATTGAGGTAGAGTAGACCGATGATCCTGTAGTCATTTGGCCGGCTATGGAAAGAAAAAGCTTGCATCTGCTCTCCCTAAACTATAACTGGTCCCATCTCTCTCCAAACCTAACGTGGTAGTTTCCCATCATAAGGCTTTCTATCTATAGATTAAGCCACCAAGGATCCCATTCGTTCAGAACTCAGTTGACAACTTCTATAGATAAGGCGGAGCGTCCTTGGTTTAGCATTATAGCACATAGGCTTCGGCGCTACTACAGCGCTTCGCTAACCTCACTTCGGTTGCACCACCTCGTTATGAGAATGACGCTTTGCCAACGAGTTGCGTTGTCAGCTTTGCTACCGACGCTTCATCTTAAGTGCTTCGCTACCGAGGCGACCTCTTCTTTCTAGAGGTCTAGTATGCTTCGACCGGAGGTAGCATAGCTCCGGGAGGCGACAACTAACAAGGGAGGGACGCTGTATACAACGACCGGAGTGAGGTCCAAGTATATTAATCTGGGATCTAACATCCAGTATATTAATTGGGACGGGAGCGCTAGTATATTAATTGGGAAGGCTGAGGGAGTGAAGCGGACATTTCGAAATGACAGCATTGAAGATATTTTCATCTACACGGTCACGGCGGACTGCGTTCCGGAGTTGCCTACTTGACATACGGGGCGGGCACTCTCGGCTCGGAGGTAGGCACTCTCTTCAACCCCACGTTACTTTGATAGTTGTGGGGCACTGTGTACTTACAGCCTCTACGAGTTGCTTGCAAGTGAATGGGGCCGGTGCGTGGCGAACGGAACTCCCGCGCCCGAAGGAAGCGACCGGGAGCTCTCTAAGAGAGAGCTCGCCTCAACCCCCGGATAGGAAGAGGGGTACTTTACTAATAGGGGGCAATTGCGTCGCACCTGACTGTGAAGGACCTCTCGATACCTTATGTTCACTTCGTAACTAGTGGCCGGTTTACCGTCGCGGAAGCCTTTTCCCATTGCGCGGAGCCCCAACGAGGAAGGTGTTAGTGGTTTTGGGGTCAGCGCTTGAAGCACCTCTTTTTGTGCTACGGGAAGAAGATAAAAAAAGGCGACCATAGGCGACCTCTAATTAAGATACTGGGGTGCGTAGCCGGGACCGATCCAAACTATTCTTACTCTAGGCTAAGTATATTAATCCGGGCCCCATATAAACATTATCGACCCCGATCAATTGGGGGGGTCAGTATATTAATTGGCTAGTATAAACATTGGTCTTAGACAACTAACAAGGTGACCAACGGGAAGCCAGTATATTAATTGCGGGACGCTGTGGTTTCTAAAGGCTATCCTCTCTCGGCTGGATTTTGGTCCAGCCTACTACGAGGATCCCGTATCCCGTACATCGTCGCAAGCACCTCCTGGGTTCCCGTGGTTCCTATGCCATCGCGTTTCCCGGTCCTTTTTCTTTTAGTGCTTCGACCCAAAGCGATAGCTTGATGCATTTTCAGTGGATAAGATGGCTGCGCTCCAACTCACTCAAGAATGGGACGGCAGTGGTCCGCCGGCAAGCTCGTTCTGATCTTGGACGTAGTACATTGGAATCCTGAAGCACCACCACGAACGCTACTGCACGTGCGCCTGTAGTGTGGTAAGGCACCACCCTGTTGTGCCAGCAGCCAACTCCGGCATGTCAGCTTAGTTATCCTGATCAAGCCACAACCTTGATGTCTAGCTTCCCAACTGGTAGACGGTTCCTTTTCCCCCAGATCAATGAAGAAGGGAGAAGTTAGTGAATTCTTCCGATGAACCGGAAGCGAAGCGCTATGCCGGGGCGAGGTGGTGCATACCGGAAAAGAAACTGCTCCGAAGAAAGATATTGGGGTTCCCAATGCTTCTACACGCCCAACGAGATGCGCCAACCTCGGGATGCTTTACTCCTAACCCCACGACGGTTCCGAGACGGAGCTTAACCCGAGTCTCGGTTAAGAACGGCGATGATCTACGTTTCACACGACGCACGTTTCCATGGATAGTTTCATTCGACATCGTGATGGAGGACATAGCTTACGATCATCGGCTTTGATCATGCCACTAGGCATTTGATTAAGACATTGCACAATGATCCGAACACTTTGTCGCATCTCTTCGATACGGATCATTTTAAATGTTTAATGTGAAAAGTCAAAAGAAACCGGTATGCTGATCTAGACCAGGTACCGTGACAAGTGGTACCCCAGTGCCTAGTCATTAGTTGGAAATCCATTCTCCCTACGTGCCCTTTACGGTTTTGATTGTAGAGCCTAGTATTGCTGGAATTTAATGGATGTAACAATTTTGGCTATTTGAATAAGTATTTGTACTTAGACACTATTATAATATTAGAGGATTTTGATAAGAAATGTTTTGGTTATCGTAAGGTAAAAACCCGACATGTTTATTTGTGGCGTGGTCTTACGAGATACCTTTGATTTTCAAAAGATTTTTGAAACTTTAACTGTGGGTTATTTAACTATCATACAATATCCACAAACAACCATCAGATTTAAATAATTTCCCCAAATTATTTATTTCAAAATATCTTCGCAAGATATAAATTTTTCTACACTTCAACTCTTTTGAAAACAGTTTTCAATCACTTTCCTCTCGCGGAATAAATTCCAAATATTGTTTATTTTCACTGAAAATTACCAAGACTAAATGCTTTAGATTTTTAAAGTAATTTAAATCACTTTACCTAAAAATTTATATATACTTTAAAATACTTATCATAAAAACTATTTAAAACACTTAATTTAAAATACCAGTTATGAAATTTAATAATAATTTTTCATGTAAAACCTAAGCCAAAACAAGTTTAAAAATAAAGGTTATTGAATTCTATACAAGTTTTCCAAATAAAAACTTTAGCCAAACTATATTTCAAATAAAACTACTTTATAAAATATAAATATTAATAATTATCTTTTTAAAATCATAAAACCAATTAGCCTTTAAAATAATTATTACTATAACTAATTTAAATATTTAACTTTAAAATTTCAAACAACTTAAATAAATAATTTCTCAAAAACATTCTTTTAAAACAACTTTGAAACTTCAAACTTATACTTACAAATCTGTTTTGAAAACGTACTTGGCTTTTCAGGGAAATACGCTTTTCTCTCACGCCTTTAAAAATAAACCACTATTTATTTTTAAAACAAATTACCCATTCCATTATAAATTTCCACCGTGAATTTATTCCAAAATATCCATTGATATCTTATTTCACTTTATAGAACCCAGTTTATAAATTCTATAGTCTCATCTTCTTTTCAAAACACAGTTTCAAATATTTAACTAGTTTTCAAATCGATTTCCCAAAACTAACTCCATTTTTAAAATAAATTCCTTTATTTCTCCCAAACCATTTTAAATCCGAATTTTAAATAAATTCTTTAAATTTTAAACAATACTACTTAAGTTCTCAAAATTCCTTTATTTTCATCTATAAAAATCTTTTCCCCATACTTGGAATTTATTCGATAGGATTTCAAAAATCAACTTTTATCCTTTTCCAAATTCCTTATTTTAAATTTATCCAATTCTCTAAAATTATTTTACTTAAAATTCTCTACTTTAATTTTCCTTCCAAAAATCCGATCTTTTATATTCTGGTATTTTTAAAATACCAAAATATATTCGGCCAAACCATAGCCTTTAATAATTTCAATTACCAATATAATCAATCACAGATTATCAATAAATCATATCACAGCATATGAAGTAAATTCAAACATTTGAGGAATCCAGTTCGTCCCACATATCGACCAGAATTCAAAAACACTCAACCGATAAGTCAACACAATATAAAATCAATTTTTATATTCACTAACAAATACGCGCTCATATCTACTAATACACTCAAACTCATTCCAGAGTACTACAGACTCTATTTTTAATGAGTAATCCCTCGCTATTCAATTTCAATTCATTTGCTTACCGACTTAAATCAATTAGTTTTTTTACTAATCTTTTTTATCACTTTATTTAACATAATTCAAATTTAAACATTATTCAAATGTTTAATTCCAATTTCCATTTAGTTACACTAAATGAATTTATTTATTCACAAATTATTTTCAGTTGGCCTACTTACAAATGTAATTGAAATTAAAAAAAATTCCAGAGTAATGTTTGAATATGAATTGGAAGGATTTGGAATTTTGAATTTTGGGAAAAGTTTAAATTCCTTTGGGTTTGAAAATAGTTTTCAAAAGTTTTGGAGAAATAATAGTGATATTATTTCAGAAATATTCTTGAATTGGATTTGTAATCTGATGAGATTTGGAATTTAAAAATATTTGGAAGTGTTTTTAAAGAGATAAAGCACTGAACTATTTTCGGTCGCTGGAAAATAACTTCGGTGATGACTGCAGCATCATCGGTGTTCATTTTCGAGTTTCCAGGAGAGGAATTGCTGCCAAAATGTTTTAGATTGGAGTTGTTTGCAAAAGTTGGGTTTGATTTGGAAATGCAAAGGATTTTGGGTATAATTGATTTCAAAAATGATTTTGAAATATTGAGTAATTGTTTAAAAGACTCTGGAATCTTATTAAAAATATTTATGGAAATATAAATGGCTTTGATAACTTATAAAATCTGAAATGTTGATTAATTATTAAAAAGACTCTGGAATCTTATTTAAAATGGTTATGGAATATAATTTAACTAAACCAAGTTAAATAAAAAGTGAATTTTAGAAAAGAGCCTAAGTTAATTTAATGAAATGGTCATTGTAATAAAATTTGGTAAGTTGGAAATAAATTTGTGTATGAACAAATGAATTTACATTTGTAAGTAAATTCGGAATTGAGGAAAATACTAAGTAAGTATTTTGATGAATATTTAATAGAAGTAGATATAAACTAAAGTGGTGAAGTGAAAATAAAATATTAAAGTATATAGAATATTTATATTAAACTTAAGAAAAGTAAAGGGTGAAATTCTTAAGTAAAATTGGTATTGGAAGAAATATACTAAGATAATATTTGAATAAAGATTAAGTAAAGGTTGGGCAAAAAGGAAATTGGTGGATAAGTGAATAGAAATCAAAATAAATGTAAATAAAAAGAGAATTGATATAGCTAATAATCAATTGGGGATAAATACGTAGGATGCACATATATTATTTTATTCGCATAACGATTCGATCCAAATTTGAGCACAGAATTTCGTGATAGTTATATCGATCCGAGTTGGGATTTTTTACTCGATTTTCGATGACGAACCCTGGATATGGATTTTTGATTTATTCTGGATATTCTCTTTCATAGTATTTGGCTATGCAAGGAGAATGACGGTTAGGAATGACCCTCCTAATTCTACCCTAATTTCATAAGGATTTTTTTTTCTTCTTCATCAAAGGGAATTTAAATCAAATAGAAATCAAAATGCCATTCAAGCTATTGACATAGCCACTTGTTTCTTTTTAAATAGGCAAATTAGGCAAAATCAGCGGTTCAGACGTCTAAATAATTATGACAGGCGTCTAAACTTAATCCCAGACGTCTAACTAATTATGATAGACGGCTCAGAGATCTAAAATTGAAACAAAAAGAAAAAGACATTTTGAACTGAATTCAGACATCTAATTTTTTTGGTGACAGACGTCTACATTTAACCTCAGACGTCTAAATTATTATGACTGATGTCTAAGTTTAATCTCAGACGTCTAAATTATTAAGACTGACGTCTAAATTCGATCTCTATGTACATGCATATGCACATTCAATTTATATGTGTCTGGATGTCCACCTACATTCATTTACACTTTTAAGTTTTGATTTAAACTTCCTTTGAACTATCAGAGATGATATATAGATTGATCATTCATTACAAATATATTTTCCAGGGTCATTTTCTTTTTCCAATAAACAAAATATATCCAGGATCAAAACAATTAACCAATATAAATACATCAGTACATTCACAAAGATAAGCACATACATGTGAGGATGCATATGCCTCTCTTGTTTGAATCAGAGTTCTGGAAAACAAGAGGATATTGGATTGATTGGATTTAATCAATCCACACATAGTTCAGTGTTATATGCAATAAAATCTGAGTGAAATTCAGATTCCTATTACAAATACAATGGAAAAGGTGTGTTATTATTTGCACAAAACATGTTTATGTGCGTATATAACTGCAACTATTTGGATCTGGCTTTTAACTCCCTTATTACAAATCCTTTCTTTATTTAAAAATAAGACATGAAACATTTGTATGAAACAAGTTAAATTATGGGAACCTTGCAGTCATATAAAAACATTCAACCTATGCCTATTATCTTTTGTATACATATGCCATGGTAGAAAGATAAAGCCATTTAATTTTTCTGAGAATCAACTATCCAGATTTTCCAAAACTAAAATCCTTTCTAAAGACTCAAGATTGACTAATACATTTATAAAATGTAATCATTGAATCTTTAACATGGTGTTCTTACTAAATTCACTTACAATATTTTGATTAACTTCTTTAGTATCAGATATTAACTAGATTTATAAATTCCAGATACAAGTCAATCTCTTAATAAAATACTTAACAAAATATCCATCCCATATCCAACACTTAATACAAGTAACAATTTAAATCGTTAATACATGCGGATTTTATCATCTAGGCTCTTATCTAACTAAGTTTAGCATGCTATAATCTTCTTCTCAAGGCCTTGCTCCTACTTCTACTTAGTTGCTGCAATCCCTGAAAAAGCATTTGAAACTGCCTCATTTTAAATGAGACACCCCAGATGCCATTAGCACACTAGGGTCAGACACATGTCTGGTATGAGAAAATTCACAAAAGCAATTAGTTAATTAGGTTAAAATCAAATTAGATACATATACATAAAGTTTTGCCCTTTGGAATCAGATCATACTTGTGTGCATGCTCTGTGTCATTGTGCATGTGCACACTTTAATTTTTCTTTCCAGAGACTACATATATAAATATGGCACATACATTCAAGCATACAATTCAGTCATAGTCAAACAATCATTCATACCAAACAGGAAAACAACCAATATGAGTTAAATCATTTATTCAATCCTCATATTTCAATTCTGGGAAAAACACTAGTTTTCTCATCATCTCAAATATTTTTCCCTTGGTATATTTATCTATCCTGGTCTCATCTGCAATATTTATGAATCAATGGACACACTGTAATGAACTAATTCACTCCATTACACAAAGATCTCAGGACTTAAACAAGCCATGTGTCAACTTGTATTACTCAAGAAAACAAGTCATTCCTGCAGTGTTCTTGACCCCAATTTCCTAATCAGGTTTAAGTTAATAATAACTCTTTTGATTTTTCATGACTAAACCATTCAGTGATCCATTTTACTAACTAAAAACATCCATATCATGGCATCTCATATTATTCATAACCATATAGAGACAAACAAGCAAACAACCATTGGTGACTAAATAAATAAGGTTCTGTATGTATATATATATACATTCTGGTATTCTAAAAAGGGGTCTAGGCAACTAACATTGGCTTATGGCTTTTGAGAGAGTTTTTCTTTTTTTGCAAACATTTGTGCTTGAGTTAAACTCAGAATGATCTGGTTTTACTGAATCACAAAATTTTGTTTGCTATGCATATGAACATATATATATTTTCATTGAATCAGGAGCATCAGCACATAGGCAACCCTATTGCACCCCTAATTCCTTTTTGTCTCAAGCCTCAGCACTTATACATGAGTATATTGCAGCTCAACATTATTTACATCTTTCTGGGTTGAGCCAAAACCAATACTACTTGCCTATTTTCAACATTTTGTTTTCTGGGTATTTGTTTATGTTCCTAAACATTAACATATCATAGATCTGGATTTATAAAACATATATGTATACTAACAACACATAAAGCTTTATTATAATAAAACAAGTGATCAACCAAAGAGAATCAAAACATTTTCAGTTTTAAAATCACAGATAAGCATTCTCATATGAAAATATATTTTTAAGAAAATTACTTATAACTGGCTGCCTACATTAGGACTTATTGCCTTAAATTTTTGAGTGAGTTTTCTCACCTAGCTCTCTTCTTTGCTTCCTTAATTAATTGATGAACTTCTGCCTTTAGCCTCAAGCTCTCTTCCTTCCCTTGTCTTATGATTTCTATGGTGTTGTTTCCTCTTTTTTTTTCAAAGTTCTTTTCTGAAAAGGAGAGGAGGCTGCTGTATATACATGTATATATACAGGGTCTTCCTTAGGGTTTTGGGTATTGGCTAAAGCCATTTTTGCCCACCAGAAAAATCATGTTATCTGTATTTTATTTGAACCCAAAATTCTACCCTCCCCAACTTAATTTAGGTGAAGAGAAAAGTGGTTACATTCTTTTTTTGGTTAATTTCAGAATTTTGCTTTTGAGAAAATACTTTTTTCCTTTGTCTACAATCATGCTAAAAATGTGACTTGATTTTATTATTTATCAAATACTCTTCCTAATTCTGCCTATACCAAGCATTTCTCTGTTTTTTCTTATTTTTCCTATTTTTAGCTTTCATGTAAATGGTATGTACCTCCTTTATTTATTTACAAGAGGAATACTCCTTTTTATATCTTCAGTTTTTTCTTTCTTCCTTCCTATATGCTAAAATATGTCTGTATATTTTATCTTACTAATTTGAACTCTAGTATTTTATTAACACATATATATATTTATATAAGTCTTACTGAAATAACTAGTACACCTATATATATATATTTACACATCATTCTGTATTGACACACACATGCACATGTATACTCAAAATATTCAGTAGCATCCATCTATGTATATTTACTCATGCATTCAGCTTTTAAGGATTTAATCTATATATATATATATTCCCATACATATCAATATGTATTTATTCTTAGAGTTCAGGGACTTTTAGCTTTATTTCATGTGCATTTCCTATGCACACATGTACACACATACTGATACACTATCAAGCTATATCAATTCCCTTTCAAGATTTAATTCAAAAATCATTTTGAATTTATTTATATTTTTCAGAATAAATTCCTAAAATCTTGGGTCATTACATACACCCCTCCTTTTAGGAATTGTGTCCCACAATTTTCCTAAGCTTAAAATAAATTTTAAACTTAATTCAGAGAACAAGTACATTCTCAATCAAATAGGTTTTTAGTTTTATAATAACCAAAAACATATGCATCTAAAAAGAAAACAATCAAAGATCAGAATTACCTTTAATCTGAAAATAGCTTAGGATAATTCATCCTAACTTTGTCCTCTAATTCCCATGTGCAATCACTAGGATCAAGACTCCACTGTACCTTCACAAGTTTCAGAGACTTATTTCTCAACTTCTTCACATCTTTTGCCAAAATTCCCACTGGATCCTTTTCATAAATCAAATTAGGATTTATCTGCACTTGGGTTGGGGTCTCAAGAATTTCTGCCTTGTCATGGACCCTCCTTCTCAATTGTGATACATGAAAAACATCATGTATACCTTGCATGTTTTCTGGTAATTCCAACTTATATGCCAAGGGACCAATTCTCTCCAGAATTTTGTATGGTCGAATATATCTCGGGGTTAACTTGCCTTGTTTTCCAAACCTCAGCACATTTTTCATAGGTGAGATTTTGATGAAAACAAAATTTCCCACTTCATATTCTACCTGCCTCCTTCTCATGTCTGCATATTTCTTTTGCCTATCTTGAGCTGCTGCCATTCTTCTTCTTATCAACTCAACTTTCTCCTTAGTTTCTTGTATGTACTCAGGTCCTAAAATAGACCTTTCTCCTGCTTCTACCCAACAAACAGGTAACAAACAGGGTTTACCATATAAGGCTTCAAATGGAGCCATTCCTATGGTGCTTTGTTAGCTGTTGTTGTATGTAAATTCAACTAGATGAAGATAATCTTCCCAGTTGCCCCCAAAATCCAGTATACATGCCCTCAACATGTCCTCCAAAACTTTGTTTACTACCTCAGTCTGCCCATCTGATTGAGGATGGTAGGCAGTACTTAAACATAGTTCACTTCCCATTGCTTCTTGGAAGCTTCTCCAGAATTTTGAAGTGAAGATGGTATCCCTATCACTCACAATGGTTTTGGGAATGCCATGTAACTTTACCACTTCCTTTATAAAAATTTGAGCTAATTTTGGTGCTGTTCTTTCTGACTTGACTGGGATGAAGTGTGCTACCTTGGTTAGCCTATCAACTATCACCCATATACTTGTATTACCTCTCTTAGATCTAGGCAGTCCATCTATGAAGTCCATAGATATGTCTTCCCACTTCCACTGTGGTACACTAAGAGGCTGCATCAACCCTGATGGCCTTTGGGTTTCAGCCTTGACTTGTTGGCAAGTCATACATTTGGCAATGTATTTAGCTACATCAGATTTCATCCCCTTCCACCAGAAGTCTCTTTTCAAATTTTGGTACATTTTTGTGTTGCCTGGGTGTATGGAGTATTTACTTCTGTGATATTCATTCAATATCTCTTTCTTCAATTCTGTGTCCTCTGGTACACACATCCTATTCTGGTATCTCATATAACCATTTTTATCAATATGGTGATTCATCACTTCCTCCCCTCTTGAGAGGAGCATTTTCTTCTCTAATAAGTTGGCATCCTGTTCTTGCATTTTTCCTACCTTCAGAATTAAATCTGGTTGAAGTGTCATTAAGCTTAACTTCCCTTTATCTTCTTGTGCACCATGCATCTGCTCATCAATGTGCACACAACCATTCTCCCCAATTTCTAACTCAGTCAGCAAAGACAAGCCCTTAAATTCTTCTATCATCATCATAGCCAATTTAGCATGCTGTCTACTTAGAGCATCTGCAACTTTGTTTGCTTTGCCTGGTGTATAGAGTATGTTAAAGTCATAGGCAGCTAAGAACTCCACCCATCTATGTTGCCTCATGTTCAAATCTTTTTGTGAAAATAAATATTTTAGAGATTTATGGTCAGTGTAAAGTTCAAACTTTGTGCCTAACAAATAATGTCTCCAAAGTTTTAAAGCATAGATCACAGCTGCTAATTCGAGATCATGTGTGGCATACCTTACTTCATGGGGTTTAAGTTGTCTGGATGCATATGCAATGACTTGGCCTTGTTGCATCAACACTGCACCCAAGCCAAATCCACTAGCATCAGTGTATACAACTAATTCTTCATTTCCATGAGGTACCTTTAAAATTGGAGCATTTACCAATGCCTCCTTCAATTGTTCAAAAGACTTCTCACATTTTTCTGACCAAACAAAAGCTTGGTTCTTCCTGGTTAGGTTAGTGAGTGGTGTAGAAATTTTTGAAAAATATTTTATAAACCTCCTACAATACCCTGCCATCCCCATAAATGACCTCACTTCACTCACAGTGCTTGGCCTCTTCCATGCTTGAATAGCCACTACTTTATTGGGGTTCACAGAAATTCCTTGAGCAGATATAACATGGCCAAGGAAATGTACTTCCTCTCTCCAAAATACACATTTTGAAAATTTTGCTTTTAAATCTTTTTCCCTTAACCTAGACAAAACCAGGTGCAAATGATGCTTATGTTCTTCCACTGTTTTGGAATAAATCAAAATGTCATCTATAAAAATAAGCACAAACTTGTCTAAACAGTCTCTAAAGGTTCTGTTCATTAAATCTACAAAGTATGATGGTGCATTGGTCAAGCCAAATGGCATAACCAAAAATTCATACAACCCATACCTAGTGTTAAAGGCAGTGTACTTGATGCTTGATTCTTCCACCTTTATTTGATGAAAACCAGATGCTAAGTCTAGTCTAGAAAATACTTTTGCCCCTGCTAATTGATCAAAAAGATCATCTATTCTTGGCAATGGGTATTTATTTTTAATGGTTACCTTGTTTAATTCCCTATAATCTATACAGAGTCTTAAGGAGCCATCTTGTTTCTTAACAAACACCACTGGTGCTCCCCAGCTAGAACTACTGGGTCTTATAAAACCCTTTTCTTCCAATTCTTCTAACTGTTTCTTTAATTCCTTTAGTTCATTTGGCCCCATTCTTGTTGGCTTTTTAATCACTGGGCTTGCTCCTGGAACTAGATTGATCTGGAACTCTACTGGTCTATGGTGTGGAACACCCTTGACCTCACCAAACACATCCAAATATTCATTGACTATGGGAATTTCTTCAATGGTTAGTTCACTAAAATCTTTTTCTGAGTCAACTAAATGATATAGTTTTCCTTCCTTAGCTACTTCACATAAAACTGTGATTCTCTTACCTCTAGAATTTTGCAATGATATGGTGGATGAGTCTAAATTAATTATGGATTTAAATTGCCTTAACCAGTCTACCCCCAATATAACACCTATATTTGGGTAATTCAAAACATATAAATTGGAAATAAAAATATTACCTCCTATGTTTAATTCCACATCCACACAAATCATATTTAAAACACTAGAACTCCCCAGTGGACTTTGTATATGCAATGGGGTTTCAACCAATATGCAATTCAGTTTTAGCATTTTAACTAGTTCATAAGAAATTAAAGAGTGAGTTGCCCCAGTATCATATACTACTGCTATGGGTATGGTACAAATAAGTAATGTACCTTCCACTTGGCTATGGTTTTCAGTGTTAATCTCCACTGTGGCTTTGCCTTTTCCTTCCAAATTTGCCAATTTTCCTTGTTGTTTGTACTCAGGACAATTCCTCTTCATATGCCCCTCTTTCCCACATAGATAGCACTTGAAGGCTCCCCCCTTCAATTCTGGACATCTTGGTTTGATGTGCCCCTCCTTTCCACACTGATGGCACACAATTTTCTTCTTGGCTTCCTTAGCTTTGACATCTCCAGTGCCTTTGTTACTGGCCTCTTCCTTCTTCTTATCATAAGGGTGATACCTCCCCTTACCCTTCTTGGTATTATTGTTCTTAAAATTCCTGAACTTCTCCCTTTCCTTGTCATGCTGTTCCAACCTCAAAGCTAAGTCTATCACATGGTCAAAAGTCCTGTCTATATAGGGTAACATGGCTCTGCTAAGTCCTGGGTTCAACCCTTTTATGTACCTATCATTTTTGGATGCCTCGTCTGCCACAAGCATTGCTCCATATGTGGAAAGCCCCTCAAACTTTTGAGTGTATTCTGTGACAGTCATGGTTCCCTGCCTAAGTCTAATAAATTCTTCTAGCAAGGTAGTCTTTACTGATGCTGGTACAAACCTTGCTTCCAACATCTCTTTGAATTGATTCCAAGTGATTTCATTCTCATTCCTTCCTGCAATGATTACTTCCCACCAGCCTAAAGCTACTCCTTTTAGCTGTCTTGAAGCCACTTGCCTCTTTCTTTGATCATCAAGTTGCATGTCATTGAAAATTCTTTCCAATGTTCTCAACCATGTTTGAATTTCCATGATACTCTCTGTCCCTTCAAAGCTTTTGCCTCCTAAATGAGTATATGTCTTAAGTAATTTTGAGAGTTCTTCATAGGGGTTTTCTTGCCTTTGTCCTACCCCATCCCTAAATGCTCTCACCAAGTCTTGCAGATTGACCATTGGTGGTGCATGGGAAGATCCTGCTCCCTGATTTGGTGGTCTCCCTACCATAGTTTGCTAATAATAATTTACATAGCTGGTTAGTTTGATTGGTAATTTTATTATTTCAGTGGTTTTTTTTTCACACTGAAAACATTGATATATATATTTAGTTCCTTTAAATTTTATTTCTATCTAAGAACTTGATCTTTACTTCTACTATGTTGAATAACATAGCTCTGATACCAAATGGAATGACCCTCCTAATTCTACCCTAATTTCATAAGGATTTTTTTTTCTTCTTCATCAAAGGGAATTTAAATCAAATAGAAATCAAAATGCCATTCAAGCTATTGACATAGCCACTTGTTTCTTTTTAAATAGGCAAATTAGGCAAAATCAGCAGTTCAGACGTATAAATAATTATGACAGGCGTCTAAACTTAATCCCAGACGTCTAACTAATTATGACAGACGGCTCAGAGATCTAAAATTGAAACAGAAAGAAAAAGACATTTTGAACTGAATTCAGACATATAATTTTTTTGGTGACAGACGTCTACATTTAACCTCAAACGTCTAAATTATTATGACTGACGTCTAAGTTTAATCTCAGACGTCTAAATTATTAAGACTGACGTCTAAATTCGATCTCTATGTACATGCATATGCACATTCAATTTATATGTGTCTGGATGTCCACCTACATTCATTTACACTTTTAAGTTTTGATTTAAACTTCCTTTGAACTATCAGAGATGATATATAGATTGATCATTCATTACAAATATATTTTCCAGGGTCATTTTCTTTTTCCAATAAACAAAATATATCCAGGATCAAAACAATTAACCAATATAAATATATCAGTACATTCACAAAGATAAGCACATACATGTGAGGATGCATATGCCTCTCTTGTTTGAATCAGAGTTCTGGAAAACAAGAGGATATTGGATTGATTGGATTTAATCAATCCACACATAGTTCAGTGTTATATGCAATAAAATCTGAGTGAAATTCAGATTCCTATTACAAATACAAAAGAAAAGGTGTGTTATTATTTGCACAAAACATGTTTATGTGCGTATATAACTGCAACTATTTGGATCTGGCTTTTAACTCCCTTATTACAAATCCTTTCTTTATTTAAAAATAAGACATGAAACATTTGTATGAAACAAGTTAAATTATGGGAACCTTGCAGTCATATAAAAACATTCAACCTATGCCTATTATCTTTTGTATACATATTCCATGGTAGAAAGATAAAACCATTTAATTTTTCTGAGAACCAACTATCCAGATTTTCCAAAATTAAAATCCTTTCTAAAGACTCAAGATTGACTAATACATTTATAAAATGTAATCATTCAATCTTTAACATGGTGTTCTTACTAAATTCACTTACAATATTTTGATTAACTTCTTTAGTATCAGATATTAACTAGATTTATAAATTCCAGATACAAGTCAATCTCTTAATAAAATACTTAATAAAATATCCATCCCATATCCAACACTTAATACAAGTAACAATTTAAATCGTTAATACATGCGGATTTTATCATCTAGGCTCTTATCTAACTAAGTTTAGCATGCTATAATCTTCTTCTCAAGGCCTTGCTCCTACTTCTACTTAGTTGCTGCAATCCCTGAAAAAGCATTTGAAACTGCCTCATTTTAAATGAGACACCCCAGATGCCATTAGCACACTAGGGTCAGACACATGTCTGGTATGAAAAAATTCACAAAAGCAATTAGTTAATTAGGTTAAAATCAAATTAGATACATATACATAAAGTTTTGCCCTTTGGAATCAGATCATACTTGTGTGCATGCTCTGTGTCATTGTGCATGTGCACACTTTAATTTTTCTTTCCAGAGACTACATATATAAATATGGCACATACATTCAAGCATACAATTCAGTCATAGTCAAACAATCATTCATACCAAACAGGAAAACAACCAATATGAGTTAAATCATTTATTCAATCCTCAAATTTCAATTCTGGGAAAAACTCTAGTTTTCTCATCATCTCAAATATTTTTCCCTTGGTATATTTATCTATCCTGGTCTCATCTGCAATATTTATGAATCAATGGACACACTGTAATGAACTAATTCACTCCATTACACAAAGATCTCAGGACTTAAACAAGCCATGTGTCAACTTGTATTACTTAAGAAAACAAGTCATTCCTGCAGTGTTCTTGACCCCAATTTCCTAATCAGGTTTAAGTTAATAATAACTCTTTTGATTTTTCATGACTAAACCATTCAGTGATCCATTTTACTAACTAAAAACATCCATATCATGGCATCTCATATTATTCATAACAATACAGAGACAAACAAGCAAACAACCATTGGTGACTAAATAAATAAGGTTCTGTATGTATATATATACATTCTGGTATTCTAAAAAGGGGTCTAGGCAACTAACATTGGCTTATGGCTTTTGAGAGAGTTTTTCTTTTTTTGCAAACATTTGTGCTTGAGTTAAACTCAGAATGATCTGGTTTTACTGAATCACAAAATTTTGTTTGCTATGCATATGAACATATATATATTTTTTCATTGAATCATGAGCATCAGCACATAGGCAACCCTATTGCACCCCTAATTCATTTTTGTCTCAAGCCTCAGCACTTATACATGAGTATATTGCAGCTCAACATTATTTACATCTTTCTGGGTTGAGCCAAAACCAATACTACTTGCCTATTTTCAACATTTTGTTTTCTGGGTATTTGTTTATGTTCCTAAACATTAACATATCATAGATCTGGATTTATAAAACATATATGTATACTAACAACACATAAAGCTTTCTTATAATAAAACAAGTGATCAACCAAAGAGAATCAAAACATTTTCAGTTTTAAAATCACAGATAAGCATTCTCATATGAAAATATATTTTTAAGAAAATTACTTATAACTGGCTGCCTACATTAGGACTTATTGCCTTAAATTTTTGAGTGAGTTTTCTCACCTAGCTCTCTTCTTTGCTTCCTTAATTAATTGATGAACTTCTGCCTTTAGCCTCAAGCTCTCTTCCTTCCCTTGTCTTATGATTTCTATGGTGTTGTTTTCTCTTTTTTTTTCAAAGTTCTTTTCTGAGAAGGAGAGGAGGCTGCTGTATATACATGTATATATACAGGGTCTTCCTTAGGGTTTTGGGTATTGGCTAAAGCCATTTTTGCCCACCAGAAAAATCATGTTATCTGTATTTTATTTGAACCCAAAATTCTACCCTCCCCGGCTTAATTTAGGTGAAGAGAAAAGTGGTTACATTCTTTTTTTGGTTAATTTCAGAATTTTGCTTTTCAGAAAATACTTTTTTCCTTTGTCTACAATCATGCTAAAAATGTGACTTGATTTTATTATTTATCAAATACTCTTCCTAATTTTGCCTATACCAAGCATTTCTCTGTTTTGTCTTATTTTTCCTATTTTTAGCTTTCATTTAAATGGTATGTACCTCCTTTATTTATTTACAAGAGGAATACTCCTTTTTATATCTTCAGTTTTTTCTTTCTTCCTTCCTATATGCTAAAATATGTCTGTATATTTTATCTTACTAATTTGAACTCTAGTATTTTATTAACACATATATATATTTATATAAGTCTTACTGAAATAATTAGTACACCTATATATATATATATTTACACATCATTCTGTATTGACACACACATGCACATGTATACTCAAAATATTCAGTAGCATCCATCTATGTATATTTACTCATGCATTCAGCTTTTAAGGATTTAATCTATATATATATATTCCCATACATATCAATATGTATTTTTTCTTAGAGTTCAGGGACTTTTAGCTTTATTTCATGTGCATTTCCTGTGCACACATGTACACACATACTGATACACTATCAAGCTATATCAATTCCCTTTCAAGATTTAATTCAAAAATCATTTTAAATTTATTTATATTTTTCAGAATAAATTCCTAAAATCTTGGGTCATTACACGGTTTCTGATCAAGAAGCCAGATCTAAGTCCGCACTAGGAAGTCGGGTGGATGATACTAGTTCGGAAATGAAATTGTGTGATCGAGTGAGTGATCGGATTTGATACTGCGTACGGATAACATATGTACATCGTACGGGCTTGAATGAATAGATATTGAAAATTTTGTAAAGATGTTAATAAAATGATTTTGAATTCTGTGATTGGATATTATGGCTAAGTAGAATACAGGTAATTAAAAGCATAAAGGAAATTGATGAATTTGTTTTCAAAAGGTAAAATTTTATAGCCGACAAAAAGGTATGTATTTAAATTTCTGTATGAAATTTGATGATTTTCTGGTCTAGCCACTTGGCATTTTGTTTTCTTTTGAAATCTGGGGACCGTAGAGGCATTTTGTAGTTGTACCGAGCTAGCCGCGCAAAGGAGACGCTGGCAAAAAAATTTGAAAATTTAGGGAGTTAGAAAATTTTTGAGAAAAATTTGATAATTTAAAATTTTGTTTTAAAGTTAAATTTGAATTGTTGAGTAAATAATGCTATTTGGAAACTATGGAAAAGTTTGGAAAGTTAGTAAGAGTGTTAGTGTGTCTTTAATAAAAAGATTGTTTTGGGAATTTGTTTGAAACTGTTTGATTTTGGAAAATGATGAACGTGTATTGGACCATTCTTCTTAACTCGTAATTTCAGGGACGGAATTCTTTTAAGGGGGGAGGAATGCAACGTCCCGGGATTTTTAGATATTTAAAATTGGAATATTTAATTGATTTTAAATATTTGGAAGTTAGTTTAACTTTAATTTCAAATATCACTGTCTATTGGGTAATTAAATTATTGAATTTAATAAATTGGAAGTTGGGTAAAATATGAAATCTAGAGTTTTAAGCTTGTTAAAATATTTCAAAGGTTTATAAAATTTGTATTGATAATATTGAATATAATAAAAGTTTCAAATTTGAATTTAAAAGTGTTTTGTTCAGTTTTAAAAATATATCGTTTAAATTGACATTTAAAATAGCCTTCCGAGGCACAGTCTCGGAATTCGACGAAACTAGTTCCATTAGATCCGTAATAGCGTATTTTTATCGGATTTCAAATTTTACCCAACTTCCAATTTATTAAATTCAATAATTTAATTCCTCAATAAACGGTGATATTTGAAATTAAAGTTAAACTAACTTCCAAGTATTTAAATTAATTAAATATTCCAATTTCAAATATCTAAAAATCCCGGGTCGTTACAATTATTCTATTGCACTGAGAAATAATTGTTGCTTCAAGATATACCAACCCATCGTGAAGAAATTTCTTTGAGGAATTATTGGTAGTAAAATGGAATTGGATACGATCCATAGATAGAACTGGTTATATGAGATGAAATGAAATTAACGAACCTAAACGAACACATAACATTAGAATGTCTAATAAGTATTCTCGCACATCTAAGAGAAACTATGAGTTTCTTATTAATGTCGAAAATATATAATCCTAGATTGTTTAATTAAACCATTGAGAGTGTTAACTGTATATGGTATGATGCACAAATCCGAAAGAATTCCAAGTACACTATCAAAATATAGATTTTGATGGTCGTAACTGAAGGGATATGATCCATCGACCACGACTGTGTCTTTATGAGTAAGACTAATGCGGTTGGAATTAAATGAGCAATGTTGATAAGAATAATATCGTAAATTTCAACTGTTGAAATTAGCGTAATAAATTTGATATTCAACATGTTCAAGTCAATTCGAATTTACTCACAAAATTATCGCCTTATAAGTCCTAGTGTTTTGGTACATATGTATTGAAACAGAAAATTCTAAATAACGATTTAGAGTAAGCTGTTTACATATATTAACCAAAAATGTCTCAAAGTCAGTGGGAGCGAGATTGAGTTATTGAGTCTTTGGATATGATCCCAAAAATGATATGAAAGTATCATTTTATAAGCATCAAGATTGAAAAAGTATTTTGATAGAAATATAAAATAGTTTGATTTTCAATCAAAGTGTAGAGGAAGCGTGTGTCCATAAGAAAGAACATTAAAAGGTACATTGATATTTCTAAACTATAAGTAAACAACACGTTGTTGATTTTAACGATGTACTTATGTTATAATCAGCCTTAGTTGTTTTAATATACAATATTGGATTAATAAATGATGTCTTTTATTGTAAGTATAAAAGATGTCGGGAATGTCCCAAATGATATGCAAGGACACCTTATTAAAATGTTTAATATGGAACATGTAAGATTGATTCCTTTGCATGGCAAAAGGAATTATCATACATATTGTGTTGTCTACGATATCATGATTTATTTATGTATTTGATACATGAAGCAAATATCAAATCCAAATCGATATCACTAAATGGTTTTTGAAGTGTTCTCGTGTATTTATGAAATACTAGAGAATTGTTTGCAAAAACAAAAACTCCTTATGAAGGAGTATTTGAACTCAAACTTCATAAGTCATATTGAGTGTAGTATGTCAATAATAAATTCAAGTTAAGAATCTTTAAGTTGGAAATGTTCCGAATAAAAGACTGTGGCTTATTCAATGAAAAAAGGCTATATACATCTCCTTGAATATTGCCGCAATAAAAATAATGTATATAAAATAATAAGTGCACAAATTTATAATTTAGCCGATTTGAAATGTTGAGAATCTCGTAACATTGTTATATGATAACAATGTCACGATATGGTTCGTAATAGAACTTAAACTCATTAGAGGTCGAGAGACGTACTCTGAATTGTTCCATGTGATGAAGCAGTTTATCACCGTTAGAGAGAGTTGATTGACAGAGTAGATAATTGAAACATAATAGCATACCCGTTCACAAAGGGACTGACCCAACTGATTTTGAGAAACCGATTGGAGAAGTTGGAATAAGATTCCATAATTGACCCTAAGTGCATGGGAGATTGATAGAGTTAGGGGTATGCCCTAGGGGAAATTATGTAATTTGTTACATATATCCAACGCATTGAACAATCTTGTTCATAATAAAGGTGTTTCTTTCTATTATTTACTTCATATAATGTGGTTATATTAATTAATTAATTTAATTGAAAGTATATTTAATAGAAAATCCATAAATGGCATATTTTGTGATAGTAATTACAAAGTGTTGTAACAGTGAGTAATTTATCATAATAAAACAAATATACCATTTTAAATGTTCCTAGTCAAGATGCATCGAGATTGGATATCAATGTATCCATTGAGACTATAGTATGTAACGCTCTCTAAATGTTGGGTAGTGTAATACTCATGACTGCTGGGGGCACCTAGGGGTTACGTACTGATAGTTATTGGATAACTATGGAACGACTCACTCGATAGTTTTCTGTTGGTTAATATAACTAAGGTCAAACAGAAAATATCGATGTGACTGATTTACACAGTTTTCTCGACTTGAGAATACTGTGGACCTTCAATATGAAAGCTCTGCTTTGATTATAGTTAAATCTTGTCATGGCGTTCCATCGAGTGACTATAGTTGGGTCGAGTGGAAGTATTGAAAATGAAGCACTATTCAAGAGAGGATTCGTCTCCTCAGTTATATGGGGTTAGTATCATGGTCAACTCGAGTCAACTCAAAGTCAAAGTCTTTGGCCAGAGCATTTTGGTTAATAATAATTATTATTATTGAACCAAAGACTTTCTATTTGGACTATAAAGTTGAATGTGGATGGTATTGGAATTTTGACCATTACCAAATTCCATAAGTCCAAATATGATATAGTTTTGACGAAGAGAATTGGTATAAATAATTGTCACTATCAGGTACCACTTATAATAAGTAAAATTTGATTTTACCAAAAAGACCTGTAGGCGATGAATTCAACCAAACGGTCATACCACCTGCTAAGTGACGTGTGAACATTAATATTTGAATTGTTCAATATTAATCGCTGACTGAATTCACACCTTTGAGTCGCACAATTGCATTTGTGATTTCTTCGAAAACCACACAATTTAATTAGTTTGTAAAATGTTGCAAACTATTTGAATTAATTAATATTTATGAAATATTAATTATTGTTAATTTATTTGATGTTTTGAGTGTTGTTGGTAATTATTTAATGCATATATAAAAGTTATATTTGCATGTATTGATATGCGATATCGGTAAAATTTTAAACATATTTTAAATAATAAAATAATTACATAAAAGTTGTTTTCTTTTATTTGGAAAAGTTGCATATTTGGAATGTGCTTGGATCAGCCATATAATGGTAAGAGGAGGAAATCAATTAATGAGATTAATCGAAATTAAAAAAGAGGAAATAAAGGAGGAAGTTCTAATAGAAGAATAGGAAAAGGTTCTTTTAATTATATTAAAAACAAAACCTCCTCATTTTTGAAAGTACAGAGAACAGAATGTGACTTTCATGTTTGTTCTCTTTTTCTTCCTCTTCTCTATCATTCATCCATGGCTGAAACTTCGTCCAAAAGAATAAAACATCAAAACAAATTCAAAATCAACATCAAACTAAATTAAAAAGGGTGGTACATTCTTCTCTTGCAAAGTGGGATGGTTATTTTTGAAATCTGAGGAGAAGCCACAAATTAAGGTGTGATAAAGGGCAAGGTTTATTGGATCTAGAGAGTGATCAATCAGATCTAGGTATTCTTCTATCATTCAAGGTGTTTCTACATGCTTCTTCCTAAGGTAATTATATGTGCATATAATTCGATATTTACATGTTTATTGTATTATTATTTTGATCTATGTATGTTTATAATTTCCTTTTAATGTATGTTTATGATAAGTCGACATTTCTTGAATCTCATATTACTTTTGATAATTTGTCATCATTCTCTATGTTGTTTGGATCTGTAATTTCTTATCACAATTTACGCATGCCCACCTTGTTCAAATTTATTTTATTTTATTGTGAATGAGATAATCTTTACTTATTCAAATGCTAATGGATTATATATATATATATGTTAAGTTATTTACCATTCCTTGAATCTGATTTTAATAAAATATGTTAAATTTTTATACAACTGTTACAATCCTTGTTAAAACAAAAGTGGATACCTTGATTTAATATTAATGAATGGACTTTAGTGCAAATTTTAATTATTTATTGTATTCTATGTTTAAAGTTTTGTGTAAAGTTTGATGTATTGTTTCATTCCTAAATTAAAAATTTAAAGAAAACTTTTAAATTTAAAACCGAAAAACCTTTTGTACAAATGTATATACACATATACCATATGCTACATTGTTTGCAAATATATGCTTTCAGATCCAAATTATTAAATTTTAATTATCGGTTACATGTAATATAAATGTTTTGTTTAAATCAAATTTGTACAAAGATGATGAGCAATAATGTAACCTTTTTTTTTCTGTTAAACATTTTCTCAATTGGAATTTTTTCTGTTAATGTTAATTTAGGATTTCAAATTATTTAAAACAACCAATAGGTTTTCACTTTGTATGTATGTATGTATCCATAATTATTATGAATGTATGCATATATTTCATTAACAAAATTTAGACAACGAAGGCATGTGTAGATTTGGTTGATAAGTAATCTATGTCATTTAATGTATTAATTGTTACAACTAAATGGTGAAAGAAATGAAAGGTTTTCCTCTTTTCATATTATATCATATCCATGTGTAGATTTGATTGATAAGTAATAAATGTCATTTAATGTATTGATTGTCACAGTTAAATGGTGAAAGAAACGATAGGTTTCCCTCTTTTCATATTCTATCATATCCATGTGTATATTTTATTGATAAGTAATAAATGTCATTTTATGTATTAATTGTCATAGTTAAATGTTGAAAGAAATGATATGTTTCTCTCCTTTCATATTCTGTCATATCTTCCCTTTATTAATTGAATATAGTAACAGAGGGAAACAAATAATTTCCTACTCTTAATTTATTTTTACATGTTTCATTTATACACATATACATCACTTATACACTGCACTTACACTTGACATTAATGAATGTATTCGATACATTCATCATATCATATACATCTGTATATTTAAAGTTTCTTAAATTACCTTATTGAATAAAATATTGATTTTATTTAAAAGGAAATTTAGATAAGATCTAAATGCATTTAGACTTCATAGGCCCGTTAATGATCCAAAATGGTAAATTTTTTGAAATTCACCCATTTCTTCTGCTGCGAGCGGCCCCAGTACTTACATAAGTTAGTCTTATAAAGTTCAGGATTCGACAGACTAATTGATTAAATGGTGGGATGCAACCCTCTAGGCATATATATCTGTTGCAAGCTATATATCCTTCTAGAGGATCGTGAGCTCTCTAATCGTGAGACGGTGCCAGCACGTTGTCAAATGGGATTCTGTGCTTATTGCATATCCTCCGAATAGATCCTTCATTGATTTTGGAAGGAATGGAATCAACTGGGTCATTCAGTATTACTGCATCCTCGAGAGTATTAGGTGTTGGATCTATTTGACGCCCATCAACCGGTTTAACCGGATTTTTAGGAATCCGTTGTTCTACTTCGGGATTCTCAAGATTTTGTTCATCAACATATGGAATTTTGGTTGTTTCCCTTGTTGGATAGGAGTTTGCTATGCCTGTGAAGTTGTGGATGAGGTTGACTCTACGTTAGATTCGATGTATTTGGAAGTTTATGTACTTGTGGCCTTAGCAGCCAGACTTTTGAAATGTCTTTGATCCATTTTTATGAAAAACTCGATAGATAATCAACATTAGAAGACTAATTAAAAACCGTACCCTCTGTGCTAAATTGGATTCTATTTCAGTGTAGTATAGTTCAGATTTTCTATATTAATTAGCTGTTTGACTTGATAGTTCATCATTAAAAGTTTAGACATCACTCGAAGTGACCGTCATCGCTAACCATCTCGACTAGCTTTATGTTATTGGCCATGCTTAGGAGATGTTTCAAGATGGAAGAGGAATTCAGCATAAATTGGCAAGGCAGTATTGGATAAAAACTTGGAATACGCAAAATTTGTCTAAGTGTGGGAGTCACCCCGACCCCTACAACCAAGGGGACTTTTTTCCTTCTCTCTTCCATCTCATTCGACCCCCAAAATTGTGGCCATCACCGGTTGCTCATCCACATCCAAGGTCAGCCACACCTATGCCCAGTTCTTATTTTTGTTCATGACCATGGTCAAGCTTATCGTTCACTTACCCAAATCGATTTGGAATTCAAGGACTTAGGGGTTGGGTTAACGGTAAGGCTAATCGGATCTACGAGGATGAGGCAATGTCATGGCGGTATAAGCAACGTTGGTTTTAAGAGAGGATGGGATGCTGGTGGCTCTAGGCGTAAGCAAAGGCGGAGTTTGGTTAAGGAATCGAAAATTTCAATGGGAACTTGAGGTCTTAGGTAAAAGGTAGGACTACAAGTGAGAGAAAGAAAAGAGAGAGGAAGACTTATATAACCTCTCAAGCCTATATGCTAAAACTTGGAAATTATTCCAGGTGTGTAATCGGTATCGACTCCCAAATTAGGGATCAGCACCGAGTCTAATTTTTTTTTAAAACTTTGAAATGTATATATACTCATATATGTTTAGAGTCATTATAATGCATGTATATGTGGCTAACTGTGAATGTGTACTCTCCTCGACTCGAGAATGTGTACATACAGATATCTGATGTTTGATGACTAAAATTAAAGGAAAGTCAGATTTATACCGAGAAACTCACAAAGGGGATTAGTTTAAAATCATCAAAGTTAGAGAAGCAAATCGTAAGATCACATTCCAAATTTATAATCCCACATGTTGACGAAATGTCATGATGGATCACTATAGACATGACTGTTCACAACATCAATTCGCGAAAGGATATCAACCATTCAGAGAACAAAGTAGAGTCCTTCAAAGGAATCTGAACTTGTCTTGATTCAAAGCACATCATGTTGGAAACGAGATGTACTTTAAGGGGAAAGTGTTATCCTGCCTTGTGAGCAGGCAGAATCCGAACAGACCGGACAGATAGAACTTGGAGTTATTAAGGCGGAAAGCCGGAGAGATAGCCCAGAAGTCCAGAAACCTAGCACAGACAGAGTCATAATGTAAAAGCCAAAACAATTAGAAACTACAAGGTAATGGGATCAACCAAGTAAGGGATCGGTACCAACTATCACTTGGGGATCAGTACCGGTTCCCAAATAAGACTTGGATGGACCCCATCTTCTGCATACATGCTTATATTGGTGATAATAACCTATTTCCGAATTTGGTTTTCTGATTTAATGCAATTTTCCATCGATCTCTATAAACACATGAAACTGCAACTTTGTTCTTCCACAACTCCTTTATTTAGGCTCAGAAACAAGCTTATAATGGTGCAAACAACTATGGAATCATAAAGCTAACTACAAGATGATTTGAAGCAAGAAGTCGAAGACACCAAAAATGGTGAACTTATGGATTGGTACTGACTCCCACTTGGGGATCGGTACCGACTTCTAGATATTACTGAGATGGTGCCTATTATTTTGGGAGAATTGGTCAAATTCGTGCACAACAACTTGGAGATATTTTTGATGAGATTTTAGGCCCTCCACCTCTATAAATAGAAAGGTAGGGCTCATATTTTAGAATCTTTTGTCTCCAGCTCTATTATTTCTTTTATTCTTGTAATTTTGAAATTCTAAGTGTTGGTGTTGTAGCGATCCTAAGAACTTTTACCTCTAAGTCACAAATCAGTAATAAAATATTAAAGTGGACGTAGGCCAAGCATTGCCGAACCACTATAAAAGGTAATGACTCCACACCTTAATACTTTACCTTCTGAGAGAACAAATACTTCAATGACTTATGATCTATATACATCTCAAACCTTTCTCCCAAAAGGTAATGACTCCACACCTTCAAAGCAAAAATCACTACAACTAATTCCGAATCATGCGTTGGATATCTGACGTCATGTGGTCTAAGCTATCTAGATGCATATGCAATCACTTTACCTTTCTGCATCAGCACAGCTCCTAATCCTGTTCCACACGCATCGGTATAAACTACCAAATCCTGATTCCCCTCTGGAATAACCAACACGGGTGCATGGGTCACTAAGTGTTTCAAACTCTGGAAAGCTTCGGTCTACACAAACTTCACATCCTTCCTCGTCAGCCTGGTCATCGGTGCTGCTATCCGCGAGAAATCCTTGATGAATCTCTGATAATACCCAGCCAACCCAAGGAAACTCTTTATCTCGGTTACTGTCTCGGGTCTCTTCCAACTATTCACTGCCTCGGTCTTAGTCGGATCTACTGACAACCCTTCCTTTGAGACTACATGACTAAGAAACTTCACCTCCTTCTTCTAGAAGTGACACTTCGAAAACTTCGCTTTCAGCTGATGTGCCTAAGTGTCTCAAGTACCACTCTAAGATGAACTTCATGCTCTCTTTCATCCTTAGAGTAAATCAAGATATCATTTATGAAAACCAGCACGAACCTATCCAAGTGCTCTAGGAAAATCCGGTTCATCAAATCCACAAAGAAAGCTGGAGCATTCGTCAGTCCGAACGACATAACTAAACATTCATACGATCCATATCTGGTTCTAAATGTCGTCAAAGGTATACTATCCTCTGCTACTCTGAGCTGATGGAAACCTGTTGCCAAATCCAAATGAGAAAATACCTTTGCTCCATTTAGCTGTTCGAACAAATCGTCAATTCTGGGCAATGGATATCGATTCTTTATAGTCCTCTCATTCAACTTGTTTGTACCAAAATTGGGCACAACACTCTTCAGATGTGTTTGAAGAGATAAAATGAAGAAAGTAAATGTAAAATGAGGCAGATCTAACAAACACACCAATCAATAGATAGGAAAAAGTATAGAAACACACAAATTTAGAGTGGTTCGGCGTATGGCCTACGTCCACTATGAAATGATTGATGTTTATTGATTATAGCTCGCTAGTTACAAGTGTATTACAACAGTATAATCAAAATACAGCAGCAATTTTTGGCAGAGTATCCACATAGAGAGGCCAAAAGTCCATTTTCTGTAGGTCTAGGGTCACTATTTATAAGCGTAGGCAGCAAATATCTCGTCCAGATCTCGAAGGACTTCTTATCTCACGTGGGTGGGCCCACGGGATCGAGTTCAGGTGGTTTCGACTCGATCTGGGAGCGATACGAATTGAATTCATATCGATTAAGAATTGATCCTTTTTGGCTGAAATTTATCTAGCACATTCTTGATGTTGTAGGCAAGCTCCTGTGAAAATTTGGTGGCATTTATACTTTTAGATTGTGAGTTACGATCGATGCAAGTTTGGATTTTTAATGTGCTGTCGACTTCGTATCGATACGTGTTCGTATCATTTCGTTTGTACCCATGCTTGCACGTGCTGACCAGATGATGTGGTGCTATATTCCAGGATCGATCCACTTTTCATGCCGAGTGACCGAGTCTCCCTTCTTTGTAGGCCTCGTTCGTATCCATCTGTGTGGGCTCATTCATATCCATCGACCATAACTCACCTCGTATCGAGACCACTTCGTATTGATACGTTCTTGTTCACTTCGTAACAATGGAGGAAAGACGCCTTCGTATCGCTCAAGGTTTGTATCAATCGTATCGATTCTTTGGTCAATCGATCCGAGTTGTCAGGGGATCTGAGCGATACGAATGGTATAATGAGGGAACGATACGAAGCACCTCTAGGCCGATCGATACGAGGTTGAGCTTATGTGATGGATACGAATTGTAGGAGTGAGGTGGATACGAACGAGGCAACCTTTCATAGATACGAACGCGATGTTGCTTCCCATGGATACGAACCAGTCATGTTTTTCCTGAGATTCGATGGTTACAAACTCCGATTGACTCGCAATTTGGAATGTTGGCTTTCATGGCTTTGCTTGTCATACCATATCAATTGTAGCTCGATCTAGACTCGGATAAAATTTACCAGTATCCATATTGAACCTGTGTATAATCGATCTTCGAGACATATTGTCCTTGGTCACCAGTCAAGTCCTTGGTGTCACAGTCTTACCAAAAGGCGAGATAACATTTGCCCCCCAAAGTACGTCTTGTGTGGACATGACGTGCTTTGAAAAGCTGCAACCTTCCGTCTGAGAAGTTCTATCTGATTCGATGTATAGTTGTTGTTATTTCGTTAAAAGATGTAACCTTTGATTGTTTCTTGGCGATATAAATACTGAACTGTTGCCTGCCAATGATTGTACTATGCATTATTGTAACTGAGTGTTGAGCATCAGAAATCTATCGTTCATTGTTGTGATTATAACCAGGTGAGCATTCAATTCATGCGAATTTTAAAATTTTTACGTTACTCCATCACACACATAAATGCATGTTAACCTGACTCCCGTTAACGTTCGCACGTTCACGAGTCGTTGTCGGTTTTCTTGTATCGAATTCCGTATTAATCCTCTCCTAGATCGATGTGAAGTTCAAATAGTGACCATATTTGATGGTTATTTTTAAATCAGCCCTTCGTATCGATCCTCTCCTGGATCGATTTGAGAAGTTGGAATGCCTGCTGCGCATCGATGGCTATCGATACGAAATAAATAGTTAGTTTTGTTTTTGAAAGTGTTGCGTATCGGTGGATACATGGTCACTTTAGGTCTTCAAGCTAATGGATATGAAATAAGCAATTCGTATCGATGATATACAATTAGTATATGGTTCTTCGTATCGATGATATACAGTTAGCCCGCGAGCACGTGTCGAGAGAAACTCCGGCCCCCGCCACGAGCCAACTTGAGGAAGGTATTCCGAACACTTCTCGAACTCATTCAGAGTTTGGAGTACTATCAAAGGAAATTTATAATATTTTCTCTTATCTCCATTCAGTTATAGAGGCAGCACCGACCACGCCCCCTGCAACCCAGGAACAAAAGAGCATGAGGCTATCACAACAGAGGCTACGACGACCACCACCACTGCTATGGCCGGGGAAGTTGATGTGAGCGCTTTCACCTTTAACGAGCAAATGATGGATGAGCTCCTATGCACCCACAGCGATCCATTTTCTGACTTGCCATTTGTTATGAGTGGAAGTGCATTCGCGGCCAGTTCTTCGGCTCCGACTGCCAACGTTCCGCCCGATACTCAAGCAGCTCATGACGACGCAATAATGGCGGAAATTAACGTTGAGATGGCGAGCGCAACGATGGGTAGTACCACAAGAGATGGAATGGCAGGACCTGGCCCGACCCCTTTACTTATGATCTCTTCGGGTGGCATGGTTATCGTTACTGGGGCTCCCCCCGTATCTTCTCACATGGAAAGTGCCCGCGTCCCTCCGACCACGCACTCTGAAAGCATCCTGATTTCGGTGAGTTCGGAGGAGGAGACCACGATACTTCCCCCGGCCAAGGACAAGCCTAGTAAAGGCAAAAGCTCAAAGCGGCATCATAGTAGCAGCTCCAGTGGGTCGACTCCAAAGGAGAAGAAGCATAAGAAGAAGAAGCCCCAGGAGCAGGAATGAATCTTGGCATCCCTTTTTTGGTAGACAGTTAGGAACTTTCTTTTCGTTCTTGTAGGCAGTGTATAGATGCGGGTTTGGCCCCTGCTAGTAGGATTTTATGGCATAGACTCCTTGTATCTATTTTTCTTTTAGGGGATAAATAGAATTTCCTTTTGTTCTTTGCAAAACTCCGAGTTTATTTGTTTAAGTGTTGCATCACTCGAGTTTTCTTTCGATGTATTTGCATGGCATCAGCCTCTGGATCGGACTTGTGTTCGGCTGTTAAGTCTCGAAGTCATGGCTTCTGGTCGTAACCAAACATTAAGTCGCTCTTCAATGTCGTATTGTCTCGATTAGTAGTTGGTGCTGGAGTTATGCCCTTAGTCCTGGAGATGAGTCGAAGTGGTCGGACGGTGGTTGCTCTTCACCTTCGACATTTTTAGCTTCACTCAGTCAGAACTAAGTGGCAGAGAGATGAGTTCGAGTGGTCGGGTTACACTCGCTCATCTATTGACAATCGCATCCAAACTCTGGGGATTGAACTCGCATGCGGGCGGTCGATCATGCCTGCTTAATGTTTAAAGTAACGTCCATGCTCCGGGGACTTAAGTTGTTCCTCGGGTGGTCAGTCACACCCGTTTTAATGATCAGGTTCGTATCCACACTCTGGGGACTTAGGTTGATTTGTGGGCGGTCAGTCACACCTAGTTGAAGTTTATATTCCAGTCCACGCTCTGGGGACAGAGTTAGTTGTGTGTGGTCAGTCACACCCAGTTGAAGTTTATACTCCAGTCCGCACTCTGGGGACTTAGAGTTATTTGTGGGTGGTCAGTCACACCCAGTTGAAGTTTATACTCTAGTCCGCGCTCTGGGGACTTAGAGTTAGTTGTGGGTTTTCAGTCACACCTATTTGAAGTTTATACTCTAGTCCGCGCTCTCGGGACTTAGAGTTAGTCAACAGACTGTCGATCACATCTGTTTTGAGTTCAAGGATTTCGTTCGCACTCTGGGAACGACTGATTTATCAGGATCGTGGATGTTCGGGTTACATCCACCCTGAGTTAACAAGTGAGGTCGTTAGATGGACGGATCCATCCTCCTCGGGCTTGGATTAAACACGGGCTAAGTCGTTAAGCGGACGGATCCACCCTCTTCGAGCCCACATTTGTAAGTTTATACTCTAGCTCGCACTCTGGAAGTCGGAGTTAGTTAGAGGATTATCGTGTATCAATCCTTTTTGGCTTCAGTGTGATAGCTTGCCCCCAAGCTCAGGTTTCATTTAGCGAGTGACCAGTCATATCACAGTCACTCCCTATTTGAATAAGTCCCAACGTAGGATGGAACTTAGCTCTCCGTGCATTGTGATGGTCGTATGACGCATTTTAAGAATCATTGCTCTGGCTCGAAGGGATTGCACTTTATTGCTAAACTAAGAAAGTACGGCAAAGTCAGTTGCCTTATTACAAATTCAAATTTCGAAACGCATAAACAAAATGCAAATGAAAAGCAGACTAAATGAATAAACAAAGCCTGTTATGTGTAGTAGCGACGAAGACTCTCGCTGTTCCAGGCTCTTGGCAAAGTGAGACCATCAACGTCGATAATCGAGTCTTCGTTCAATAACATACGGTCCTTCTCACGTAGGTTTCATATGCAAAGGGATCGGGTAAATCCTCTTGAGCACGAGATCGCCAAGTTCAAAGGTTTGGGTCGGACCTTAGCATTATACAATCGGGCGACTCGACTTCGGTGCATGGCTGCCCTCAAATCAGCATCTTCACGCTTCTCATCTAATAAGTCCAGAGATTCGGCAAGCAATATAGAATTTGTTTTCGGATCATAGTAAGTCACACGATGAGAAGGTACTTCCAATTCGACTGGAATAATGGCTTCTGAGCCATAGGAAAGTGAAAATGGAGTGTGGCAAGTCGCGGACTTATGGGTTGTTCGATATGCCCATAGGGCCATAGGCAGTTCATCGACCCATTTGCCCCTGCCTTTTTCCAATTGTTTCTTCAGAATGGACTTTATGACTTTGTTAACAGCTTCGACCTGTCCATTCGCTTGAGGGTGTGCAATTGCAGAGAACTTCTTTTGGATATGGAATCGCTGACAGAAATTCTTGAACTCGACACTTTCGAATTGGGCTCCATTGTCAGTGATGATGGTATGCGGGAGACCAAATCGACAGATAATGTTGCGTACCACAAAGTTGATCACTTTCTTCATCGTGATAGTAGTAAGGGGCTCAGCTTCCACCCATTTGGTAAAGTAATCAACTACAACGATGGCGTACTTCGCTCCACCTTTAGCTAGAGGTAGAGACCCAATAATATTGATGCCCCATATTGCGAACGGCCATGGACTGACCATTTGAGTTATTTCGGCAGGTAGGGCTCTTGGAATTCGAGCATGCTTCTGACATCTGTCACATTTCCTGGCATAATCTGATGCATCGCGATTTACTGTCGGCCAATAATAACCATATCAGACCACTTTCTTAGCAAGAGCTTGGCCCCCGGTGTGATCGCCACATTCTCCTTCATAAACATCATGTAATACTAGCTTAATTTCGTTGTTGGTGATACACCGAGTAATCGAATAGAGTATCCTCTTCCATACATGACCCTATTCTGAATAGTAAATCGCGAAGCCTTTTGGAGAACTTGTCTTTTCTCACTCCTGCGCTCTAGCAGGGTCCCATGCTCGAGATAGTTCCTGAATGGATTCATCCATGATTCCTTGTCAGGTATGACTTCATATACCCAGTCGGTCTCCATTTGATCAATACTCGGGGAAGATAGTGTCTCAATGGGAACGAGTCCCATTTGCTGCGCCTCACCGGTGCTGGCTAACTTTGCCAAGGAATCAGCCTTCTGATTGTGTTCTCGAGGTATGCAATATATGGCATAATAATCGAACTGATTCAATATTTCCTGGACCCGAGCAAGATACGCAGCCAGTCTCTGGTCTTTAGCCTAGTGTTCCCCCCGAACTTAGCACACGACCAATTGTGAATCGCAGTAAATCTCCACAGCAATAATTTTCAAGTCTTTGGCGAGTCTAAGTCTGGCAAGTAAAGCTTCGTATTCGGCCTCATTGTTGGTCGCACGAAAATCAAACTTCAAAGCATAGCATATAGATCGGCCTTCAGGAGTTTCGAGCATAATTCAAGCGCCTGAGCAGCGGTCATTTGATGCGCCATCAGTATGCAGCTTCTAGACATATTTGGGAGATTCATTAGCTTCGGGCAAGTCCTCTGGGATAGTGAATTCAACGATGAAGTCCGCTAGGACTTGTCCTTGAATAGCTTGCCTTGGTGTGTAAGTGATGTTGAACTGACTCAACTCGATATTCCACTTGAGTAACCTACCGGACGTCTCAAGCCGCGTAAGGACCTGTCATAACGGCTGGTCAGTGTAGATAGTGATAGGATGAGCCTGGAAATACGGGTGAAGCTTCCTTGAGGCAATGACAAGAAAGTAAGCTAACTTCTCCAACTTTGGATAATTTCTCTCTACTCCGGTCAGTCGTTTGCTGATGTAATAGACTGGCCGTTGTATCCGATCCTCCTCCCAAATCAAAGCAGCACTATTTGCATTTTCTGACACCGCCAAGTAAATGTACAATCTCCCATGATCAATAGGCTTTGACAGAATAGGTGGTGTGGATAGGTGTTGAACCAGTGCTCGGAACGCACGTTCACATTCTATAGTCCATTCAAAGCTCCGTTTGCCTTTCCTGATTAGTTCAAAGAAGGGGACACATTTGTCAGTGGAATTTGAGATGAACCTGCTCAGCGCTGCTACCTTCCCGTTGAGGCTCAGAACTTGCTTTATGGTCCTCGGAGTCTTAAGATTACCAATTGCCCAGATCTTTCGAGGATTGGCTTTGATTCCACGAGCATTAACGATGAACCCAAGGAACTTTCCGGACGCGACCCTAAAGTGACACTTTAATGGGTTGAGCTTCATTCTATATGCTTGAAGGATGTTGAACATCGTTTCCAAGTCTCTGATATGACTGGTGGAGAATCGTGACTTTACAAGCATTTCATCCACATATACCTCCATAGTTTTTCCTATCTGGTTAGCAAACATTCGATTAACTAGCCGTTGGTAAGTTTCTCCAACATTTTTGAGTCCAAATGGCATGACATTGTAGCTGTAAAGTCCCAGGAAGCTGGTATGCTCCTGATTGGGTAGGTGCATGGGAATCTGATTGTAGCCGGAATATGCATCCATGAAGGGTAAGAGCTCGTGTCTGGCTGTTGAGTTTACAAGTTGATCAATCGGGGAATTGGAAAACTATCTTTGGGGTAAGCTTTATTCAAGTCTGAGTAGTCAACGCATGTTCTCCATTTCCTGTTAGGTTTCCTAACAAGTACAGGGTTGGACACCCATTCTGGATATAGCGCATCTCGGATAAACCCGTTCGACTTAAGTTTATCTACCTCTTTATTTAGGGCGGCAGATCTCTCTGGATCCACACCACGCCTTTTTCGCTTGACCGGGACATGCCGCGGGTCAATATTTAGGGTGTGGCTCGCGATGTCCAGCGAGATCCTACACATGTCAGAGTGCGTCCAGGCAAACACGTCGAGGTTTTCCCGGAGAAATTCAACCAATTCCTCCTTCATCTGTTGGCTTAGCTGAGA
This sequence comes from Allium fistulosum, assembly GCA_030737815.1. Lineage (NCBI taxonomy): Eukaryota > Viridiplantae > Streptophyta > Magnoliopsida > Asparagales > Amaryllidaceae > Allium > Allium fistulosum. Next base: position 317,156,497 of record CM060904.1, read on the forward strand.
TCCAATCTTTATCATTCTAGTTTGTCATCATTATCGATCGGAACATCGATCGTCAGCTCTGCCAGAGAAGCCTGACTGTCTTTAACTTCGTCCTCACTTTCAGTATCTCTTGGGTCAAGATATCTTGGGAATTGGTTGTGGTGCCCGGGCCTAGGCCCAGGCATTAACTATCAATTATCTGCAAAGCGGACGCAGAGAGATTCCTCTACGCCCTTTCCCTTCTCTTTTCACTGAGCCTCCCGCAGCTCAGCAAAAAAATATGCTCGTCCAGCAACCTGGTCTCCCTGAACAACTCCGACTCCATTGTCGGTGGGGAATTTCAAAGTCAGACACCAAGGGGCAATAGCAGCCCTGAACTCAGCTAGGGCCGGTCGACCCAAGAAAGTGTTGTACGGTGAGTTAATATCCAATACGATAAACTGCAACATTCAGACTCTCTGGCGTTCCCCTATTCCCAACTCCACTGGTAACTCCACCATCCCGGTTTGTATAGTCGCACTTCCATTGAAGCCATGAATATGAGACTTACAAGGCTTTAAATCTTTCGCTTCCATCTTCGTTTGATCATAGGCTCGCTTAAAGAGTATGTTCACTGAACTTCCACTGTCCACTAAGATCCTCTTCATCCAAGCAAGACCTATCTGAGCTGAAATGACTAGTGGATCAATGGTTGGGGCTTCGATTCTATCAGTGTCCCTGTCTCGGAAAACGATGTCGTCTGTCATCGTCTTCTGGTGTTTGGCCGGATCCCTGTCTTCCAAGTTACTGCAACATTCGAAGCTCGCATGCCTAATAGAGCTGGCATACGACTCCATTTCCCTCCAGCTCCGATCTGCTAGATGAGGACCACCACTAACGGTGTTAATCACTAACCTCCCGCCAGTACGTGCGGGTTCCTCCGGTCTAACCTGATTTGGTGTTTGATTTTGATTTGATGGTCCTACACCTCCAGCCTGCAGCGCCCAAACGAACTGCTCCAACTTTCTTTCTCAGATCAACTTCTCGATAATATCATGTAGATGATGACACTCATTCGTGTTGTGGCCATAACTATCGTGAAATCTACAAAACTTCCCAGTTTGAATCTGTTTCTCTGACGATTACTTCGGAGTAGATTTCTTATATTGGATAGTATTACAAGTTTGCAAGTACACATTTTCCAGGGATGTATTTAAAGGAGTATAGGTGTCAAACATGGGAGCTCTACGTCGTGGTCCACGATTCGGATCCCGTTTCTTACCCTGATTTCCATCGCCTTTCTGCTGATTCTGTATATTTAACTGCACCTTTTCGGAACTCTCCTCGGTTTGTTTCACAGCGACATTGCTTTGGATTCCTTCCACACTGGGCCCTGTGTTATCCTTTTTCCTACACTAATTCACATCCTCTCTTCTCAAGAACTGAGCTGCCTTGGAATAGAAATGATCCAATGACACAGGTGGTTTTCCGACCAACCAGTTTCCAAATTTGGAATCGGGATCGATTCCCTTAGTCAATGCCATCAGAATGGAATTGTCATTAGGATTACTAATCTCACCGCATGCAGCATGGAACCTCTCCAGGTAACGTCTGAGTGTCTCTCCGGGAGCTTGAGTGACACTAGACAAGGTATTAACATCTTTGGGCCTTGTGACATGCATGCGAAACTGGTCGACAAACTTTGTAGCCAACTGGTCGAAACATGAAATAAATCGGGGTGGTAGGCGAGTAAACCACATAGTCACGATGCCCCCCAGGGAGATTAGGAAACTTCGGCATTTAACCGCATCATCCGCCCATGCGGCATTCATCAAACATTCATACTTTAAAATGTGATGGTTAGGGTCAGAGCCCCTCCATAAACAAGTAGAGTTGGAATTCTAAATCCCCGAGGCGGTTCAACATAGAGAATGTCATCGGTGAAAGGGGTATGACTCCGGGAGATTCCCCAGTCGGCATTGTTTAGACCTTGGCTCTCACGGATCATCTGGCAGATCATTGTCGAGATATCTGGCATTTGGACATTCTGGGCATGTTGGTCCAAGGTGTGGTCGGGTTCCACAATGCGAGGATGGGCCGGGCGCAGTCGACGGTCCATACCTCGCCTCCTTGGCTCTAGGTCTTCGGGAACATAAGAATCAGGAGTATAATCACGTTGGAGATGGTTCGGATCTGTTCAGTTCCGAGTGTCAGCTTCCAACTCGATGGCAGCGACAGCAGCACGGTTGTCAGTAGTGTGATAGGGAATCGTCCCTCCTTGGGAGGAGGGTCTGGTCTGATGGCTGGTTGACGGACCAACTCTTGCTTGTCCAATATTCAAAGTGCGCTGATGTCCGGTAGCCTGCGTATAGCTTCCATCCAGCCATGGGCGCGTGGATCTGTGTTTGTAATCTGCGGAAGCTGAACTTTCAGTAGATGAGTAGGAAGCCTGATCCCTTCTGGATCTCCTCCGTCTTTCTCGGTCAACCAATTGGTTAACTCCGTGTTGGCACGGAGCTGCAGGGTAAGCTGCTGGCGGCTTTGAGTCAGCTCTTACATCAGTAGTTGGAACTCCTCCCTGGTGACAGGGCCTTGTGGATCCGAAGGTCCAGCAGCGTTCTGGTCTGTAGAGGAAAGTTGTGTGGGGTTCTGCCTGTCTCGTTCTTCTGGATCTGCAGCAGTTGTGGTAGTCCTAGTAGCGAACATGGTGAATATTGAAGTTCTCACCTAGACTTGGTGCAAATTTGAATAGGATGGAAGAACTCCTAGGCTTGAGATCTGGATCATCTCCTTAGATTCTTGCAATCCAATATCGGAGGTAGATCCAATGAGCAGGAGAAAAGCTGGGTTTTCTCAGTGAAAGCACCAAAGTGTTTGTACCAAAATTGGGCACAACACTCTTCGGATGTGTTTGAAGAGATAAAACAAAGAAAGTAAATGTAAAATGAGGCAGATCTAGCAAACACACCAATCAACAGATAGTAAAAAGTACAGAAACACACAAATTTAGAGTGGTTCGGCATATGGCCTACGTCCACTATGAAATTATTGATGTTTATTGATTATAGCTCGCTGGTTACAAGTGGATTATAACAGTACAATCAAAGTACAGTAGCAATTTTGGCAGAGTATCCACGTAGAGAGTCCAAAAGTCCATTTTTTGTAGGTCCAGGGTCACTATTTATAGGCGTAGGCAGCAAATATCATGTCCAGATCTCGGAGGATTTCTTCTCTCACGTAGGTGGGCCCACGGGATCGAGTTCAGGTGGTTTTGACTCGATCTAGGAGCGATATGAATGGAATTCGTATCGATTAAGAATTGATCTTTTTGGCTGAAATTTATCTGGTACATTCTTGATGTGGTAGGCAAGCTCCTGTGAAAATTTGGTGGCATTTAGACTTGTAGATTGTGAGTTACGATCGATGCAAGTTTGGATTTTCAATGTGCTGTTGACTTCGTATCGATACGTGTTCGTATCGTTCCGTTTGTACCCATGCTTGCACGTGCTGACCAGATGACGTGGCGCTATATTCCAGGACCGATCCACTTCTCATGCCGAGTGACCGAGTCTCCCTTCTTCATAGGCCTTGTTTGTATCCATCTGCGTGGGCTCATTCGTATCCATCAACCACACCTCACCTCATATCGATGGTTCCGTATCAAGACCACTTTGTATCGATACTTCTTGTTCACTTCGTAACGATAGAGGAAAGACGCCTTCGTATTGCTCAAGGTTTGTATCAATCGTATCGATTCTTTGGTCAATCAATATGAGTTGTTGGGGGATCTGAGCGATACGAATGGTATAATGAGGGAACGATACGAAGCGCCTCTCGGCCGATCGATATGAGGCTAAGCTTATGTGATGGATAAGAATTGTAGAAGTGAGGTGGATACGAACGAGGCAACCTTTCATGGATATGAACGCGATGTTGCTTCCCATGGATACGAACCGGTCATGTTTTGCTTGAGATTCGATGGTTACGAATGATATGGATACGAACGTTGTTTTTCCTTTAGCACTTGATGGATATGGACTGAGCACTTGATGGATACAAATTAGTGTCTTCCAATTGGATCTTGATCGATCCATATCTTGAGCATACGAACTCCGATTGACTCGCAATTTGGAATGTGGGCTTACATGGCTTTGCTTGTCATACTATATCGATTGTAGCTCGATCCGAAGTTGGACAAAATTTACCAGTATCCATATTGAACCTGTGTATAACCGATCTTCGAGACAGATTGTCATTGGTTACCAATCAAGTCCTTGGTGTCACGGCCTTGCCAAAAGGTGGGATAACACAACTTACGATAATCGATACATAGCCTCAACGATCTATCCGGCTTCTTAGCAAACACTACCGCTGCACCCCATTGCGAACTGCTCGGCCTGACAAAACTCTTGCCGTCCAAATCCACCAACTGCACCTTCAACTTCGTCATCTCTGAAGGGGTCATCCTGCTTGGCGGCCTACTCACTGGTTCGGCTCCCAAAACCAATTCTATCTGAAACTCAATAGCTCGCTTTGGTGGTAATCCAACTACAGGCTCAAACACATCTGCGAATTCTCTAACCACGAAAACTCGGCTCAACTCATTGTCTTAATCCAAAGCACCCAACAAAGCAAACACTGCATCGCTAGAACCTCCTACGGTGAAAATAATCCGGTCGCTACAATCCAGGTGTCTAAGAGATATCTTCTTACCCTAGCAAAATATCTCAACATCGTATTCACTTAACCAACCCATACCTAGTAATCTGGTCGTTACATGCAAACTGCACACAAAAGTATGACCTAACGGGTCAAACTCAAACTAGTCACACCTCAACCCTAGAGTTGCATACCCTCCTATTGGATTCACAACCCGTAAGGAAGTAACTAAATAAGTGGGTTCAAGGTTAATCTTATCTATCAAACATCTAGATATAAAAGAATGTGATGCGCCAGTATCAAATAAAACACTAACAGACATACCATGAATCTAAAGCGTTCCTCCAAGAACTGCCTTCCCCTTCTCCTAGGCCGTTGTCTTGGAAACGACAGGCTCCAATGCATACACCTTGCCCTTACCATCTCTAATGGGCTCCTTGCACAGGTTCTTATAATGGCCTATCTGGTTACAATTGAAACACCTGACATTCTTCCCCTTAGCCACATCCTTCGCTTTCCCTGAGCGACACTCATTAGCAAAGTGCCCTTTCTTGTCGCATTTATAGCAGACAACCTCATACTTCCCTTTCTTGGCTGCTCCACCCTTTTGAGAACCTCTCTTGGGAAAGAACTTCCTCTTCTGGCCCTACCCAACCTGGACCCCTTTTGCCTTGCTCTTCTCCAGAGACTCAAGGACTTCTTCCAGCCTCAAAGCCATCTCCACAACAATATCAAAAGGATCTCTAAGATGGGAAAAAGTAGCACTAGCCAATTCTGGCTTCAATCCTCTGATGAATTTCTCGTTTCGCTTCAACACTGTATCTACAGAAGCATATCCATATCGGGCCAACTCTTCAAACTTCCTAGCATACTCAACAACCAACATCTCACCTTGCACCAGCTCAGCAAACTGCCTAATCAAAGCTGATTGTGCCATCACAGACATAAACCTCTCCTGGATCTCCTCTTGATATCCTCCTAGGTTACTTCTCCTCATCAACTGTCGCTGTTACACTATTCTACCATAACGATGTGGCTCCCTGAAGCTGCCTGGATGCCAACCTTCTCTTCTGCTCATCATTGAGCCCTAGATCTGCAAAAATCCTTTCGTAGTGCAACAACCAGTTCTCAACTCCAATGGCATCCTCCGTTCCCACAAACGGTTTCCCTCCTAGCTTCACATAATCACTGCTCATCTTAGCAAAATAATTACCTACCGGAACTTCTGGAACTCCTGCTCCTGCAACATTTCCTCCTAACACTCCGGCTGCAACTCATGCCTGCATCATATTCTTGAAAAACCGATACATGGCTTCCATTCCAACCTGCGGAACTTCTGCACCAACATTCTCCGCCTGACATTGATTTCTCCCAGCATTAGGTCCAACATTCCTTTTGGTGCTTCCCCCTCCTTGGTTAACTTTGCTTTTTTCTACCATCCATATCTGTATTCAAACCTCATGAGATACAAAAAGATAACCTAATCAAAGATAGATGAATGGAGATAAAGCGCATACTTATATATAACAAATACAAGTACGTTACTATAGCATTAACCCAGCCCCAATCTTACTCTAATTTTTTTGAATTTTGTTTTCAAAACCAATTTTTAGTTAAATTTTTCATAAACCCATGCTCTGATACAAAGTTGTAACATCCCGTATCTGGAGGCCAAAAGCTAAGCGCTATTGATGCTACAGTCATCTATAGTATTAACATCTGGTGATGAAATACGGTAATGTTAATGGTATCCATAATATCAGAAGCACTTGAATATGAAAAAAATCACAAATTTCCAAAAAACAATAATTTTCAGTGATTACATTTCAAATAATATCATATTCAAGTTACAAAAATCCCCAAACCTATCCCCGACATTGATCAAATATAATTTACAACAATACGCTAAGAGCGACATATGAAGATGCCCCCTTGGAAGATCAAAGCCATATAGACATAATTGTCTTAATACACAGCGGAAATAATTTTAAAAGAGAATTCCTAAATTAGCTATCCATTAACCACCTGCTCGTCTTCGGATGCTTTATTCGCCAAAATCTTGCTAAAACCTGAAAACCTAAACCTTCGGCCTACTCAAATCAAATTTTAAGCACCCGAGGGTTTAAGGGGAAACAAAAACTTCGAGTCAGACACATAGCCTGGTATGAATAATTTTTGTTACATCTCTGTTTACTGATATATAGTGAGTTCACGCCGCTTAGCGGAACGGGTTTCCACTCACTAATATCTCTTTTCAAAACATATATTTTGCAAATCCTTTCCTGCAACCAAACTGGTTAATCCACTGATTATAATAATAATATAGCAATATCCATTATGCTAAAACAGGAAATAAAATAGACTATCTGTCTAAAATCTGAACTATATGTTCTTTACTGGACTATCTATCCTAAATTTTGAGCTAACTGCTCTATTCTGGACTATCTGTCCTAAAACCGATTATACCAAAATAGCAATATCTTTTATGCTAGATAATGGGCTATCTGCCTAAAACAGGTAAAAAGGGTGGACTAACTGCCCTTAAAAGGTAACAAGGTCCGTTATGCTATTAAATGAACTAACTATTCATATCAGAGCTAACTGCTCTTTTCTGGACTAACTGTCCTCTGGACTAACTATCCACTGGGCTGACTGCCCTCAAAATGGACTGACTGTCCAAATTTAGATGAGCTAATTGCTTGAATTTTCTTTTGGGTTAACTACCCTTCAAAATAACTGGGCTAACTGCCCTTCAAATTTTCCTTGAAAACCTTTTCAAAATGATTTAGTCTGTCAAATCATATATATACAAGAAAAATATATCTTTAGCTTTACTCTAAGCTATTTTTGCCAAGTTAGATGTACTTTACTCAAAATAATGTTGATGATGTTCAATAAGGATTATCTATCCTTTTAAAATAAGTTAAAGTCCTTTATAACTTAAAACACTTAGGCTATCTGCCTAGTCATTCCATTTGAAACCTTTGGTTAAAACCTTTAAACAACCTTTCGGAAACATTGAAAGTAACTCCTTCAAAACAATTAATAAAACCCTTCGAAAGCATTGAAGGTAACTCCTTCATATCCTTTAATAAACCTTTCGAAATCATTGAAGGTAAATCCTTCAAAACCCTTTAAAAAGCCTTCCTTTTACAAGCTTTAAGACATATGACATCCGCCCTCTAAATCCTTTAAACCTTAGCCTTTCGAAAACATTAAAACCATACCATTCGACCTTGTCGAAAGGTTTCATTTCGACCCAGTCAAAAGGTTTCAACCTTTCGACTTTGTCGAAAGCTTGGGGTACCTCCCCTATAAAATCATTTATAAACCTTTCAAAAGCAATGAAACTCAAAACCTTTCGAAGACATTGGGTTCAATTTAAAACAAGTGGAAACCTTTCGAAACCATTCAAAGTTAACTAATTTGAAACCTTTAAAACGTTTCGACTTAAAACATTTGGATTATGCCTTCAAGTAGAGCAAAAGGATTAGAAAAACATTGGAGTCGAAAGCAACTGCTTTGAAACCTTTATAAAACCTTTTGAAAACCATTCGAAAATAATGAAGTGTTGGTGTTGGAACCAACCCTTCGAAATCAATGGAGAGAGGCGACAAGTTTTATAAAACGAAAGATAACCTTTGACTCCATCTGTGTCGAAAGGTTTGGAAGCGGCAACTAAGCTTTGAACCTTGTTGAAAGCTATACCTTTCAACTTTTTTGAAAGGTTTCAATTAAAACAAGAAAACAAACCAATCGAAACCTTTTTCTTTTAAACCATTTTACAGTGTCGAAAGCTCTATGTCGAAAGCTAGCAGGCGTATTTTCTTTAAACCCAAAACAAAACTTCATCTCCATCGAAAGCTCTAACCTTTCGTCCCTAAACCTTTCGACTTCATCCAATTCACTACACACCAGTTGTTTGATACCATATTCATTGGTATTTGACCTAGTCGAAAGGTTTGATACCTTTCGACCTTGTCAAAAGGTTTGGAATGGAGGCAGAAGCTCTTGCCGAAAGAGTTGAAATAGTAGAAAAACTACTTATTTGTACTTTAAAATAGTTCTTTTGTACCCAACCTGCCTTGTTTGTCTAAATCTGATTGGTTTCCAGAATTTTATATTCAAAAAGGCTGCCAACTTTCCTTATTTGGAAATTTAAATAATTTTGAAAAAGCCCCTTTCTCCTTTATAATTATATAAAACATTTAAGTCTCATTCCTTAAATAATTTTATATAACTATTAAAACATCTTGAAAAATTCTAGAAAAAATCCAAAAAATCTATTAATATGTTCTCTTCAACATATAAAATTTTCAGATCCAAACAAACAATTATTTTCTCGTAAATAATTTTATAATCCAAATTAACCTTTTATTCCTTAGAAAATTCATAACAATTCCACAAAATTCAGAAAAATCTGGAAATTGAAACCCATCTCTAAAATAACCTTTTAGATCATCATAAAAATTCGCAAGGCTAACGGATGTCATTTAATATGTTTTCATATTAAAACATGTTATAAAATCTATATGAACATTCATAAATCATCAACATGGATGTATAATCATTTATCATTCAAAAACATGGCAACTCTTTGCAAAATCATTCGGATTTAATCTTTAAACCGAAACCATAAAAATTTAGAGATGTAAACATTATTCACCTTTTCGTTAGAGGTAAGGAGCTTGAGATTTGAATGAGTTTGATTTGAATTTGCTATTCCTTAAGCTTTTCTTTAGTTTCCTCTTCTTCTTTCCTTGTTAATGGTGGCCGCCTTGCTTTTAAATTTTAGAAATGAGAATGAATATGTATTAAGATACATGGCCTAAGGAAGGTGATATAGGAATGGCCACTTTCCCATAATACCACTCCTCTAATTCATTTTAAACCCTTCTTATAATTTATTAGTTAAAAAGGCATGGCTACCTTAATTAAATCAAATCTCAATTCCCTTTTCAACACATTATTTTATTTAGTTTATCTAACTAAATCTCCTAAATAATGTTATCATAAATCTGGGGTGTTACAATGGTTACACTTCAAAAGTGTACCGACGTAGTCTGGTTGCTATGAACTTAACTTTGATAGTGATTTCGTTGGCCAACTTTGCATGTTGAAGTAGTCTTTCCTACCGGAATTGAAGCTGTTAACAAGTGTAGCACCGTTCTTCTTGTTTGGCATGCCTCAGTCAACTTTGGCTGGCATTGGTGTTGCATAGGCTGTCATACCAAGATTGCTTGCTTCTACACCAAGAATCTTGTAATCGAGTGGGTCATAAAACATGAATATAGCAATATGACATAGCTTGGCTTTATTTGGTTTGGTTACTTAGTTTTATACATAACGTTCTGCTCTAATACTTAGAATTTGGGTGATCAAGTGAATTGTATATATGATAATGTAGTGCAGTTCATCTCTATTCGGCCGAGCTAGCTTACTACTACGCATATTAGACCTTGTAAGATCTTGACTTATGTTTATAGTGATTTTATTCGTATAATTAAGTTGTTCAATTTGTTTGGTGTGACATGATACCTCTATATATTTACTGCGCGTTTTACCTATATGGTCAGTATGATTTTATGGTTGATAGCATGGTTGCTTTATAATTGGTGTGTAGTTTATATGATTGGGATGTAACTTGAGTTTTGTCCAATCATATAGATTTTCTAATGAGACAGGCCAGTTTTGTTGGCCTTATTACCCCATCACTTTACTATGATATATTGGCACAGTTGCGTCTTAACGATACTTGATCTGCTCTTCGTCTTAGAGTTGTAGTGCGTGTTTATTATGCTTTGTGTTTTGATCCTGCATAACTTATTTCATGATTCAACTTGCCTGTCTTTTTTATGTGCCCCACCGCGCCTTGGCTTGGCCCTCTTGACTTTACTTCGTAGTTCACCGTTTAACCGGTTTTCTTATCATACCGTACGAATCGATAAGTGGGTGTAACAAGAAGCCTAGAAAATAGATTTGTCATGGGATTTGAAGAAAAATCTAGAGAATGCACTACTATAAATATGATTGGTTTCTCTCATCTTTTGTATGCAAGCAAAGAGAGCAAGCAAATAATATAGAAAGAAAGAATTGTAATAAAGCTTCATTTCCTTCTTTACAAAATATTCATCCCTTGTTCTCCATTTGCAAATTACATCTATTGCTCCTTCTTCTTCTTGTAAAGTTTCCTAACATTGGTATCAGAGCTAGGTTGCTAATCAAGGAAGATGACAAACAGAACGACTTTTTTTCAAGTTTCGTTACTAAAGAAGGAGTATTATGATAATTGACACATTCGCATGAAGGCGTTGATTGGATCGCAAGATGCATGGGATATCATAGAAAATAGGTATGAAGAACCCACCGATATTACCCCTTATCCCAAGATGAAAGGGATAATTCAAAGAATTTGAAGAAGAAGGATTAGAAGGCACTTACGCTCATTTACCAAGGTTTGATGAAGCCATGTTCAAGAAGATTGCACAAACTAGTAAGGAAGCATGAGAGATTTTGGAGAATACTTTTAAAGGAATTGAAAAGGTGAAGAAAATTAGACTACAAACTATGTGAGGTTAGTTTGAATCTTTATATATGAAATCATCAGAACCAGTCAATGATTATTTTTCATGAGTTTCAAATATTGTAAATCAAACGAAAAATATGGAGAAAAAAATGAAAGATTTTAGAGTTGTTGAGAAAATTCTACGATCTTTAGATACAAAATTTTATTACATTGTTGTAGCAATTGAAGAATCTAAAGTTCTACAATCCATAACTGTTGATCAACTCATGGGTTCACTTCAAGCCTAAGAAGAAAAATTGAAGAAAAAAGGTCAAAGAAGAGCCATTGGAGCAAGCTCTTCAAACAAAACTCACCTTGTGGGAAAACGAGACATCTAAAAATGGAAGAAGTCAAAGCAAAAGCCAAAGCAGAAGTGGTCATGGTCAAAGTTATGGAAGAAGTGACTACAAATAGATTAATAAAGAGGAGAAAAGACAAAACACATATAATGCAAAAGCTCGAGGAAGAGGAGGAAACATAAAGAAAAATGGAAGACCAAGGTATAATAAATCTTAAATAAAATGTTATAACTGATGAATTTGGGCATTTTGCTTCCGATTGTAGATCCACTTTTACTAAAATTAAAGAAAGAACTAACTATGCTAAAGAAGATGAAGAAAATTCTGCATTACTGATAGCACATAAAGGTGATGAAATTAGCAATAATAATACATGGTATTTGGACATGGGGCAAGCAATCATATGTGTGGAAGAAGAACATGTTCATGGAGCTTGATGATTAAATAAGTTGAAACATTCATTTTAAGAATGAATCTAAAATTCCAGTTAAAGGAAAAGGAAACATACAAATTAATTTAAAGAATGGAAAGAATGACTTTATTTTCAATGTTTATTATATGTCTAAAATGAAACAAATGTATTAAGTTTGTTATAACTTTTAGAAGAGGGATACGATATACACATAAAAAATAAAAGTCTTTTAGTGAGAGATGGTAAATGAAATCTAATTGCTAAAGTTGAGATGTCAAAAAATAGAATGTTTCCATTAAATATCTCAAATAATGTTGGTAAATGCCTGAAATCATGCTATAAAGATTCATCACGAATTTGGCATTTAAGGTTTGGACACCTTAATTTGAGGGTTTAAAATTATTAAAGAACAAAAACATAGTGAAAGGTTTACCATCAATAAATCATGAGAACCAATTATATGAAGGACGCTTACGTGGAAAATAATCAAGAAAATGGTTTGCAAAACAATCCACTACAAGAGCCAAAAAACCACTGGAATTAATTCATATGGATATTTGTAGCCCTAAAAAACCATTCTCACTTGAAAAAAGTAACTATTTTGCACTTTTTATTAATGATATTATTAGGAGAACATGGGTCTATTATCTTAAACAAAAATTAGATGTATTTGATGCTATTACAAAATTTAAAGCCTTTATAGAAAATGAAAGTGCTTAGAAGATCAAAGCCACGAGATCAGACCAAGGTGGAGAATTTAAATCAAAAGAGTTTGAAAAGTTTTGAGAAGAAAATGGAATTCATCGTCCATTAACCATCTCGTGCACTCCAGAACAAAATGGGGTCGTAAAAAAGAAGTATAGATATCTTCTTAACATGGCACAGAGCATGTTAAAATGTAAGAATGTTCGAAAAGAGTTTAGGGCTGAAGCTGTAGAATGCGTGCTATATTTATCCATTTGCTCTCTAACTCGAAGTGTGTGGGACAAAACCCCCGAAGAAGCATGGAGTGGTAGAAAGCTATGTATATCTCGCTTGAAAGTATTTGGAAGCATCGCATATGCCATGTGCAAAATCAAAGACGCTCCAAATTAGATGGCAAAAGTGAAAAATTTATTTTTGTTGGTTATGACTCAAGGTCAAAAGGGTATAAGTTATATAATCCTATTAATGAAAACGTTGTTGTTAGTCGAGACGTGGAGTTCGATGAGCAAAATGCTTAGAACTAGAACAAACAAGAAGATAATGTGGAAGAAGAACCCCTTAGTCGAGCACCATCATCTACTTCAACCCTCCATCAAGAATATCCATTTGAAGAAAGCTCAAGTGAAAGACCACCACACATGAGATCATTGCAAGAATATATGAGGTAACTACAATTTTCGATGGTATTACCTTATTTTGTCGTTTTCCCAATTGTGAACAAATAGGTTTTGAAAAAGAAAAACTAGACAAAAAAGGAGAGAAATTATGCATGAAGAAATCAAAGCAATCGTAAAGAATAATACATGGGAGTTGGTTGCTTTACCTAAAGGACACAAAGCTATTGGTGCAAAGTGGGTATATAAAGTGAAGAAGAATGCTAATAGAGAAATTGAAAGATACAAAGCAAGATTGATAGCTAAAGGATACAAGCAAAGAGCAGGTATAGACTATGATGAAGTATTTGTTCATGTTACCCGCTTAGAAACTATAAGATTATTAGTTTCTTTAGCATCTCAAAACAAATGGGAAATACATCAAATTGACGTGAAATCTGCTTTCTTAAATGGTAAATTAGAAGAGGAAGTTTATTTGGAGCAACCACCAGTTTATAAAATTAAAGGACATGAAGATAAAGTTTTTGAATTGAAAAAAATCACTTAATGGTTTAAAACAAGCCCCAAGAGCATGGAATACAAGAATTGATAAGTGTTTTTTAGAAAATAATTTTGGAAAATACCTCATGAACATGCTTTTTACATAAAGAGAAATCAAAATGGAGATATTTTAATTGTATGTTTACATGTAAATGACTTTTTACATAAAGAGAAATCACGAAGGAAATGAGTTTAAAATTTGATATGACGGACATTGGACTCATGTCATACTATCTTGGAATCCAAGTAACTCAAAGTGAGCATGGTATATTTATTTTTTAAGAAACGTATACAAATGAAATGTTGAAGAAAGTCAATATGGATGGATGCAAACCCGTAAATACTCCAATAGAATGTGGTACGAAGCTCTCAAAACATATGCAAGAAGAGAATGTGGATCCTAACCTATTTAAGAGCATGGTTGGTAGTTTAAGATACTTAACCTGCACAAGCCCAGATATACTTTATGGATTAGGTCTTATTAATCACTACATGGAAGCTCCTAAAACATCACACTTGAAGACAGCAGTAGGAATCCTTTAATATATTAAAAGTACCACTGATTTTGGATTATTGTATTCAAATTCTAATTATTTCAAGTTGATTGGTTATAGTGATAGAGTTTGGGCTGGAGATATTGACACTACAACAAATATACCATATTACAACTAGGTATTTACAACTAAGACATGATGACAGTTGTAATAAAGGGTTTTTAACAACCGCCTTTTACTGACAGTTGTAATAAAGGGTTTATAACAACTGCTTTCATAGACAGTTGTAATAAAGGGTTTTAACAACTGGTCTTTCCAGACAGTTGTAATAAAAATATTTTTAACAACTGGGTTTTCCTTCCAGTTGTAATAAACGTATTTTAACAACCTTTTGTTTTAGCTAGTTGAAATGGAGATCTATAACAACTTATTAGTTTTGACCATTATAAATATTGATATTTTCTCAAAGTTTATAAAAAAGTTGAAAATTTGATATTATTAAGTTTAATTATTAAGACTTTTTCTTAAAAAAGAACATTTTCAATAAACAATTAATAATTAGTTAATAACCTTTAATCATTAATATTAAATTTATAATAATTAATTATTATTATTAATTAAAATTAATAATATATACATAATTAATTACAATTAATAATTAATATTCAATTATAATTAAGAAGTAATTAGTAATAATTAATAATTAATATATATGAAGTAATAATTTAATAGTTAATAGTTAATAATTACTACTAAATAATTAATATATAATAAGTTGTAATTAAGACTAATATTTTATATTTTATAATTAATAATTATTAGCTAATTAATAATTACTATTTAATAATTAATCATTAAAAATAATAATTAATATTAAATATATAATAGTTAGTAATTAACAATTACTTTTAATAATTAATAATTAATAAAATATACATAATAATTAACATTTAATAATAAATATTTAATTTTAATTAAGAAGTGATAAGTAATACTTAAAATTAAGAAGTAATATTTAATAATTAATAATTAACAATTACTATTAAAGAATTAATAATTAATAATCAGGACTAATAATTAACAAATAATAATTAATAATTACTATTGAATATTTAATAATTAAGACTAATGTTTAATATTTAGTAACTAATATTTAATAATTAGATTTCATTAACAACTTTCCTTGCATGACCGTTGCAAATATTAGTTTATAACAAACTTAATTTATAGCTGTCTATAACAACTGACGAAAATTATGAGTCGACGTAACGATACTAATAACTATTATAAATAATTTATACTAAACAAATGTTTGAATTTGAACTTGGCAGTTTATGCCTTACGAACGACATATTACTTCCATATATATGTAGATATTTTCTTTTGCAACTTTTTTCCCCGTAACACCCCTTCTCAACCCTAAAAACGAAATTCAAAATCATGTCAATAATATCTCTCTTTCTCTTCTCCATTCTCATCTTCGCACCCCTACTATTTCTCTTCTCCATTCTCATCTTCGCACCCCTACTACATCAGCAAAAATATGCAACAATGCAACATGCTCACCCTTCTAAAACTCAAACACTCCTTCAGTAAACCTTCCGAACTCGCTTCCTTTGAGTCTTCCACCATCGCATAGTTACATCCACAAACTCGAGGTTCAAAGATCTGGTGTGGGCATCCATGTTCAGATCAATAAACGACAGGTGCCAAACACAGATTGCACCATGGAGTTTCTCAACAAATTTACATCAATTTGTCTATCTGGTGATCGTGCACCTCCCAAAGCAGCTGCGACAAAGTAGGGTAAAGGATAGGAAGTGATTTTATAGAAATCAATTTGTGTTCAGTTTTGGTACTTTAGCTTATCAAGTGCTTATTTTCTTTTTCCCTTCGTTCTCCTTTACTGCTCTGATTTCAACAAATTACTCATCCTGTTTGTACATGTTCTGCTCTTAATGGCTTTTAAACCATATTTTTGGAGGTGAAAAAAAGTTAATTTGGTAATATACGAATATTTAAATGAAAGGAGATTGTGACAGATTGATGGAGCAGTAAACGAAGATGGCAGGAGTCCTAGCGTTTGGCACATTTCTATAGATACATGTTGAGTATCATTTCATACTAAATGTTGTAATTCATGTTAGAAATTTTTTACTTGCTTCTTTTTTGAACCTTACATTCGAGGACTAAGCTAGAGGTTCTTGTTAGAAAGGGCCAATTTTGAAGTTCTGCATTTTAGACCGTTACCAACAACGTAGCTTATTCCGTTCACTCTTTCTCATACTTTTGGACTGACCGAACGAGCTCTGCAACCCGGTAAGGTAAAACTAGCCACGGATCAGAGGAAAAAAATTCACTGGGTTTATAACGGTGAAGAGTTCGCCTTTATAAATTTATAACGGCGATGTCTTCGCCGTTATATATTTATAACGGTGAAGACTTCGCCGTTATAAATTAATAGTGGCGAACTGTTCGCCGTTATAAACCAAACCCTACAACCAGTCGTCGAGCCATTTTCCATCTCTCCTCATTCCCTTCTCCATTTTTAGCAAACCCAATTCCTTTCACCACCGTATTTTCTTCAATTTCAACCCCCAAACGTCCAATTCTGTGCTCCTATACACAAATTAAAGGCTGTTTTTGAGATCTACACCCATAGAAATGTCTAGATTATTCAAAAATTTTGTGAAAAAGTTCATGCGTGGAGATAGTGGTGGTGGTGGTGACGGCGACGGCGGCGGCGATGTAGACGGCTCCGACGAAGGTCATATTATTCTGCAGTACAATCATGAACACGGAATAGAAGATTTGCTTAAGGCCGCTGAAAATATCGAGCAAGGCGGAGGTGAAGACGAAGGCGGTCGCCACGGTCGCGGATGCCGCAGGGGTGGTCGAAGGTATGGGGCATACTTCTGCTAGAGTCACCGAGCTTGATGGATTCGGGATCCGAACCTTAGCATGGCGAAATTGCCAATGCTATCTAAATTTCGCGCGCTTCCAGAAGGTAAGTACATGTCAGCACATAGACGAGTTTGGCTGCAAGTATTTCTTTATATGATTAAAATAATTGCAATACGTTGTTAGTTTAAATTTATAAGTATGATTTTATTTAACTTAAACAGTCGTAGAATATCCGTTCGCGGGGTTCTTTAGCGAACACGCTTAGATATTTTCAGACGAATTTGGCAAATAAGGATAGAGTCACAACACTTCTACACGGGCTTGGATTCCATCATTTCTTAGGTAATATAATGAACCATTTACTTAAAAACCAGTTAATTTATCACTCCATAATTTAACTTATTATGTACTCTACAATTCTAGGAATCAACCATGTTGTAAAAGGTGATGTGCAATTGTGCGCAGCTATTGCTTTACGGTGCTATAAAACCACTCACACGTTCCGCTTTCCTTGCGGTAAGCAAGGAATTACACCGCTTGATTTCTCTATGCTTACCGGGATTAGCATTAGAGTGACCTCTTTTCATCGCTTCCATACAATGATGCTCGATGGCGTGATCCGGTACTTGTTCATGATCTTCTACCACACTTTGATGCTTCGGCGGCATCATATCAGGCCGGAAGCGCTATTAGAGTCAGTGCTATTTGTGCTGCCATGGATAGCATACTCAGTTATTACTCTCCTGATGATGATCTAGAGCTTGCGAGATTATTTTTCTATACCTTATGGGTAACTTGTTTTTAGCACCTCGAGCAGTAGTTTAGCGGTCGGGTTTATTGAGGTCACATCTCATTTGGATTTCGATAGTGCTATTCTATATGACTGGGGTACACATATTCTTGCATACTTTTACTGATATCTCGATGTACATTGCACCATTACAGCTGGGAGTTACTATAGTATTGGTATTTTGAGTATTCCAGGAATTTTCATTTCGTTACTTTGACTTCAGACGTGTCTACTTTTTGCCCTCGTTTGTCATTTTGGTGCGCGGACAACAGGGGGTCCAAGGATAATGAATCCTATTATGTTTATTCAGTTGCCCACAACCAAATTGATTTGAGGATATATAGACGTTAGATTATATGGCATCCATTTCATAATAGTGTATCGACCGGCCTTGATTTTATAGAGATTGCTAGGATGCTTGCCAGGCAGAGATTTACACTCCAATCTTATCCCTCGGCGTTTGGTGCATATGGGTATCCTAGTGAGAGGTGTTGGAGACAGTTGTACGACTTTGATGCTATTCTCGATGATCCACACCGTCATACCTATTGTTGTATGATTTATCCTTCAGAACAGCTAGACCTGGCGAGAGCAGGAGGTTAGTGGTCAGCCGAGACCTTTGTTATTACCGGTCCATCATATGTTGACTTCTGGCGTAGATTTTACAACAGGTTCGGTGATACCATTACCCATGCAGCGGCAATAGATTTAATCGGTACATCTACTATACGACACAACATACATCCCCCGGTTGACGAGGATCTTACCCAGCCCAGTCAGGGGTACCATGCACCCGATCATGTGTCGGCTGCTTCTCACTTCGGATGGACCATAGCAGTTCCTACTATTGGACCAGACCATTATGTTGATGTGTTTCATCCTACAGCACACGCTCAGTACCCGAATTCGACCCAGATATCTTATGTTGATCTATACGATATGCAGACGGGGATCAGACATACAGGATAAGTAGAGAATAGGCGTTGCCTAGACTACTATGATAGTGAACTACGTTGGAAGGTAGAGGCAGCAGCACGACTGCAGGCATAGCTGGAGGAAGAGCGTAAGAGATTTGCTGACATGTAGATGTACTATGAGCATTTAGCTGGCCCGAGCGGTGGTAGAGATGATGATGATGATGAGACACGTCGTCATCGTCATCGTCATACACGTCGACGTACGGATGGGTCATCTTATTTATTGTATTTCATTTATGTTTCTATGTTGTTTGTGTACTTATTCTTTTGTTCTAATGTATGATATATCTATTGTATTCGGTTTATGTATCGTTGTCATTATCATTTATGTTTTTGTGCTGTTGGTGTTTTTATTCATGTGATGTGATGTATGATATATCTATTGTATTCAGTTTATGCATCGATGTCATTATTTTTCACGTTTCCATGTTGTTGGCAACCGTACAGATATTTTTCCAAAAGCATAGATTACCATAACTTAATAGTACAGACAATTACATTCATTGGCAACAAACATACCACTTCCTTATCCACAGCTAACTTGAAGATTGAGGTAACATAAATTCTAACTAACTAGTGATACACCATTTACTACGAAAACACAGATTAAAATCTCCCATGGTTACAAAAGAACCTACATAATTTACTACAGAATTACAGATTCTAAACAACTAGTATAGGTAAGATGAATGAGAATAAGGTTTGGATATTTCCCTTGCTCTCTTCTTCTTATAATTACCAGTTTGGCATTTTCCGCTTCACTTCTATATATACATATACCAGTTTACATCTACTTCTTCACAATCATCTACTCCTTCTTCACTTCTATCTACATCTTCCTCACATTCATTTACATCTCACACTGATGCCATCCTAGCCTTCTTCTATTATATCTGGTATAGGAGACTACGTGCCTTCGTAAAGTCCATGCATCGATGAGGATTGGCTTATCGAGTATCAAGAGCAGCACTATGAGGACATTCGCCGTGAGTTCCCAGATCTTAGCCAACTAAAACTCCAGGAGGATGTTCAACCTCCATATGAATAGCAGGTTGTACAACATCCATATGAACAAGAGATAAGACTTCCTTCAAATACACAAGAATGCTAGGAAGTCCGTAAAGAACGAATTCAAATGGAGCAGGAAGTTAACTCTTCTCCATTACTATATTGTGTTTGCGTAGTGTCAGTTACGTAATCTGTCATGCAAAGCGGAAATGACATTAGACGACACCATTATAGATGCCATAACTTTTCAATTGGTTGTGGTTTATGGAAATGGATTGATGATCCATTCCCTCGTCAAGCAGTGGAATATGCAAACGAACTAGAACAAGAACTAGCCGTGCTTCGTAACAGGTTGAGTGCACTAGAATTTCAGTGTGGTGGTGGGCATGACTAACATGTTGAAGTATGTAGTATGTTGAAGTATGTCGTATGTTGTGGTATATTCGAGTCTGTCGTATGTTTAAGTATGTCTTTTGTTGTATGTTTAAGTATGTTGTGGTAAGTTGTAGTATGTTGAAGTATGTCGTATGTTGTGGTACGTTTAAGTACATAGTTTAGTCTCCAAATTACATCGAACAAACACAACTCATGTTACTATAGGTGGACATGCATTCAACTAATACAACTCATAGAATACAAGTTACCCAAACTAATACTCATGGACATTAATCGACCTAAGACACTTGGACAAACACATGGACATACATCATACATTGACATAGTACTCACTCAAACTATCTAATATAATTCACCCACAAATTGTACGTAGCATGACCAATAAAGTGTGTTTGATGATCCATAAAATACAAGGAGTCAAAAGTTGATCGGGTCATTTGAAAAACATTATCTCGTTCTACCTCGGTTATAATTCTCCGATACCTCCTGCAAACTCTAGTAAATGTAACAAATGTACTTCTAGTATCCAAATTTCATCTTCTCAGCTTACATTCTGGGTGGTTGTTGTAAGCTTCATTTACGGTGACCCAAAAATCTTCATCCACCTCCTCTTCCATGTGTCTTGTATCAGCCTGTATATAGCCTTTGATCAACACCAAATAATCATGGGGAGCCCATGTTTGATTTTCCATTTGGAATCCTATGAACCTCTCATGCCAATACTTAGTGTATAAATAGTAATCATGGGGATTGCAAATGTAGCGACATGGAGCTAATCGAAACCAATCAATGGCCTCTGCAAACGTACACTGTAGCCATCATTGCCTTGTCCTTTCCAACACTGTAGCTACATTATGCATTCATAACTTAATCAATGACTTCTGCAAACGTACACTGTAGCCATTATTGTCATGTCCTTTCCAACACTGTAGCTAGACTTTTCATCCTTAACTCAATCAATGACCTTTACAAATGTACACTGTAGTCATTATTGCCTTATCCTTTCCAACACTGTAGCTACAGTGTGCATCCATAACTTAATCAATGACCTCAGCAAACATACACTGTAGCCATTATTGCCTTGTCCTTTCCAACACTGTAGCTACACTATAGCCATTATGGCCTCTGTAAACGTACACTGTAGCTTTATCAAGTACTACCGACGTGGAGCAAACTGTAACCATTCAATGTTGTGTGATTCATTGTCTTTTGTATTCCATATCCTTTTACCTCCTACACTTATATATACTTGCATTACAATCTACTCCAACATACAATTGCAAAAAACTAAAACAAACCAATAAATCAAATTACTTACCGCTCTACAATCATGGATCCTGACCTATTCTACCAGTACAAACAAGACATGAACCAAAGCTATGACAATGAACAAGAAATGGATGATGAAATGACAGAGTTTCAAATTCAACAAGCAGCAGTAAGATATTCTTACTTTTTTGGTAAAGGATGTATGAGCAATCGTCGTGGTAGTATACCTGGACAGATTAACCGACGATGTAAGAGGGACTAGAAGGATGGAAATGAAAGGCTGTTGAAGGACTACTTCATTGACAATCCAACCTATGATATAAATTTGTTCCGCCGTCAATTCGGATGGGCCCAGATGTCCTCTCTAAAATTTATCACAAACTTCATGAAAATAACCCATATTTCACTTATAGGCTAAATAGAGCACTAGAACCTGTGCATTCTACCCACATCAAAATCTCGGCTGCTTTACATACCTTAAGCTATGGAACATCTGGTGATCAAATGGATGAATATTTTAGAATTGCATCATCAGCAGCAATAGAGTGCATGAAGGAATTTTGTAAAACAGTGATCGAACAGTTCGGCGAGGAATACTTACGAACCCCGGGACCGAATGATGTAAACATAATACTAGCAAGAGGAGAAGCTAGAAGTTTTCTAGGTATGCTTGGAAGTTTGGATTGCATGCATTGGGCATGGAAAAACTCTCTAACTTGTTAGAAAGGAATGTTCACAGGACACAAAAAGGTGCCAACAATGATCCTAGAAGTGGTTACGACCGATGATTTATGGGTTTGGCATGCTTTCTTTGAAGTACCAGGTTCATTAAATGACATAAATGTTTTAAAACAGTCATACCCATTCTCTGAACTGTCTAATGGACTTTCAACGGACATTACATATAAAGTTGGTAATGTTGAGCATCAAATTGGATATTACCTAGTTGATGGAATTTACCCAAAGTGAAGAACTTTAATACAAGGCTTTAGGGTCCCAACAAATGACAAAGAGAGCTATTTCACTGAAAAAGTGGCAAGCTACAGAAAGGACATCGAACATATGTTCGGTGTCTTACAAGCAAGGTTTCAGATTTTACGAAATCCTACTGGATTTCATGACGCAAGAGTTCTTTCTGAAATTATGTATGCTTGTATAATAATTCAGAATATGATTGTAGAGTCCAAAAGAGGTGGGTATAAAAACCAAAAGTTAAATTACACGGACATGTTTAAGCGTTCTAACAAAAGACCTAAGAGAAACATTAATTCAATGGAGGAATATGTTACCTTGGTACAACATATTGAAGATTAAGCTGCACACTTTCAATTGCATGACTGGTTGGTGGACCATTTGTGAGCACACAGAGGAAGGAATAGTAGGAATCCATAGTCATGCTTATAGCAGCTGTTCATGGAATTGTTGATGAAGTTGTATGTTTACTGTATTATGTTTTAAGGTTTGTATGTTGACCATTTCGTAATATTATTATGGAACTTGTTTAATAAAATGTTTTACGACCTAGTTCAAAATACAAAATGATACAATAATATTATAACAAGTACAACACAAATAAACACGTAAACCAAACGACACATAGAGATACTACAAAGACAACACAAATACACACCTAAAACAAACGATAGAAAGTAACACCAACCAAGTACAATGCAACTACACATCTAAAACCCATCCCTATACATGCCACTTCTGCTTCCGCTTCCACTGTCTCTAACTTTCTTATAAGTTTCCAACTGCTCGGTTACTAGTTCTTGCTGCAAAGGAGAAAGCCTACTGAAATCACAAGTCATTAGTTTGATGTAGTTCTTCTCTCGCATCAAAGCTTTCTTCTCCTCATGGGCACGTCTCTTGAACTCTCGGTCTTCCATGATAGCCTTCTGAAACTCCATTTTGTTGCGATTTCTTTATGTTGAAAAGTTGGCTCTATGCTCTCTTGTTTCTCTAGCAGACATCTCTAAAGTTCCTACAAATCTTGAAAATTCCACACTGCTCTGCTCCAACAGAATTGACTTATTTCTACCAAGAGGACGTCCATCCCTGTTTCCAGATAGTGGAGATCTTTCCTGAGAACTTGGATCGCTTCCTGGACTTAAATCAAAGTAGTTCATTCTTCTGGCTTTATTTTGTTGCTCGAACATGAAGTTGTTAGGATTCTTTCATTTTGGTAAACTGAAGAGAAGCTCAAAGCACTCTTGGAATTTGAATGGTTGACTGTATTGCAGCTGATAAGCCTTACACGATTCTTCAATCTGTAGAACAAATCCAAAAGTGTATGAATATACAAAACTAGTCAAACACATTACCATTTCAAAGAAATGTAAAACAATATTTTACTTACAATGTCATAAGGAGCGGCACCGCTTTGCTGTCTGTCTGAAATCTAGTAAGTATTGCCAAATAGTTTTAGCATGCGGAATTCATAACTCGATATCCTCCTCTAAGTGATCCTCATGTTCTCTTCAATGGTTCCAAGGTGTTGTAAAAATCTGCAACTCTTTCCCAAATTTTTTGGCATTTCATATTATTGCCAAAAATACTATCTTGTGACATGCGTATCCATGATTTAGCAAGTGAAATATATTGTTCAGAAGTAAACTTAACTTGCTTTTTTCTACCGTCAGTTGCTACTCCTTCCTCTTCGACATTTTCCACATCAATGTCTTCTATGCCAACGTTTGTCTCCATTGCAACTGAATCTCTACGCCGTTTGTTGAAAATGCCACTTAAGGATTTCCACTTCCTCTTCTTCTTGTTATATTCTGGGCTCGAGGGCGTAGGCATCTCAACAGCGGATTCTTCATTGCATTCTTCCGTATTTAATGCATCGTCTTCTTGGTTTTCGTCTTCCTCCTCCTCCTCCAAACTACTAACGGTTTCTACATTAGCAGGAGCCTTGCGTGCATAAGAATATTTCCTTCGGAGTTTCTACATTGCTTCATGGTCACGAATATCTAACTGTTGCGCATTGAGATAATGATGTTGTAGTTGATCATTTTGTATCATCAAAGACATGTACAGCGAATGATCGTCATATGCGCCTAAAGGAGGACGTTGTTGGTAATATGGTTGTAGAGCAGTAGATTGAATGGGAGGTAAGTTAGGAGTAGCACGCGGTTGGTAAGGTTGGTTATAAGATAAGTTCGAATATGGCGAATAGCCATACTCATGTGATGGACGAAGTGTTTGTTGTTGGTGTGGTGGGCGTTGGTTGGAAAATCTGGTGGAAGGGTATGTAGACATGGGTTTCTTGCTAACAACTTTTTTCATGGAACATTTCGATGAAGAAGACATTTTCAGAATTAGAGGAGGAAGAAGTGACGATGAGGTGGTGTGAAAGGAGGAGAAGGGTAGTGGAATATATAGAGAGGGATTAAGTGGAACGTTGGAACATAGCCGTTGTGTCCACAACGGCTATGTTTTATAACAACAAAGACTTTGCCGTTATAAGTTTATAATGGTAAAGTCTTTGCCATTATAAACTTAAAACGGTGAAGACTTCACCGTTATAAACTTATAACGTCAAAGTCTTAGCCGTTATACTCACCAGCCCCTGTTCAGTTCACTGGCCACAAGATCAGTTCAAATCAGCCATCGAGAAGTACATAAGCTGCACTTGGTTGTTCCGTGGCTTGTTTAGTAACTGAGCAAGCCATTATTGGTTATGCCCTTACCAATTAAAAGAATACAATTACTTGCATTGATACTAAGGCATTTAATCCACTAGAGATGACCTAACAATTAAAATATAAAATTACAAGACATGTTAGAGGTGCTACAGGTGATGTTGCTTTTGATGGATATCACAAATACAAGGTAACATATATGAGTATTTCTAATGTACATATTACATTGTTTTTGTGCATTACTGTAAATTATTTATGCAGGAAGAAATCAAACTAATGAAAGAAACCGGAGTGGAAGGTTATAGATTTTCAATCATTTGGTCACGGCTAATTCCTGGTATCATCAATGCTAATTGTTTTTGTAGTTTTTGTTTATATCATAAAAAGTATTTACATTGCCAATAATGGCCTTGAGTTTTACAACAACTTCATCTATGAACTTATCAGTCATGGTATAATTCATTGCTTATGTTGTTCCCCTTATACAAAATTTTAACATTTGTGCATGCAACTTATGAGCTTTAAATGTCCAGGAATCCAGCCTCAAGTTACACTTTTGCACTTTGACATGCCTCAAGTTCTTGATGATGAATATGAAAGTTGGATTAGTCCAAAAATAGTGTTAATATTTTGTGCATTCCTTTTGTTATACTTATCGTAAGATTCTCATTCAAACTTCAAAAGAGCATAACTAGATGACTTGTAACCATTTTTGTCAAAGTATTTCTTTGTGCTTGAATTTATAGATATTGTAATACTATTTGAATTTTTGAGAATATTTAATAAAATATTGGAATAGTATTATGTTTAAATCGATGGATACTACGTGCTTGAATTGACAAATTTTATATATTTGAATTTATGAAATTATGATTTTATAATAATTGAAATTGTAAAACATTTGTAAAAGTACCAATTACAACTGGAAAAAGTTGTTGTAAATGGTTCTATTGCAATGGGAAAAAACAAATATAAAAGACCCAATTGCAACGGACAAAAATAGCTACAAAATTAACCAACTTTATTACAACTCTATATATTAAGACTAGCGGCTGACATTTGTAATAGCCATTACAACTGGCATTGCCAGTTACAAAATGAGTGTTTTGTTGTAGTGTGATGATTGTAAAAGTACAATTGGATTTGTTTTCTTTATGGGAGACACAGCCTTCTCATTGAGCTCAAAAAAACAACCAATGGTGACACTATCAACTTATGAAGCTAAATATGTTGCTGCTTCAACTTGTGTATACCATGCAATTTGGCTTTGAGACTTATTAAAGGAGTTGCACACATCACAACCCAATGCAATGGAGATATTTATGGACAAGTCAACCATAGCACTTACTAAGAATCTTGTATTCCATAATCAAAGTTCACATATCGATATATGCTACCACTTTATTCGAGAAAAGATTGCAAAACAGAGGTACAAGCAAAGTTTATCAATTCAAAAGATCAAATTTCAGATATTTTCACAAAGGCATTGAAGCATGATGACTTTGAAAGGTTGCGAGACATTCTTAGAGCTACAAATCCAAGTTTACAAGGGGATGTTGGAAATAAACTTGGTTTTAGAAAGCATTAATTATGTTGAAAATTTTATTTTTTGTACTTAAGGAGAGGCTAAATTTTATCCTAGAGAAAAAATATAGAGTTATCGAAATATGGAATTTCGAGAAGCCTACAAAATAGATTTATTAAGGGAATTGAAGAAAACTCTAGAAAATGTACTGCTATAAATAAGAATGCTTTCCCTCATCTTTTATATGCAAGTAAAAAAGCAAGCAAATAAAATAGAAGAAAGGAACTGTAATAAAGCTTCATTTCCTCCTATACAAAATATTCATCTCTCATTCTCTATTTGCAAATTATATTCATTGCTCCTTCTTCATCTTGTAAAGTTTCCTAATAGGTGGGATTAGCATGTTGTAAAATGGTTTGTGGCGCTTGTGGAGAAGGCTAAAGGAGGAGACTAGGAAAAGATTCGGGATTCATAAAGAGAGCGTCGAGTTGGCTGAGATTGTTAAGGGGAAGCTCTATTTTGGACGTTGAATTCTACGAAATTGATGACCATTGTCTCCATGGCCGAAGGTGGCAGTGCAAAAGGCAAGAAGAGGATATCGAGGAGCTTCAGGTGTGATCGAGAAAATGAAATTGAAGAATGGTAAACTTCCTAAAAGTTCCTGAAACTAAAATAGCTACATCAGTAGGTATTTTATATATAAGGCAGATTTGGAAAATTATCGTTTAGCCCTGTATCTTAAATATGCTATAACTTCTTTGTATAACTTCTTCATATGAAATTGTCAAAAACTAAGGCCCTGTTAGGTTTTCCATTTTCAATTTTGGATTCCCATCCAAACAAAAATGCACACAATGCATGTATTTTTGGAAAACATCCAATTATGAAAATGAAATTAACATACAAAATAGAAAACAAATTTAATTTGTTTTTCATGTCTTGGGAGATAACAAAGTAAGGAGAACAATCCATTCACTCTGCCTTCCATCCATTTACTCCTCCATCATCCCTCCATTTACTCCTCCGTCATCCCTCTATCGTCATGATGACTTAGCTCGTTTAGATCGACTTAAATAAGTATCTTTTTGGCTCTTTGAAAGCCAAAATGAATTGGCTTTGGCTTTCAAAAGCAAAAAAATAACTCATATAAGTCGATCCAAACGAGCATTTAGAATTTTAAATCCTCTCCTCCACTATCTCAAATTTTTAATGAATATTGAAAATGGAAAACACAAAACTCAAAATGAACCAAACAGGCCCTAAGTACCCAACCCTATCATCATTGAAGCAACAACTTGCATACAAGGTGGTCTAACTCTGTCATTAAGTTGTCGGGTGATGCTAACAAGCCCTCGGATAATCGAAGCTAGCTATTGTTGGAGAACAAACTAGCCATGGAAGAAAATCATGGTTCAAAGAGGGAGCATCAGATCTGGAAAAGAAGCCATCAGTATTAATGTGATGAGGAGAGAAAAGTGTTGATGGTGGTCATAGTAGCTAACACATCCAGAGTTAAGAATACCCGTGACCAATGGTATCGACCATGATAGTTCAGTTTAGACGACGATGACCAGAGTTATAGGGGAAGCGATCATCACATGTGACTGGAAGAGAAGGTTTGAGAAAGGGTGATGTCGGCGTCGAAATTAGCCAAATCTAAGAGCAGTTCCTGGTCAAAGGGTTCGGGTTCCAACATTGAACGATAGTGAAGGAGGTTGAACCTAGCATGTTATATATGGTTGAGTGCTATTTTGATGCTTGGTGGGATCAGCACGTTATCAGATGGTGGTGTTTGTGGAAATGTCCAAATGAAGAGACGTGGTAGAGATTCAAGATTCACTAAGAGAGAATCGAGCAGGCTGATATGGTTAAGGAAATCTCATTTTTGGATCCCAAATTCTTCAGAGTTGATGGTGATAGTTTCCATAGCTGGTGGTGGCGGTGCAAAAGGCGAGAAGAGGATGTCGAGGAGCTTCAGATGTTAGCGGGATAATGAAAAGGAAGAAATGGAAACTTCCTAAAACTCCTTGTAGCTAAAATAGTTGCACCACCAGGGATTTATGTATAAAGTGAATTTTCAAAATTATCTATTTTCCCTATATTGTAAATATGTGATAACTTCTTCCTATAACTTCATCGTATGAAATCGTCAAAAAACACATACCTGAAGCCTATCATTATTGAAGCAATAAATTGCATTCAAGTTGGTGTAACTATCTCATCTAAGTAGTAAGGTGATGCTCACGACCCCTCAGATGATCAGAGCTGGCCACTATTGGAGAACAAAGAATATTA
The DNA here is from genome assembly GCA_030737815.1 of Allium fistulosum. Lineage (NCBI taxonomy): Eukaryota > Viridiplantae > Streptophyta > Magnoliopsida > Asparagales > Amaryllidaceae > Allium > Allium fistulosum. Next base: position 317,185,551 of record CM060904.1, read on the forward strand.
GAACCTCGAATTTTGGTGTTTTGATTGTGACAACTATATAAGTATATGTATCGTTTAGATCTAACTAAACTTGCAGAAGAAGATATTGTTTTTTACTCGAGAAATATTCTAACAATTTAAAGACCAGATTCCGGATTGAAGTTTCAGCAATGTATTTAAGTCTAAGGTCTGAGTTTAGTAGTAAGTATGTTAAAATCTCTCCGAAGTGGTATATGCACACACACATAATATAAAGTTCATCAAAACAAGTAGAAAACCCAGAAAACACTAACTCAGCCGGCTGAATGGCATGAGTCAGCGGCCGACTATTGTGCATGTGCATAAATGTGATTGAATATTCATACGACTGAATATGATAATTCAGCCGGCTAAATTTGATGCTTTTTGCACTATTTACTTGCGGGTTTTATTTTTAATCAATTCAGTCGGCTGAGGTTCTCCATTCAGACGGCCGAATCTTCATAACGTCTAGTTTTCAAGGGACACTTCATTTTAATAAACAGAAACAACTCTTGATTCAAGAGTTGCTTCCATATCTTTTCATGGCTATCTTTCATGAACGAATACACTCCTAATCTCTATAAATAGCCATGAATTCCATTTTTTTGATAATCAATTCTTATTCTTATTTCTAATCTATCTTGCTATTTGAACTCTAAGCATTCAATACTTAAAATCTTCATTCTGATCACTTGATCATTCAAGAATTCTTCATTGGTGATCTAATAAACTTCTTGTCTTCGCGAATTACATGATATACCACAAAGGAGAAGATTATAGGAAGGGTGTACTCTAAAGACTTATCCACTATAAGAAAAGATGTCTTTTATAACGCAAATAGATAACGCTTTATTTTATAGCGCTATTGTTGGATTTAATTTGTTTTATTTTGACAATGGATTTGCTGTGTAACACTTTGAGAAGACGGGCTTCCTAAACTATTTTCGGGGCCGCCTCTTCACGTTATTTCCCTCATTCCTATTCCCCAAATTAATTCCTCAAAAGCTTAAACAATCCCCTCCCTTATCATCGCCTCTTCCTCAAATTATCTCCATAACCCGTCACTCTCCTCACAGACTGTTCTTGTTATGTCTCATGCTCGCGCTGGCTGCACCAACCACAACTCTGTTGGCAGTACTATTTCATTTCTATTTTATTACAAATTTGTCTAGATCTGGAAATTTTTTGAAAGTAATTTGAAGTTTGTGGTTTAGCATATTGGTCCTGCAGCTAATATGGAAGTAATTTTTTAGAATGCAGGAAATCGACGGTAACAAAGTTGGTAAATATGGTCTCGAGACACTTTCAGGGAAAGATGCAAATCTCATTGACAACGCTGTAATGCGTTTTCAGCAGGTTAAACTCGTGTCGGTAGTTATTTTTCTTGATTTATGTACAGGATTCATGCTACTTTATTAGAATAGTCCTCATTTCTTAACATAACGTTACGTGTATGATAAATTCTACTATTGGTTGCTAACAGATATACTTATGTGATGATCAAGTTTTGTGTTAGCATGCACACACGCTTGTATGATGAATAAGGTTTTGGCATATTAAGTTTTGTGGATGATGACAGATCCTTACAGAAAGTTACCTTTTCTGATGTGTATTTTAACCAAAGGGAAAAAATTGATAGAGAGGGATGATCATGATATCTGAAGTGTGAATATCTCGATGAAAGATGTAAAAAGGATTGAACTTTCTGGTTTTGTATGCCTACAATGTAATCCACTTCTCTTTCGGATAAAATGCCGTTAGATCCAAAAAAATACATATTTAACTTATACCTTTGTCAACCCATTATTGTTTTTTAGTTAGGTATATCACCATAAGTCATATAAGGGAATGACAAGGCCGTGCTCCTCATTTTTCTGAAAGGACACTGTTTCATCATGAGTTCATCTGTCAAAAGGAACACAATCGTTTTTATTGATTAAGTTACCCTTTTAGGTCAACAATAGGCTATTATTTTCCTTGATATCAAATATAGTTCAAGTACATTACATATTGAAAATTATTAACATTTCAAGCTGTAGAAAATCAACTGAACTATCAATTTTAGTAATTGAGACATCTTGTCATGATATTCTCAAAAATCAAATTGAAACTAAATGACAAACAATCTAAATAGCCAATGCCCAAGATAGAATTGTGCATACGATTTACCTAGCTTTGAATGTTGCTACCCAAATATTTCTTTACGCTTAATAGACCTTATGCCTACCATATGATTTATATAGCTTTTTAGCTGTCAATGAGTGGTGCTTCTCGTAAAGAACTCATGACTTTTCGTGCAAAGTTGTTAAGGCACATGCTTTAGTGTGCTTATAATAAAAAAAGCTCAAGGTGTGACCTATGGGCTTTTTTCCCGTAAAAAGGCTCAACAGTCAGTAAAAGCACAAAAAAAGTGCTTCTTCTTTTTTGTTGCAAAAACCATAAAGGCCTATACGTGCATTTTTGCTGTGCAGAATTAGTGGTTTCTCTGCCAGCCTTAGCAAGAGAGAGAGACCTTGCCATTTGTTCTCTTGCACTCAAAAACTCAGCCTTCCAAGCTAAATTATTCTGATTCACCACACGTTTGTCTACATGGATATTTTGGAACATTTCCTTTGTCGTTGATTTTCAATCGCTTCCATCATATAGCTTCATGCTAAGTCGTTCAAATATTTCAAGAAGTTGGATGCACTGAGTTGTATGATAACGCTTAAGACTTCACCAATGTCAGATTCAACAGTTCGATTAAGACAACCAACAATTTTCGCATTAAAGATGTTCCAATAGAACATGCACTGATTTTCACAAGGTTTTTGTCTTTACAATCCGTATGAGGATTCGTTGTTGTTTCCTCATAGATCATGTCAATAATCTCGAGCAAAATATCGTCGGTCTCGCCACGAGGACGTTTTCAAGTATAATCTTTATAGCATCAGAACTGGTACCCATGTGACGTGTTGAAGGAGTTTGCTCAATAGGCGATTAAAGAAATGATTCATGTGTCGTCGACAAGAACAATTAGATTACCAAATGTTCAGTCTGAAACTGTATAGCTGGAAGAGTATGCTCTAATGGCTCTTCTTGGGGTGCAACATACGTGTATGAAAGTTCTCTGATGGTGCATATTTGTCCCTTGAAATAAACCCTCTATTAATGCAAAGTTTTCAATGGACCTGTTCAGAACTTTAAAAACATTATTTCCAAATTCTTATCAATAAAAGAAGTTAATGAACTTATGAATTTTGTAAATATGATATGGTTATGCTAAAAATGTAAACAACATATAAATATAAACATACCCTTATGCGAATGTACCTCTGGTCTTTGATCCCAAAAGTAGTTCTTTTTGCATTTATCTCAACTGGCTCCTATTTTATTGCCAAGACTTCCCTATTTTATCTGAATTGTATGAAGTCTATCGTACTTGTGTTGGACTTGACTATCTGACCGTCGTCTTCTAATTATTTGTTGTTGACGATCATTGTGAGATTGTGGTATTTCTTTATTATAAGTAGGGATGGCAATGGGGCGGGTCTAGGGTCCAAACCCGGTTGACCCGCCCCTATTTTGGCTTGCCCAGACCCGCCCCATTGGGTCATTGGGGCGGGTAGACCCATGACCCGTTCTTCAGAGCTCCAGGTCTAGGGTTGGGTCGGGGCTTGGCTGACCCGCCCCAACCTGACCCGCACTACTGAGATCTCATAAAATCACTTTAGTATTATAATGATGATTTGTTAATATATATATATATATATATATCTGTGTGTGTGTGTGATTATGACATGGATATTATAATGTTCCAATAAATAAGCTATAAAAAATTTATAGTATTAATCATTGATAATTATACAATAACATATGCATATTTTTTTAAACTATTTGGTACACCATATTTTTATTATCTTCACTTATCATTGTAAACACATTGCTATTTGTATTTAGTGAATCATTTAGTAACAACAATGTACATTAGTACACAATTTTGAATCAATACAAAAAAACCCCATCGGGTCTTGGGGTGGGGCGGGTCTACCCTAACCCGTACGGGTTTCGGGTTTAGGGAAAAATTCCGAACCCGCATCGGATCTACGGGGCGGTTCTGGGGTGAGGTCTAAAAAACCCGAGGCGGGCCTGGGGCACAAAAAACACACCCCAACCCACCCCATTGTCATTCCTAATTATAACTTCATGCAATCTCTTTTCTCTGTTTACTACAAGAACCATAAGACTCAACAGCACTTTGTAGAAAAATAATTTTATTTTTCAACAATCAAAAGGTAGACTTATGAGCACAGTAGATTTTGATTGTATCGATGATTTTTTGTAAGTGTATTTGGATGGTTTAGCGATGGGGAAGGGGATTTAGAGAAGAAAGGATTGGAAAAATGAGATGATACGGGAAGACAATACATTCTATTTTTTCAAAACTAATTTTTGTCGTCTAGCCCCATTTTTGTCATGTAGGTGGAGCAATACGTTTGCTTGTTACGGCATCTGGCACATCGCTACATCAATGTAAGTCGCACGCCCGCCCAACATATGACTTGTTGACAACTGCATATCAGTTGTGGCTATGTAGTTTTTCTTATAAAGAAACTTGCTTTACATGTGACAGTTATCAGCTATGGCACACACATGTTCACTCCATTGAAAAATGATTTTTCTTGTCTAATCCTCTTCATTTTGTTTCTATGCACACAAGTGTGTCTCTATGGTAAATAGATTATTAATATGAAGTGGATTTCAATAGAACAGATCTCTTTCTATGTGCTAGGATATGAATTAGAAACTAACATCTGTTTTTTCTTGTACTTAAGTTGCAAATTTTTTCTTTTTTCTTTTCTTTTTCCTTTTCTTTTTACAACGAAGGAACCAAACAACAATCACTTACATTTAAATCACATTTGGTTCATGTTTGTTTTTATTGCTTTGATTTTTACTTAAACATGCGAGCTACCTCATAGCATGAAAATCGAAGAAATATTTTATTTTTCGTTCACATAATCATGTGGCTTGCAGGATGAACTAGCCATGCATTCTATTTTCCAAAGACCTAATACCATGGCCAAACTTTTCAATCATGATACATCTTTTTGTGATGTTGCCTCTGGAGGAAAGCAAAAAAATAAGGGCAATAGTAAATCAGATTCTTCAAATAATTTACGTTTGTTTTCATCCAACTTCAGAAGTCTTAGCAATAGTGGCAATCAACAAGAAACTGGGTCAGAAAGCTTGATTGGACGATCTTGCTTCTTTATGGGACCAACGCCGCTTGAAAACAACGAGTGGGTTTGCTTTAATTTATTTTGTAGCACTATGGCTTCTCCTTCTCTCCAACCCTTTCTAATTTGCACTTCTTTTTAATTCCAGTTCTTACAATGAATTTCTTTCTGGGACAAGCCCACGGGTGGCTGCTATTCAAAAGTCAATCTTTATCTTTTTTATCCTCTTTCTGACTCCTTTTTTTTCTCCTCACATTGTTGTTCTTTTTAAGTACTCTGAGTTCCATAAGAACTGCATAAGTGATTGGCTAAGCAAAGGAAAAGGTTGCAGTGAGGTATGCTATAAAATTTTCATTATCATACATGTATATCGTAATTTAATATTTTAGCCTTTTGACTTTGGAAGCTATTATTGTCACTCTCGAAAGTATACTATTGCTAGGGCTGTAAACGGATATCTGGAAACCGATGATATGAATATGCTTAGAGATGCTCGGATTTATATATCTGTGCGTATAGTGTTGTCCGGTTGTCCCTATTTCTGAAAATATCAGCTCCAAACTGTTATCTTCGTTTATTATTTACCTTTTCTTTAGGATATATATAAAAAAAATTAATCGGTTGTTTTTTTATTAAGTCGAATTGTATTTAAATTTAACAAGTTACTCTTTCTTTATTGTTAAGTTCTTTACTAAATTATTAATTATTGTTGAATTTAGCAAACCGAATATAATTACTATACAACCTAGTCTGGTTCTAACCAAATATTGCTCATTAACATGTACCATTCAGAATTCAGAGTTGATAAGTGTCTACATGGAGTTGGTAGTAATGAGCATTAAGCCATGTAACTAGATTCATTTAATATTTTAATTCAGGCATGTTTAATTTTTGCATGGTTAAGAATTTGCATATCTATTTGAATATTGGATCGAGATGTTGATTGGATTAGATTGTTGCGTCATTACTCAATCAACAAACCTAGTTACAGTAGTATGGAGCTGCATTAATTGTTTACATCATTTTGGATTTGTTACAATCATTTTTAAGCTCTTCAAAGATATTTTTGTCCTTCCGGATAACATTAAAATTTTACAGATACTGAACTTTATAGAGCATTTATGTTTTTATTCTACCTTTTTACAATTTTCTCGTATCCTACAATTTAATCGTTTTGTTGCATTGCAGGAAATGTTCAAACTCTTTCGCTTTTGGTCATATTTCTTGCAGGAACACTTCATTAAATCCGTTTATGAAAAATTCAAAATGTTGGCAATAGAAGATTTTCCTAGTAACCATGACTATGGTATCCAGTGTCTTTTTAGATTTTTCAGGTATGCCCATCTTAGCTTCAACTTTGTTCACATCGATTATGTTTTGGTTTCAACGTGTCTATCATTTATGTGCTATATTTGTACCTACTTGGTTTATTCTTCCCAGTTCTGACTTGAAGAAAAGGTTCGGGTTACCTTGTTAAAAAGTTCGGGTTCTTCCTTCTTTGTTTGCTTAATCCTCTCTGATTCATGTACCTATAATAAATCATTTAAATATTCTGTATCTTTACAGTTAATTTGTTACGTATGTCCAAAAACATTGCAAGAAATTTCCTACATCAACTGCACCTCCACATGTTCGAAGAACTCAGAGTTCTTCGACCATCCCATAATGTGTTGTGAATCAAACTGGAGATGAATGTTGCTGACAGGCATTCATTCTCCCTGGAAACCCACACTTTCTTTGTGGTTTTGTTTGGGAACCATTGTAGATAACACTATATGTATGTATGTGTATGTGTGTGTGTATAGTGTTTCGTGGCTTGCTTCTTTCAGGATGTTGGTCTGAAACTGACTTGAAAGTGGATGGCAACAAGTCTTTATTTATCTCTTTATTTGGTGATGTGGATAGTTTGTACAAGTTAACATGGTATACACAATACCTGCTGCTTATATGAATGTGTATTACCACATACACCATACTTTGGGGTATATGCAAGAAAGTACACTACATGTCTGAAGCATTTTCTTGCATTAGAAGTTGTTGAGTTTGAAGCTCCTCCCTAATCTTATTTGAAAGAAGATTGCCTTTGCCGAATTTAATGTTTGTACACTGTAATGAAAAATATATATCACATTTCTATCTGAGCATGCACTTATTTTAACATTTTCCGTTTCTTTGTGTTAACTTCGCAGGCTTATTAGGAAGGAAGCAAGGTCCTTAGTACGCAACTAGATCAGATCTTGCATGTTGGAACTCTGTAATGTTTGTATTATGTAATATTTGGAAGGATTGCTTTAATGTTTGTACTCTGTAATGTTTGTACACTTATTAAATTGACATTATTTTCTGTTTCTCTGTGTTAACTTGGCTGCAGGCTTATGTTTTATTTAATGGCTATGCACTTGTTTTAATGTTTGTACACTGTAATGAAAAATATATCACATTTCTTTCTGAGCATGCTCTTGTGTTATATTTGTTAATTATAATCTTTATTCGTTTATGAAGATTTAGTTTGATTGCTATTATTAAAATGTAATATATAGGCATAGCTCTTGAAAAGTGTATCTACGATTTTTATAGGGGCATATATGAGTGTAAAAGAATTTATAAATACTATAACATGTTGATTTAATAGCGTGAAATGACCGCTATTGAATAAATATTTTATAGCGGCAAAATGGTGTTATAAAGATTTCCAATTCCGTTGAGATTTAGCTGTATTATAGCGGCTAAAATGAGCTATTGAATAAATATTTTATAGCGGCAAAATGGTGTTATAAAGATTTCCAGTTCCGTTGAGATTTAGCTGTATTATAGCGGCTATAATGAGCTATTGAATTAACGCACCATAGCGGCGAATTTGCGTTATAAAACTAAGCTCAACCATAGCGGCATATTTTGTGTTATAAATATTCAACAGTTTTTTATAACATGTCGATATACAGCGCTTATCAAACCGCTATGGTTGTGATTAATAGCGGCTATATGCTGCTATAAAAGACACTTTTTGTTGTAGTGATCTGTGCTATTAAAAGAGCACATTCAGTCAGATGATTTTCTATATTATTGAAGTCATGTTCGGTTGCTCAGGCGATTGAAGTCCTATTCTATTGCTGAGGCGGTTGAAGTTCTATTCGGTTGCTCAGGCGGTGTAATACCCATTCCTCCGGGTTAAGTGAGGGTTGATAGTTAAATCCCAGAAGGAGTCTGGGACTGGACGTAGAACGAGAAGTTCGAACCAGTATAAAAATCTCTAGTGTCATTTATTTTTTTACTTTACTTTTACATTTACATTTTGCATAAGTAGATAATTTGTTTAATATTCCATATTGCACGATCCTTAGTCACTTTCAATTGGTATCAGAGCAAGATCATCATATAACCATAACACAGTTATTTGATATTCAAATAATATGGAAAATAACACCAGCACAAGTTTTATTGAAGGTCAATCCACTGCATAACCACCACTGTTTAATGGATTAATCTATAATTATTGGTTAACAAGAATGAGAATTTATATGCAAGCAAATGGATATGATACTTGGAATATCACTTGGAATGAATACACTATACCTACTACACCATATGCACAATGGTCTAACACACAAAAATTAGATGCTACTGCTAATGCTAAAGCCATGAATATGTTGTTTTGTTCATTGGACAAAAATAAGTTTAACAGAGTTAGTATGTGTAATTCAGCATATGAAATTTGGCGTACTCTTAAAGTTACACATGAAGGCACTAATATAGTTAAACAAAGCAAGATTTCTATGCTTAAGAACCAGTTCCAAAATTTTAGAATGAAACAAAATGAAACTATCAATGAAATGTATTCTAGGTTTCAAGATATATATCATTCACTTTTGGCATTAGGAGAAAAATACACAGATTTTGATATCGTTTCAAAAATCCTCAACTCTTTAACGAATGAATGAGAACGGAAAGTCTTGGCAATTGAAGAAGCTAATGACATTTCAACCATAAAACTAGAAGAGTTGGTAGGAAATCTAATGTCATATGAAGTAAATTTATAGGCAAAAAGAGCTCAGGCACAAGACAAAAAGAAAATAACGTTCTAGGCAAAAAAGGAAGAATCAGATTCGGATGAAGATGACATGGAGTTTATAGCTAAAAATTTTAAAAAGTTTTTGAAATTTAGAAAGAATAATCAATTTGGAATTAACAAGAACATCAACAAACCATCAGCTTCAAATCTTGAATGTTATGAATGGCACAAAAAGGGGCACATAAAGATGGACTGTCTTGATCGAAAGAAAGACATGTACAAGAATAAAAGGGACAAATATAAGAAGAAGCAAGCATTTTCTGTTATACGGGATGATTTAGAATCATCTTCTTCATCAGACAGTGATAGTGACAGAGAACAAGCCAACATATGCTTTATAGCTGCAAATGACGAAGTAAGTGATCTTACTTTTGATGATTTAGTGGATGTAAACTCAGAACTACTAGATACACTAAGGAATATCAAAAGAAAATATAAAGATACATTGGGAAAATTAAATAGAACTGAAATTGAAGTAGATATGTTAAAAGATGAGAAAATTTTTTTAGAAGAAGAACTTGTAATCGCTCAAGAATCCTATTCCAATACAACCTCTCAACTTATGATACTAAGTAGGGAAATAGAAACTCAAAAAGAAAAGAATGAAATTCTTTCATCTGAAAATCACGAACTAAAATCTACTGTTAAAATATTAGAATTAGACATCTCTAGTATTACAACAAAATTAGAGAAAATTACCAACAATATTTCTAATTTTAATAAAGGAAGAGAAATTTTTTCTAGAATTATTGAAAATTCACAAGCTACTTCAAATAAAAGGGGATTAGGATATAATAAGACGACAAAAATTCCTAAAAATAATAGTTCTTTATATACAAACTTTAAAAAGAAAGATAATACTTTTATAAAACCTATTTTAAAAGAATTTAATCATTCAAAATCTATTAAGATTTGGGTTCCAAAGACAAACAATTGTTTAATTAGAAATAAGTATATTAAGACTTTTATAGATATAGTTTATAAAAATGAAAATTTTACTTATAAAGGGAATTCTAATGTGATATCCCGGGATTTCGGGGAATTTAAAATGTGATAATCTTTTAAATTAATTGGTAAAGTTGTTATTTTCAAACAATTTAATAATGAGTTGTTTTAAAATATAATTATAAATAGATTTTAAATAGACCTATTATTTCAAATTTAATAAGTGTTGTTTAAATGTATATATATGTGTATTTAAATTGATTTAAATAGGATAATTATTTACAATTAATAATGTGCTTGTTTAAAATTGATATCCATATTTATTTGAATTGATTTTTAATTTGGATTTAAATTGACTTTGAATTTGAATTTAAAAATTTAATTTAAAGGAATATATATATCTTAAAATAAAAATAAAAATATAGTTTGGATTTAAAATATATGAATAAAAGCTTTATTTAATAATAAGATTTGTTTTATATTATCCTCTTGGAAGAAATTTGTTTATAGAAATTTGGGAAAGTAATTATTAAATAGTAATAAATAGGAAAGTTTTATATTATCATTTAAGAATGGATTAAATATATATATAATTTTATTTGAATATAAATGGATTTTTATTTTATTTTCTTTTAAAGGTTTCATTCATATATAATTGAGAAAAGCATTTATTAAATAAGATATGTATTTATCTAATTAGGAAACTTATTATAAAAGCTTTTAAAATCATATAAAAATAATATGAACATAAATAATTACAAGTGTTAGCTTCTTAACCATGTTAAATACATGTGTTAAGTAATTGAATAAGGTAAGAGACAAGTGTCATTTAATTTTAGTTTTTCTTTTATTTTTATTTTTAAATCATTTCAGCCTATATATAACCATTTTTCCTTCCTTCATTCTCTTTTTCTATCTTTCTAAATCAAAAGCTAAGTGAAACTCAAAAAAAAAAAATCTGAAAACCAAAAGCCTACAAACCATATTCATTTTCAAATCTGCAAACACTTCCTCAAAAACCAGAAATCAATCCAAATCTAAACCCTGTAAAAACATTTCACCAACTCAAAAACAAAAACCTGTAAACCATTTACCGAAACTCTGTAATCCTCTTTATCAAGCCTGCAATCAAAACACTGCAAGGCATTTTCAAAGCTTGAAGACATTTTTACAAATCCTGTAAACATTTGCTCAAAGCCTGTAACAAAGATTTCATCTTCAAATTACAACCTGGAATCAAATCTTGAATCATCATGTTCCAGTCCAGTCAAGCATTTCCTTCTAATTCAAATTTTCAAGTTTTAAGCTTTCCAGTTTCTAATGTATCAAGCAATTCAGTTTAAAGCAAATCAAAGAAATTCAGTTTTCTGGAATAAAAAACAAATGCATGCAGAGTTCATTCCTGTTTCAAAAGCTTCCCAGTTCATTTTAAAAAGCTCTCTGCATTTTCAAATAGGTGAGTAAACCCAACTTGTTTTGTCTTAAATCTGGTTGCTTAAATAAATTATCAATGTTGATATATATATTGTTGCATGATGATGAAGTAGATGTCTGGATAATTGAAATGTGCATGTTATATAAACTGTTAGCTCTGTTAATCTTTTAAAAACTGTGAGTAAATTAAGTTTAAACAGTTTTTAATTAGCTTTATGTGATAGATGTTTGAAATAAAAGTGTGATGCATGTTGAATATATAAATGCATGTTGTTGTGAATATGAATATATGTGTATATGAATATAGAACTGTGTGCATGTAGAGATGTATCAGAGATCATCTCTGTTTAAGTTACAGAGTTCAAATATTTGTTCAAAAATTCCAATTCTTCTTATTTAGTCTCTGTTAGGTTTAGTAATTCAAACGAATCATGTTTGTTTAAACCTTAGCTAAGTTTTAAAAATATATATAAGCATGATAAGTTGAAAACTAGTTGGAAATTTAGAAAGACAGTGAAAATTATAAACTTATCAAATCCTCGACTTGAATAATTCATAGTTTCAAGTTTATAATCTGTTTTGTTATCTAAAATCATGAATTTTAAAAGATGAATCAAAAATTTTAACTTAGATTTGAAAGAGAATTTAAGGGTTGAACTGGAAATGGTCTTTGGGGCTTTTCTGGCAATAGGTGGCCTCGGGTTGGTCGGGAACTTCACTGGAGGTGGAGGAGAGCCTTGTGGTCCAGGAAAAAATATTTGATGGGTGAATAGAGCACCGTGGCGGCGGAGTTGGATCGAAGTAGGGTTTAACACCCAGTTTTGGTCAGGGTTGTAGACTAGGCTACTGTGGCGTCTCTAGTGGTTCGAGTTGCACAGGACTTGGGGAGAAGTAGCGTGGAAGGCATGTGAGTGTGTGGCCCTGGTTGCGCGACCTTTGGTGATTGGCGTCGTGGGTTCGTGGAAGATTCAGGCGAGGGGTTAGTTTCCAGGTTTGACTTGAGTAGCTCGTTTTCGATTTAGGCTTTATAGTGAAGAATTGGTGGTCGAGATCGTTAGTAGGGATGAACGTCGTTGGGTTGGAGGTGTCGGCGATTGTCAAGGTGGCGTTGATCATCGGTGCACGTGCACGGCGATGTTGTGATGTCTGGGAGGATGGGTTCGTGGCGACTCGAAGGGAGACTCGTGATTTTGGGAGATAAACTCGAGTCTGGCATCGTGTTCGTGAGTGTTAACTGTTATGGTTTTTAACAGTTTTAAGATTTAAACTAAATACTGTTTTTTTTTAAAAAACATAAGAAGAAGATGGAGGGGAACTCGGGTTGGACTCGAGTAGGGTAAAGGTTTTACCCGAAGCAAGATTAAGGGAATGTTAAGCATGTTAAAAGTTTTTATAAAATAAATTTAAGTTTTTTAATTTTAGAAATAAATTTAGTTTAAGTTTCCTTATATAAATTCCTAATAAAATATGTTCTCCTTAACATTTGATTTAGAAGTTTTGAAATTTGTTTAATTTAAATTTTATTAAGTAAAATTTAAAGTTATTTTAAAACTTAAGTTAAAATGAAATTTTAAAGGTTTTTATAAAAACAAGTTTTAAAGTTTAAATTGAAAACTAGTTTAAACTATTACTTGTTAATGTTTAAGACATTTAAGGGAAGTTATGTTTTATTAACTTTAATTTATCAAGTTAAATGTTTATTTATTTTAAACCTTAATTAATGATTTAATTAAGAAAAGTTAGTTATTAAGATAAGATGGTTTAATCTTAAGATAATTAAAGTTTTAATGTCTTGGTATTAATTAAGTTAATTAAGGAAATTAGGTATAATCAATTAATTTAATTAATAATGATTAAGGATTAGTTAAGAAATTAATTAAGAATAATTAATAAATTTAATTAACTCAATGATGAAGATTGATTTAATGTATGACTAAAATTAATTTGTAATTAATTAATTAATTAGTAATTAGAGGTTAATAAATTAGTAATTAAGAATACTTAATTTGTTATTAAGTTTTATTAATTAATAATTAAGTTTTATTAATTATTAATTAAGGAATGATTAATTTGTATTTAAAGATTAATTATGGATTAATCAAATGGAAATTAAGGATTAATTAATTTGTTATTAAGTTTTATTAATTGATAATTAAGGTTTATTAGTTAATAATTAAAATAATAATTAATCTGTAATTAAAGATTAATTAATTGGTTTAAAAAGTAATTAAAGGATAAATTACTTAGCTATGATTTATGAGATGAATGTGATTAAGTTAAGTTAATTAATTTGTTAATTAATTAATGATAGTCACTTAGTAATTAATTAAGTATAATTACTTAATGAGATTTGATAAGTATAATTACTTAGTATAAGTAATAAATGTATAATTACTGGATGTAATTGATATAAGGGAAATTACTTAATGTAAAGTAATTGAAGTATAATTACTTTATAAAAGTAATTAAGGATTTAATTATTTGGTGTAATTAATATAATTAATTAAGAAGTTAATTAATTAAGGTAAGTAATTACAGGATGATAATTACTATTTATGATTAATTAAGGTGGATTAATAGAAGTGATTAATTAAAGTTTAAATAATTTATGTAATTAATTAAGGGTCAATGTAATTAATTATAGTTAATTAATTAATGGAAGAAATTAATTAAGGGATGATTACTTTATGTAATTAATGAATAATTAATCAGGGATGATTAATATTTAATGAGCAATTAATTAATTAAAGGTTTGTAATTAATTAATGATTGATTAATTAAATGTTAGATAATTAATTCTTAAGTAATTAATTTAATTTAAGTTAATTAAATTAATTATAACATAGGGTTAATAATTGTTGCTTATATATGATTGTTGTGTAGAATATCTGAATTGGATGATATCTATTGGATGATATGCTATGATATTCTGTGATATGATATGGGATATATCTATGATAAATGTGTGATATTTATCTATGTTAAATGCTGTGTGAATTCAAGTATTGAATTGAATTGTTTAAACCTTTAAACAACTTGGCCTTTAAAATACGTTTGGATTTCGATGAGACCGGGATCGGGTTTCCAGATTTGGGTATCCGAATACCACATCGATCCAAGTTAAACGTTAGGTCGTGAATCTCAAGTGAAGATGAAGATTCAGAGTGCAAGGGTTATTGTCGTTAACTCTGAGGGTGATTCCAAAATGAGTGTAACGAGATAATGCCTTCAGTTTCGTTCGAACCCGGAACGAACTTGTATGGATTGAATGCTTTCAGCACATCGTCAGGTGGACGATGAGCATTCTAAGTGATGTGTTCTGATTAAAGGTAATCGTAGCCTCAAGCCTCATCAACCGAGAATGGCTAAAACAGGGGAGGTGCAGCAAGGTTAGTGGGTAGCACCCAAGTAGTATAAGATTCCTCTGTCTAGAGTCCCTTTTTATTTCGGCTGTGTGGGCGGTTGCTAGCTACAATCGCGGGGTTTCTTATGCGGGAATTATCCAGTAAGGGATGGTTCCGGCCTTGTGTTGCAGGGGATTGGGCGTGATCCTCGGTACGTTGATCTAGGCCACGTACTGTGACGGGCGGTACCCCGGTAGCCCTGCCATTGTATGGAATCCAAAATCCAATAAGTGCCGTACGTTTTAGTTGTGCCCAACTATGTTGGAACGTGAGATGTAAGCATTCCAGCTATTTCTGTATTTTACTTGAAAACCCTAGACCCTATTATAATATAACTAGATTTCCTATCAAATGTTTTGGTTAGCGTAAGGTAAAAACTTACCCATGTTTATGTGTGGGAAGTCTTACGTGATACCTTTGTTTTCAAAAGGTTTTGAAGTTAAGCAATTTAAACCGTTTACTCACACCAGACCCATGTCTGACCCAAGTGTTTATTTCTGTTTTGTAAACTCTTGGGTACTCAAATTTTTACGAGTAGCCAAGGGATTCAGGTTTGCTTTGACGAATTCTAAAGGAGCAATGGAGCAGGAGGCTTCAGCGTGTAGATATCTGTATTTCCGCTGTGTTGATCTCTGAGTCGTTTGTTTAAGTTGTATTTTGAGTTGTAATAACTAGACAGATGTTTATAACTGTCTAGTATGTGTTGTATAAAGCTGTGTATCTCTGATAGCTGTTATATATGATACTATGTAATATTTATGTTATTAATATAATTTATTCGTTCCGCTGTTTAGATTCTGATGTGTTTCTTCTTTCTTCTCTATCTTTTCTCTTTTCTATCCCTTTCTTTCTTAATGATGATGCGACTTTCTGTGGAGAAAAAGTCGGGTCGTCACATCTAAATCCTCTTGGGTTTGGTTTCCTAAGACCTAACTCTTAGGACCCTAACAAAAAGTGGGTACCAACGTCATCTCTATATATTTTGCAGGTACCAACTAAGAAAAGAGAAAGTGGATACTTGATAGTGGTTGCTCAAAACACATGACAGGAAACAAAGACATGCTGACTAACATTATCTACTCAGATGGAGGATTTGTCATATTTGGAGATAATTCCAAAGGATATATCATCGGCAAAGGCGATGTGAGCAATGATGGGACATCTAACTTACCTATTATTACAAATGTTTTACTAGTTAAAAATTTAGAACATAATTTTCTTAGTATAAGCCAACAATACGATCAAAGGCCTTTTGAATAAAATTTGGGAAAAGGGTCATATTCAACTTCTAACTCAACGGTAATCATTGAGAATCCAAAGCCATTCACATGGACATCTTCCGATGAAGAAGATGATGAAGAAGAAGAGAGGGAGGAGTAATTTGGTAAGTTATTGCTTTTTATAAGTCTTTTTATCGTGAACTATTTTATTTGGAAACAATTGTGTAATATGTGTGTCTTGTGGGATTGTCTTGTGACTTTTAAGTTTCTTTAGTTGTGTTTTGATTTGACAATTTAAAATACTTATTTATATTATTTGATAGGGTGTTATCTAATTTTGTATTTACGTTCTTGTTTTAATTGTTTATGTGTGAATGTCTCATATTTAAATTTGTCGTTGTGAATGTAAGTTACTTAGACTTATGCTTGTCTTTCCAGTCATGGTCCATGTTTTCATTTTCATATTTGTTGTTTTTGCTTCAAATAATCTTTAACAAACTAATACGATTTTTAAACCATATTATTACTATTTCTAATCATGTTTTGGGACTATACTAAGTTATTACTATTTTTGAACTATATTATTCTATACACATGAACATTATTTCAAACTATATTAAGTTGTAAATTTCTACTTTTTAAACATGTTTCAAAGATTGTTATTTTTCAACAATTTTACACATGAACAGTATTTCAAAGTTGTCCATTTTCAGTTTTTTAAAACAAATTCTCTTCATAGTTGTCTAATATTTCCTTTTTAATCATATCAACATTGCGTATATTTTAATATTTCTCCTATATATTAAGTTTTCCTTTTTGAAGATGACAAAGGGGAAGAAAAAGGTATGTCATAACAATAGGTGGAGTATTATGATAGGAGGAGTATAAATCTGTTTTTATTTATATAACTTACATAGTTGTCATCATCAAAAAGGGGGGTAATGTTAGAACCTCGAATTTTGGTGTTTTGATTGTGACAACTATATAAGTAATTGTATCGTTTAGATCTAACTAAACTTGCAGGAGAAGATATTGTTTTTTTACTAGAGAAATATAACAATTTAAAGACCAGATTCCGGATTGAAGCTTCGGCAAAGTATAAAGTTTAAGGTCTGAGTTTAGTAGTAAATATATGTTAAAATCTCTTCGAAGTGGTATATGCACACACACATAATATGAAGTTCATCAAAACAAGTAGAAAACCCAGAAAACACTAACTCAGCCGGCTGAATTTCATGAGTCAACCGGCTGGCTGCTGTGCATGTGCACAAATGTGATTGAATATTCAGACGGCTGATGATAATTCAACCGGATAAATTTGATGCTTTTTTCACTATTTACTTGCAGGTTTTATTTTTAATCAATTGAACCGGCTGAGTTGCTCCATTCAAACGACTGAATCTTCATAATGGCTAGTTTTTCAAGAGACACTTCATTTTAATGAACAGAAACAACTCTTGATTCAAAAGTTGCTTCCATATCTTTTCATGGCTATCTTTCATGAACAAATACAACTCTTAATCTCTATAAATAGCCATGAATTCCATTGTTTTGATAATCAATTCTTATTCTTATTTGTAATCTGACTTGCTATTTGAACTCTAAGCATTCAATATTTAAAAACTTCATTCTGATCACTTGTTCATTCAAGAATACTTCATTGGTGATCTAATAAACTTCCTGTCTTCACAAATTACATGATATACCACAAAGGAGAAGATTATTATTGGAAGGGTGTACTCTAAAGACTTATCCATGCTATTAAAAGAACACATTCAGTCAGATAATTTTCTATATTATTGAAGTCCGGTTCGGTTGCTCAAGCAGTTGAAGTCCTATTCTGTTGCTTAGGCGGTTGAAGTCTTGTTCAGTTGCCCAGGCGGTGTAGTATCTGTTCCTCCGGGTTAAGTGAGGGTTGATAGTTGAATTCCAGAAGGAGTCTGGGACTAGACGTGTAATATCCCAGAAATTTGAGCAATATCAATTTAATAATCTGTTAAATAATTAAATTGATATTGATGATCTTTGATAATAAAATTTGAATTTAATTTAATAATCTAATTAAATAAGTATCAAATATGTTATTTCCAAATAATAAGTATAATGTATTATTTTTATAAATATGAATGGATTTTAAAGACTATGGAATTGTTATTTTAAATTGATTAGTAGTTGTATATGAATATATATATAACTTAATTTTTTTAAAATTGAATCTTAGGATTTAATTTGATTTGAATTTAATTTAAGTTTTGAAATTCAAAAGAATAGATATTTAAATTGTTTTGGGTTTTAGAATATTTGTATAAACTTTTATTTATAAATATAGTTAGTTTTGTTTCTTTTAAAAAGTGATCTATATATATATAAATAAGTAATAAGTATTTATTAAATAAAGAAAAAGGCTTTTTATTTACATTTAAAATAAATACTAATTAATTAAAGAGACATGTGTAAATTCCTAAGGCTTTAATATTACATGTGTTCTAAGATTAGGATATGAGAAAGACAAGTGTCATATTTAATTTTTGTTTTCTTTTATTTATTTTTTTTAAAATCAATTCAGCCTACATATGCATGTTTTCCTCATCTTCATTTCTTTTCTAACCTTCATTTTCAAGAAGAAAATCTGAAATCAATACCACCTCAAACAAAACATGAAATCAATATACTCCTCAAACCAGAAAATAAATTCAATAACCTGTAATACATTCTTCAATCTATAAATCAAAAATCTGAAAACAAAGCCTGCATATTTTCTTTAATCTGGAATCAAATTCCAGTCTGCATGCAAGATTCTGTAAACAACCAACTCAAGTTTTAAATCAAAGAAGCAAGGCATCTCTGCATACAAATTTCTATAGCTAGCATTCCAATTTTCAAAGAAAATCAAGCATTCAGTTTTAAAGGTTTCAAAATCAAGGCTATTTCAAAGAATAAAGCTCTGTTCTCTGCTTTTAAAAATAGGTGAGTAACACTTTCTAAAAACTTAAGTATTCTATATAATCTGGTTGCATGCTTATCTCTGAAATAAGTTGTCTGTGAATATATTCTAAGTATATCTCTGTGCATGTATGTATATATAGGTTGGTGTGCATGTTTGTTAACTATGATATCTCTGTTTCCAGTTTCAAGCTCAGATTTGATTTAAATTTTGTATCTATTGACCTAGTCATTATCATGATTTAAATTATAAACAATAATTGATTGTTTTAACATATATTAGAGTTTAAATTTTTATTTAAGTTAAAATAAAATGAGGATTTCTCTGGAAAATAGAATAGAGCAGGAAAACTTAAGTTTTGTTAAAATTCGAATCTCTTAATTCATTGATTCAGGTATACGATCTGAATCCCTGATTGAAACTATGATTTTTAAGATTCGAATCATGATTTTTAGAAGTAGGTTGAAGGAGCAGTTCGAGGTTGATCAAAATGAGTGTTTTGAGTTACCTCTGATGATCTAGTTGGTCGGAGTAGTCGAAATTTTCTCTGGTGATAGAGGAGTAATAAGGGATTGTGGGAAAAATGTCAGATGAATGTTCTAATCATTGGGGAGGCGGCGGTGATCATTTTATGCCTGTAGACCTAGTTTTTGATGTGGTCGGAATAATTGTCGTCAAGTTGTCTCTGGTGGACCGAGTTCCACCATACTCTGGAAATTGAAAGCAGGGACGTTGACGTAGACAAGACCGGAAGATCAGACGCTCAGGCGATCGGAGAGAAGAATTCGAGTGATTTCCAGGCTTTGGTTCCTGTTCTTGATGGTGATGGGATACTCGTTTTCGAATACGAGTAGATGTCGAAACTTTGGTGATCGAGTTTGGATATGAAGGTGAATGTTGACTTGAGGAGATCATCGGCGGTGATCGAAATGGAGCGGCGTCACCGTGCATGTGCACGGTGATGATTTGGATTCTGGTGAGTTTGGGTTTTTGGACAGAGGAGTGGTACTCGAATTTTCTCGAGTTAAATGCGTGAGAGACTCGAAGAAAATAGGATTTTGACTCGGGGAAAATTTAGTGGGCTCGGGTAGATTTTGTAATTGAAGTTTGATAAAGAGGGGAAGGGAAAACTCGAAGACGACTCGGGGTTTCTGTAATTTTTCTTGGGTATTCTGATGTCTGGCTCGGGTCAATTATGATGTTTCAGTTTTTAAAGCCAGACAGGGTTTTTAAATTTTAAATTGAGTTTAAAATGTTAAGCAGGATTTAAAACAAAGTTTTAAATCAGATTTTTAAAGTATGGATTCAATTTAAATTTGAATCTCAGTTGTGAAAATAAATAAGTCTTATTATAATATTTAAACATCTTTAGAATGTTTAAAGTATATTTTAAAAAGGTTTTGAATTTAAATAAATTGGTTTAAAAATCTTTTAAATGTTAAGTGTTTCTTTAACATTTGGTTTTAAAAAGGGAATGGTAAATTTGTTTTAAACTTGGTTAAAGTTAAATTTGAAATTTATTTAAATCTGTAATTTGAAATGAAATAAAAGAAAGATTTAAAAGTAAAAAATTTCAAAGCTTTTGTAAATGATAATTAAAGTAGTTATAAATGTTAATACTTTAATTTAGAGGTTTAATGATATAGGATTCATTAAATTAAAGAATAATTTAGTAATTTAATTAATTAATGATTTAGTGTTAATAAATTAAATAACTAGGATTATAAGTTAATTAATTAAGGTTAATTAATTTGGGATTTAGAATCATTTATTTAGATAAGTATAGATTTTTAATAAATGATTAGGAATTTATTAATCAAGTGATTAAAGATTAATTAGGAAATTAATTAAGTAATTAGAAATTAATTAATTGGTAATTAAGAATTTATTAAGTTGTAATTAATAAATAGTTGATTAAAGCTTAATTACTTTAAGAAGTAATTAAAGGATTGTTAATAATTAATGAGGGATCATTAATTAGGGATTATTAAATAATAAATAAATATGATTAATTTTGATAATCAATTAGATTATTAATTATTGATAATCATTTATGAAATTGGTTAAGCATAATTACTTAATGGAGGTATTTAAGGGAATTAATTACTTAAGGTAATTAATAATTAAAAATGTAATTAAGGGTCATTGATTAATATAATTAATAATGTAATTAAGGATTGATTAATTAAGATTAGTTAATCAATAATAAGTGATTAAAGTAATTAATTAATTATAATTAATTAAGGATTAATGTAATTAAGTATGGTTAATTAATTAATGAAGTAATTTAAGATTAATTACTGTAATGGTTTAAGTTAATTAATTTGTGAAATTAATTAAGAATTAATTACTTAAAGTAATTAAAGGATTATTAATCAGGAATGATTAATCAAGATGGATACTTAGAGTAATGATTAATTAATTGGTTTAATTAATAATTAAGTAAGCAGGATTTATAGAATGAAGTAATTAGTTTAATTCACTTTAAATTAATTAGATGATATAAATCATTGCTTAAGGATGGATGAATGAGATTGAATGTATTTCATTGTTTGATATCTCTGTTGAGATATGATTGATATATGATATGGATGTTTGGTTGAATTATAATGATAATGTGAATTATCTGTTTGGGATGATAATGTAGATTATCTATTGAATTATCTATCTTTGTGTATATAGATAAGAATTGAATTGTTTTAACCTTAAAACAACTTGGCCCTTAAAAGATACGTTTTGGATTTCGATGAGACCGGGATCGGGTTTCCGTATACCGGAATTCCAGGTCTGGAGACCCGAATACCACATCGATCCAAATTAACGATAGGTCGTGAATCTCAAGTGAAGATGTAGATTTAGAGTGCAAGGGTTATTGTCGTTAACTCTGAGGATGATTCCAAAACGAGTGTAACGAGATAATGCCTTCGGTTTCGTTCGAACCCGGAACGAACTTATATGGATTGAATGCTTTCAGCACATCGTCAGGCGGACGATGAGCATTCTAAGTGATATGTTCTGATTAAAGGTAATCGTAACCTCAAGCCTCATCAACCGAGAATGGCTAAAACATGGGAGGTGCAGCAAGGCTTCGTGGGTAGCACCCACTGAGAGCAAGATAGATCCCTGTCTAGAGGTCCCTTTTCTTTTATTCGGCTTAGTGTGTGGTTGGTCACGCCAACTACGGGATTATCTTGTTCGGGATTATCCAGTAAGGGATGGTTCCGGCTTTGTGTTGCAGGGAGCGGGCGTACTCCTCGGTACGGTAATCTAGGCCACGTACTGTGACGGGCGGTACCCCAGTAGCCCTGCCATTGTATGGAATCCAAACTCCAATAAGTGCCGTACGTATTAGTTGTGCCCAACTATGTTGGAATGTGAGATGTAAGCATTTCAGCTATTTCTATATTTTACTTGAAAACCCTAGACCCTATTATAATACAATCGAATTTCCTATCAAATGTTTTGGTTAGCGTAAGGTAAAAACTTACCCATGTTTATTTATGGGAAGTCTTACATGATACTTTTTCTTTCAAAAGATTTTGAAGTTAAACAAGTTTAACCTGTTACTCACACCAGACCCATGTCTGACCCAAGTTGTTTATTTCTGTTTTATAAACTCTTGGGTACTCAAATTTTTACGAGTAGCCAAGAGATTTAGGTTTAGCTTTGACGAATTATGGAGGAGCAATGGAGCAGGAGGCTTCGGCGTTCGTAGATATAGTTTTCCGCTGTGTTGATATCTGTGTTTGAGTCTTGTATTGTATTTGAGTTGTAATATCTAGACAGATGTTTATAACTGTCTAGTATGTGTTGTATAGTTGTGAAAACTCTGATAAGTGTTGTATACTATGTAATAGTTTATGTTATTAATATAATTTATTCGTTCCGCTGTGAGATCGTTGTTGTTGTTTCTTTCTTTCTTCTCTTCTTTTCTATTTTCTACCCCTTTCTTTCTTATTAACGATGCGACTTTCTGTGGAGAGAAAGTCGTGGTCGTTACAGTGGTATCAGAGCATAGGTTGAGCGAATGCCTAAGCTTTTGGTTAAGTGAATATCAGAACACTAGGTTGAGTGAATACCTAGGTTCGGAAGGATTGTTCATTAGAGATAGGGTCTGTAGCAACCTGTTGAGTCTGAGTATATATATACGAGAGCGCGTATTTGTTAGTTATATAAAATGGTTTTATATTGTGTTAATTGATCGGTTGAGTGGTATATGGATTCTGGTCAATACGAGTAGCTAACGTTATTGATAGGGATCTCTAAACACTTGGACCAGGCCAACGGACACAATATTGTTTTAAAAAGGTAGATGAAATAATTTTACCCAGATATATTTTCTATATATAAAAAGTATCATTTTAAATGTATATGGTATTTGTAATGATTGGTTGAGATGATAATAATTTATCATCTAGGATTAGGAGTCTGAGTGTTGAGGTTGGAAGAGTATCTGTCGAGACTGTAAACCTAATACCGTCTCGAGTGAACTTTATAGTTGTGTAAGGATTTCACAATCTCTGAAGGAAACCTGTTAAGGTTCGGAGTTCATCTTAGGAGTTGGATGAGTAGAGTTGGATCTGTCGGAGAACAGAAGCGAGTGATGGTATCTCAGGTAATAGTAGCTGTGTGATGAGATGCAGTGACTATGGATGTTCCCGAAGATGTTTTCTTTGGAACAAGTTAATGAAGTGTGTCTGCTTCGGTGTTGTGGTTGAGTTCAGCATGGTGTTTCTGCTTTGTTTGGGTTCGAGTTTCTCGAAGAGCTTTGGTTAGGAAGTCTTTGGCATTGTGGCAGCGTTGCAGCTCGGAGTATTCTTGGATTGGCAGGAAGTTTTTCTGGCTAAGCAGTTTTTCTGAAGTGGAGTTCAGAAGCAGCAGAGTATATCCATTTCTTCGATGAATTGGATAGTTAAGTGTGAGCTGTTCTGATTGGTAAAGAGAGAACAGTTTTATTTGGAATTTGGCTGAGTTGATCGCAAAAGTGACTTGCGATAGTTTGAGTAGTCTCTTGAGTTATCTGAGATTTTCTGGGATGAGTTGTCCAGTCTGTGCTCGTGTTCTTCACCAGCATTTTCATTCTGTTCTAGATCAGAGTGGTGCAGCGGAAGCAGTTTGACAAGTGCATCTGTTTGTTTTTTTCCAGATAAGAGAAGTTAGTTCGGTCTACTGATGTTGTGAGTAGGATTGTGTTTTGGATTATGAGTTGATCTTGAAGGGAATCATTTTGTTGAGTTATCTTTGGTCTAGTTTGTTTCGAGGAGCATCAGCGAAGGTTGAGTTGATCAGGAAGGATTTGTAGGCAGCCCGGGATCGTCTGAAAGATTTTGTGGATAAGAGACGGAGGAATTTGGAATTCGAAGTTGGAGACTTCGTTGTTGTTGAAGTTTCTCTGGTAAAAGGGAGCTATAAGATTGGGTAAGTCTGGGAAGTTAGCTCCGAGTTATTTTGGACCTTTTCTGTGATCTAATTTGGATAAGTACTTTGATCTACTGGATTGAATTGTCAGTTTGGATAACTGGAATTCATTGTGTTTTACGTATCTCTGAGGGAATACGTGTTTGATCTATCTCTGATTTTGGAACCAGTAGTTCTGTAGCTTCGTAGTTTAGATTGTTTGTAGAGCGAGTATCCCGGTATATATATATATACTTGGGGAAACTCGAGGAATTCTATCCAGAATTTTGTCTGGATGATTAGAATTGTTTGATTGGATGATTGGTTGTTATGGTTGCTAGCATATGATTGATAATATATGCTTGTGTTTTAAATTAAAATCTTTAATAAGATTATTAAATTACCTTTGTTTAAATTTCGGGGACGAAATTATTTTAAGGGGGGAGGAATGTAATATCCCAGAAATTTGAGCAATATCAATTTAATAATCCGTTAAATAATTAAATTGATATTGATGATCTTTGATAATAAAATTTGAATTTAATTTAATAATCTAATTAAATAAGTATCAAATATGTTATTTCCAAATAATAAGTATAATGTATTATTTTTATAAATATGAATGGATTTTAAAGACTATGGAATTGTTATTTTAAATTGATTAGTAGTTGTATATGAATATATATATAACTTAATTTTTTTAAAATTGAATCTTAGGATTTAATTTGATTTGAATTTAATTTAAGTTTTGAAATTCAAAAGAATAGATATTTAAATTGTTTTGGGTTTTAGAATATTTGTATAAACTTTTATTTATAAATATAGTTAGTTTTGTTTCTTTTAAAAAGTGATCTATATATATATAAATAAGTAATAAGTATTTATTAAATAAAGAAAAAGGCTTTTTATTTACATTTAAAATAAATACTAATTAATTAAAGAGACATGTGTAAATTCCTAAGGCTTTAATATTACATGTGTTCTAAGATTAGGATATGAGAAAGACAAGTGTCATATTTAATTTTTGTTTTCTTTTATTTATTTTTTTTAAAATCAATTCAGCCTACATATGCATGTTTTCCTCATCTTCATTTCTTTTCTAACCTTCATTTTCAAGAAGAAAATCTGAAATCAATACCACCTCAAACAAAACATGAAATCAATATACTCCTCAAACCAGAAAATAAATTCAATAACCTGTAATACATTCTTCAATCTATAAATCAAAAATTTGAAAACAAAGCCTGCATATTTTCTTTAATCTGGAATCAAATTCCAGTCTGCATGCAGGATTCTGTAAACAACCAACTCAAGTTTTAAATCAAAGAAGCAAGGCATCTCTGCATACAAATTTCTATAGCTAGCATTCCAATTTTCAAAGAAAATCAAGCATTCAGTTTTAAAGGTTTCAAAATCAAGGCTATTTCAAAGAATAAAGCTCTGTTCTCTGCTTTTAAAAATAGGTGAGTAACACTTTCTAAAAACTTAAGTATTCTATATAATCTGGTTGCATGCTTATCTCTGAAATAAGTTGTCTGTGAATATATTCTAAGTATACCTCTGTGCATGTATGTATATATAGGTTGGTGTGCATGTTTGTTAACTATGATATCTCTGTTTCCAGTTTCAAGCTCAGATTTGATTTAAATTTTGTATCTATTGACCTAGTCATTATCATGATTTAAATTATAAACAATAATTGATTGTTTTATCATATATTAGAGTTTAAATTTTTATTTAAGTTAAAATAAAATGAGGATTTCTCTGGAAAATAGAATAGAGCAGGAAAACTTAAGTTTTGTTAAAATTCGAATCTCTTAATTCATTGATTCAGGTATACGATCTGAATCCCTGATTGAAACTATGATTTTTAAGATTCGAATCATGATTTTTAGAAGTAGGTTGAAGGAGCAGTTCGAGGTTGATCAAAATGAGTGTTTTGAGTTACCTCTGATGATCTAGTTGGTCGGAGTAGTCGAAATTTTCTCTGGTGATAGAGGAGTAATAAGGGATTGTGGGAAAAATGTCAGATGAATGTTCTAATCATTGGGGAGGCGGCGGTGATCATTTTATGCCTGTAGACCTAGTTTTTGATGTGGTCGGAATAATTGTCGTCAAGTTGTCTCTGGTGGACCGAGTTCCACCATACTCTGGAAATTGAAAGCAGGGACGTTGACGTAGACAAGACCGGAAGATCAGACGCTCAGGCGATCGGAGAGAAGAATTCGAGTGATTTCCAGGCTTTGGTTCCTGTTCTTGATGGTGATGGGATACTCGTTTTCGAATACGAGTAGATGTCGAAACTTTGGTGATCGAGTTTGGATATGAAGGTGAATGTTGACTTGAGGAGATCATCGGCGGTGATCGAAATGGAGCGGCGTCACCGTGCATGTGCACGGTGATGATTTGGATTCTGGTGAGTTTGGGTTTTTTGACAGAGGAGTGGTACTCGAATTTTCTCGAGTTAAATGCGTGAGAGACTCGAAGAAAATAGGATTTTGACTCGGGGAAAATTTAGTGGGCTCGGGTAGATTTTGTAATTGAAGTTTGATAAAGAGGGGAAGGGAAAACTCGAAGACGACTCGGGGTTTCTGTAATTTTTCTCGGGTATTCTGATGTCTGGCTCGGGTCAATTATGATGTTTCAGTTTTTAAAGCCAGACAGGGTTTTTAAATTTTAAATTGAGTTTAAAATGTTAAGCAGGATTTAAAACAAAGTTTTAAATCAGATTTTTAAAGTATGGATTCAATTTAAATTTGAATCTCAGTTGTGAAAATAAATAAGTCTTATTATAATATTTAAACATCTTTAGAATGTTTAAAGTATATTTTAAAAAGGTTTTGAATTTAAATAAATTGGTTTAAAAATCTTTTAAATGTTAAGTGTTTCTTTAACATTTGGTTTTAAAAAGGGAATGGTAAATTTGTTTTAAACTTGGTTAAAGTTAAATTTGAAATTTATTTAAATCTGTAATTTGAAATGAAATAAAAGAAAGATTTAAAAGTAAAAAATTTCAAAGCTTTTGTAAATGATAATTAAAGTAGTTATAAATGTTAATACTTTAATTTAGAGGTTTAATGATATAGGATTCATTAAATTAAAGAATAATTTAGTAATTTAATTAATTAATGATTTAGTGTTAATAAATTAAATAACTAGGATTATAAGTTAATTAATTAAGGTTAATTAATTTGGGATTTAGAATCATTTATTTAGATAAGTATAGATTTTTAATAAATGATTAGGAATTTATTAATCAAGTGATTAAAGATTAATTAGGAAATTAATTAAGTAATTAGAAATTAATTAA
This sequence comes from Allium fistulosum, assembly GCA_030737815.1. Classification (NCBI taxonomy): domain Eukaryota; kingdom Viridiplantae; phylum Streptophyta; class Magnoliopsida; order Asparagales; family Amaryllidaceae; genus Allium; species Allium fistulosum. The sequence goes on from CM060904.1 coordinate 317,213,493, forward strand.
TTGGTAATTAAGAATTTATTAAGTTGTAATTAATAAATAGTTGATTAAAGCTTAATTACTTTAAGAAGTAATTAAAGGATTGTTAATAATTAATGAGGGATCATTAATTAGGGATTATTAAATAATAAATAAATATGATTAATTTTGATAATCGATTAGATTATTAATTATTGATAATCATTTATGAAATTGGTTAAGCATAATTACTTAATGGAGGTATTTAAGGGAATTAATTACTTAAGGTAATTAATAATTAAAAATGTAATTAAGGGTCATTGATTAATATAATTAATAATGTAATTAAGGATTGATTAATTAAGATTAGTTAATCAATAATAAGTGATTAAAGTAATTAATTAATTATAATTAATTAAGGATTAATGTAATTAAGTATGGTTAATTAATTAATGAAGTAATTTAAGATTAATTACTGTAATGGTTTAAGTTAATTAATTTGTGAAATTAATTAAGAATTAATTACTTAAAGTAATTAAAGGATTATTAATCAGGAATGATTAATTAAGATGGATACTTAGAGTAATGATTAATTAATTGGTTTAATTAATAATTAAGTAAGCAGGATTTATAGAATGAAGTAATTAGTTTAATTCACTTTAAATTAATTAGATGATATAAATCATTGCTTAAGGATGGATGAATGAGATTGAATGTATTTCATTGTTTGATATCTCTGTTGAGATATGATTGATATATGATATGGATGTTTGGTTGAATTATAATGATAATGTGAATTATCTGTTTGGGATGATAATGTAGATTATCTATTGAATTATCTATCTTTGTGTATATAGATAAGAATTGAATTGTTTTAACCTTAAAACAACTTGGCCCTTAAAAGATACGTTTTGGATTTCGATGAGACCGGGATCGGGTTTCCGTATACCGGAATTCCAGGTCTGGAGACCCGAATACCACATCGATCCAAATTAACGATAGGTCGTGAATCTCAAGTGAAGATGAAGATTTAGAGTGCAAGGGTTATTGTCGTTAACTCTGAGGGTGATTCCAAAACGAGTGTAACGAGATAATGCCTTCGGTTTCGTTCAAACCCGGAACGAACTTATATGGATTGAATGCTTTCAGCACATCGTCAGGCGGACGATGAGCATTCTAAGTGATATGTTCTGATTAAAGGTAATCGTAACCTCAAGCCTCATCAACCGGGAATGGCTAAAACAGGGGAGGTGCAGCAAGGCTTCGTGGGTAGCACCCACTGAGAGCAAGATAGATCCCTGTCTAGAGGTCCCTTTTCTTTTATTCGGCTTAGTGTGTGGTTGGTCACGCCAACTACGGGATTATCTTGTTCGGGATTATCCAGTAAGGGATGGTTCCGGCTTTGTGTTGCAGGGGAGCGGGCGTACTCCTCGGTACGGTGATCTAGGCCACGTACTGTGACGGGCGGTACCCCAGTAGCCCTGCCATTGTATGGAATCCAAACTCCAATAAGTGCCGTACGTATTAGTTGTGCCCAACTATGTTGGAATGTGAGATGTAAGCATTTCAGCTATTTCTATATTTTACTTGAAAACCCTAGACCCTATTATAATACAATCGAATTTCCTATCAAATGTTTTGGTTAGCGTAAGGTAAAAACTTACCCATGTTTATTTGTGGGAAGTCTTACGTGATACTTTTTCTTTCAAAAGATTTTGAAGTTAAACAAGTTTAACCTGTTACTCACACCAGACCCATGTCTGACCCAAGTTGTTTATTTCTGTTTTATAAACTCTTGGGTACTCAAATTTTTACGAGTAGCCAAGAGATTTAGGTTTAGCTTTGACGAATTGTGGAGGTGCAATGGAGCAGGAGGCTTCGGCGTTCATAGATATAGTTTTCCGCTGTGTTGATATCTGTGTTTGAGTCTTGTATTGTATTTGAGTTGTAATATCTAGACAGATGTTTATAACTGTCTAGTATGTGTTGTATAGTTGTGAAAACTCTGATAAGTGTTGTATACTATGTAATAGTTTATGTTATTAATATAATTTATTCGTTCCGCTGTGAGATCGTTGTTGTTGTTTCTTTCTTTCTTCTCTTCTTTTCTATTTTCTACCCCTTTCTTTCTTATTAACGATGCGACTTTCTGTGGAGAGAAAGTCGTGGTCGTTACAAGACGTAGAACGGGAAGTTCAAACTAGTATAAAACTCTCTGGTGTCATTTAATTTATTACATTAATTTTACATTTACATTCTGCATAAGTAGATAGTTTATTTAATATTCCATATTGCACGATCCTTAGTCACTATCAAAGAAGCCATTGATGGAAATGGTGGTTCAGGGAGGGAGCATCAGATCTAGCAAAGCAGCTGTCAGTAGTAATGTGATGAGGGGACAAAAGAAATGGTGATGGAATAGTAGGTAAAATAGCTAGAGGTGAGAGTAGCTTTTGGTCAATGGTGTTGTAACGACCCGTATTTTTAACCATTTAAAAATATTAAATTAAATAAGATTTTTGAATAAAATTGTTAGAAAAAATCTAAGATGGTATTGATAAAAATTAAATTATAATAACATATGTTAGTGTGTAATTTAATAACGTTGGTTTGAATGAAATAAATGACTGACTGAATTCCAATTGATTGGAATAATAAATGTTAATAAAGAATAATATATGTTTCTTTATTAAAGAAGAAATCATATGTTTATTTGTTTGAAATATTTGGTAGCTAGAAGATTGATTACAGGAATAAGAAATCAATTATTTAATAAGAAATTAATAACTTTTGGTTTGCATACAATAATTCCATAAATATGTTAAATTACTATATTAAGGAATTGAATTGTCTCGTTTCTTTTTTAAAATTTAACTTAGAAATCAATGGCAATTAATGTGATTGGAATCTTTCAATTCAAAAGAGGGAAGACGTTAATTGTAAACATATATTGAAATAATTTTAAATTGGGTGATTTATTTCCAATTAACTCAGTTCATGTTTTAAAATTTAATTTTAGTCCACCGCATATATGTTTATACCTAAATATAAACTTATGTTTCGGATCCAATTATATTATTATGAATTAATTAGGTTTGGAATCTCATATGGTATTAAATTAATTGTTTAATAGGTGATTGTAAAGGGGGTAAAATAGATTTACACTTAACTATTTCCTTTTCACTTAGACTTGATTAGATTTTAATTACAACATAATTTACTTTTCCGTCTTTACTCTTCTAATTTACTCTTACATTCATTGCCTCCTTATGTGGATTATTTGCATACCTTTTACTCATGAATTGTAAACTACCAGTGGCGATAAAGATATACATACACACACACATTTATTTATATTACCTCATTTATGCTGTCATATTTTTTAATGTATGTTAATGCATTCCTAGTACAAAATTCAATCGAAATGTCAACATGTTTGTTTAAATTCCCAATCTAATCAGAGAGAGAGAGAGAAAGAGAAATGAAAGGTTCTTAATGTTGTATATTCCCTTAATTAATTACACAAATTTGTGTAGAGAATTTATTTTTATTTATTTTATGTTAATGTAAAATTAAATGGGCGTAATCGTGAGTTTATGGGAGTTAAGGAAAGAAATAAAGAGGAGACATAAGTTTGTAATTTGAATTCCAAAGGTTTGTTGGTGGTGTAAAGTTGGTCTGCTCATTCCCTTTTTAATCAATAATTGCCACACTCTTTTTATTGTTTCCTCATTTGTTCCATTACTCCTTTCCATTTACATTTTCGGAAGCTTTTTCATTTCGCAAGCGTGAACTATTATTCATATTTTTATTTCTTTTCTTCACCTTTTTTTAATACCTGCCACTTTTAAAAAGGCTATTCATATTTACTTTATTTCAATACCTAGTTTGTTCATATTTACTTTATTACCTTTTCATTCATTTTCCAACTTCATTTCCTGAAGCATCATTTCATTTATTTCTAATTAATAGCAGCCTCTCTTTTCAAATTTCAATGGCCCTAAACCTAATTTTAACCTTATAAATAAGATATGATGCAAGTGAAACCCTAACCTCCATTCTAATCTTCTTCTTTTTTTCTTTTTTCGTTTCCTTCTTTAAATCTTCTTATTCTCTCTCATTTTTTTTTCTTCTTTTTCAAATCTTCTTCTTCTTCTTCTTCAAATCTTCTCCTTTTTCAAACTTTCTTCTTCCTTTTCAAATCCTGATCTTCTCTTTCATTTTCAGTTCTTCTTGTTTTAATCCTTTGCTTTTTCAATTCTTCTTTTTCAAATCTTCTTTCTTTTATTCAAACCTTCTAAATATATATATACATATATATACATATATATATTAATATGACAAGAAGGAAAATTAAAGTAAATCAAAACAAAAGCAAAATTTAGGAACAAAGCTAACAATCAAGAAGGAGACTAAGGAAACCTAGGGAGGAGCTATTGATTATAAGTCTATTATTTTCAGATACGTATAAAGGTGAGTGATTAAACCCACTCACACAATACTAAAATTTCTTCTACAAGCTAAATTAAAAATCATGATGCGATAAATTATTTTTATTGCTGTTTAAGATATAAAATTGACATCGAAAACTAAACACCACTGCTAGTTGAATACCTCGATATTGATAATTAATAATTTTTGTGATATATATTTAGTTAATTGATTTGAATACAAACCGCATGTGTATATTATAATATGATTATAGATGATGTGTTTGTTTATTTGGATGATATGAATAATTTTGGATGATATTATTAATTTTGGATATCTCTATTATCACTCTGTAAATTATTGAACCGTATAAATTGTCATCGGGATCATTTAAACATTTAATAACTGGATTAAGAAGTAGATTGAAATGATATACACCTATGGCATCTAATTATGGATTGAAATGATATATACCCATATAATTGAAATTTAAAATAAAATGATCACTTGGCCATAGAAAATTATATACGGACACCGAATTTAGTCAAATGAAATGGTTTTAAATTTTTGAATTTGAATTTGTTAAATGAAATTGTTTTAAAGGATTTAACTTGAATTTATCAATTTTAAATCGTAAAAGCTAATTGTGAAATTTAATGTGAATTTATTAAAATTGAATTATTTTAAAGGATCAAATATTGAATTAGTTGAATCTTGAATTTATCAAAATTGAATTATTTGAAATTTGAAATCGTTCAAATTGTAGTTGATTTTGAATTAAAAATTCAAATTTGAATTGGTTTAAGTTGAAGTTTGAAATGGGTAATTTTCTTAAATTGAAAAGTTGTTAAAGTGAAATTGGAAACTTGGAATTGGGTTAAAGGGTTTAAAAGAAAAGAAATCATTTCAAATTTAAAACTATTTTCATTCAAAACTATTTTCAATTAAAACTACTTATTTCAAACTAATTTTTAAGTCCAACTATTTTCTATTAAAACTATTTTATTTCAAACCGTTTTCAACAAATACTATTTTAAATTCAAATTTATTTAAATCCAAACTATCTTTACATTAAAAACTATTCTAATTCAAACTATTTTTAAATTCAAAGCTGTTAAATTTGAAACTATTTTAATTGTAGAGGATTAAATTTAAATAATGGTTTTTGTGATATGAAATATGAAATTTAAATCTAATTTGAACATATTTGTGATATGAAATACGATATGTTTTATTGAAATTTAAAATGACCAAACGGTGTGTAAAATGGATGATTGGTTATTAAAGAGACCGGAGCCAGATGAATAGCATACTCTCTATTATTCTACTGGAAACACTTTAATAACCATGTACGCGGTGGATGTTATCCAAAACATAGAGGTTGAATTGGCGGTGTTTATTGGAATGAAGAAAGAGAACGATGATGGATGATCCGACACTTGTGTCAATTTGAAATGACTAAAACAGGAGCCTATGTCTGACTAAGTGGTTAGCTACCATTAGGGGCCATCACCCCATTCGTATCACTCTATTGATTTTGACTTGATCGGTGCACCTTGATTGAATTTTTGGGGTGATGGACTCGGTTGGCAGTTGTTGCAGCAATGTGTTACGACCAGCTAGAAAGGGTAAACTGGTAGAATCCTACCTTAGGCATTGCCTCACGTGCTTTGTCGTACGATTATTCTTATACGGGCCTACTATGAATTTGTTTTAGTATGGTACCTATAGGGGACTCACTGGCTACCGACATTACTGGTTGTGTTACAGGACCTGCATAGAATACCTACTTAAAAATGTGTTAAGGGGGATCAATGTAAAACCTTAACACTAATTTAATACTTTACTATAATGATAAACACTTCATATATATCATATCTTACTATATATAGATAGTTTAATAGATCCTTAGGAGATGGAAAATCCTGCAACATCTCTTAAGTTATTTGTACCTATATTTCGCATGATTTTGATTTAACTTCATAAGAATTTTTAGTCTGACTCGAGTGTATTGTTTTTCATTATGCTCGGGTCAGCCTGAGTATTTCACTGTTTGAAGATGTTATTCCTTGAAGATGAAGATGGAGATCGGTGATCGTATTTACTAGTATTATTCCGCTGTATTATTTGGTATGTTTGTTTATTGTACTCTGATTATGTTGCAAGATGAAAGTTAAATTTATATTGTAAAACGGCTTCACGAACTATTTATATGATTATTATATTTTGTTGTTCCACTGTGAGATTCTTATTATTGTTTTTCTTCTTCTTATTTTCTTTATTTACCCCATTGATAATCTGCCATTTTGAATGGTTTGAGTTAGACATGTGTGGTTTATTGTCGATTTAAATTGTCCAAAATGGTGGGTTGTCACAAGTGTCAATCATGATAGTTGGGTTCAGGTGACGATGACTGAAGTTGTTGGGGAAGCGATCATCGTGTGTGACTGAAAGAGCATTTGAACAGGGGTGGTCTCGACGTCGAAGTCGGTCGAAGCTAGGAGCAGTTCATGGTCAAAAGCTTTGGGTTCTGGCATTGACCGATAGTGGAGGAGGCCAGACTTGACACATTATATATTGTCTAGTGCGATTTTCGATGCTGATGATGCTGGTGGAACCAACACGATGTCCAATGGCCTGAAGTGGTTGTAGAAACGACCAAAGGAAGAGATGAGGTTGAGATTCGGAATTCACTTGAGAGCACTAAGCTAGCTGATATGATTATGGAGAAGCTCAATTTTGGATGTTAAATTTTACAAAAATTGATGGCTGCAGTTTCCATAGCCTGAGATGGTGGTGCAAGGCAACAAGAGGATGTCGAGGAGCTTCAGGATTTTGCAGGAAAATGAAAAGGAAGAAAGGAAACTTCCCAAAAGTCCCTAAAGCTAAAATAGTTATAGCAATAGGTATTTTATATATAACGTGAATATACAATACTATCGTTTATCCCTTATATCTTAAATATGAAATAACTTCTTCATATGAAATACATTTAAGACGCAATTCACATCATTATGATCGTTATTTAGCATAGATCTTTAATATAACATATTTACCCATTCGATGAATTGTTGAATTATGAGATAAAATGAAAAAAAGTATATATACTCCCTTAATTAATATAATAATGACCTATGAAATAATATAGTAAGTGTCCCATTAATGTTATAATGATGATCACATGGCCTTAAAACCAATTTATAGGATATTTTTGTTGGTTAGTAATTTAGTGAAATATTTATAATAGGTCAATAAAAATAATTAGTAGGATTAATTTGATATATGTAATAGAAATCTTCCCATCCATATGGCTACCAACATTCATAGATTTTGTAGTAGAAGTCTGCGCACGAGTGTGGATACTTTTTTTTTGAGCAACACGGTTGTGTAGCGTGGCACTACACAGCCGATTAGATATTATATAAATTAGTAAATATTGCGATCAACAAGCCTGATCGCTGGCCAAAAAGTATTGAGTAGCAGACAGAGTTATATAAACAAAATACATATAGTGGAAAAAAGCACAGTGATGAAAAGGCCGGAGCTAAGTCGCGGTTTAGTGGTGCCCACGATGCCTGTCAGGAGGAACTGCTGATGTGCTGCCCGAGGATTCCGCCTGTGGGGAGCTGGGGTGAGGAAGTCTCAGCCTGAATGGAGCGGAGAAGCTACGACCTGATATAGATGAGAAATGGTGAGTAATACGTCTATAGGTTTCTTCAAGGCTGGATATGGGCTTGCAGAATACACGTGCATTGCGCTCGGCCCAGATCCACCAACTGAAAATAGCAACCGTGAGATCTATGTGGTAGTTGGGGGGGTTGTTCTGCCAGTGGTCGAAAAATGAGGTGAACGTGGGGATATGTCCGAGGATGTGAGCAGTTGTCGCCGCCCAGACCCTGACAGCAAAATCACACTCGAAGAAGAGATGTTGCAAACTTTCTGTTGAGGTGGAACATAGGACGCAGCTGGGGTCTACTACAATGTTATGGCGGAGGAGTCTGTCTCTTGTGTTAATTCGCCCATGGATGAGGCACCACTGCAGGAAAGCAAAGCGGGGCTGAATCCTGCACTTCCAGAGTCTGGGGAAGGTGAATAGTCGTCCAGGGTTGTTTAGGTGGGCGTAGCAGGAGGCAACGGAGAAGCCGGATGAGGGGTTGGGTGCCCAGGTGAAGGAATCTGGTCGGGAGTTGAGATGGGTGTTGCGGAGAATTGAGGAGGCGAGGTGAATCTCGTTGAGGGTAGAGAGGTCAAAGTATGAAGCCGGGAGAAGCTGGGCTGGGCCCGAAGTGGAAATGTCGGAGATGGAGGTGAAGATATTAGTTGTGTGAGCGAAGAGGTTGGGGAGGATGGAGGAGAGTGGAAGTTGATTGTGCCAAGTGTCTAACCAGAAGAGACAATTAGCCCCGTTTCCCGGGTTGACGTGGAAAAGCCTTTTGACGCGTGGTAGGGTCGAAACTACTCCAGACCAGAAGGGGGATGGTTTTATGCCGTTGGGGGCGTGGAGGACAAGGTGAGGGTTAGAGTGATAGTGTAGGGTGGTGATCCATGATTTCCAGAGGGTGGGGCCAGGGGTTAGGAATCGCCAGAGCCATTTGGCGAGGAGCGATAAGTTGAAGTCAATTAGATTAGTGATTCCAAGGCCACCGTTTGTCAGGGGAAGGCAGGCAGTTTGCCAGTTTACGAGCCTCTTTATGTTGCTACCGTTCCACAGAAAGGAACTTCTGATTGAATCGATTTTTTTGATTATCCAGGAAGGGAGTTTGTATAGTGACATCCAGTAAGTGGGGATCGATGATAGAACGGATTTAACGAGGACTAGGCGCCCTGCTGAGGACAAGGAATGGGCTTTCCATGAGTGGAGTCTTTTTTCTATCTTGGCGATGAGGGGGGACCAATCGGATCTATGCAATTTGGTTGGACGGATAGGGACACCGAGGTAGGAGATGGGGAAGTGTGTAATCTTACAGTTGAGCAGGCTGGAACAGGTTGGCCCGAGGTTATCAGCTTTACCGAGCATGATGATGGAACTTTTGCTAAAGTTAATGGACAAGCCTGATATGAGTTCGAATGAATATAGTGCTACTTTGAGGCAGTGGATGTGGTTGATCGTGGGTGATGCGAATAGGATGGTGTCGTCCGCGAATTGGAGGTTGGATATGGTTAGGTTAGAGTTGGGGAGGTTGATACCCTGAAAGATGTTGTTCGAAATTGCTAATTTGATCATGCGATTGAACACATCGGCCACCAGAACGAAGAGCAGGGGAGAAAGTGGGTCACCTTGTCGCAGTCCGCGGGCCGATTTGATTAGGCCCCCCGAGATCCCATTGATGGCTATCGAGGACATGCTTGAGTTGAGTATAGAGGATATCCAGTTACACCATTTTGTGGGGAAGCCTCTGTGTGCCATTAGCTCCCCTATGAATTGCCAGTTAACAGAGTCGAACGCTTTTGAGTAATCTAGTTTGAGTAGCATTCCTGGTGTTGAGGTCAAGTGGCAAAAGGAAATGATCTCCTGGGTCATTGCTACGCAGTCCATGATGTTACGGCCCGAGATGAATGCAGATTGCTCGATTCCAATAAGGGGGGCTATGACGCTCTGGAGGCGGTTGGCTAGGACCTTGGTTATGATCTTAAAGGTTGTGTTCAGGAGGCTAATGGGGCGAAAGGACGAGAGGGAGGTGGCGCCTGGGGATTTTGGGAGAAGAATGATATTTGCGTAGTTGATGCGGTCCACAGAATTTGGATTGGTATGGAATTCAGAGCACATTTCGATGATGTCGTACTTGACGATTTCCCAGTAGTGTTTGAAGAAGAGAGGCCCGAAACCATCTGGGCCAGGAGCCTTATCGTCCGACATGCTTTTAAGCGCTGCCCAAATTTCTTCTTCAGTGAAGGGCTGGTCAATGGGGATGAGGGGGTTAACCGGGTAGATCAGATTCCAATCGATTGGGGGGAGAGGAGGGGGGTGAAGGCCAAGAATGGATCGGTAATGGTCGGTGAAGAGTTTGAGGATGGCCGATTGATCAGTGGTAGTGATGTTGTCGTGAGTGATTTCGGGGATGTGATTGGATCTACGTCTGCCGTTGGCAAGACGGTGGAAGTAGGCAGTGTTCTTGTCTCCGTCTTCGATCCATTTCGCTTTGGACCGTTGCTTCCAGCCAATTTCTTCTTGCAGTAGCAACCTGTCAAGGTCCGCTTCCAGCTCTCTCAGACGAGAGCGGTCCGGATCAGGGAGCGGGGAGGTTTCTTCCAGGATATTAAGGTCAAGAATCTCATCTTGGATGGCTGAGATGCGCAAACGAATGGAGCCCCAAACTGATTTGGCCCAGGGTTTGATGATTTTTCGGAGAGAGCGGAGCTTGGAGACTACCCTGGCTGTGGCAGATTGTATGGGGGAGGGCTGAGTCCAGATTTCTCTGATGAAGTTGTCGAAAGATGGCTCGAGGAGCCAGAGACGTTCGAACCTGAAGGGTCTGTTGTGGCAAGCTAGGGAACCCGTGTCTAGGAGGAGTGGGCAATGGTCGGAGATAACAGTGGCTAGGCCCGAGACGATGGAGAGGGGAAATAAGTCCTCCCAGGCTGGGTTGAAAAGGAAGCGGTCTAGTTTTGCGAGGGATGGGTCAGATCTGCGGTTTGACCAGGTGTAAAGGCGATTATTAATGGGTGGGTCAATTAGGGAGCACTGGTTGATGAACTGATTAAAGGCTTCGGAGTCTTGGGAAAGGTTGCCAGAGTTCCTTTCTGTTGGGGATTTGGTGGTGTTGAAATCTCCTCCAACGACCCAGGGGCCATTGATGTGTGAGGAGAAGGAGAGACAGTTTGTCCAGAGGTCGTTTCTATTTCGAGGGTTGTGTGGGCCATAGATATTTGTGAAGAAGAAGATTGTGTTAGTTTGTAAGTGTCGAAGGGCTACATGTAGGGCTGAAGTGTGGTAGAAAGTTTGGCAGTGGGACCACACGGATTCATTCCAGGCTGTCATTATACCGTCGCACGAGCCGACAGCATTAATGTGGGCCCACCCAGTTAGGAATGGCCCACCGATCTGTCTGAGTATGTTGGGGTTTGGGTCTGATAGTTTGGATTCTTGCAGGAAAAGAATGTCTACTTTGTGAGGGAATATGACAAGGCTAACAGCGTGTCTTTTGCTGGGGTCCCCCAACCCCCGTGTATTCCAGGATATTAGCTTCATTGGGAGAATGATAAGCGCTCCGATTCTAGTACCTGCATGGAGGAGTAATGCTCTCCATGCAGGTTAACTCCCATGCAACGTGCCATTTTTTTATTTAAGCTTTTATTAAGTGACGAAAAGACAACGTGTTTAAAGAAACTACCAGGATGCGATGCTGCTCTGTCCAGTCTGGAGCTACGACGCACCGCTGTCGGTGTGATTGGCTGAGACCACTGTGCTACCGCTTGAGTGTCGGGCTGAAGCTCTTGATTTGTTCTAGGAGGGGCCACTTGACTGAGTTCCTCTGGGCTGTGGATAGGGAATTGAAGAGTGGGAGAGGGGGGGTCAGCTTGGAGTGGGGAGTGGAGGATCTGCACCGGAAGAGATTGGGTGTTTGTATGAGGGGCATGGTTGGGGGGAGGATGAGGAGGGACGGATGGGGGCGGAGTGGTTGGAATTTGCTGGAAGAGCGGGGATGAGAGGTCCAGGTCAGAGAAGGGGTCCCACCTGTGTTCCTGGACTGGCCATGGGTCCCAACCTCTTGGGCCCACCACCTCGAAGGATTGGTCGTAAATAGGGCCAGGCGCCGGTGGGGAGCCTGAGAAGATGGGGGAGTAGTTCAGGACGTCAAATCTTTCGTCTGACTCTAGGTCGTCTATCTGGATGTGTTGCTCGAAGATAGGGAAGTGCCTTTCGTAGTCGAAACCTAGCAGGTGGTTCTCTGGGCGCCTGTTCGGGTGCTCGTGTTCCCATCTTTCTATACGAAGGAGGTATTCAGTGTTGTTAAGGACCGAGACATAGGAAGATGGGGAGATGATGCCACTATAGAACTGGATTTGGATGTATAGAAAACGGTGGTCAAGCTCGGCCCATTCGCAATCGTCTTGAGCCAGGAATCTACCTACTGGCTTAACAGCTTCCGAAATGGCTTCTGAGTTGAAACGGAGTAGTTCAGGGAACCCAGAGATTCTTGCCCATGAAGGTGGGTCCAATGTCGGCGCGGGGCGGTCCAGCTCAGACCAGGGGTGGAATTGTATAGTTCCCGCGGTTGTAGGGATGGTCGATCTTTGGAGGATTTGGTCTCTGATAAGGAATGAGGGGCAGTAGAAGATGAAGCTGTTGTCGGATTGAAGCCAGAGAGGCCAGTCTCTGTGTTGGAATGTAGAGGATAGCGTGTGGCGGAGGGAGTCTAGGGACCAGGTGCCAGAGATAATGTTTGCGACGAGAAGTAGTGAAGGGTCTGCCATTGCGAAAGTTTTAGGGTTTGGAGATGAATAATGATGCTGTTTAGGGGTATGAGGTGGGCTATGAGGAGATGCAGGGGAAATGATTTGTCTAGGGGAGCTGAAGGGTTTCGTACGATCTGAGAGGGGATTGGACATTGGGGCCCAGCCGGCAGAGGGTTGTTTGTCCTTATTGGAAGAGGAGGGGACTTTGCTAGTTATTCGAGCCTGAGGCTGACTAGGGATTTTATTGGGACAGTGAGATTGTGGATGCCCGAAAAATCCGCACTTATAGCAAATCTTTGCATCTCTGCAAGACTGCGCCACGTGTCGGAGGCCTGCACAGCGAAGGCAACGGTTTTCTTTTTTTAGAAATTCAACCGTATGGCGCACATTTTTGAACTGAGGCAGTGGGTGACGTCTTCTGGCCGGGGGGTTGGGTAGGAGGGGGGAACGAGGAGCAGAGCTCGCAACCTGAGCATACGTTTTGGCAGGTATCTCGATGCATAGCGGCTGTTTGGATCCGGGTGGAGGCGGAGGGACGCGGGGTGGGAACTCTTGTTGGGTGGGGGCGCCAGGGGAGTTGGGGGATGAAGGGGACAGAATGGAATTGTATTTGCTGGGGACGAAGGAGATGGGGGGTGCGACAGGGAGGACTGAGGACGCCATTAAAGGTACAACTATATCCTATGGAATTACTTGGGTGCTAGAAATCACGGATACGAGTGTGGATACTTACAGTTACAGATATTAATATATCCTCCCTTATTCAAATACTCCATATTTAATAAGTGAGAAATATTTAATTAAAGAGAAAATAGTATTTTAAGCCATATAAACCTGCAAACTATTCTTATTAGAAATATATATTCATGACATTTGTATACATTGCCAGTTTATATTGTGTACATTCGATAGTTTATATTAAGTACATGTTTTAGAGTACTTATCTATACATATAATAATTAAGCTTAAGTACGGTTTGCTAATTTTATAGTGTACAAATAATAATTTGGGATTAAGTAAACAACACCAATGTTATTGGGTACATTTAAGTAATTTTTGTATTATACATATTTGCTTGTTTAATAGTGTATAAAAGATAATTAAGGTCAAGTACACTTTGCCAGTTTTATAGTATAAAAAGTATAATTTGAGTTTAAGTACACATCACCAATTTTATTGTGTAAATATTGTTAATACCATAGGTATGGATTTTGATGACAGCAGCCTTTTTAATATTATTACTAATCACTTTTCAAGTTGTGTAGACTATAGTACAGGAAATAGAGGCATACTACTTAGAATTGTAGGGATACAGATGAATCAAAGAGACCAAAAGGAATCAAGGAGATTGAAAGAAATTAAGCAGATCAAGGAGACAAAAATAAGATAAAGCCTAGGAGGATACAAGAGATTCTAGAAGCAGAGGTTGGAAGGGTACAAGATATTCAATTAGACAAAACTATGTGTAAAGAGTCTTAGAAATATTTGTTAAAGACCCTGTAGTACATCTTTGAAACCGCTCTTTTAAAAGATCTTTATTTTCTTCTCTAGAACCTTTTTATAGAAGTACAATATTGATTTTAAATATTATAAAGTTTAGGATAATTTTTATAAAGTGTTTTTCAAAATAAACTAGCATATGTCAACATACCCTGGATATATATTAATATAGTAGCCATTTATATGTTTTCTTAAAATAATAGACAAAGATATGTCAACATGCTTTTTGAACATATGTTGACATACTAGAGTTGATGCAACCTTTGAATTTAAATGAATAAACACATCCTTTCACCCTTTTGTCAAAAGACACTTCTCTTCATCTTCTATATAAATGCTTTGGAAAACGAATTTATATAATAGTTCTTATTTTTCCCTCTCATTCTTTCTTCTCACTACTTTGTAAACAAGTTCTCTTAATACCGTATGCGTGTACTTTATGAATTCACATTTGTTTTCACTTTTATTATTCATAAATTTACCATAAAAGATCAGAGAGTTCTTACTTGAATTCTTTATCGTTCCATCTCTGATTTGATCCTATTTCTCAAATATTTCAATTACAAACTGATACCGGAGGTCTATAGGATCATTATATGAAAGACTTTGTGATTCTGTAATTGAAAGATACGATTTATTATAGAATTACTACTACCAATAGAACTATAAAGGTGTGTACTCGCACCTGTAAAAAGTCGTGATTGTGTAGTTGTTCTATAATCTGGGGAAAGACAAGAGGATTGATTTGTCTTGTCACCCGTGGAAAGTCAGGATAGGTGTGCTTGCCATCTGATTCAAAGCCAAGTTATATAGATGTACTTACCACCCATGAATTGCTAGTCTAATATAGTGGAAATTCTATATGAGGTACAGAAATTGATGTTGGATTGCAAATCTGAACCGGCTAAAAAAATTCCTGGTGAGACTCTTTTTACTTTGCTGCTTTTTATTCAGCATTTATATTAGCATGTGATTATGATTCTGAATTGATAAGTTTGAAAAATAAAAGTTGAAGCATTAAGAAGTTTAAATACACTATTTATCCCCCTTTAGTGTTATAATAACTTAAGATCCATTCTGCACAAGTATTAGGGTATCTCACATAACCCACATTTGGTATCAAAGCACAAGGTTTTTCAAAACTCATCATCTGATTTTTGAAAATTTTAAATGGCTAGTAATAGCAATAATACTCTCTTTAACACATTTGTAGATGGACAATCCCCTTCGAGACTACCACTTTTTAATGGTAGTAATTATGCAAATTGGTCATGTAGAATGAAAATTTATTTACAATCTAATGATTTAGATATATGGAACATCACATATACCAAGTACACTTAGCCCCTAACTAATTGTGGATAATTGACTTACAAGCAAAAGCCACAAGCACTCAATAATTCAAATGCTATGAATGTTTTATTTTACGTCCTAGATAAAAATGAGTTCAATATAGTATCTATTTGTAAAAGTTCATATGAAATTTGGAGGATATTGCAAGTCATAAACGATGGCACTAGTAAAGTAAAACAAACCAAGATTTCTATGTCAACTAATCACTTCCAACTTTTTAAAATGAAACCGAATGTATCTATTTTTGACATGTATTCTAGATTTTAGGAAATATTACATGCACTAATATCATAAGGGAAGAATTTCAACGAAGGGGATCAAGCCCGTAAGATCTTAAACTCACTTTTTAGTGGATGTGATCAAATGAGTTGCCAACCGAAGAAGCCAATGGTATTGGTGTAATAAAAGTAGAAGAGTTAATTGGTAATTCGTTGTCATATGAAGTATAGTTGTTGGGTAGAATACAAAGTCAAGAAAATGAAAAGTGGTCTCTAACATTCGATGCTACAATAGAGAATCGAGAATCAAGAATTAAATGAAGATGATAATGATAAAATTACATTATGGCAAGAAATTTTGAATTTTTTTGAAATATAGGAAAAGAAGCAAATTTTGATGGATGAACAATAATGTAAACAATTTAGGAAATGGAAACGCTACCAAATGCTTTGAATGTGATAGATTTGGTCATTTGAAATGGAATTGCTCAAATATGAAGAAATCAAAGAACTCACCCAATATTGATTCAATCAAGAAAAGGAAGCGAACATGCACAACAACTTGGGACGATTCTGATATGACATCAAGCAACGCTAGTTCAAATAATTATAATACTTGTGTGTTTTAAGGTGGAAAGGAACAAAGTATATGTTAATAAGTAACACTGAACCTTACTCTATATTTAATATTTTTTGAATTTTTGGAAGAGTGGGTAATTGAAAATGCATTTATGAGTATACATGCATAAGGTTTATAACTTATTTACTATTAAATGATTTTTTTAAAAGAATATTATTTGAAAAATAATTATATGTAATAAATAATTATATATAATATATAAATGATACACACACATACACAAATATATAAAATAAATTATTATTATTAATTAATAAACAAAAATGTTCGAACATAAATGTTTGAAAGGTACTTTAAGGTTAAAATTTTACAAAAATAATAAATATTTAAAATTTAAAATATCTTTACATTTATGTTTGTTTGTATGTATGTATATTCTTAGATATTAAAGAGTTAGGGGCCATAAGGGCAATTATGTAATTTACTACATATTCCGACTCTATAACCAATCTTATTCATAATAAAGATATTTAATTTCTATTACATTATTATATTACGATATAATTCATAAGTAACTAATTTAAAGTATATAATTAGAAAACCCTTAAATAATATGTTAGTGTGATAATTGTTATAAGGAGTTGTAACCAATAGAAAATTATCATAAGATAAAATAACATATCATTTTAAATATTTTTGATAAGGATGTTTCAAGAAAGGATATCGATATATCCATTAAGACCAGAGTGCATAACACTCTCCAAATGTTGGGTGGTGTATTACTCAAAGTTGCTGGGGCACCAAGGGGTTATGTACCGATAATTATTGGATAGTTATAAAATGACTCACTTGAGAGTTTCTTGCAGTTTAATAATAACTATGGTCAAATAGGAAATCTCAAAGTGATGATATTACATAGTTCTCTTGACTTAAGAGTAGTATAGAATTTCAATGTGGATGCTCCACTTTGATTATAGTTAAATCGTGGTATAGGATCCATTGAATGACTATAGTTAGGTCTGAATTAAAGCATTGTAAATGCAACACTATTAATTAGAGAATTCGTCTTAATGGTTATATAAGGTTAGTACCACGGTCAATTGCAGTCAACTCAAAGTCAAAGTCTCTGGCCAAAGTAGTACGATTGATATTAACATTATTATTGAATCAAGGACTTTGTTTAAGGATTAATCAAGTTGAATGTGGATGTAATTGAATTCCGACCAAAACTAAATTCCATAAGTCCTAAAGTGGTATAGTGTTGACGAAAAGAATTGGTGTAAACAATCATTACTAAAATATACCGCTTAAATTGTAAAATTGATTTTATCGATAAATATATATAAGCAATAAATTTGGCCAAACTATCACTCTACTAGCTGAGGTGACAAGTGAACAATAATATTTGAATAGTTCGATTTTAATTGGTGACTGAATTTACCTAAGAGTTGCACAACCGTATTGCTGATTTCTCCAAATACTACACGATTTAATTGATTTATAATTGTTATAAATTAAGTAAATTAATTAATATTTATGACATATTAATTATTTATTTATTTTATGTACTGGGTGATGTTAATATTTTTTGGGTGCCGTTATAATTATTTGGATGCGTATAAAAAAGTTATATATATACATATCGATATAGGATGTTGATTCACATTTAAATACAATTTAAATGATATTACCTAGGTTTTGAAGTAATTTGAAGGCCCAAGTAGCTCATTATATGACTTGCCATAATGTGGTAAGAGAAGGGGATATTTTGGTTTTAAATTCTAGATCTGGAATTGGTAAATAAAGGAATAGTAAAAGGAGGAGAATCTGTCTTCTCCCTTTTCTCCATTTATATGAACATACCCCTTAACTTTTGGGCATCTCATTCTTACTTCACCCACTCATGGTCACCATAGCCAAATTTTTTTAAAACCATATACACCAAAATAGATATAAACAGTCGTACTACAAGCCATTATAATGTTAGAAGTTCGATTCAAGGTGGATGTAGGAGAATACATCGATTAGCGTGTAAACCTTTGGAATCATTAGGTTAACATTCTATTTTATTCATTGATCTTTGTATGTTACATATATATCACCACTGTCATATATGTCGATGCCTATTATTTTATATGTTAAATATTATTTTAGTGTTATATTTCTTCAGATATCCTATCCTATATTATAATATGAATTGTTTATGTTTGCACCAAAAATGGTCACAAACCCCAAGTGTAGTGAAAGCACCAGCGTATGAATACGAGTCAACAGTATCCACACACAAATCACAGATCTTAAATAAGTAACAAACAACAATCAAGAAATAATGAACAGTGACACGCAATTTATAGTGGTTCGGCTATCTCCGGCCTACGTCCACTTCAAGGTTTTTATGATTTTATTGCTCGATGCTTGAAGATTACAATTTCGTATGTTGTGTTACAACTGATTTGCTGAACTAAGTCTGAATCTAAGGCAGCAATGGTGATCTGGAGTAAATCTGGCAGAATCTGGGCGCTCTTTGCTCTCAAAGTTGTCCGACCCCCTTTTCTGAATGACCAAGGGCTCTATTTATAGGTGTAGGAGGCTGATATTTCGCCTAAAATGAGGGAAGACCAGTTCTGGCACGTGAGGAGGCCCACATGGCCGAAATCTGGAGTCCCGGGCCCACTTTGGGATCGATTCGACCCTTGGTTCGAATCGATCAAGAAATTGTCCAATCAAGCTGAAATTTGGTGTAAACATTCTTCATCATGTGTTGAAGCTTCTGTGAAAATTTCGTAGCATTTGGATTTGTAGATCCCAAGTTATGATCGATTCAAGGTTACGTTTTCGGTGAACATAAGTGGTTCGAATCGACCCCTTCGAATCGATAGGGTCGACTCGATGGTTGGTGCACGCAAGCGGTGATGTGGCGCGCGCACTTCTCGGGTTGATCCAGCTTTTCCTCCGGGTTTTACTGAGTCAAATCCTTGGTTTTAGCTGTGGTGGATTCGAGATGTATCGATTCGAAGATGGGAATGGATTCGAAGTTGTTCAAACCGTGTGGATTCGATGCCAGGCATAGGATGGTTCCAGTGTGCTCGTTCGTATCGATTGTTGGAAAACAATAGGCGATCGACATGAAGTCACCGCTTAAGGATGGATTCGAACTAACGATACCAGATCGATTCGAAGTGATACGCCTCTGTGATTTCGAAGGAACTCGTTTCGATGGAGTCGAAGACCTGCAGCTCTGATGGATACGAAGTAGACGGAGTCGAACATGACGGATTTGACGCAATGCTCTTCCCCTCGATTCGAACCAACCTTCCCTTATGGATTCGCGACTAGCTTATCTCACCCATTTCCTTTTGGCGATATCTTGAGCATACGAACTCGGATTGACTCGAGATTTGGAATGTTGCTTCATCTGACCTTGCTTGACATGTCTTATCAATTGCAGCCCGATCCGGACTCGGACAAAATTCATCGATATCCATGGTGAACCTACGATGCACAATCGATGTTCATGACTAATAACCATTAATTTTCAGTTAATCTTTGGGTATCTCGACTTTGCAAAAATTTGGGATAACATTTTGCCCCCCAAAACATGCCTTTTTGGTAAAAGGCGTGTTTTGATCAGTCTTAAGTCGGGTGCAGTGAGTTCATGTTTCACTCGTAGCTTATAGCATTCTCAATCAAGTCCATGGCTGTTCGAAGCCGAATTGTTATTAATTTTTTCCAGTGGAAGTTTAAGAATGAAGTTCTTCGGTCTCTCCGTACTATTGATGGTCACTCCGGACCCTTGTCAAACCCATTCTAGATTTAGCGGTTGAATAGAAAGATCCTATTGCACTCCGGCGTTGCTTTCTATCCCTTGCACTCTGGCCCCAGCTAGGGCATATAGCGATGTCTTGGTCGTTCTCGACCGATAATAGCCTCTCCGGGCTCATGTTGGATCCCATCCTGTCACTCTCCGGTGAAGGGGAAACAACGTTAAGTGAGTCAATCCTGTCGCTCTCCGGCGAAGCGACTCACTTCCTGCACTCCGGTTCAGTGTATCTGAACATTAAGCGATGTCATGGCCTAAATCGTGGGCCGATCATAGCCTCTCCGGGCTCTTATCGAATCCTGCTCCAATCACTCTCCGGTGAATAGGAAACGATGCTTAAGTGAGTTGATCCTGTCGCTCTCCGGCGAAGCAACTCACTTCTTGCACTTCGGACCCTGCCTCTCCGGGTAGGATCATAAAGCGATCATGTTTATATTGATATTTAATGTTTATCCTTTAACTCTCCGGTCAAAGGTTTATTTTAATAAGTGTTTCTTTATTAAATTCAAATCCTAGATGTTCAATCTCAAACACCAGGAAAAACAAGATAATGCCTCTCCGGGCGGAGCGGTCTATTTCCATCTCAGAGCATGCCTAGGGATCTCTCCGGTTCCCGTACATGAGTAAGTGGGATAGCCGTTTTATTTTGGAAATCAAATCTAAGAAAACTAATCGACCAGAGTCCAAAACTTGAACTTGGCCCTTGCCATCACAATCAGTTGATGACGAGTCGTGATCCCGATCCAGGATCATTCCTGTTTGGTTGATGCGATAGTTGTTCGGGTCTAACCGCCGTCGTACGTTCTCTGACATACTGCGGCAATCTACCACTCCTTGCATGTTCTTCCACCTCATCTTTCAGGTGGCGGCATTCATCGGTAGTGTGCCCATCCAGCTCATGGAATAGGCAGTACTTTCCAGTCTTACGTTCCCGCTCCGTGGGATCTCTCCTGGGTGGCTTTCGATAGGGGAGTTGCCCCCGAGTTTCGGTGTAAATTCGTTCCAGTCCTGCCACCAAGTCTGTGTATTGCCTGAATCTGGGTTCTCGGAATTTCTTCCGTTTATCAAGACCATCATGTGCGTCATCCTGCTTTCTCTTTCCTTTGTCTGCCCTGGACTGTTCCCTGGCGGTTCCTTCGCCTTGTGCAACATTTATTTCCTGCCTCTCGGCTCGTGATTCCTCTAATCGAATGAATTTTTCAACTTCATGGAAAAACTCTCCAAGATCTTGCGGTGGATCTTTAGTCAAAGAGTCTTTGAATTCGGTGCCTTCTCCAACTCCTGCCACTACCGCCATCAAAATCATTGATGGGTCCGGGCGATCTACAGAAGTCACCGTCGCATTAAATCGTAACAAAAAATCTTTTATGGACTCTCCGGTCCTTTGCTTTATTGATGCCAAAGTCATCACGCTCTTAGGTCGCGTCACGTGAACCCTAAACTGCTTCATGAAGCAATCCACAAGCTCGCCCCATGTCCTGATTGATCCGGTTTCTAGCTGCCTAAACCAAAGCGCAGCCAAATCTGATAAGAATAAGGGGAAACATCGTGCCATCACTTCCTCGGATGCTCCCAGCACTTCCATGTGTCTGATATATCTGGTGATATGCATGGTCGGGTCTGATTTTCCGTCATAAGGATTCAGTGTTGGTAGTTTGAACTTCAGAGGGTTCCTTGCATTCCTGATATTCGGAGCGAACGGACTCCGACTAACTTCTTCCAATCCTCCTCCTGAAAACCCTCCTCTCATGAGTCGTCTCACTAGGCCGATCATTCTTTCATCTCCATCTAGGGGTTGCCCCCTTGTCATGTCTCTGTCTTGCCCTCCGAGTCTTGTAGGGAATTCTGGTACGTACTCTTCGGGCGGCTCGTTAGCATTTGTGTTGGCCCTAGCCGGCTGAGCTCCTTCCAAAGGTACTTCTGCGTTGGATCCTGCGGGCCTGCCCCCAAGCCCTTGTTGATTGCCTTCTGGTTCTGCATTCTGTCCTCCGTTGGGTTCCATATTCATAGCCGCTGTAGCTGGTCCAAGGTTCTGCGTCCCTGCAGCTCTCATCTGTTCGAAGAAATTCTGCAGCATCTCTTGTTGGCTCTTCATCATTCTTTCGTGCATCAGATTGGTCATGGTCTCCATTTCGTCTCTAGTGATGTAGATCGAAGCTGGTTCTTCTCCAGCACCAGAGGATGCCTCTTGACTTCCTCCTTGTTGGCTTCTTTCAGCTCTTTGTCTTGTTTGCCGAGTCATTGTCTTCAAACCTTCGAGTTTTCAAATCTGAACTTCGAATCTGGTGTAGCGGGTGCTAGTCCTTCTTGGTGAAAGCACCAAAGTGTTTGCACCAAAAATGGTCACAAACCCCAAGTGTAGTGAAAGCACCAGCGTATGAATACGAGTCAACAGTATCCACACACAAATCACAGATCTTAAATAAGTAACAAACAACAATCAAGAAATAATGAACAGTGACACGCAATTTATAGTGGTTCGGCTATCTCCGGCCTACGTCCACTTCAAGGTTTTTATGATTTTATTGCTCGATGCTTGAAGATTACAATTTCGTATGTTGTGTTACAACTGATTTGCTGAACTAAGTCTGAATCTAAGGCAGCAATGGTGATCTGGAGTAAATCTGGCAGAATCTGGGCGCTCTTTGCTCTCAAAGTTGTCCGACCCCCTTTTCTGAATGACCAAGGGCTCTATTTATAGGTGTAGGAGGCTGATATTTCGCCTAAAATGAAGGAAGACCAGTTCTGGCACGTGAGGAGGCCCACATGGCCGAAATCTGGAGTCCCGGGCCCACTTTGGGATCGATTCGACCCTTGGTTCGAATCGATCAAGAAATTGTCCAATCAAGCTGAAATTTGGTGTGAACATTCTTCATCATGTGTTGAAGCTTCTGTGAAAATTTCGTAGCATTTGGATTTGTAGATCCCAAGTTATGATCGATTCAAGGTTACGTTTTCGGTGAACATAAGTGGTTCGAATCGACCCCTTCGAATCGATAGGGTCGACTCGATGGTTGGTGCACGCAAGCGGTGATGTGGCGCGCGCACTTCTCGGGTTGATCCAGCTTTTCCTCCGGGTTTTACTGAGTCAAATCCTTGGTTTTAGCTGTGGTGGATTCGAGATGTATCGATTCGAAGATGGGAATGGATTCGAAGTTGTTCAAACCGTGTGGATTCGATGCCAGGCATAGGATGGTTCCAGTGTGCTCGTTCGTATCGATTGTTGGAAAACAATAGGCGATCGACACGAAGTCACCGCTTAAGGATGGATTCGAACTAAAGATACCAGATCGATTCGAAGTGATACGCCTCTGTGATTTCGAAGGAACTCGTTTCGATGGAGTCGAAGACCTGCAGCTCTGATGGATACGAAGTAGACGGAGTCGAACATGACGGATTCGACGCAATGCTCTTCCCCTCGATTCGAACCAACCTTCCCTTATGGATTCGCGACTAGCTTATCTCACCCATTTCCTTTTGGCGATATCTTGAGCATACGAACTCGGATTGACTCGAGATTTGGAATGTTGCTTCATCTGACCTTGCTTGACATGTCTTATCAATTGCAGCCCGATCCGGACTCGGACAAAATTCATCGATATCCATGGTGAACCTACGATGCACAATCGATGTTCATGACTAATAACCATTAATTTTCAGTTAATCTTTGGGTATCTCGACTTTGCAAAAAGTTGGGATAACAGTTTATATATAAATAAAATATGCTTCGGCAATAACTATTTAGTTTTAAATTATTTAAAAAAAGGTTTTTGTTTTTAAACATATTTTATTAATTAAATTATACATTAGTCAAATTATTTTAAAGTTAAAATGGTATGTATATATTTTAATTGTTTAAATTGCTTTCGACAAAAACAGATATATTTTTTTCTCTCTCGCTTTATTATATCTGATAATAAAAAAATATTTTAGTTTTATTTTATTTACATATTATACTTAATTTGAATTATATATATACTTATATTATTATTCATACACTGTTATTTATATTTTTTAAAATATTTTTTATATATTTTATATTTATGTATATAATTAGTTTATATATTTTAAATATAATATTTATTAATATATATATTTGTGTATGTATATATATAAATTAAAGATGAATAATAACATCATTACTTTTAGTAATTATCACTATATACTAATTTAAATGATAGATCTAGTTTAAATTTTAAATGTGTTTACTCAGTCAATTAGATATTATAGATTCAAATTCAAAATAAAGACTTAGTTTTTATTTATGATATTTTGAAACTAATTTTAAATATATTATTATTAACTATTTTTGAATTATATAATATATATATATATTGAAAATTGATACTTTATTATTGAGCAAAAAAAATTACATCTCATGTTGCTATAACCAAATGAGAAAAACAAGAAAACAAGCTTTAAAACTCACCCGAACGGCTAACTTAGCAACACTCAAATAAAATATGGAAAAACAATTAGCATAGAAAAATAAAATAAAGTAAAAAAAGCAATATTAATTAAACAGAGCAACTTAATTAATACAAGACTATGAAACTCGAGGAACAGTGGCAATGCATGCATTACTTATCTTCACACTACATTTTGTCTCTTTAGAGCTACTCCTTCGGATGACGAAAAATGGCAGGACAGACCTGGATGAATTTCGCTAGATTCAAATCTATGTGATGCTTCAGGCATTTGTAGATCATGGACTTAAAGAAATTCTTCGAGATTCTAGTTGTAGTCGCTTCAGATTTTGCATGGTCGACATTATCTTACTTCGTGTTCTCTAGTTCTGCCTTAGACATGTTCAAAATTACCGAAAACCTGCCTTCTGTTGACTGTAACCTCATCTTTTTGCTTGGATTTTTGAACTTATAATCTTGCATAATTAGTTGTAGCATGATGTATGTAGATATACCTTTGTTTTGAAAGTTACATTGATTGCACTTCATCCATATATGCCACAACACCGTACATTTCGCTACGTCCACTAGATTTGAGTATAAATCCTTTGTTTTGATTTTGTCTATCATCAGATCTTGTATGTTTATTAATTATCTGCACCGATTATCTTGTAATTGAAGCATGGATCCAATTATATATTATATTCTATTACTATACTCACATTGAAAAAATAAGTGATATCCTATCTCATTTTCCTTAGCACATAGTTTGTAGATGGTAGACTAGAGGTTTGACCATCTACAAACTATTGGCTAAGGAAAATGAGATAGGAGATCACTATTTTATGTTTTCCAAGCACTGCTAGATATGTATCCATTGCAAATTTGGGTGGTACTATGTTGTTCCATAAATGATAACTCCATTCTTCATTTGAATATCTAGTTCTATATTATTGGCAAGAAGATTTAAGATCGAATTATCCATTATTTGCTAGGTTCCACTACCAGATATCATTTGGAAGAGGATTATGGATTTCATTTTGATTTATTTGACCATATATATGTTATGCAATATTCGACCTGTTGAGGCTCCATCTCAAATCAAAGATAAGAGCAAACAATTTTTGCTTGCATTGCCTATGCTACTAAGAGCTTACCACCCCCAATAAATTGAGCAAAGAGTTATCATTTATGCATGGGTCGAACAACATATTAGTTTATTTTCCTATAGCTATTTTTTGTTGCCTAAACCGTAACTCACACACACACACACACACACACATATATATATATATATATTAAACAATAGATCTAATTTGCATTTTAAATGTATTTACTAAGTCTATTAGATAATTTAAATTCAAAATAAAGACTTGGTCATTATTTGTGATATTTTGAAAATATTATATATAGATATACACATATATAATATTAATTTTTAATTATATATTTGTATATTTAAAATCATTTTAATTCAGGCTAAAAGATGTAAAAGTAACTGCCAAGTATATATACAGTAGGTGTAAATCTCAATATCTACTTATGTATAACTCAACCATGTACACTATTATTATGTCATACGTGCACGTTATACACATATGAGTATATAATGATATACTCATAAAGTATATAAAATCTATTCAATTAAACATGTTATTTAGTTAAAATAGAAAATTAAATAAAATTGAATTTTATTTAGGGACAGTTTGGCACAGGTCCCTAATAAGTTTCAAAATACACAAAAACCCCAGTAAAATAAAGTTTGTAAATTAGGTCCCTAGAATTAAGTTACTGAATAATGACATACACTTATGCAATTATTCAGTGAATAATTGCAGACATTTATGCAATTATATCAAAAAATTGCGGAAAATTCAGCAATTATTCATCCAAAAAATTGCGGAAATTTTCGCAATTTTTTCAAAAAATTGCGGAAAATTCCGCAATTATTCACCCAAAAAATTGCGGAAATTTACGCAATTTTTTCAAAAAGTTGCGGAAAATTCCGCAATTATTCACCAAAAAAATTGCATAACTACATGCAATTACTTAGTAACTTAATTCTAGGGACCTAATTTACACACTTTTTTTTACTAGGGTCTTTGTGTATTTTGAAACTTACTAGGGACCTGAGCCTAATATTCACTTTTATTTATATACTCTAGATTAGATCTAGTACTACCCATTGGACTTCATATGAGCATTATGATCCAAAAGTAGGATTTTTTTGAAATCCACCTATTTCACCCACTTCCACCGGCCCAATTCTAAAAATTAAAAACGTATCACGATCTTTATTTAAAAAAATTTAAAATATATAAATAAAAAATTATTACTATAAATAATAAATATGTAAGTATATTTCAAATACCAAAAACATACTGAGAAAAGAAAATGTTATAAAAATTATAAAAATATAATTAAAGAAAAATAAATTCAAAAAGATAAAATCTTCAAAGGTTTGGCAAGTATGTCGACATACTACCAATAGATATATCAACATATCCCAGTCTAAAATGACATATTGATTTAAATTTCAAACATTTGAAATTCCCTCTCTTTTTTGTCAAAATCCAAATTCAAAATGACACTTTACTGATTGTCACGGATCTATTCAATGCCTATTTAATCTCCAAATTCCTCTCATACATTCACAACACTTTATTTCAAAATTCGAAATAAAAAAGAATATGGATTCACTCTCTTTTCTCTTTAAAAATGTCTTCACCTCAAGCATCATCTTCTTAAGCTCCCATGCTTCCTACAAGGCTTAGAAATTGGCTTCATAATGATAAAGAGTCAATACATGCTTACATAGAATATGGAAAGAATGCTCAATTCTTTTCCTACCGCTTTGTGAATTTCAATGATTTGATTTCTTACGATTTACATAATCTTGTTTATGAAAATAGAATTTTTGGATTAACGCATCTTTCTTAAAATCATTTTCCTTGTTATCTTGAACTTGTAAAAAAAAATTATGCAAATTTGAATAATGGATTTTATAAAGGAATAATGATGAAATTTGGAGTTGTGTTAAGGGCACTAATATTGTTTTAGATGCTCCTTTGCATGGAGAAATTGTGGGTAGTAAACATGAAGGAAATGATCTTTCAAAGCTTAAACATTGATTATGGAAATCATGAAGTTATGCATGATTTGTTCGAAAATGATTTAGAAATTGATTTTAAAGAAAAAAACCTTCGTCCTATACACCAAGACTTTGTTGAGTCAAGATTTTTATAGAGTTTTGATTTCTGACAAAGGGATAAGCCGTGATCGACAAAAAGAAGTTATTCATTGTTTTAAAGAGACACAAAGAGCTCCATACATTAGAGGTTGATTATTTGGTATGTTAGTAGTGTTATTTATGTTAAAATCTATCCTCAAATAATCTCATACCTTCAATCTTTGAATACAAATGTATATATGTATGAGTGCACATTAACTGTGCAGTCTGGGCTAAACCGGTCGACCGGTTTAAAACAAGGCGGTCGACCGTTTTTGTCCAGAATGCACAGATAACGTGCACAAGTGTACATAACGTATATATATTCAAATTCCTGTCTACCGGCCATTTTTGACCTGTCGACCGTTTTCAAACAGAAAGCAACCTTTCGTACAGACACTTCCTTTTCTTCAACGGTTGCTTCTCTTTCTCTTCACCAATGATCATGACCTTTGTTTGTATCTTTTCACAAAGGGTTACAACTGTTTATTTCTTATATAAACATCATGAAATCATTATTCCAGATAAAGGATAACCAATTCTATTATTCTAATCTCTATTCTATTGATCTCTGTCTTGAGCTCTCAAACATTTCAATTGCTTATTGAATCATTGAAATCATTTCATATCTTTTGATTCTATAAGTAATATACTTCCTTCAATCTTCACAAACATCATTCACATACTTTGAGGATAAGATTATAGGAAGGGTGTACTACAAGTGACAAATCAGTGTTATCAAGAGCACAAGTTGTCAACGACAATTGTATTTGTTTTTGTTGAAGTCCTCAGTGTTATAAGAGGCACGAAATCCCGTTCGGCTGTTCGGGTATTGTAAACCTGTTCCTCCGGGTGAAGCGAGGTAGTTGGTTGTGAAAATCCAGATAGGAGTCTGGGACTGGACGTAGGACGGGAGGTCCGAACCAGTATAAAAATCCCTGGTGTGATTTTACTGTTTACTGCATTTACTATTCTATATCTGTGAATTGCTATATAGTTAGTTTATTGAATATTTACTTATATAGCAATTGTAAATAACATTCCGCATATATTAGTCCATATTACACGATCCGTAATCAGTGTGCACAAGCGTACACACTTACATTTGGTATCAGAGCATACATACTTTCATTTGGTATCAGAGCACGGTCATCATATAACCGTAAAACCGTTATTTGATATATTCTTGTAATATGGCAAATAACGCAAGTACTAGCTCTAGCACTTACACGGAAGGTCAATCAACACAAAGACCTCCATTCTTTAATGGTCTCAACTATAGCTATTGGGCTACACGTATGTCATTTTTCATGCAATCAAATAGCTATGATGCTTGGAATGCTACTCAAAAAGAAATAGTAAATCCAACAACTGAATATTCAGAATGGACAACGGCTGAGAAAACAGCAGCAGCTGTAAATGCAAAGGCAATAAATATGTTGTTTTGTGCATTAGACCAAAATGAATATAACCGTGTTAGTATCTGCACTACTGCATATCAAATTTGGCAAACGCTGAAAACCACTCATGAAGGTACTAACAAGGTTAAACAAGCCAAAATAGCCATGCTGAAGAGTCAGTTTCAAAATTTCAAAATGAAACCGAATGAGACAATCAATGATATGTATTCAAGGTTTCAAACTATTCATCATGCACTTATCGGATTAGGGCAAAAATATTCAGATTTTGATGTTGTTTCAACAGTCCTACATTCTCTGACTAGTGAATGGGAAGGAAAAGTATTAGCAATTGAAGAAGCTAATGACCTTTCCATCATGAAGCCAGATGAATTGATAGGAAATTTAATGTCCTATGAAGCAAATTTGCAGGCTAGAAAAGAACAGAAAGAAGAAAAGAAAAATGTAGCATTTCATGCTGAGAAAGATGAAAATGAATCAGATTCTGAAGATGAAGATTTGGCATTCATTGCAAAAGGATTCAAAAAATTCCTAAAATATCGAAAAGCCAGTCGTTACAACAAAAGGAAACCTGGATCAAACAAACCATCTTCATCAACTATAGAATGTTTCAACTGTCACAAAAAGGGGCACATGCAGAAGGATTGTCCAGAACAGAAGTCAGAAAATGATAAATTCAAACATAAGAAGGACAAGTCAAAGAAACGAGCCTTCTCAGTAACATGGGATGATTCAGACTCATCTTCATCAGAAAGTGAAAGTGATTCGGAGAATGAACAAGCTAATGTTTGTTTTATGGCAACAGAAGATGAGGTACAAATTCCTACATTTGATGAATTACTTGATATAAATTCTGAATTGATAGTCAAATATAAAGACATAAAACGTCAATTAAAAGTAGCCAAAGCAGATTTGAGTAGAGCAGAGTTTGAACGAGATATGTTAAAAGACGAGAAGAAAATATTAGAAGAAGAACTTGAAAAACTTCAAGAATCATCATCTAATGTTGACTCTCAATTATCTCTTTTGAGTCAAGAAATTGAAACTCAAAAAGAGAAAAATGATGCTCTCGCTACTGAAAATCATGAGCTTAAGGCAAAAGTCAAAAATCTGGACCTAGAAAAGGCGAGCTTACAAACTAAGTTAGATGATATAACTCAAAATGTTTCTAACTTTAACAAAGGTCGAGAAAATTTGACAAAAATCATTGAAAGTTCACAATCTGTTTCAAATAAACAAGGTTTGGGATATAGGAAACCAGAAACCAAGAAACATCTTGGTAATGGAAGGAAAAAGAAAGTACAAAAGACTGGAACTAAGAAAAATCTTAGTGTATTATATTCCAAACCAAAACCAGTTGTGAAATTTCAGAAGAAAAATGTCAAGACTATCAAAATATGGGTTCCTAAAACAAATAACAATTTGATAAGGAATAAATATATTCAGAATTTCATGAATACTGTACATCTTAATACTAATTATATATATAAAGGGGATACCGGACCCGTATGGGTTTGGACTCCTAAGACCTAACTCTTAGGACCCCATAAAAAGTGGGTACCATGGACTTAATTCTATTTTTTGCAGGTCCCACTTAAGAAAAGAGGAAAGTGGATATTCTGGTTGATACATTCCTATATTATTCCATTATCTATTACTCCTTTTTGTCGATGACAAAGGGGGAGAAAGTGCTAACAATTATCTGCAGGAATATATATATTTATATAAAGAATACAGACAAAATCTCAGGGGGAGATCACATATTCAGGGGGAGATTCAGAGTTTCAGATATATGTTGTCATCAATCAAAAAGGGGGAGAATGTTGAGTCAAGATTTTTATAGAGTTTTGATTTCTGACAAAGGGATAAGCCGTGATCGACAAAAAGAAGTTATTCATTGTTTTAAAGAGACACAAAGAGCTCCATACATTAGAGGTTGATTATTTGGTATGTTAGTAGTGTTATTTATGTTAAAATCTATCCTCAAATAATCTCATACCTTCAATCTTTGAATACAAATGTATATATGTATGAGTGCACATTAACTGTGCAGTCTGGGCTAAACCGGTCGACCGGTTTAAAACAAGGCGGTCGACCGTTTTTGTCCAGAATGCACAGATAACGTGCACAAGTGTACATAACGTATATATATTCAAATTCCTGTCTACCGGCCATTTTTGACCTGTCGACCGTTTTCAAACAGAAAGCAACCTTTCGTACAGACACTTCCTTTTCTTCAACGGTTGCTTCTCTTTCTCTTCACCAATGATCATGACCTTTGTTTGTATCTTTTCACAAAGGGTTACAACTGTTTATTTCTTATATAAACATCATGAAATCATTATTCCAGATAAAGGATAACCAATTCTATTATTCTAATCTCTATTCTATTGATCTCTGTCTTGAGCTCTCAAACATTTCAATTGCTTATTGAATCATTGAAATCATTTCATATCTTTTGATTCTATAAGTAATATACTTCCTTCAATCTTCACAAACATCATTCACATACTTTGAGGATAAGATTATAGGAAGGGTGTACTACAAGTGACAAATCAGTGTTATCAAGAGCACAAGTTGTCAACGACAATTGTATTTGTTTTTGTTGAAGTCCTCAGTGTTATAAGAGGCACGAAATCCCGTTCGGCTGTTCGGGTATTGTAAACCTGTTCCTCCGGGTGAAGCGAGGTAGTTGGTTGTGAAAATCCAGATAGGAGTCTGGGACTGGACGTAGGACGGGAGGTCCGAACCAGTATAAAAATCTCTGGTGTGATTTTTCTAGTTTTTATTTACTTTGCTATTATCATCTGTTTCCGCATTTATATTTAGCTATATTCCATATTACACGATCCTTGTGTATCGCATTAACACATACACGTTACTTTCAGACTTATGAGTTCTATTTTACAACAAAGCATCACACCTCGTACCAGAAATTACAACAATCCCACTTCAAAAGTTTTCAAAGCTTTATTTGCTATATTTTCAAAAAGTGACATAAATTGAGGGGAAATCTTCTGATTGGACTTTGTTGCTAAAAGAGTTACCACATATGAAAATACACTTTACCATAGGGTGTATTTAACAATTTTTTTTAAATATTTTGGAGTTGAGTTAAGAGGAGAAACAATGTTAATGTGAATTTTTGTATCAGAAGCACCTAAGTATTTTTATAAAGTAATCATGATGCTGAATGCTTTCGTGATTATGAATCAACAAAATTGAGTAATATTAATCTTTCCTTTAAGAGGAGTAATTATATTATTTTAATGCTTAATTATAAGGGAGAAATATTTAAAGTATTTAGAATTAGTTCATTGTCTCGATACAAGTGTAGATAAAACAAAAATAGTAAAGTAAAGTACTGAGAATAATAAAAGAACATGGAAAATTTATATGCTTTGGATGTTAAAGAATCCATGGGTAAAATGTCACTTTCTTCTCTCTTGATTCTTTGTAGAAAAAATGACAGAGTACAAATTTTCATTTTTGTGTGTCCAAAAGGTGTAACATGAAAAATCCCGCATCTGCTATAATGCCCTATTCATCTATAGTACATAGAGATTCACTTAGATTACCAACATCATTCTTCCGCCCTTTTGATTTCTTTCATGGATTGTACCACGTGTCAATCATCCGCTTGCTTATTTGATATGCACAGATTGCAGACGTGGTCCTTAGTGGGAAATTATAATTTGAGTAGCTGAATTTTGAAATTAGGTGGGAAGTTTGAAATTGAAGTGGGAAAATCCAAATTTGAATAGACAATGACTTTTTGATTCCGTAAAGCAACTAGCTTATGGCCTGCACTTGTGCGTTAATGTAGCCGTAATGAGAAACTTCCTCCTATTTTGGGTGGAAATACACCGTTGTCAATACTTCAAGTCTTCACTTTAGTTTACTAGGAGTTGTGTCTCCTTTATGCTCAAGGTACTGATGTCATATGACATTCGAACCGCATCGACTGTTCTAAAGTCGTACTGCACTACTTAATATTTTCAGGGCATAACATTTATGACATCTGGGGTTGCACGACATGACTTGGTAAGTGGAACTACACTTCTATTTTGAGGAGTGATCATCTCGCCTGAATCTTTCTTGATCCATGCAAATTAACGATGGACTGCGCCTTTGCCCTTGTCTCTAAGTTGGGCTTTAATTAACACAAGGGTGAAGTTGGGACCTTTCGGCTTGTCTTTGAGGGATAAGGTTTTTCTTTTGGTTGTGAAGTAATCTTAATCCATCGCCTTGCCCCTTGGGTTTTTATGCCTATGGTCAGTATCTTTCAAACTTGCAACGTAATTTTGTCACTCCAGTGTCAAATCAGAATGGCAGCGTGTTCTTATAGCTTTTTTATGTTGATGCAAGATCGCGGAGTATACCTGTCACTTTAGATGTTAGTTTAAAATTACGGCGCAACCTCATTAGCGTATAGTTGCTTTAGTGGCTGCGCCACAGTTCTATATTATTAGTGTTGTTTTTGCGTGGAGCCATAGCACAATCTTTATGCTTCATTGCTTTTTAGAGATTATGCTGCAGCTTTGGCTCATAAAGGCTTACTTTTGGGATTGCGGTACAACCTTTGTATTTGGTATTTGAGAGTTGTGCGATTTGAACGTTGTGCCCCAGTTCCACCTCTCGAGAGTTAGGTTTATAAGCCTATTCATGCACTGTTGTGGCTACCTTATGCTTTAGGTGTAGTACTTTATGTCTAAATTATGCTGGGCTAGAGGGCGCGGTTTCCAAATCTTGCTACCATCTTGAGGTTTTGGCATAGTACTATCTAGATCGTACTCTTTCTTTCTCTCCACACTTTGCCTCTTATTATGAGAGCGGTTCTTTTGGCCCACTGTCTATATTAATTTCTCATTGACAACGTTAAGAAAATATGAATGTAACACTTGCCCCCCGAGTCTACAACGATCGTAGATTGGTGTGGACTTGCCTTTACTTTCATGTTTTCCTTGCAACCTTTCACTTCTTGCTTTTCTCTTTCATCTTTTCAAACACATAAAAGTCTCTGTAGCCGTTTGCATTTAATGCTTGAGTACACATGTTGTTCACTAACTTGTCGATCTTTTGAAAAGTTGTGCCTTTAGTCTTTTCAACTCCTAAGAAAATCAGTGTTGATTCTTGAGCTAATTTTTCTTGTCATTAATTAGATGATGTTTTGGGGATTTTTCTTCACTCCGATTGTGTGGTTGGGATTCAAATTGAGGTAAGTATATATCTTTTCTCATCTTCTTCTCCATTCTTTTACAAGTTTTTGAAAAGTGAAAATACCTTAGTTGTTAATCTCGCCTTCTCCAAGAATCATTCCTTTTCCAACCTAAAGTAATAGCCTTCTTTCTTTTGTATTTTACCTTTTTCTTGTACTTTTATAATAGTCATTAATCACCCTAGTAGTTTCGATATGGCATTCACTTCTTCATCTCCTTTATCTTTGCCATCTAAAATAGCCAATTTAAGGGAAGTATAGAGCATTCTCAATCATTTCAGGTTTGAGGGTTATGAGGGTAGGGTACCTGAGTCTTATGAATGCATTAATACTTCTCCTAATGGTTTTATTTCCATTACTTTGAGCACATCCGGTGTGGACTTTATCTTCCTTCTAATCAAATTCTTCGTGAATGACTGACTGCTACTGGTATCGTTCCTATCCAACTTGCTCCCTTTCTTATTCTCTTATAATTGCTACTTTCATTCTTTATGCTGAGAAGTGTTGTACCACCCCATCACAAAACTTACACCATTGCATTCATAGGATAATTCTGAGCAACTTTCATATTTGGAGTTTTGCGATAGAGGTCCAAGAAAGAAGTTACGGATGAAGAACAAATTTGGAACGAAAATAATTAGATTAGAATAATTAAATTTTATACAATAATTCCTAGGACCCACAGGTCGACAGATTCATTATGACCAGTCCACATATAGTAGTCGACCAGTGCAATTAAGGGTCGACTGATTGGGATCGTGGCGGCTAGGGTTTGCCTTGGCCAAGCCATCCAGATTTTATATAATTAAATCTAACGACGGTGGTTAATTCTAGTGCCTATAAATTTGGGCCTAACCCTCTCTTATCTTCTTATATTTTTCTAGAAACAGTAGCGAATAAATTACAAAATATAATATTTATATTTGTATATATACAAACTAGAGAAGAATAGAATTCAAATAAGAGAAGAAGAGAAGCGAATCAACACTACACGATAATGAGGCAATATATGTGTATATTTATTTATTTATTTATATTTCCCTTCAACCCCAAATCTCTTCTCAGATATGTAATTCTCATATATGTAATTCTAATATATGTATATACCCTTTTTGTACATATTTCTTGGAATAAGAAGGAAATGGGGTTGAATCAAAGGCTTTACTTCGAATCTAGAGATTTGGAACACTTTTAGAAGGTGAGTGGGAAATTTATAAATTGTTTACGATATTGAATTTATTCCATTGGCATACGTTTGATTTTTATGCCTAAATGAGTATTTGTGAATT
Organism: Allium fistulosum; assembly: GCA_030737815.1. Classification (NCBI taxonomy): domain Eukaryota; kingdom Viridiplantae; phylum Streptophyta; class Magnoliopsida; order Asparagales; family Amaryllidaceae; genus Allium; species Allium fistulosum. The sequence continues at coordinate 317,249,307 of CM060904.1, forward strand.
GTAGGCTAAAATTGAATATACTAAACATTGTTGTTATCCAACATTTTGACCCAGCTATATCCGAACTGATTGGACAAGCTAGACTCAACTATCATCAAGGCCAGTAAGCCCGGAGCGATGATAATAGCTTCTAGAAATCAAGTATAGATGATAGTGTGAAGCCGTGATCAAACGGAATTGAGAGATATGCTATACATAATGTTAAGAGTATGGAATATAATTTAGTCTAGGAAAGGGATCGGCTATAACCCCTCTCAACCAAAGGGATAGATTTTCCTCAGCCAAACAAGTGCATCTTAATAGAAAACAATCGATATCTCAAGATCCAGAAGTCCAGTGCATATGAAACTTTGTGAACAAGATGTGGGGACCCTAGGGACTCCACCCTAGGGATCACGGCCCAAAAGGAGCAAGCTAGAGGGATCGACCCTCTTCCCTCTATTGGCATGAAACTTGGGGGCTAGTCATAATTCAACATGAAGAAGCTCCCATAGGGATCTCACCCCCAAACTCCTCCAAAATAGGGATCGGCCCTGATCCCTATTTCTTGGGATTGGTGCCATGCGATCCTCATGTGGGCCCCTATAGCTTTGGAGATCCTGCTGCCGAATTTTCAAGGAGATATTTCATCGTTTTCCTCTATAAATACAGACTTGATTGTTCATTTTTGGGATCTTTACGCTGCTGATTACTTTGTACTCATTTGTTACTAAGGATTTTTGGGAGCTATCTTTTCAAAGTGGACATAGGCATACAATGCAAAGAACCACCATAAATTGCTATGTCTTTGTTATTTGCTTATTTGTGATTGCTTTACTGCTATACTATCTTCATTTGGATTTAATATTCTTCATTTATATCTCTACACAAACTTCATTTGGTATTTGTAACCAATTTTAGCACAAACATTTTGGTGCTTTCTTGAGAAGGAGATTCTTAGCTCTGTTTGGATCCCTTTGTTGTTGCTAGAATGCATAAATCCCAGAAAGAGATTCAAAATTATCTTCAAGTAAGTTATCCGTTCTATTCAAATTTGGAAAAGTCTAAGGAAAACTATCAATAATGTTTAGGAACACCAGATCTACCTCTCAAAATTCAGAAGGGAGCGAGATTGCTAGCATCTAGAAAGGAGGCCAGAGCAATCTACCAGTAGATATGAATGTTACCAATCCAGTTGATGTCCAGAATCCAACATATTCCATTACAAGAGCTGATTTCCAGAATTTGATGAGAGGGCTTTTGGATAGCCGCCGATAGTTAAACCAGAAGATTCAAACCAATATCGATCTAATGAATCAACTTAAGGAGCAACATCGTGGTAAAACTAGGAGAGAGCCAACCCCTTATTCAACATCGTAGAGTTCTAGTTCATCGGATGATTATCAAAGACGCAGACATCGTTGAACTGCTAGATATCTTGTAGAAGCATTTGGACATCAACAAGCAAACCTACCTAGGTTTCCAGGACCAATCGAGGCCGATCCCTCCTCCAAAGGAGGAAATTTGCCTCCCCCCAGTGGAGCACAAGCAAGAGTCATCACGGTTGATTTGGATGTTGGATTTTCGGTGGATGCAAACCAGTTACCTCCCTGGAATGACGATGAAGTGAATGCACGTGATATGCATCGAGAGGATGTTAAGCTAAGAAGGCGTGGAACAGCCCGTAGACATCGATCAAACCATTAATGTGAGGTGGAGCACGACAACCACTTGGCTCCAACTATCCAAACGTCGGACTTAATGGCTATGATCAAGCAGCTAGTAAGGAAGAGCTAAGGCCTGACCAATGATGATTGGGGATCTCGAGGAGCCATACCCTATTCACTGATAATATCCTACACATGGAGTATCCAAGGAGGTTCAGCATGCCGTCAGTGCCTGCCTATGAGGGTAAAACTGACCCTAGACAACACATCATGAGATATGAATGGCTGATGGATTCTGCATGAGCTGATGATGCCATAAAATGTAGATGTTTTCCTATTACTCTCTCTGGAATAGCAACGATGTGGTTTATAAGATTACCCCCACGGTCAATCTCTAGATTTGAGGATTTGGCAATAAAGTTTATAGATCAGTTCCGAATGCATGCAACTCGCCCCAAAGATGTCATGTCCCTATCAAGCGTGATCCCGGCTCTAGGAGAATTGCTGAAAGACTATTTGGAGAGATTTCATTTAGCCATTACAGAAGTCAGTAATCCAAATGACCATTCAATATTGATGGCGGTAATAAGAGGGATTGACCCAGAATCTGACTTTGGTGATTGGTTAGTTGACAAACCATCCGCAATGTTGAAGCGTTTCTATAAAAAAGCAACTCAATATTTGAGGAAAGAGGAAGCTAGATTCTCTATGAAGAAGAATGTTGTGGGACCAAGTAGAGATGGAGTGTAGAGTAACATTGCAGTGAAACAGTCTGAGGAGAGGTCCAGAAAAGTTCAAGTAAATGTCTAAAATAAACCGAATCAGCAAAAGAAATGCGGTGATAGGAACCATAAGCGAAAGAGGGATTCTGGAAGAGGAAAGTCAAGGCTACACACCATGAAATACATCCCTAGAGAATGTCTACTTGTCTACATGCAACACCATGCAGTATAGAAGACACCTCTGAAAGAATCGATGGAGAAGCAAAAGTAGACTAGAAAATAATACCGGTTCCATGTATGCTATGGTAATAACATGAATGAATGTACGCATCTCTAGGATGTTATCGTGAAATTGATTGGTGAAAGAAAACTACATCAATTTTTTAAATCCCCGTAGGATGGTGGGTAGGGGACATCCGACCCCAACCAAGGACAAGCGCCACACAGCGCCGAGGAGCCTGCATAGGCTAGTGGAAGATTAGTGATCAATACAATAGTCGAAGGACCGCATCTAGCTGATCAGAGCTGGCACGAGATGGAACGCTATGCTAGCGCAATCAAGCATATGAATCTTGAGTGTTGTTCAAGAACAGAAGATGGGGCTTTGGAAAAACAACAACGTGCAATGATGGGCGACATTGTATTCACAAACAGAGATGCATATAAGGTGGAGGCACCGACGATCGACCCAATGGTCATTTCGGCCATGATTGGTGCCGCCTTAGTGAGGAGGACTTGGTTGACTATGGTAGTTCCGTGAATATAATTTTCAAAAAGGCTTACAATCAGATGAGGATGGAAGCCAAGGACTTGAAACCGTCTAAAGCTCACTTTCATGGCTTTAACGGTGCTACGACCGAAGCTGTCGGTTATGTCGAATTACCCGTGGAGTTGGGAGAAGGTGACCATAGGAGAGTGCGGATGTTGCCATTTGTTGTCTTGGATGTTGACTCTCCATACAATACTTTTCTAGGCCGAAAAGCCATAGCTGAATTCCGGGCAGCTCTTGCCCCATGGTGTTTGACTTTGAAGTTCCCAACTGATAACGATGTTGGAGTTGAGCATGGAGATCAGGTGACCGGACGTGCCTGCTATGTGATTGAATTGAGGGACACTCAACGGAAGGAGAAAGGTAAGGGATTGGACAAGTCTCTCCGCATCTAAGCCACCGAAGATTGACAACCAGCCACTAAGCCTTGGCTCAGGCACCACAGTCGGTTCTATAAAGACATAGATCCAAGGGATGATGAGGAGCCCAAAGAGACCAAAGCTGCACCAGCTGAGCTGACGATTGACATCAGGGTCAGCCACGATGACTCGTCTTGGGTCCTAAAGATCGGATCACAGCTCAGCCCTTCGATGATGAAAGAACTTGCTGGTTTTCTCCAAGCGAATCTTAATGTGTTCGCTTGGAATCATTCTGATATGTGTGGGACCTTGCCTACCATTGCGAGCCACACATTAACCATCGACCTGAGGCATGCCCCGGTGAAGCAGAAAAAGCATGGCATGGATCCGGAGAGATCTTCCGCCCTTAACGAGGAGGTTGATAGGCTTAAATCATTGGGTTTATTTGCGATGCCCTCTACCCTAAATGGGTATCTACTCCTGTACTTATGAGAAAGGCGAAAGGAAAGTGGTGGACATGTGTTGACTATTCAGATTTAATCAAAGCATGCACGAAAGGTAGTTTTCCCCTTCTGAGAATTAACCAATTGGTGGACTCTACCATAGGACACGAGTTGTTTTCTTTCATGGATGCGTACTTCGGATATAATCAAATCCCGATGCAATTCCCGACCAGGAGCACACCAGCTTTATTACCAACGTTGAATTATATTGCTATGTGGTAATGCCATTTGGATTAAAGAATGCTAGAGCAACTTATCAGCACCTGGTCAACCGAATGTTTAAAGATCGGATTGGAAAGACGATGGAGGTATACGTGGATGGTATGCTTGTAAAGTCATGACAATCAAGCGACCACATTAGAGACTTAGCGGAAATGTTCGATATCATTTTATATTACAAAATGAAGATCAATCCTTTGAAATGTTCTTTTGGCATTGCATCAAAAAAGTTCTTGGGTTTCATTGTCAATGCTCCCGGAATTGAAGCTAATCTCGAGAGGATTCAAGCAATTTGCAACATCCAAGTGCCAAAAACCATCAAACAAGTATAGAGCCTAAATAGGAAGGTTGCCACCTTGAGCCGGTTTATTTCCAAAGCCACCGATAAATGCATTACTTTCTTTGACTTGATTAGAAAAGGGAAAAGGAACTTTGAATGGACATAGGATTGTGAAGATGCATTTCAAGCTTTAGTGAACCACTTAGAGAGGCCTCCCATCTTGTTAAAGCCGGTGGATCATGAAGACTTGTATATCTACTTGGCTATGTCGATACACACTATAAGTGCCGCACTGCTCCGCGAGGAGAATCGAATCTAGAGATCAGTTAATTATGTAAGTAAGCGATTAACAGGAGCTAAAAGGAACTATCTGAAGATAGAGAAATTGGCGTACTGCTTGTTGAGTACTTCACAAAATCTCTGCCCCTATTTTCAAGCTCATCTTATCAACGTTTTCACCGATCAACCGTTACGATAGGTCTTATAGAGACCTAAGATGTCTGGAAGGTTACTCAAGTGGAACATCGAGCTGAGCCAATTTGACATTACCTATCTCCCTCGGAGAGCCAATCAAGGACAGGCACTGGCATACTTTATAGTTGAGTTCATTGCAAATGATGATCTCCCAAATGGGCAGTGAAGCCCCTACCATCCGATGGAAAATGTATACGGATGGAGCCTCCAACGATCCCTATTCCGGAGTCAGAGTCATACTAGTAACTCTGGAGGATTGATCAATTTGCTATGCTTTGAAGCTTGACTTCCCTGCAACAAATAACGAAGCCGAATATGAACTCTTATTGCTAGACTCAAACGTGCCTGAGAACTGGGAGTAAAATCTCTTGAAACATTTTGTGATTCATAGTTGGTGGCATACTAAGTCAAGGGAGATTACCAGGCTAAAGGACAATGACTCGCTCTATACCTTATCCAAGTCCAAGAGCTATTGACCGATTTTGAGTATTATGACATCACGCACATTCCCCAAGATCAAAACAAAGAGGCCGACTCATTGACAAAGTTTGCTAGCACTGGGGATGCACAACAAATGGGCTTGGTTCTAGTCAAAGTACTAGATGCTCCGAGCATAAATCAGATGAAAATCGACTGCGTACTAGAGACGGAGCATGATAATAATCCGTGGATGACATCGATTAAAGATTATTTACTATAGGGAGTCCTTCCCGAACGAAGGAATGAAAGACGATAAATCCTTCGCAAAGCTTTGCGATATATCATTCAGGAAGGAATGACGTTTAGAAAGGGGTTTTCCATTCCTCTGCTCCAGTGTATCGCTCATGATGAAATAAAGCGAGTCCTAAAAGAAGTTCATGAAGGGGAATGTGGCGATCACAATGGGGGGCAAACCTTAGCAAAGAAAATACTCCAATATGGATATTACTTGCCAACTGTCAACCAATATGCTACTGATTATGCTAAGCGATGCAACAAGTGCTAGATGTATGCAAAAGTTCCAAAATCTCTACCGACGAAAATTACACCAATGATCAGTCCATGGTCGTTTGCCACATAAGGCATAGATATTAACAGTTCTTTGCCGATCTCTAAAGATGGTGCGAAGTACGCCATCATAGCAGTTGATTATTTCACTAAATTGGCCGAAGTAGAACCTTTAGTCACTTTCACGACAAAGAAAGTAATAAACTTCATTATCCTGAACATCATCTGTCATTTTGGCCTTCCACGAACCATTGTAACTGGTAATGAAACTCAATTCGACAGCGCTAAATTCAAAGACTTCTACTGTCGGCATCATATTAAAAGGAGATTTGCAACAGTTGCTCACCTTCAAGCAAATGAACAAGTTAAAGCTATGAACTTAATCATAAATTCCATTCTGAAGAAGCGTTTGGAAAAGGCTAGAGGCAAGTGGGTGGATGAACTCCCAACGACCTTATGGGCTTACAGAACCACCCACAAGTCCACGACTGGCCATACTCCCCCCTTGCATACGGCTCCGAAGCCATCATTCTTGTTGAACTCGAAATACCTTCTCATCAAGTGACCTACTATGACCCCAGAATGAATAGAGATCTCCTATTAGAATCTCTAGACTTTGTAGATAAGAAGCGCGAAGAAGCTGATTTGAGGGCTGCTGCACATCAACACTGAGTCGCCTGATACTATAACACTAAAGTCTGACCTTGAACATTTGAAATCGGCGATCTCATCTTGAAACGGATTTTTCCTATCCTGTCACACATGAATCCTACTTGGGAAGTACCGTATGTCATTGAACAAAGGTTTGGAGAGGGAACTTTCAAGCTAGCGACTGTTGATGGCATCACACTCCCAAGGACATGGAATAGCAAGCATTTATGGTGCTATTTCACTAAGTTTATTCATTTTCATTCAGTTGTATTCAATTACCGAATCTGCTTTAGCATTTGATTTTCTAGAGATGTAATAAGACAAATAATGTCATTTCTTTCCATTTGGCAAATAAAGTTTGAAATTTCCTTCATATCTATGATTGTTGTAGCATTACATATTAGTTACGATACCCGACTAACTAATATTGACATGTCCAAGCAGGTTCCCAGAGTTTGGAGCTAGACGATTACATAAATTCATGATTGAACTAAACAAAATAAACACGGTCCGACCGTTCTTTCGATGATTGTCGCTCATAACCTGATGGACAGAGTACCCAACAAGAAATGGATGTAACTTGACCATCCAATAACCAAATTAATCCCACCGAGCGATGGGATAGACATGAATCAAAAGCGATCATGACTCGACCGATGGCTCACTAATCAAACCCCGAACATGGGGGAAAATCAATCAATTAAAGAAAGTACGGTCCGATTATTTTCCAAAATAACTCTATGTCCCCAAAGTGTGGACTAGAGTACAAACGCAAATTAGGTGTGATCCGATCACCTGCCAACTTCTTCTTATCCCCCGAGTGCGGATATGAGTATAAACAAATAGATGAGTATGGTTCGACCACTCAGTATTCCATAAACTCCAACATGAATCCGACAGGAGGAGAATAAACTCACTAAGGATGGAGTATGGCCGTCCATTATCTGACTCCGCTAACCCTAGACTAGGGGCAGGAGTATAGTCACTTAAACCGCTAAATCCAACGGCATAACCCTAGGTCCGAGCCCAACTTTTGGTACAACTTGAGGCCATAACCATACGGAGGCCTTAGTAAAAATTAATGGATGATCATCCGAATCAATAAGCAACGAATTACAAGTACATTGAATGGAAAAATAATAGCTCCACTACTCAAACAAAATTCACATAAGAATTCAATAGAAAATAAAGAACTTTTATTTATACATTAAATTTGAAAAATTGTAATACAAGTTTATCCAAAAGCGGGGGTCGTACCCACACAAACACGGCCAAAAAACAAAAAAAAAACAGCTACATAAGCTATATACAAACTAAGCCGAAGTGACGGCTACTTCTTTTGCCTCTTCTCCCTTTTGGATTTCTTGGAAGTGGACACATCCGAGCCTTCACTTGTCCTTCTCTTATATCCTTTACTACCCTTGGCAGGATAGCTTTCAGAGGTTGGAGGGATGATGCAGCGCAACCCACATTTGTCAAAGGTATAAGTCAAGACCGACTCAAGGAAGGCAAAGACATAAGTCGAGTAAGTAGTGAGGAAGGTGAAGGCATAAGTCGTAACCGACTTAAGGAAGGAGGTATAAGTCGTGACCGACTTAAGGAAGGAGCTATGAGTCGTCAACGACTTAAGGGACGTGCTGGGTTACGACCTAACACTACAGGAGCAACACAGGTTGAAAAATGCGAAGGCTTAAGTTGGCAACGACTTAAGGGTAGTGTTTTGGTTGGTGTACGACTTAACGGAACAGATGATAAGACGATACCGAGTTACGACTTAGTTAAGTCATCTAACCGACCTATCGAGTCACACAGAGGAAAGGCAGAGCAAATTGGCGAAGTATTAGGTCGTGAATGACCTAACGAGTCAGGAGTTAAGTCGTTGAAGACTGGAGCGTGGATTCTTCTTCCGAGTTAATCTCTACCGTTGATCTCTTTAGGTCGCTGATCTGGGATGCCGCATGTTTTTAAGTCGCTGAAGCTTACTACCATTGATTCTTCTGCCGAGTTAATCTCTGCCGCTGATGGAAGCTGGAACTGTTGATAAGTCGTTACTGACTTATATTAAGTCGTAGGTCGCAACTTTTTCGTGAGTCGTTTGTAATATACATATATGTTGAGTCGCATCTGTTATAAGTCGTATGTCGTCTGTTTTCATATGTTGTCTGTTTGTAAGTCGTATATTGTCTGTATTCCTTTAAGTCGTAAGTCGGAGAGTCGTGCTAAGTCGGAACCGACCTAAGAGTTGATGAAATTTCTGTTGTAAAGTTGAACGCCTATAAATAGGCCGAGTCTCTCATTTGTAAAGGGTTGTTGATTTTTGAATAAAATTCTCTTTTGTTAGCTTTGTGCTTTCATTCCAATTTGTAGTTGAGTGTAATCTCCTATCTCCTCTTTCGGTTAATCGAGTGCGCTCGATTCAATGATTGCAGAAGCCGATTTGCGGAATCAAGTGCGCTTGATCAACGCTTGAAGAATTGAAGATTTTTGAACCCGGTATCGTGCGCGATCAACGAGTTCGGGATAGCTAGAATTCGGTATCTTCGGATCAACGAATTTGGGCATTTCAGTATCTTCCAATCCATCGATCGCTACTTTCATCGATCTACATTGTTTTGTATAATCCGCTGCGTCAGTTTTTGGTATCGGAGCTTGTTCTAGCCAATCATAGCTAGATCGAGACTTGGAGCCTAATCATTTTGGAGTTTTGAAGAGATCAAGTGATAGCCGAGCTTGAAGTGAGAAGCCGAGCTAAGTAGAAGAGTGGGAGATCAAATTTGCCTCATTTGGAGAAGTTGTGTTCATCGTGTTCATCGCGAAGTAGCTACAAAGTGGGAGTTTTCGATCCATTTCATTTTGGATCAAACTTCGAATTGTGTTGAATTTGAAGTGTTTGTGAAGTTTCAAGTATGCCGCCGAGAAGAGCTAATCGTCACCAAAACGTAGAAGCTTTGTATCAAAGAGAAGAAGCTGATGAGATGGAGCAAAGAATCAATGAAAACTTTAGTGAAAAGCTTAACGAAGGAATTGGACGATTAGAGAAGATGATGTTAGAAATGAATCAAAATCGGAGAAGGGTTTCACCTGAATCTAACCATGGAGGAAGTAGAGTCTCACCACAATCCAATCGAAAAAGAAGTGCTGACAATGAACAAAGGCGTGGGAGGAACGTGGATGATCGTGAACGGAGGAATGTAGATAGAAGGGATGATGGTGGTAGACGTGAAGGTAGTAGAGATGTGGGTGGACGAGATAGACAACGATATACTTCTGATTTTGAAGAGGAGTATGATGGTGGTAGTGTTCGAGGACAAGGACGAGGACAAGGAAGAAATCACTCTGAGTATGATCACAAGTGGGAGTCGGGGATGAAGACTGAAATTCTTGAATTCAAAGGTGGTATGCAAGCGGAGGAGTTTCTAGATTGGGTAGCTAATGTTGAAGAGATTTTTGACTTCAAGGAAGTTCCATAACATCGTAGAGTGAAGTTGGTTGCTACGAGGTTGAGGGGTAGAGCTTTGGCGTGGTGGCAGCAGACCAAACTTACACGTGATCGGATGGGAAAGTCAAAAGTTGAATCTTGGGAGAAGATGAGGAAAATGATGAAGGCCACATTCTTACCTTATAACTATCAGTCGATTATGTATCAGAGATTGCAAAACTTGAGACAAGGGACGAAATCGGTGAATGATTATGCGGATGAATTCTATCAGTTTATTGCAAGGAATGATATTATGGAAACGGAAGAACAACTGACATCTAGATTCATTGGGGGATTGAGAATGCATATCCAGGATATGGTGAATATGTTCGATCCAAGATCTGTGGCGGAAGCACATCAGAAACGTTGGCTTGGGAGAAGCAGGGACGAGGAGGAGGTGGTGTGTTTACTAATTCCAACAATCAAGTGAAGGGTGTTAGTGGAAGTTCTAATGTTTTTAAACCTATCAGTAAACCAGTGGTGAAGGAGGCTGAGAAGGCAAAGGTTAACAACGGTTTCAAATGTTACAATTGTCAGGAGTTGGGTCATAAAAGCAATGAGTGTCCAAAGCCAAAGAAGAGAGCAATGATTGCTGAGGTTGAGGATGAGGATGAGGAAGCTGAAGATTCTAATCAATTACCAGTTGAGAAGGAAGAATTGTTGTCTGGAGATGATGGTTATACATTAATGATGAGGAGGAATTGCCTAACACCGAAGCAGGAGGAAGAGACTAGCTGGTTGAGGAGTAACATCTTTCAATCGACGTGCACTATCTTGGGAAGGGTTTGCAAATTTATTATTGATGCTGGAAGCTGTGATAATATTATCTCTACAGAAGCTGTAAAGAAGTTATCATTGAAGACAGAGAAGCACCCGAAATCGTATAAGTTAGCTTGGTTGAGGAAAGGTGGAGAGGTGAAAGTTAGTCGAAGGACTTGTGTTAATTTTTCAATTGGGAAGAAATACAAGGACGAAATTTGGTGTGATGTTGTGGACATTGACGTATGCCATTTGTTGTTGGGGAGACCGTGGCAATATGATAGGGCAGTGCAACATGATGGGCGTACCAACAGTTACAATTTCATGTTTGAAGGCACGAAGATTACTCTCGTTCCCAAGAAGCGTCAACAAGAAGAAAACAAACTGGAGGAGATTGAAGAGAATTTATTATCTCTGAAGGAGTTTGTTAAGGAGGTTGAGGAAGAACCAGAAGTATTCTTGTTAATTGGGCGAGAGAGCAGTGAAGAGGTTGAAATTCTGGAAGAAGTGAAGCCAGTTTTGAAAGAATTCGACGACGTATTTCCAGAGGAGTTACCAACGGAATTGCCACCGTTAAGGGATATACAACATCAGATAGATCTTGTTCCAGGTGCTGTGTTGCCACACAGACCACATTATCGAATGAGTCCGAAGGAACATGAAGAGTTGCGGAGGCAGGTAGAGGAATTGCTTGAACAGGGGCGTGTGCAGGAGAGTTTAAGTCCTTGTGCTGTACCAGCTTTATTGGTACCAAAAAAGGATGGAACGTGGAGGATGTGCATAGACAGTCGAGCATTGAATAAGATCACAGTCAGGTACAGATTTCCAATGCCGAGGCTTGATGATCTATTGGATCAAATCAGTGGGTCCGTAATCTTTTCTAAGATTGACTTGAAGAGCGGTTATCATCAGATTCGCATTAGACCAGGGGATGAATGGAAGACAACATTCAAGACGAGGGAAGGATTGTATGAATGGCTGGTAATGCCGTTTGGTCTATCGAATGCACCAAGTACATTTATGAGGGCGATGAATCAAATTTTCCGACCGTACATTGGGAAATTCGTGGTGGTTTACTTTGATGATATTCTGATCTACAGTGCTAGTACGGAGGAGCATGTTCAACATTTGAAGAAAGTGTTAATTATTCTTCGTGAAGAACAGTTCTATGCTGCTACAAAGAAATGTGTTTTCATGGCAAGGAGTGTTTTATTTCTGGGGTATGTTGTGTCGAAAGAAGGGATACAGGTTGACCAAAGCAAAATCGAAGCTATCAGAGATTGGCCGCAACCCAAGACGATAACGGAGGTTCGTAGTTTTCACGGGTTGGCTTCATTTTATCGGAGGTTTATTCCACACTTTAGTAGTGTGATGGCGCCGATTACAGATTGTATGAAGGGTAAACAGTTTTCATGGTCGGAGGAAGCAGGGGATGCTTTTGGGAAGATCAAGGAGTTGCTGACGTCTGCACCAATTCTTTCATTACCAGATTTTCAGTTGTTGTTTGAGCTACACACTGATGCATCCAAGGTTGGGATTGGAGGAGTATTGAGTCAGAGGGGACGTCCAATTGCATACTTTAGCGAGAAGTTATCAGGAGCAAAGATGAGATATAGTACATATGATGTGGAATTTTATGCTGTTATGCAATCTATTAAACACTGGAGACACTATCTATTTCAGAAAGAGTTTGTTCTTTACACTGATCATGAGGCATTGAAGCATTTACAAGGGCAAGACAAGATTTCAGCGAGACATGCATCGTGGATTGCATATCTACAACAGTTTACTTTTGTTGTTAAACACAAGTCAGGGGTGACGAATCGAGTAGCTGATGCTTTGAGTAGGAGGAGTCATTTATTGACTACACTGAAAGTTGAGGTGACAGGGTTTGATGTATTACCGGAACTATTTGTCGAAGATCCTTACTTTGCGAAGCTTGTGGATAAAGTCAAGGAGGGAAAGACGGATGATTTTATGATGGTGGATGGTTTTCTGTTCAAAGGAAATCGATTGTGCATACCTGATTGTAGTTTGAGAATGAAGATTGTAAAAGAGCTACATGAAGAAGGACATGTTGGGAGAGACCGTACATTACAGTTGATTTCACAGTCTTACTTTTGGCCATCAATGAGGAAAGAAGTGGAAAGATTCGTGGAGCGATGTCATATCTGTCAGGTTTCGAAAGGAACTGCAACTAATGCTGGGCTATATATACCGTTACCGGTACCAACAAAACCATGGGTTGATGTGAGTATGGACTTTGTGTTGGGGTTGCCGAGAACGCAGCGTGGTAATGATTCCATTTATGTGGTAGTTGACCGATTTTCGAAAATGGCACATTTTATTGCTTGTAAGAGGACGGCGGATGCTGTTCATGTTGCTCAATTGTTTTTCAAGGAGATCTATCGACTTCATGGATTGCCAGAATCTATTGTGTCGGATAGAGATACTCGATTTCTGAGTCACTTTTGGTTGAGTTTGTGGAAAATGGTGGGAACGAAGCTGAAGTTTAGTAGTGCTTATCATCCGCAAACGGATGGACAGACCGAGGTTGTGAACAGATCGTTGGGAAATTTGTTGAGGTGTCTTGTGCAAGACAATCTGAGGAGTTGGGATGTAAAGTTATGCCAGGCAGAGTTTGCCCATAATCATGCTGTAAATCGAAGTACTGGGTTCAGTCCATTCCAGATTATATATTCTAGTATGCCAAAAGGACCGTTGGATTTAACGGTAATACCACATTCAAAGGGGACAGTTAAGAAAGCTGCTGATTTTGTTGACGGGTTGACGGAATGTCATAAAATCGTTCAGGAACGATTGAAGAAAGCAAATGAGAAGTACAAACAATCTGCAGATTTGAAACGGAGAAACGTTGAATTTAATGAAGGTGATTTGGTTTATGCAGTGTTAAAAAAGGATCGTTTTCCAGTGGGCGCTTATAACAAGTTAAAAGCAAGAAAAATTGGTCCTGTCGAAGTCGTGAAACGGATTAATGAAAATGCTTATAAGTTGAAGCTGCCAGAAGATGTGTACACTTCTGATGTGTTCAATGTTAAACATCTCGTACCATATCATGGGGATGAACGAGCTGATGTGGAAGAATTTACAAATTCGAGGTTGAATTTTTCTCAACCTGGGGAGGATGATGCAGTGCAACCCACATTTGTCAAAGGTATAAGTCGAGACCGACTCAAGGAAGGCAAAGACATAAGTCGAGTAAGTAGTGAGGAAGGTGAAGGCATAAGTCGTAACCGACTTAAGAAAGGAGGTATAAGTCGTGACCGACTTAAGGAAGGAGCTATGAGTCGTCAACGACTTAAGGGACGTGTTGGGTTACGACCTAACACTACAGGAGCAACACTGGTTGAAAAATGCGAAGGCTTAAGTCGGCAACGACTTAAGGGTAGTGTTTTGGTTGGTGTACGACTTAACGGAACAGATGATAAGACGATACCGAGTTACGACTTAGTTAAGTCGTCTAACCGACCTATCGAGTCACACAGAGGAAAGGCAGAGCAAATTGGCGAAGTATTAGGTCGTGAATGACCTAACGAGTCAGGAGTTAAGTCGCTGAAGACTGGAGCGTGGATTCTTCTTCCGAGTTAATCTCTACCGTTGATCTCTTTAGGTCGCTGATCTGGGATGCCGCATGTTTTTAAGTCGCTGAAGCTTACTACCGTTGATTCTTCTGCCGAGTTAATCTCTGCCGCTGATGGAAGCTGGAACTGTTGATAAGTCGTTACCGACTTATATTAAGTCGTAGGTCGCAACTTTTTCGTGAGTCGTTTGTAATATACATATATGTTGAGTCGCATCTGTTATAAGTCGTATGTCGTCTGTTTTCATATGTCGTCTGTTTGTAAGTCGTATATTGTCTGTATTCCTTTGAGTCGTAAGTCGGAGAGTCGTGCTAATTCGGAACCGACCTAAGAGTTGATGAAATTTCTGTTGTAAAGTTGAATGCCTATAAATAGGCCGAGTCTCTCATTTGTAAAGGGTTGTTGATTTTTGAATAAAATTCTCTTTTGTTAGCTTTGTGCTTTCATTCCAATTGGTAGTTGAGTGTAATCTCCTATCTCCTCTTTCGGTTAATCGAGTGCGCTCGATTCAACGATTGCAGAAGCCAGTTCGTGGAATCAAGTGCGCTTGATCAACGCTTGAAGAATTGAAGATCTTTGAACCCGGTATCGTGCGCGATCAATGAGTTCGGGATAGCTAGAATTCGGTATCTTCGGATCAACGAATTTGGCATTTCAGTATCTTCCAATCCATCGATCGCTACTTTCATCGATCTACATTGTTTTGTATAATCCGCTGCGTCAAGGGAGTTCTTCGGGAACCAACCCGTTGGGTGGAATGGCTTGAAGGGGGATGAGATTTGGATCGTCGACGTTCACCTCAACGGGTTCAGTTTTAGCTTTCTTCTTTAATAACTCCTCCCTCTCTATGCGCTCCTTCAAGCTGAGCTCATCAGTGTATTCGAAGTCACCCGTGATTGTGATATCATCAGCATCATCTAGCAGCGGCTGATCTTCATCCTTTTCATCAGCAAGAGCTCCAATAACTTGAGCATTGGGCCCTAGAATGTCGGTAGCCACTGGAGTTTCATTGATTATCGGTTGTTTCTCCACAACGGCACCACTTCCCGGAGTATGTCTGGGAGCTGGGAGACCTGCTAATTCGCGGGAATAAGTAAATAAGCCCAGACTATTGGGAATGAAGAACTAAACCTCTTGAATAATGGAGAATAGAATGGGATACCTAAGTCCTGCAGACTTTCAGTTGTTGTCAGTGTGCTACTTTCTTGAATTGGAGTCAGCACCTTTATTTATAACGAGGTCTATCCGGATCATAGCTCGGATACTGTCCCGGGCCATGTGAAACTGATGCTCCGGCTATTTGAAGTGAAGGGGAAACTTTGGGATCAGACTCCGAAGCTTCGGCAATGTCTTTCCCTTGCCAAAGGGTGCTAAAATATCAAAGTATCGGAGCCTTGCAGTAGCAAGATCTAAAGGTTCAGTCCTATGAAGGATCTCCCGTACTAGTTTCTCCTCATCAAGTCAGCTTTGCTAAAGGCTTTCTTCCTCATTTCAACAATATATTCCCAACCCTCGGCAAGTGATTCGAGGTTGCCCTCTCCAAGAAAACTCAAGTCACGGTGGATTAGGACCTTAACATTGTATTCAACAATCAAAGGATCGAACATGTCCTTAATCTCATTCTAGCCGGCCACTTTAGCATCCTCCAACCGAGCCTCAATTTTCTCTCTAACTTCATTACGACCAGTTTCCCTCACCTCTTCCTTTAGGGCTTCGATTTAAGCGAGTTTCTCGTCAAGTTTAATTTTTAGCTCCTGAGCTTTGACGGCCTCTTCACAATACTTTTGAGACTCCTCTTAAACCTCAAGTTTTTCTTCCTTCTCTTTCTTAAGAAGCTCTTCCAGTTCCTCAATGCGGCAGACTGGAGTGTCTTTCTTTTTTTGCAGTGTGTTCTTCTCCAAAGCAAGCACACCGTTGCAGTTAAGGGCAGCATCCAGCTCCTTTTTGTGCCATTTCCAAATGACAAATTGCTTCGGATGTTTTTTAAGCGCTCTTCTCTGTCGTGGCTAGCTTCGTTGTCAACTCCGTAATCTCACCATCTTGGTGTTTGGTTATGTCTTTATCATGAGTCGTCTCTAGCTTAAGGTGATCGATTTCATGTTGCCTTTAAGTAGACACCTTGGAGATTTTCTCAGCTAAGTACTAGAACACTTCATGCTGAACAAAAACATCGTTGACTCATGCAAGCGAACTTGCTTTAGCACTCCCTGGAATTGTATAGATAGAAGAAAGAAACTTTAGCCCATCAAATCATATTTTTAGGAAATTGAACTTAACTTCGACCAGTCTTTTTGTTGTAGAGGCCTCATGAGCTATAATAGTCAAAGCTGGATCAGAAGCAACAATAGGAAGTTTGCTCGACTAGCGCTCACGGGGCTCTCAAGAACCAGATGAACTCGAATGATGCTCGGGTGGCACAGCAGTTTGGGGAACATGAGAAGAGATCTGATCACCACTATGTAAAGGAGGATTGGGCTGAACTTCCTGATGAGATGATTGAGAATTGGACTTGTGCTTAGAGGATGAAGACTCCCTTAAATGATGACTTCTTTCCTGGCCGTCATCCCTTTCTCGACGCCTACCCGAGTTTGGACTACGACTGGACCCATACCATGTTGAGGAGCCCCACAAGCGATCAAAGACACGAGAATGAGACATAGCACCTGCAAACCAAACAAGAGTGTATAAGTAACCATCTAATAAAAGATAGATAAAAATCATGTAGGGAAGTGCACGTGATTGTGAGTGTCCTAGTGTCCTCCCGACGGACCAATTACTGTGGCCTTACTCATACGAGTGATTTCCCCTTTGTTAGTGGGAGGAATATCATCACCTGTCCTGGTGGAATAATTAAGCCCCTCGACACTAATGTTGGGAAAGTCAAAAGTCTCGATGTCGTTTGGAATCGGTAGATTTGAGAATCCTTCCATCGAAATTTCTAAAGGCTGAGAAGAAGACTCTTCTTCATCAGAGGTGATGGTGAACTCGAACTTTTTAGCATTTTTTCTTCTATGGAGTTTGTACGCTAGCCTTTTTCCTTTTCTTGTTGGTGCATGAGATTGCGTGCCTTGTGATGATTCGACCATAGGCGCATTGCTTGGACCTGCATCATCATCGCCAGGCTTGTTGGCTTCATCACCTCTAATTTCACCTTCTTCGACATCATTCTGAGCCTCCTCGACTGGGGGCACGATATGGCTGTTGGTGCCACCTTCTAGCTCTGCAACATTTTTGCTGATGTAATGCTTTCCAGAAGACCGATGCTGCGACCCTCTTCCAACATCCCGAAAAGAGATAAGCATTCGTAGGTTACAAAGGATCCGATGTCCCTATCCTCAACTGGAGTGGCGCGGATTGTAGAAACCGCCCTTGAATAATCATCTCCTTCAAGTTGGGGATGGAAACCCATAAAATTTTCAAAGCATTTGTTAGTTCAGGATACGGCTTGGATTTAAGAATTTGAAAATAGAGTGAAGGCAACACTTACGTCCTTCCAACCATCACCTCGCAAAGCCAAGCGGACAACGAACGTAGAACCATTTGTGTTTAAAGACGTTGAGCATGTTCTAAGCTCTAGTCAGAACTTGACAGTTGGGTGTAGGCTCGAGGAAAGTATAAGAAAGGATTCTCGTCTATCACTTGAAATTGTAGATGAACCTGATGTCTTCAGGAGATGGCGAGTGGAACAGACATCCATAAATAATAAGAAATTGCCATGAAGAAAAGCATAAATGTTCGGATGCAGCTGAGTAGGAGCTATTCCTAGATAATTTAGCATCTCTCGGATAAATGAATTAAAAGGCGGCACATATCCGGCCCAGCACATAAATTTATTATGTTGTATACTCCTCCAAGGGAAAGTGAGCCCTATCATTCACTGAAGGAACTAGAACATCTCCAAACAAGATCCCATGTTTAGAGCACAACTAACGAAGAGTAGCCTCGCCAATTCTAGAGGCCTGGGAATCCATCGGGTTATCCAGAAATACAGCACCCTCTAAAGTGTCAGAGGTAGGATTTAGGTCTTCCACCGGAAGGATGGGAACATTAGAGAAGTAGTCAACCAATGGACCGGAACTCTCCAGTTACTCAATATGGTGTTCATGAGAAAGTCTACTGAATACAATTGCAGAACTCGAATCGGCACCTGAATCACTGTGCTATGAAGGTTGTCCAGAAGACATTGCGGCTAAACGCCCTGAATGTCAGGAGCCCATATCAACTAAACTCGGTAGATAATCAAGATTAGAAAAATTAACTTGTCCCTCCATGTTAGGTGTAAACTAGTGTGATATAGTGTTGTGCTGTGCAGAGATAAACAATTCAAAATTAAAAGTAAAAGTACCGATGAGACTTTGGATTCTGACCAGAGTGACCATCATCACTGACCGTCTCGACTGGTGTTTGCATTGATCAGTTGTGTAAGCTTCTGGATCGACCATCGACTTGTTAAAGTATGAAGCTCATTATTGAAGTCCATATGTTAAGTTTTAATTCATATTCTAAATCCCAGAGGTTTAGTCGATCGATATTGGATATGCAAATCCTGTTGCCTATTATAGTCATATGTTCAAGTTCATTGAGACATGATTGATTTTAATTGTTCGTACAAGCTTGCATGGGTGGTTTTTTTAAGGTTTCAAGCTTGGTTCAAAGGTCCGAAATCGGCTAACTCCCTATAGTTGATCCCTCTCATAAAGCAAATAACTGATCTCTATTTATAGCCAATCCCTATGGCAAAACCGACACAACCGATCCCTTTGCCGAGCACTCCATCACCGATCCCTCCTCAAACTTTAATCAGCGATCCCCATGACATGCCTCTACACCTATCCCTTTACTTAGCTATTCCCACACTTCCATTAAATATTTGTTCCGGTCCCTCACGCAACACACAAGGCCGATCCCACTCCTCCATATACATCAACGACCAATCCCTCCATACTCCATCATGACCGATCCCTCTACTTCCTTCATGCCTCACTCTTCTCCTTTCCCCTTCTTTACTGCTTCACCGAGCCCTATATCACCACCATTCACCACCGTCCATCTCATATCCTCACAATTCAACCCATGCTTAAAACAAGAAGCTCGACCGAAGCCATCATCTCATCACAAATCGAAGTTAAATGCAAACTAAAAACCTACTTATGTATATAAATCGATGGTGATATATAGAGAAGACGACGGCGAATGGTTTGGAGATGGTCAGAGTTAAAGGGGAAGAGGGATCGGATTGATAAAAGTATGAAGGGTTGCGATGGATTTTGATTCGAAATTGAAGAAGGAAGAGAGGAGGAAGGGTTTGGCTTCACTGATTTCTGAAGTAAGGTGATATGGGAAGGGGGTTCGGCTGTAGAAATGAAGTAAAATGAAGGATGGAGGGGGAAATGTTGGTTTATATACGAGATTTGAGGGATCAGCTTGCCTACTATTCTTCATGAAGCCAGAAGCCCTCAAAAAGGGATCAGATACGATCCTTATTCAAGGGGGAACTATCTGATCCCTTTATGTCCATGTACGTAAATAAAAGAGAAAAGAAATGGATCGGCTAGAGGAGTTCCGATCCCTATATAAAAAAAGGGAAAGGGATTGGGTATTACCCTTATGTGCATGCAAACATGCATACATAAAATATTAAAAGCAAATAGATATATAATGCAATGAAATTGCATCTTATTCAATGAAAATTGGCAATGACCCATGAGCGTGCAAACGCATCTGAGAGCCAACGACAAGAACGTGTACCTGAATGTGCACGCGTATATTCTAAAAATTAAAATTTTAAAATCGACAGAAATTGAATTCAAACCTAAAGCTGTCAAGGTCGAAACTGGATCAGATAGCCAAAGCTTACTAGTCTAATAGAACCAGACATAGATAGCAACTGACAGAATATATCCTGAATTTATACTATTGGAAACCGACTAAGCATCATAATGATCAAAGAGGGATACGACACTTTGGAAAAATAATTCGATAAAATGGTAGCGAATATTCAGAAAATTGGATGGATTTCTTTTCGGCAACTCTAACCTGCTTCGATTCAAAGTACGTCATGTTCAACTCAAGTCGTACTTTGGGGGGCAAGTGTTATCCGGCATTTTGACTCGGCTATATCCGAACTGATTGAACTAGTTAGACTTGACTGTCATCAAGACCAATAAGCCTAGAGTGATGATTGTGCGGTCCAGAAATGAAGTATAGATGATAATGTGAAACCACGATCGAACAGAATTGAGAGATATGCTATACAGAATATTCAGAGTACGGAATATAATTTAGTCTAGGAAAGGGATCAGCTATAATCCCTCTCATCCAAAGGGATCGATTTTAGTCAGCCAAACAAGTGAAACCCAATGGAAAACAATCGATAGCTTAAGATCCATAAGTCTAGTGCATATGAAACTTTAAGAACAAGATGTGGGGACCCTAGGGATTCCACCCTAGGTATCGTACCCTAAAAGGAGCAAGCAAGTGGGATCGGCCCTTTTCCCTCTATGGGGATCGGCCAGAATCAGGTAGCAACACACTTTGCAACAATGATCGAGCAATAACTCAACATCTATAGGTCTAATTGGCATGAAACTTGGAGGCTAGACATAATACAACATGGAGAAGCTCCCATAGGGATCGCACTCCCAAACTCCTCCAAAATAGGGATCAGCCCCGATCCCTAATTCTTGGGATTTGGGCTATGCGATCCTCTTGTAGGCCCCTATGGCTCTGGAGATCCTGCTATCGAATTTTCAAAGAGATATTTCATCGTCTTCCCTTATAAATACAGACTTGATTGTTCATTTTTGGAATCTTTATGCTGTTGGTTACTTTGTACCTTTTTGTAACTAAGGATTTTCATCTGATCCCTACTGTACTCAGTCTACAAAGTGATTAATAAAGCATCTCTTCAAAGTGGACGTAGGCAAACAATGTTGAACCACTATAAATTGTTGTGTCTCTGTTATTTGCTTATTTATGATTGCTTTACTATTATATTCTCTCTGTTTACATTTAATATTCTTCATTTGTTTCTCTACACAAACTATATTAGGAGTTTGTGACCAATTTTGGTGCAAACAATCGCCTACGTATTCTTAAGAGTGATTGGAATCATTGTCACATCCTGATCTGGAAGTCAATCCCAAACGTTATAGATATGAATATTGATTAGACGTGAAATTTATTCCAGATCTGAAATTGGGTTGTAGACTATTAGTATGATTTTGATTATTACCCCAATTATGTTGAACTAGGAATTTTTCGTATTTTAATTTATGGAAATAATGAAATTTTGATTTTTATAATTTTGTTTTTGTTTCCAAATTGCATAGAAAGTGCAGCATTTGATTTAACAAGGAATATATGCAAATGAAAAGAAGAGGAGTGTAAAGTACAGACTTATTCTCCATAGTTTACACTACCTATTCCAATGAAAATAAAATAATCATTCCTTGTAATTTGAAACGAGGCAAATCTTTCATTTTATTCTTGATCTTTTGTTTTAAACTAGTTTATGGAAATCATAATGGAGAATCTTCCTAAGAAATGTAATTTCAGCAAATTAAATATGAAAATGAATATTCTAGTTAAAGATTGTGAATAGAATATATTTGGTAGGAGTAAGTATTTATACACGCTAATAAATATAATGATTTATGTGTAGCGCTCGTGTAGGATATTAGTTATACATAGTAATAACGCTAGTTAACGAATATGAAATAGAAGGAAAGTTTGGAAAGGTTGTAACTTCAATTAATGGATAATTATTCTAAAATGGATTTGAGATTTATAAGTAATTAATAGGGTAAAGGGATTAGTAAGATTGATAAATAAAGAAGTTAGGTTAACTACTATGGAATAGTTAGGAAAGCTTACTAATTGGAAAATTAGTAAACATACATAAATGTCTTAGGGAATTTCCATATTATTTATCATGGACAAATTAACATTTATCGAGGAATCAAATAAAGGGGATTTATACGTTATTGAATATTTAAGCTAAATTACATAGCCTTAAATAAATAAAAGGAGGTCAGTAAGCTAAGTCCAATATCCAATTTAGGATGATAAAGCTTAGTAGTAATAAAGCTTAGGATAATATGGCTTAAGTTAGTAAAGCCTAGAATAATTAATTGGACTTAGTAGGTTGGAATGCGAGGTCGGTAGAGTAACATAACAAAATTATGCCTTTTACTTTGAGGCTACCAGCAGTTGTGTACACTTCTTACTGATGTGGGACATCTTTAACCATAAGACCCATAGAATAATTGAGCTTAGAACATTGGGATGCGGGTCAGTAAAGTGATACAACGGAAGTCTGCCCTTCACTCAGGGGCTACCCACAGTTAAGTACACTTGTTAATGATATGGAACATCACCAATCATAGGACCCATGGGAAACAGTGATATAAACCATTGGATCTACTTAGGGGTTAGAGGTATTAAGTGGTTGTTTGAGGGCTCGCCTCTTTACTAATTGAAAAGTATTAAATGGTCTGAATTAATGGTTAGGAGCGGTAGTTGATATCTCGGGAAGGGTCCGCTTGGGGTTCGAGGTATTAAGTGACTGATTTAGGCTCTGCCTCTTTCCTATAAAGAAGTATTAAGTCTCTCAGTGAGATTCCAAGCGATGTCAGCAAGATAGTATTAGTAAAGAGTCTGCCTTAGGGTTAGGTATTAAATGACAAAGGCCTACCTAGAATATAGGTATTAAATAATCAGGGGTCTTCCTAGTCCTTATGAATAAGGTATTAAGTAGCTTGGGTACTATCTCTCACATGGCTAAGACTTCAATAAATGATAGATGCATTAGTAGTATGGCTATTGTTTGTACCAAAAATGGGCACAACACACTTCGGAAGTTTTTGAAGAGATAAAATGAAGAAATTAAATGGAAAAAGAGGATTATCTAACAAAAACCCCAAAAAATAGATATGCAAATGATAAAAACGCATAGAAACACGGGAATTTAGAGTGGTTCGGCGTATTGCCTACGTCCACTATGAAATTGATCACTTTATTGATGTTTCTTTGATGATTACAATTGATTGCAGCGGATTACAGCGAATTAAAGCTATGAAATTCGAGTACAACAGTAGTAATGGAGTATGAAATTGGATCCGGCAGAGTCTGGGCGTTGGAGCGTCAAAAGATCCCTTCTCTATAGGCCCTAGGGCTCTATTTATAGGCGTAGGAGGCTGATATTTCACTCAAATCTCGAGAGACTTCTTCTGGCACGTGAGTGGGCCCACGCGATCGAGTCCATGAAGTTTCAGCTCGATCCTTGATCGATACGAACAAATTTTGTATCGATCAAGATTTCGTCCAATGGAGTCGAAACTTGGTGTGAACATTCTTTAGCATGCACGTAAGCTCCTGTGAAAATTTCATGGCATTTGGACTTATGGATCTCGAGTTATGATCGATACGAGTTGTTGCTTTTCGATAGACTGTATAGTTCGAATCGATCAATTCGAATCGATCCCTTCGAATCGATGGTTGCACGTGATCAGGTGGTGATGTGGCGAGCACTCTTCGGATCGATCCACCTTCTACGCCAAGTTGATCGAGTTGTCCCTTGAACTTCGCCTTGTTCGTATCGAAGTAATTGTCTTGTTCGAATCGATCAATAGCACGCTCTTCGTATCAATCTACAGTGTGCTCTGTTCGCATCGATTGTGTTGGTGTGTTCGTATCGATCGTGTGGCCTAGTTCGTAATGATAAAAGTGCTCCAACTTGATAGATACGAATAGTGATTCTCTGATGGATACGAAGCAACGATTCTCTGATGGATACGAACAGGGTGGGTCGATGGATTCGAACAAGGCTCTCCTGATGGATTCGAACATAGGTTCGTCGATGGATGCGAAGTAGACATTGGCCGACCGATACGAAGTGCACTATTTGTTGAAGGATATGAAGTCGATCGATACGAACAAGGGCTCGACGATGGATACGAACCTGATCGATTCGAACTGTGGCCTGCTGATGGATACGAAATTGAGGCTATTTCCTCCAACTTGCATTGATCATAACTCGACCAAATGAACTCGGATCGACTTGAAATTTGGAACATTGGCTTTCATGGCTTCTCTCGTCATGTCTTGTCAATTGTAGCTTGATCCAGACTCGGACAAAATTCATCGATATCCACGTTGAACCTGTGCGTACTCGATATTCGGGATGAGCGATCCTCGGTTTTCAATCAGTTCCTTGATATCTTAGCCTTGCCAAAAGGCGGGATAACATTTGACCCCCAAAGTATGTCTTGTGGAGACATGATGTGCTTTGAAAAGCTGCAACCTTCACTTTGAACAGTTATCGTCTTTTCGTTGAAAGTTGTAATCTTTGACTGATTTCCTCAGTAACGTGAACTATTGATTGTCAATTGTTGTACCCTGTATTGTTGTAACTGATTGCTATATGCTAGTGATTAGCTGTTTGTTGTTGTAATCGTTATCAGATGAGTATCCAATTCCCGTGGATGTTGAAAATTGAATATTAGTCCGACATATATGCATATACGTTAACCTGACTCTCGTTGTCGTTGCACGTTCACGAGTCGTTATCAGTTCTCTCGTATCGAATTCCGTATCGATCCTCTCCTGAACCGATGTGAAATTCGAGTTGCAACAATGCTTGATGGTTGTTTTTTGGATGTTTGTTCGCATCGATCCTCTCCTAAATCGAGACGAAAGGTTGAAAGGCATTTTTCGTGTCGATGTGATTCACAACGATGGATACGAAATGATCGTTCGTATCGACGGTTTCGAACTTCGGTGGAATTCATTGGAGTGGACCTCATTTCATATCGATGAGTTCGAGGTTGTTGGATACGAACAGTCGATTCGCCTTTCGTATCGATCAATATTGGCCTCTGGAAGCTGTAATTTGATGGATTCGAATTGCATAGTTCGTATCGTTGCACTGGGGATGGAGTCGAAAATGATCGATACGAACAATGGCTTCGTATCGATGGATCGGGTTGACTCAAAAAAGTCTCTGTTGGCAATTTCATTTCGATAAAGGCTCAAGTTGATGGATACGAACAGCTTGTTCGAATCGATCCGATAGTTGACCTGTTATGACCGGTCGTGTTGACTGGGAGGCGAATCGCCTTTTTTCTTCATACCCGAGTCCATATAAATACTCTGGACTTAGCCATTTTTTCTTCATTTGTCATTCTTTCTCTCTACCTTCGTATCGCTCAGGAAACTCGGGAAAACTTGGAAAAGGAAGAACTTCGATCATCTTTGAATCGAACCAAACCTTCAATTACTCGAAAAACTGTCAAATTTAGGAAATCCAATAAACGAATCCAACATTTTAACGTCAAGGCTTGAAATATTTGCCATCCTATCTGCCTTTGTGATCGATTCTGACGAAATCGAGGTCAGAAACGAGCCAGAGTAAGGTCGAGGATGGAGGAAGTGGAGTCAAGGCCATTTGGAGAAGAAAGAGTGTGGAGGAGAATGGCTTGACCTTCGTTTCGTATCGATCTTGAGCAGGAGCAGGAGCGCTCGAATCGATCCAGATGATATGATTTCACATCGGAGTTCGCATCGATCCTGGAGATGTTAAGTGGAATTATGAGGTTCGCATCGATCGAGGAAGGTTGGAATTCATATCGATCTGGAATGATCGATTAGAGGATTTGGCCCGTACGATCGATACGAAGTTCTGACCCCAACGGTCGATACGAAAACTAGGGCGGTGATCGATGCGAAGCCAAAGGTCTCAGATCATTGCGAGTTCAATGGATCTGATCGATTCGAAGTTGTTGGCCCTGTTCGATACAAAACTGAGGTTCTCTGATCGATGCAAAATACACTTCCATGGTCGATACGAAACATATCGATTCGAACATTATCGATACGAAAATGGGGCCTCCTCGATCGATGCGAATTGTTGCACTCTGGACCGTTACGACTTGCATCTCTGGTGATCGGTGCACATCTGAACCCTGATGGATACAAAATCTTGTATCATCGATCACATGACTCCGATGAGCTTCATTCTTGCATATCTGGACTTAACTGTTAAACTGCATATTTGACTGCCCTTCGAAGCTCGCCGATGGAACTGTAACTTAACAAAATTATAACGAACTTTAACTTGGATCGGTCGCCAGCATCCGGATGGCACGGTCGCGACGGTCAGTGATGACGGTCGCTCCAGTTGAACTTCGAAGTCTTGTCATTTACATGCTTTCTTTAATTCTGTTGAATGTTTTAAGCACAATACAGCACTGCACTGCACAACACATTCACACCCTTCACAGTGGGGGAAGCACGAGTGTTATTGTCGTCTAACGATGATTTTTCATAAGTTAGTTAATTATGGAACCTTCAAGCTCACAACAGCAGGAAGTTCAGGATTCGTCTTCTTCTGTCCTAGGGATTCCGGTCATCGCGGTCGAAGTTATAGATCCAGCTCCGGACGAGCTGCTTGACGCTATATTCATTTGTAATCCCCAAGATTCTGTACCATCCAATGTCACTGAAGACATGTTGGGACGAATATGTCTAAGGCATGGTTTGTCATTGGATGACGTTCTATTGCCGGGACCAAACGACAGACCGCATGCTCCTCTAGAGGGGTGTACTGCTTTTAATCGACACGCGTGCACAGCGGGAACACTCCCTCCGTTCAACCAATATATCAGGGAAGTGTTGTCTTACCTCGAAATTGCCCCGTCTCAGTTACACCCCAATGGATATGCCTTGCTAAATAGCTTATTTATTGCGTTCATGGATCATCTCTTCCGACTGCCCAGGCTGACTGAGATTAGATACCTTTTTAACTTCAGGAGTAGGGAGATAGCCCGTCTTTCACTTTCCTGGAGTCAGTCGGGAACTGCCAAGTAGTAACCGGATCCTGAGGGAGGCTGAGTTACTTTAAAACAGAATGGTTCTATGTCCGGTGCCCCCCAGGATTTTCCAGACGGTGGATGGTCAAACGTAAGTGTTACGGTATTCTTCAAGAGTTATCCAGATGGTAGCAGTTGATATAAATTGACATCTTCTTTTCTTTTTACAGCCGTAATTTCACGACCTGAAGGCGGGTACTTCAAAGAGATAGTAAGGGTCCTTCAAGAAGTTCCAAGCGAGATTAGGGACATTGATTCGGTTCTAACCGACAGAAATCTGAGAATCGTCGGGCTGATTGAGCGAAATCAAAGCATAAGGCTGGAAGGGACACTTAGGGCAGTCTCGAAGAAGCGGGTGAAACGCAAAGCGCCTGGAATCGTAATAGCTGAAGGGGTTAATCCGGAGAGAACACCCACTGACGACGAACTTATAGCTGGGCCTTCTAGCAGTTTTCAGGACTCAGAGGGAAGGAGAAAAGGCAAAGCAGTTGCTCATAAGCGTTCTAAATCCATGAGATTAAAATCTGTGGTTGTGTCTTTGCCCGTTCCTGGAATTAGAATTTTGGAGGTTCCTCCCCCGCAAGTAGAGAATCCTTTCGAAGGGATCGCTGATATTCCGATCCCGGATTATGTGTCTCTTCAACATGACACCGGGTTGGAGGAGCTTGATAATGCTCTTGACTTGAGCGAGCCGCTTGCTACAAGTGCGACCGACATTACCGGTTGGTCGGGGGGTTGCACATACATACACTTCACGGCACTACACGATTTCCTAATCGTAAATCGTCCAACGCAAGAGATCACTAACTTTTATTTCGTTTCTCCTTTACAGGTACGATGTTTGGGAGAGGTTCGATGTTAGGGAGCCTTCGCTCGGCTCGAAAGTCTTCTTCTTATTATGATTCCCGTAGGAGAGATTCGGATAGAGACCATGATCGCGGGTTCTCTAATCAAGAGAGGTACGAGCGGGATATGGATAGAGACTATAGATACCAATCTAGATCCCGCTCTCCACCTCCTAGAATACCATCTCCACCTCCTGTTGAGACTTCAAATCCACCATGGCCTCCGCAACACAGACCGTCTTCTCACACTTCTAGGCCTAAAACTCATCGCCAGTGAGTCGAAACTGTAGCCCCCATAATTGCAGAGCAGGCCATAACTGAGCCCACTGGGGAAGGGGCTATTAAAATCGCTCAGCTGAGGAAAGAATTCCCAAATATATGCTTCAACGGCTACGTCTTTCCACCTCATTTAAAAAGAATTCCATCGGGGGTGGAAAACACGATGCATGATTACATTCATGACGTCTACGCCCAGTATAGAGAGTGGGTGAAGGCTGCAGAAAAAGCTTCTAAGGTGGCCTTTGAGCGAGCCAAAGCGATTGAGAAGATGGAGTCCGAACTTGCTCAAAAGGACCGAATCATCCAGGTGCTCAATACCGAGGCCGAGTCTTCTCGAAAATCTGAAATTGAGGCCACCAAAAAAGCAAATGAAACGAATGTGGTGATGGAGAGATTGAGGCAAACACACGTTGCCTTGGTGGAGGAGATGGGCCACCGAAATACTACTGTCACCGCCGAGCGAGATGTGGCGGTTAAGGAACTCAACGAGCTTAAAGCCAAATTCTCTAACATTGCCAAGGAAAGGGATGATGCGAACAACGAAGCCCAAGAGGCGTGCGAACAGGCTGTCCTGCTCTGGGGTGAACGAGATGCGACCATGGCTAAGGTCCACGAGGTGGAGAATAAGGTTGAGGAGGAGGTGAAATCGGCTGAGTCCAGGCTAGAAGCCGACATTCAAGATCTTCTCGTTGTTTACAATGCTAACGTGCCGAGGCACAGGGGTCTAGCCTGGCTTGATGATTACCCGGCACATTTATACAATGCCTGGGGCTGACTGGTTGAGGAGGAGAAAGCAGTGCATCTGGGTGAGTAAGTCGACGAATTTGAACTCGAGAATCGTCTGCTGAATGAAGATGAACGGAGGATTCTCCATGAGTCGATGATTTCTTATGAGAAGGAGAGACTTGGCACCCAGCACTTGGAAATAGGAGAAAGCTCAGGGGTTTAACATCATGATACAAGTCTTGAAGTTCCGGTGTCAACCCAGCCTGAACCCTTACCTATGGTCGATCCCCAAGCTGTTCCTGCCTACAATCCGAATCAGCCACAAATGTCTCCGGCTATAGAGCAAGCCGCTGAAGCCGTTCAACCGTCTATAAGCCAAACTGAGGAAGGTACTTCGAACACCCTATATGTCTGTCTTAAGTCGGAATCGTCACTCGAACTAAGTACTAACGGTTCTCTTATTTCTGTCCAGTGATTGATGTTGCACCGGTCGTGCCTCCTGTTACTCAAGAATCACATCACATGCAGGAGGCTATCGTCACCAAAGCGACCACTATAACTACAACTGCGCCACTTGATGAAATGCAGGGAAGCACGCTTGTTTTTGATGAGCAGATGATGGAGGAACTCCTTAGTCATCATAGCGATCCTTTTGCGGACCTGCCATTTGTTATGGGCGGGAATACCCCTGCTTCAGGCTCTTCGATGCCTACCACTGATGCTCCCAGCGAGGCCCGAGCGATTAATGAAGAGGAAATATTGGCCGAGATCGACGCTGAGATGGAAGCAGCGGCTCATGGTGGCAGTTTTGGAGGCGGGAAGGCGGCACCTGGTCCAGCTCCGCTTAGAATGATATCACCTGGTGGTACAGTCATTGACACTAGTGTGTTCATTTCGCCTCCCACAATTGATCCCGTTCCTCCGACTCCGCCCGCAGGAAGTATCCCTATTCATTCGGGCTCGGAGGAAGACGTCGAGATTATGCCCCCGCCTGGAGACTGACCATTGAAAAGTAAAGGCTCAAAGAGGAAAGTTAGTGGCGGCTCCAGCGGGTCCACACCGAGGAAGAAGCTGAGAGAGAAGAGGAAATATATAGGCCTCTTTAGTTTGCTCTAAGCAGATAGGGATTTATTTTTGGTTTTTCTTTCGTAGGCCGTGTATAGATGCGTGTTCGGCCCCTGCTAGTAGGAATTTTTTGGAACAAACTTGTACATGAATTTCGTTCACTAATAGTAGAAATGACATTCTTCTTTTTTGGCTTCTTCTCAGCTATTGTGTATTTGCTTAAGTGTTTCAATATTTGAAATGCACTTGTGAAGTTTTAGCTTTCGAGTCAAGTTTGTTTTTATGCGCCAGGTCCGGAAACTGCGGACACGATTCATGGCTGGGAAGTGAGTTGAATTTTAACGTCGCACTATTTCAATCAATGGTTGACACTTAAGTTTTGCCCCCCAGTCTTGGGGACGAGTTGTAGAACATCAACCAGCGATTGTATCTCACTTATAACATGCCGAGTTTAGTGCCACTAAATGAACGTTTGAGACAAGCGGAGATTGAGTGATTCAACCACACTTGTTCGATTATTGATGATCATATCCGTACTCTGGGATTTTCATTTGTTTACAGGCGGTTGGTTATGCCAGTTTAAGTTTTAATCATATGTCCATGCTCTGGGGACTTGGAGTCGACGCTTATACTCCGACTCGCACTCTGGGAGTTCGGAGTTGGTGTTTATATTACATTTCGCACTCTAGGAATTCGGAGTTAATGTTTATACTCCATTTCACACTTTTGGAATTCGGAGTTAATTGATGTTTATACTCCGTTTCGCACTATGGGAATCCAAAGTTGGCAAACAGACGGTCAGTCACATCTGTTGCAAGTTTTTGGATTTCGCTCGCACTCTGGGAACGAAAGGTGTATCAGGATCGTGGATGGTCAGATTACATCCACCCTGAGTTTACAAGCGAGGTCGTTAGATGGACGGGTCCACCCTCCTCAAACTTGGTTCAGATACGAACGAAGTCGTTAGGTGGACGGATCCACCCTCTCTGAAGACGTATTTGTAAGTTTATACTCCATCTCACGCTCTGGGAATCTGGAGTTAAGTCAAGGATTGTCGTGTATCAATCCTTTTTTGACTTTGGTGTGATGGCTTGTCCCCGAGCTCGGGTTTCACTTAGCGAGTGACCGGTTGCATCCAGTCACTCCCTATTTGAATAAATCTCACCGTATGGTGAAACTTAGCTCTCCATGCATGGTGATGATCATATGAAGTATTTCAAGTAAATCACAGCTCTGGCTAGAAGAGATTGCATTTTATTGCTGAAATAAGAAAATATGGCAAAGTCAGTTGCCTTATTACAAATTCAAATTTCGAAATGCAGAAACAAATTGCAAATGGAAAATAAACTAAATGAATAAACATAGCCTGTTATGTGTAGTAGCGACGAAGACTCTCGCTGTTCCAGGCTCTCGGTAGAGTAAGACCGTCGATAATTTGAATGTGCCATCTCCGAGCCTTCGTTCTATAACATACGGTCCCTCCCATGTTGGCTTCATATGGGAAGGAACTGGATAGATTCTTTTCAGGATGAGATCGTCGAGTTCAAAGGTTCGCGGGCGGACCTTGGCGTTGTACAATCGGGCGACTCGACTTCGATACACGGTTGCCCTCAAATCAGCCTCTTCACGCTTTTCATCCAATAAATCAAGAGATTCAGCAAGTAATATAGCGTTTGTCTTCGGATCATTGTATGTCACACGATGAGAAGGTACTTCTAGCTCGACTGGAATAACAGCTTTTGAACCATAAGCGAGAGAGAATGGAGTGCAACCGGTCGCGGACTTGTGGGTCGTTTGGTAAGCCCATAAAGCCATAGGAAGTTCATCGACCCATTTGCCCCCGACCTTTTCCAGTCGTTTTTTCAGAATGGACTTTGTAACTTTTTTGACTGCTTCGACCTGTCCGTTCGCTTGAGGGTGTGCAACTATAGAGAATTTCTTTTGAATGCGAAACCGTTTGCAGAAATCTTTAAATTCAACACTGTCGAATTGGGTTCCGTTATCAGTGATAATGGTGTGTGGGAGACCGAATCGATAGATAATGTTGCAGACTACAAAGTTGATCACTTTTTTCGTCGTTATGGTAGCAAGAGGTTCAGCTTCAGCCCACTTTGTAAAGTAATCAACTGCGACGATGGGGTACTTCGCACCACCTTTTGCCAGAGGTAGAGTACCAATGATGTCGATGCCCCCATACTGCAAACGGCCATGGGCTGACCATTTGCGTTACCTCGGTAGGTGGGGCTCTAGGAATTCGAGCATTCTTTTGACATTTATCACATTTCTTTGCGTAATCCGACGCATCGTGATTCACAGTTGACCAATAATATCTGTATCGAAGTATTTTCTTGGCAAGTTCTTGCCCCCCGGTGTGATCGCCACATTCTCCCTCGTGTACATCGTGTAATACTCGTTTAACTTCATCGTAAGCGATACACCGGAGTAAAGGAACAGAGTACCCTCTTCTGTACATGACTCCATTCTGGATGGTGAATCGTGAGGCCTTCCGAAGGACTTGTCTTTTTCACTCCTGCGCTCCGGTAGGATTCCGTGCTCAAGGTAATTTCTGAATCGAGTCATCCATGACTCCTTATCGGGAATGGTTTCACATACCCGGTCTATTTCTACCCGGTCAATACTTGGAGAAGGTAACGTCTCTACAGGAACGAGTCCCATTTGCTGAGCTTCACCTGTGCTGGCTAACTTCGCCAATGAATTGGCTATCTGATTGCGTTCTCGAGGTATACAATAAATGGCATAATAATCAAACTGATCCAGTATTCCATGAACTTGAGCTAAGTAGGCAGCCAGCCTTCGATCTCTCGTTTGATATTATCCCCGAACTTGGCACACAACTAATTGTGAATCACAGTAAATTTCCACAGCGATAATTCTCAAATCTCTGGAAAGTTTCAATCCAGCTAAGAGGGCTTCATATTCAGCTTCATTATTGGTTGCATGAAAATCGAACTTTAAAGCACAACATATAGATCGGCCTTCGGGGGTTTCGAGTACAACTCCAGCGCCCGAGCGCCGGTCGTTTGATGCACCATCAGTGTACAACTTCCAGACGTATTCAAGAGATTCACTGGTTTCAGGCAAGTCCTCTGAAACGGTAAATTCGGCTATGAAATCGGCCAGGACTTGTCCTTGAATGGCTCGCCTTGAAGTATAAGTAATATCAAACTGGCTCAGTTCGATGTTCCACTTGAGTAACCTACCAGACGTCTCAGGCCGCGTAAGGACCTGTCGTAACGGCTGGTCAGTGTAAACAATAATAGGATGGGCCTGGAAATACGGACGGAGCTTCCTTGATGCAATAACAAGGCAATAAGCCAGCTTCTCTAGTTTCAGATAACTCCTTTCAGCTCCAGTCAGTCGTTTGCTGATGTAATAAACCGGTTTTTGTATCATGTCTTCTTCTCGAATTAAGGCAGCGCCTGATAGCGTTTTCTGATATCGCCAGTTAAACGTACAACTTCTCATGATCAATAGGTTTTGATAGGATAGGTGGTGTGGATAGATGCTGAATTAATGCTTGGAAAGCGCCCTCACACTCCGTGGTCCATTCAAAGTTTCGTTTTCCTTTTCGGATCAGATCGAAGAAGGGAATGCATTTGTCAGTGGACTTTGAAATGAACCTGCTCAGTGCCGCTACTTTCCCATTGAGACTCTAAACTTGCTTTATAGTTTTTGGAGTTTCATTATTTCTGATTGCCCAGATCTTTTCAGGATTAGCTTCAATCCCTCGAGCATTGACGATAAACCCAAGGAATTTTCCGGATGCGACTCCAAAATGACATTTCAGTGGGTTGAGCTTCATTCTGTATTCTCGAAGTATGTTGAACATAGTTTCCAGGTCTTTAATATGGTCAGTGGAAAATCGTGACTTCACAAGCATGTCGTCTACATATACTTCCATGGTTTTCCCGATTTGATTGACAAACATCTGATTGACCAATCGTTGATAAGTAGCCCCGGCATTCATGAGTCCGAATGGCATAACTTTGTAACAATAAAGTCCCAGATTGGTTACGAAGCTGGTATGTTCTTGATCAGGTAAATGCATTGGTATCTGATTGTAGCCTGAATACGCATCCATGAAGGATAAGAGTTCATGTCCAGCCGTCGAGTCTATGAGATGATCAATTCTAGGAAGCGGGAAACTATCTTTAGGACAGGCTTTATTCAGATAGGAGTAATCGACACATGTTCTCCATTTTCCATTTGACTTTCGAACAAGCACGGGATTCGATACCCATTCGGGGTATAGCGCATCTCGAATGAACCCGTTTGTTTTAAGCTTTTCTAACTCTTCTTTAAGGGCGACAGATCTCTCTGGATCCATATCACGCCTTTTCTGTTTGACCGGGACATGCTGTGGGTCAATATTCAAAGTGTGGCTCACGATGTCTGGCGAGATCCCACACATATCAGAATGCGTCTAGGCGAACACGTCAAGATTCGCCCGTAGAAACTCAACCAATTCCTCTTGAGTTTGCCGGCTTAGCTGAGACCCAATCTTTATTATCTTCGAATCATCATCGTCGTCAATTGGGACATCGATCGTCAGTTCGGCCGGAGATGCTTGACTTTCTTTAGATTCTCCTTAATCTTCGGTTTCTCTTGGGTCAAGATCCCTTTGGAATTGGCTGGGGTGCCCGGGCCTAGGCCCAGGCATTAATCATCAATTATCAGCAAAGCGGACGCAGAGAGATTCCTCTACGCCCTTTCCTTTCTCCTTTCGCTGGGCTTCCCGTAGCTCGGCAACGTAACAGGCTCTCCCAACAGCCTGATCTCCTTGAATGATTCCCACTCCACGATCAGTGGGAAACTTCAAAGTCAAACACCACGGGGCAATGGCTGCCCTGAATTCAGCGAGGGCCGGTCGGCCCAAGAAAGCATTATAAGGGGAGTCTATGTCCAACACAACGAACTGTAATATCCGTACTCTCCAACGTTCTCCAACTCCCAACTCCACTGGTAGTTCCACTACTCCAGTGGGTATAGTAGCGCTATCATTGAAACCATGAATCCGAGATTGGCAAGGGTTTAAGTCTTTAGCTTCCATCCTCATTTGGTTGTAAGCTCGTTTAAACAAAATATTCACAGAGCTTCCATTGTCAACTAAGATCCTCTTCATCCAAGTAGGACCTACTTGAGCTGAGATGACCAGTGGATCGATAGTGGGGGCTTCGACTTTATCAGCATCTCTGTTTCTGAATACGATGTCATCTGTCATCGTATTCTGTTGTTTGGCCGGAGCCCCTTCATCAAAACTACTATAACACTCGAAGTCCGCATGCCTAATAGAGCTAGCATACGACTCCATTTCCTTCCAGCTTCGGTCTGCTGGATGGGGACCACCACTTATTGTATTAATAACCAATCTCCCGCCAGTATCAGCGGGTTCCTCCTGCCTTTCTTGGTTTGGTGCACGATTTTGGTTTGATGGGCCCGCACCTCCCGACTGTGGCGCCCTCACATACTGATCCAACTTTCATTCACGTATCAACTTTTCAATGAGATCTTGTAATTGACGACACTCATTTGTATTATGGCCATAAATTTCATGGAATCTGCAGAACTTCCCTGTTTGGACTTATCTTTCTGTCGACGGCTTCGGGGCAGGTTTCTTGTATTGCATGGTGTTAGAGGTCTGCAAATACACATTTTCTAGCGACTTATTCAATGGAGTATAATTGTCGAACATGGGAGCTCTACGTCATGGACCACGATGTTGATCTCGTTTTTTACTCTGATTTCCACTGTTCTTCTACTGGTTCTGTTTTTTTGTATATTCAATTGAACTTTTTCGAAACTCTCCTCGGATTGTTTAACTGCGATGTTACTCTGAATTCCTTCCATGCTGGGCCCTGCGTCATCCTGCTTCCTAGACTGTTTCGCATCCTCCCTTCTCAAGAATTGGGCTGCCTTGGAATAAAAACGGTCCAATGACACAGGCGGCTTCCCAGCTAACCAATTTCTGATCTCGAAATCAGGATCAATCCCCTTAGTCAATTCCATCAGGATAGAATTGTCATTGGGATTGCATATTTCCGTACACGTAGCATGAAATTGCTCCAAGTAACGTCTGAGTGTCTCTCCGGGAGCTTGAGTGACACTAGACATAGTATTAACATCTTTAGGTCTTGCTACGTGCATATAGAATTGTTCAACAAACTTGGTGGCCATCTGGTCGAAATTAGAAATGGATCGCGGCGGCAAATGAGTAAACCACATAGTAGCAATGCCCCCTAAAGAAATGGGGAAACTACGGCATTTGACTGCATCATCAGCTCTCGCAGCATTCATTAGCCATTCATACTTCAGGATGTGTTGATTGGGATCAGAATTTCATTCATAGACTGGCAAAGTTGGCATCTTGAAGCGTCGAGGTGGTTTAGCATATAATATGTCATCAGTGAAAGGGGTATGACTCCGGGAAATTCCCCAGTCATCATTAGTGAGACCCTGACTTTCACAGATCATTTGACGAATCATCGCCGGTATATCCGGCATCTGGATATTTGGAGCTTGATGTGCCAAGGTGTGGTCGGGTTCCACAACGCGAGTCTGGACCGGACGCGGTCGACGGTCCGTGCCTCGCCTCCTTGGTTCAAAATTTTCAAGGACATAAGGTTCTGGAGTGTGTTCTCGTTGGTTACGATGCGGATCAGCTTGATTTCTAGCATCAACTCCTTGTTCGGTAGTGGTGGTGGTAACAAGGTTGCCTGTGACATGGTAAGGAGCGGCACCCCCTCGGGATGAGGGTCCGGTCTGATGATCGGTGGATGGTCCAGTCCTGGGTTGTCCAAGATTTAAGGCAGGTTGGTGCCCTGTGGCCTGGGTGTAGCTTACATCCAGCCGTGGGCGTGTGGATCAGTGATGATCATCAAATGAGGCTGAACTCTCCATGGAAGAATAAGAAGCTTAATCTCTTCTGGATCTTCTGCGCCTTTGGCGATTCAGCTGGTTGGTCAACTCTGCGTTGGCGCGCAGTTGTTCAGTAAGCTGTTGCCGACTTTGGGTCAACTCCTGATGCAGCATCTGGAATTCTTGTCTGGTGACCGGGCCTGATGGATCTGAAGGTCCGGCTGCATCTTGGTTGGATAGAGGCAATTGCATGGGATCTTGTCTATCCCGTCCTTCCTGATCAGCAGTTGTAGAAGCAGTTCGTGTGCTTACCATGATGAATTGATGAAGTCCTTTCCTAGTTCTGATGCAAATCTGAATAGAATGGAAGGGCTTTTTTGGCTTGAGATCTAGATCTTCTTCTTGGATTTATGCAATCCGGTATCGATAGCAGATCCAAATAGCAGGAGAAAAATTGGGTTTTTTCTCAGGGAAAGCACCAAAGTGTTTGTACCAAAAATGGGCACAACACTCTTCGGAAGTTTTTGAAGAGATAAAATGAAGAAACTAAATGGAAAAAGAGGATTATCTAACAAAAACCCCAAAAAAAGATATGCAAATGATAAAAACGCACAGAAACACGGGAATTTAGAGTGGTTCGGCGTATTGCCTACGTCCACTATGAAATTGATCACTTTATTGATGTTGCTTTGATGATTACAATTGATTGCAACAGATTACAGTGAATTAAAGCTAATGAAATTCGAGTACAACAGTAGTAATGGAGTATGAAATTGGATCCGGCAGAGTCTGGGCGTTGGAGCGTCAAAAGATCCCTTCTCTGTAGGCCCTGGGGCTCTATTTATAGGCGTAGGAGGTTGATATTTCGCTCAGATCTTGGGAGACTTCTTCTGGCACGTGAGTGGGCCCACGCGACCACCATGAAGTTTCGGCTCGATCCGTGATCGGTACGAATGAATTTCATATCGATCAAGATTTCGTCCAATGGAGTCGAAACTTGGTGTGAACATTCTTTAGCATGCACGTAAGCTCCTGTGAAAATTTCATGGCATTTGGACTTATGGATCTCGAGTTATGATTGATACGAGTTGTTGCTTTTTGATAGGCTGTATAGTTCGAATCGATCAATTCGAATCGATCCCTTCAAATCGATGGTTCCATGTGATCAGGTGGTGACGTGGCGAGCACTCTTCGGATCGATCCACCTTCTACGCCGAGTTGATCGAGTTGTCCCTTGAACTTCGCCTTGTTCGTATCGAAGTAATTGTCTTGTTCGAATCGATCAATAGCATGCTCTTCGTATCAATCTGTAGTGTGCTCTGTTCGCATCGATTGTGTTGGCGTGTTCGTATCGATCGTGTGGCTTAGTTTGTATCGATAAAAGCGCTCCAACTTGATGGATACGAATAGTGATTCTCTGATGGATATGACGCAACGATTCTCTGATGGATACGAACAGGGTGGGTCGATTGATTCGAACATAGGTTCGTCGATGGATGCGAGGTAGACATTGGCCGACCGATACGAAGTGCACTATCTGTTGAAGGATACAAAGTCGATCGATATGAACTAGGGCTCGACGATGGATACGAACCTGATCGATTCGAACTATGGCCTGTTGATGGATACGAAATTGAGGCTATTTCCTCCAACTTGCATTGATCATAACTCGAGCATATGAACTCGGATCGACTTGAAATTTGGAACGTTGGCTTTCATGGCTTCGCTCGTCATGTCTTGTCAATTGTAGCTTGATCCGGACTTGGACAAAATTCATCGATATCCATGGTGAACCTGTGCGTACTCGATATTCGGGATGAGCGATCCTCGGTTTTTAGTCAGTTCCTTGATATCTCGGCCTTGCCAAAAGGTGGGATAACGGCTATTATATATTGTAGTCATAAATAGTGGTTAAAGGTTTCTGTAGCTAAGACCAATAGGCCAGTGATGACGATGGTAGGAGCCCGCTTCATATTTGGAAGCATTAAGCAGCTGATGGTATTTTGTACCTATGGAAGGGTAGGTTGGTGAATTGTGCTAGGTAGGAATATCATGTGTGAAATATTAGGTTAATTTAGTTAACCTTAAAATATAGACACAACAATTAAATGGAAACCAATCGGTATAAATTTATGTTATGGACACTGCGTAGATTTTCCAGTCACCAGGACATTGTTCTCACCCCCTCCTCATTACAACCAGCATGAGAGATTTATAGGAACTGGTCATTGAGCTAGATTTGATTGATTATTGGAGATGTCTTCTTTTCTCTCATGCTTGGTGCTGATGTGGCAATTTGATACCCAAGGAATACCATTAATTCCAAGGTAATAGCCACAGTCAGTATTTATATCCTATTATTTTTTTCGATGTGAGTTTAAATTTTTATCAATCTATGTTAATGCTTATGCTTATTTGCAGGTACCAAATCCAACAATCTGTGCTTTGATGAACTTGAGTTTCGATTATTGTCAAAATTCTAGCTTATTAAAGTGCAGATTGTTACATTTGATATCAGAGCATAGGTTAGTCATTATAGGAATTAGGATAAATGGAGGGAACACGTTTGTACTTTCCTATCTGTTACTATTATATTTTTATGCTAGACCTTAAGAATCCCAACTATAGAAGTAGTTTAGTACCACTCCGAAGGAATGGGCAAAGCGACTATGGGTTGGAAATATCTTAGAGTTAAGATTTTCATGCCAACTTTGAATTACCCCACATAGTGTAGGCAATACGTAAGGCATTGATGAAAAAAAGCACGAGTAGACATATGGCAGAATCCCGGAGACTAAAGGGTGTTCAACTTGATGGTTAAGATCTAGCTACCTTGTGATTTTGGATTTTGATGATGACTTGCAGTCAAAGATACACAATTATTCCAAATAAGTGGAAAATAGAATTATGTATGTCACAAACGTCTGAAAACCAGTTTGGTGAGGGAATGTCAATCAACTACCTTTAAATGGAAAACCAGATTTTTATTCGAAGAATTGAGGTCAATTCCTTAGTCTAAACCCATGAGAGAATTTTGATAAAGTATATTTTGGAAATGCCTTGGATTTTGGAAAAAAGGTTTTCAAAGGATTTCTTTTCCTGAGGTTTGTTTTGGGAAGTTATGAAATTTTAATTTTTGAGGAACACATATACCACTAAGTTGGTCGTGTTAATAAATTTTGGTTTATAAAGAAGCTGGTTTTGAAATCCTTAAATATTTATATATGTATACATACATATACATATACATATATATATATATATCAATAAAGGTTGATTTTGATTTTTGCTAAGAAAATAGTTTTTTGATTTGGAAATGAGTTTCAAAGGGTGAATATTTAGCCCAATGATTCTCCTGTTCATAAAAATCAAAGTTTTTTAAGTTTCTCTCTTCTAAAGGATGGACAAAATATGAGTGACATTTAATTTTATTGGGGTATATAGTTAGGAGTGTTGTTGTACCCGCCAGTTGTTAGAAGAAATATTCCACGTGAATTATGTGGGGGAATAATAGTTGGAATATTATCAAGTTTTTGGAATTGTTGATAGTTGAAGCAGTATAAGTCAGAAGTACTGCAATATAGCAAAGAAATGGTTCGGAAGCTA
This sequence comes from Allium fistulosum, assembly GCA_030737815.1. Taxonomy (NCBI): domain Eukaryota; kingdom Viridiplantae; phylum Streptophyta; class Magnoliopsida; order Asparagales; family Amaryllidaceae; genus Allium; species Allium fistulosum. Next base: position 317,290,022 of record CM060904.1, read on the forward strand.
AACGGTAAGCTGGGTACCATTGTGAAGGGGGATGGCTTTTTTGGATTGTGTTGAGTTAAAGAGATGGCGTGAAACAATTATCATTATTATTATTTTTATTATCTATTTAACTGGCACGTATAGGGTCTAGGTTCAACTTGCGCAAAATCCCCAAATAGCGGTCGACCACCTAGTGGTCGATTGGTAATCGTAGAGTGGTTGATCGGCCAACGAGTTTTTTGCCTGGAATGCGACCATAAAGTTGCATCCATTTTGCCCAGCCACATTCGTGCTCCTCCTTTCCTCTAACAACAGAACCCAAAATCACCACCTCCTCCTCCAAATCTGCTCCCACTTCCTCTATTCCACCTCCAGGCAACGCTGTTTCTCCCACTCTCCAATGAGAAGAAAGCTTGCCTCCCCCTGTTGTCGATTTTCTCACGTTAGATGTTGCCCCACTGCTACTCCATATTCAACACCTATTTCTCCACTTCTTAGCCCATGGCACCTCCCCGCACTGCTGGTTCCCCCTCGCACCACCCTGGTGTCACCCCTCAAGAGATTAGATAGCTAAACCAGAATGACCAGAAGATCTCCGCCTTTCTCAACTCCACCAATTTCAAGTTCCTACAAGGGTGATCAGTTAACTTTGGAGACTTCGCTACTTTTGGGCTAGAAGAACTTTTTAGGGAGGTAGGACTTGCACCGATCTTGCGCTTCGATACTTTTGATCGGGAATGCTACCCGCGCTGCATTCACCTTTTCGATGCTTATTTGATGCCAAATTTCAATGAAGGCAACAATTTCATTCATTCGGAGGTTAAGGGAGTCTGGATTGAGATGTCTGATGATGACTTTGGCGACATTTTGGAGATTTCCATGGATGGCATGGATTTGGATGATATTGAGATGACCGACCTGGAGATCTTGCAACGGATCTTTTTTAAAGATATTGATGTTTGAAGGACGGACAATATGTGTCCGATTGCCCATCTTGTTGTGCACATTATTCAGAACAACATTATCCACAAGATGGGAAGCTATGATGAGATTTATCCTCGGGTGCGAAAGGCCATCTATGCAGCTATGGGTGGTATAGCCATTAATTGGGCACGCACTCTTATGATTCATTTTTCCGATCAAGGAGTTAGCAACCCATGGAGTTGCTTTCCGTATACTCACTTATTCACTCTCCTCTTTGGACGATATAGGGTGAATCTTAGTAGGGAGACAGCCTGGACAAAGGTATCGCCTGCCGTTGATATAGCCTCCCTTAGAAAGATGGCGATTCCTTTTCCACCAGCGGCAGCAGCTGAGCTAGCAGCAAAGCAGCAACCATAGTAGGAGGCGGCGCAAGGACAAGGCACCGAGGGATATCAGAGTCCCGAGATAGTTGCCATTCGACCGGTCTAAACTAATTTCTAGGGGATTCGTGTCGACCAGCGAGAGATGAGGACCGAGCTACAACGCCAAAGTCATGAGATTGGGTGCTTAGCCATTATGCTTCAACCTATTCGAGGCCGTGGCAACGACTCAAGTTCCCGTCAAGGATTAGGACCGTCCCAAGTCTGTAAGTGGTGTTTTAGGTTCTATAGTGTGTTGTTTCTTCCACATTTGTTCTTTCCATTTTTGATTGTTGGGTTATAACTATTAGTTGTCTCCTTTTAATACGTGCACGATATTATGAGATGTATTTATATTTTACCGTGTTATTGTTTCAAAATATATGAACCGCTCTTATATGTATGTTTGGAAGAAACGGTATAAATATGAAAATCGTAAGGACACTTAACTAACAGTAAAATACAATATGAGACTGCAAGTCTTAAATAGATAGAAATTTTAGCAAGCAAAGGACATGTTAAATTATTTTGGAATCACGGGTCATTATTCATGTTCCTTAAAAGTTAAATTTTTTGGATAACCGTGTACAATGACATTTATAAACAAAATGTCATGCTTTATGGATGAAGGTTAGTTTTAGAATGCTAGAATTAAGCTTATGCGTTTTGCGCATAACTGACTTCCGACTACGTTAAAATGTGGCTTGAATTATCAAAAATTTAAGAAGGAAACTAGTTTGAAAAGTTTCTCTTGATTTAAGAAGTTTTGCTTGAAAAAAAGTTTTGGTTTTTAAATTATTTTTGGCGCTCAAATAATTTTTAGAATTTTTTCCCAAATTTGATTTCAAGGGAAATTTGCATCTTAATATTTTGGAAATTTATTTTTCAAGCGACGTACAAATTTGAAAAGAGAAAAAGGTTTTTATAAAGTTTTTGACTTTGTTTGCCACTTCCTAAGCGTAAGGAAGAAAAATAGATTAGAAATGCAAACTTAACGGTGCATTAGGATCGATAATATGATAAAATGCAACCGATAATGAGGGAAAAGCTGTTTTAGTCTTGGAACTTCTATTTTCATACGTCGTCAATAGTGCGTGGGGGTCTATTTTTGAACTCAATTCCGTTTTAGAGCTAGGAAACAAGCATCCTAATGCGTTTTGTGAGTGAAAAATTTGAATTAAATCTGGGGCAGCAAGGAAATTTGCATTGTACAATGGGAAATGGATAGCGTACGTAGTGGTAAAAAATGTATTCTCCATCTAAATTGCACTTTCCGACATAGGAGTGATGTTTAGGAAGTGAGATTTCGACGCGTTAGATTTTTGGTTGGTAGGAATTGGATGCAAATTGGCTCAATGTAATGACCCGTAAATTTAATGGGTTTTAATAACGTTATTAATTGAAATTTTGCAAAATTTTAAACGATAAAATTTTGAAATAAAAATTTAATATTTGAAATACGTCTAGTTAAACATAGCAACTGGTAAATTTTCGTCTGAAAATATGAAAGTTTATTTCGCGCGTAAATTCACTTCAATTTAATTAGTTAAAAAGCAATGAAAATAAAATGTTTCCGAAACCTAAATATTTTTACATAGAAAAATTCTAAACCATCTTCTGAGCAAGATGTTAGTTTGTCGTTTTTTCAAATTCGGACATCTTTGGCTCCGTCGATCTTATTTTTCTACGTTTTTCTTGCATTTTCCGCCAGTAGAAAAATTCAAATTTTTTATTTTATTTTATTTCAATCGAACAACTAATATCTATATACCGTCCTGATCGTCCCATCGTACTGGTCTCTATAGTATTTCAATAGTCGATTTCAATGACCGGTACACGGCGGAATAGGCAAAAGCGGCAAACGTATCGGTTCTGGATTCTTATTTTAAAATTTTGAATCCCTGGTTGATTCGTTCGTTATCCACTTTGTAAACCAACTTTGAATAGCCAGGTGCATTAATTGTTTTCGCTGTTGCATGACCTTCACTCTTTCCCTTGTTAACTTTATAACTTTTACTTTGTTCTTCTGCTATCCTACTTTAAATTCTGACAATTAATAATATTTTATATCTTGAAAAGGAAACAAAACGTTAGCTGGCTATACTTTCATTTCCTATGGTCATTAATTCTATCACTGTTACATTCTCTCTGCATTCATTTTCTGCCTTCTTCTAAATAAACTGCTTTGGACCGAAACTTGTTGGTTTGAAGCTTACTTTTATATTTTTTTTATAAATCAAAGTCATATTCAAAATTTTGCTGTGGGATCCAAGCTGCTTATGTTTGTCCCCTTCCCATACAACCATCTGGCCGCTCACCTCATTCGCCGACCTCAGCTGCCCTAGCAACCGAAGCCACCTTCCTCCCTCCGCCGCACCTTCACGGCCACCTGAAACCCAGCTCCACCGAAGTCAACCACCTGCACCCATCCCCAGTCGCCCACCTCCGCATGCCATTCCCTCCGGCCTGTCTGTCCCATCAACTGCCCTACAACCGGCCTCACGTGAAAGCAGCCGCTGCCACCCCCTCTTCCCATGCTACCCTCACCCGTGAAAGCCCCAGCCCCTTCTGCCTTCTCGGCTACTGCTCAACCCAGGCACCCACATGCAAAACCACCCATCCATCTGTCGAGATCCACCCGCTCTGTTCTTTTTCCCATATTCCACATATTCATATCTATATCTATACCGGTACGTACAAGTTATGATGTTTTGTTTACTGTATGCTGTCATATATATGACTTTGTTTGTAATATATATATATATTATAGTTTTGAGGAAACACTATCCATGTTGCAACACAAATTTAGTTACAGTGTTATATATGTGTTACTTATATACGTATTAGTATTATTGATTTATATATTGATATTATTAACTATTGATATTCAAAATTCTATGTACAGATATGTTTTAATATTATATATACCCTTATAAGTTGATTTTATATTAGCTGTTTGTGGGTGAGTATTTGTTTTAAAGCATATTTCCTTTATTTCAAGACAAGTCTGCATATAATTTTGGTTGGCCGTATATATTTGTTGCATATATACATAACAGTTCATGTCTATAGTTTGAATGTACATATAAGTTTCGGCACACATATATAAAAGTTTTTTTTACTGTTAGTATATATAAGTTGGATTTGAAAAAGAAAAAAAAAAGTGATTTTGATTTGTTTCACCAATTTTCGTATCAGCTTTGTTCGTCGAATTCGTGCCAATCCTGCTTTACTTTGGAATTCGTAGCTTGTTCTGTTGTCAAACTCCTCTAGCCTCGAAAGGTGAGCAATCACTCACGATTAATGTTCTTTTATTTATTAAATTTTATTTCAATTGAAATGACAATTGAAATATGTTGTTGTTAGTTAATTACACTGTTATATATGCTATTAACTGCACCAGTTCACCTGTGACATCTGACACCATTATTTGTTAATTATACAATGATAATCATGTTTGATTGATAATTGATTGATTGTTTGTTGTTTATATTGGATGTTAAATTGAAATGTATAAAGTGATAAATATTATGCAAGTAAATTTGACGTAGGATAATTAAAATTTGAATCGACACATATGTTGAATTTGATTAGTTGAATATGGCCCCTTTTATTTGTTAAATTAATTGACATGTAAATAGTGATAATTACACTTTGAACCATTGAACGTATATTGGATTAATTGTTGTAGTGTTAAAATTGAAATCAAATGACAAGTGAAGAACCGTATGAATAATTAGTGTAATAATCTTTAATCTACATGAAATGATAGTGTAGATTCTAGAAAGAATTATATTAATTTGCACAAACAACAATGGGAATTAATACGATTATTTCGGGATTATTTGAATTGATTTTTGGATTGATATTGGTTGTTGTTATTGCTTGTTTATTTACTTTGACACCATCCCAGTTATCACACTGCAATTTCCCTTTACTATGCTATGATTTTGAATTGAATTGGAATCGGGTTGAAATGATAAATACCCAAAATTGAACTTTGACCTAGGATAGAGAATTAAATAAAACCCGATTGGTCAATAATTTGATTTAAGAATAAACGAAGTTTTTATTTGAATAAATAATATGGTTTTGAAATGAAGTTGAAATTTGAATTTTAATGAAATTTAAAGGTGAATATTTAATAATCTGAAACAAAATATTAACAATGTAATTGATGAAAGAATGTTGTTTAATTTGAGAAATGATTGAATTAAGTTTGAAATGATTTAATAATCAAGTTTGAAATGATTTAATAATCAAGTTTGAAATTATAATTAAGTTTGAAATTATTAAACCTTGAAATTATTTAATAATTAAGTTTTGAATTATTTAATAATTAAATAAGATTGAATTATTTAATGATTAAATTGAATTGAATTCTTTAATAAGTAAAATTGAACTTTGAATAAGTGAATTTTACTTCGTAAATAATTGAAATTGAGTTTCTTTATTAATTAAGTTTTGGAAAATTATTTAAGTAAGTAAATAAGTGAAATTGAATTTCTTTAACAAGAAATAAAATGTGATTTATTGAATTAATGTAAGACTTGAAATTTAAAGAATTTGGTTTGATGAATTTAATTTAATTAAATTTGTAAGTTTTGATATAATGAAGTTGAATTTAAATAATGGATTTAACGAATTGGAAATTTAATAGAAATTGTTTTGAATGGCAAATTTACTTAATGAATATTGAATGAAATCGATAAATGAAGTTAAACTGATTTGAATGTTAAGTTAAATTAATTTAAATGATTTCGAAATGAAACTTATATACGAACTTGAATCAATATTTGAATAGTTTTAAATAAAATTTGAAATTGTATTATAAGATTTTGAAATGGTAATTTGGAAGTTTTGAAACGTAATGTATAGAAATTGGTTTTGAAAGACAAATGAAAGGTTGATTTACGAATTCTATTTGAAATTGAATTTGATTTGGTTTTGAAATATATTAAACGACCAATCGGTGTAATAATCACGAAGGTTATTAAAGAGACCGGAATCGGTTATGGACATACTCTCTGTCTAAACCGAAAAACACTTTAATAACTATACGCGGAGTGGTGATCCAGAATGAAGTGGTTGGAATAATGTACGTGATGACTGAAGAAAGAGAACGATAATGGATAGCCTTGACACTTATGTCAAATTGGAAATGACTAAAACAGGAGCCGTGCCGGGCCAAATGGAGGTCAGCTACCTCAAGCGAACACACTTCTTTGAACTACTCATTACTTGTTGTCGATTGGTGCACCCTTGATTTTGGGAGTGTTGTTTCGCGGTGTTGCGGTCACTACGGTGATGCGTTCTCACCAGTCCGGATCAGGCAAACGGTAGTTTCACTACCTTGGGTATTGCCTCATGTGCCTTGTCATACTTGTATTCCTTTATGCGCGACCACTACGATTTTGGTTTGTACCTTTAGTATATGGATTGCCCTTTGGTGACTTCCGGTTTTGGGGAAACTATGGTCTTGTATATGCTCTTGGGAATAAAAATGTATTAAGGGGAATAATGGTAACGCCTTAACACTATTTTGATATCTTTATATTACTGATAGACATTATCTACTTATCGTACACTACTACATAGTAGATAGTTTAACGGATCCTTAAAGGATGGTTATTCCAAACATCCTTTGAGTTACTTGTACTTCAATTGCTATTTCACTTGAGTTGGATTTATTGATATAAGAATGTTAATCCTGACTCGAGTGTCTTGTGTTTTTGCTTTACGCTCGGGTCAGACTGAGTGCACCAGTATTCGAGACTCACCTTTGGAGTTGGAGCTTTGCTTGAAGATCCAGCCATCTATTCTACTTTCAGTATTCGATGATTCCAGTGATGTATTCTGATTTTGTATCTGATGTATCGTATTACTCTTCCGTTGTATCTGGTTTAACTCTGATGTAACTTATACATTTATATAGTAGCTTCATGAACTACTATCTCTTTTATTTCCGCTGCATTTATTACTCTGTGTCTGTGATCTGTGATTATTTATTTACTGTATATGTTCAGTTTTGCCAAATTTAAATTAACAACGCGGTATTTTGAGCAATTCAATTCCGGCATGAGTGTCTACATATACACTTATAATGGATGCGAATGGTCCAAAATAGCGGGTCATTACACTCAATCTTACTTCTATTCGTAGGAGTATAGGATTTTTGGTGAAAGGATTTTTCAAAATCTGCACACGTATCGAACCGCCAGTACATATATAGGTTGTTTGCACCATATTTTCAAAATTGTTTTCAAAAACAAAAGCATTCATATAGGAGGGCCCGAATTAGAATCATTTTGCATACATGTTTCTATGTTTTGGTTTACTATACACTTGTGCATGTTGGTTGCAAAATTGCCTGTACACTAATTGGTTGTGTAGTTTAGGATATGTAACAACCCGACTTTCCAGACCCGGAAAATCGAACCATTTTAGTTAAGAAGAAGAGGTAGAAGAAGAAGAAGAATAGAAAACAACAACAGAATCTAACCATCGCAGCGGAATAAAATATAATATATTAACAGATCTTTACACAAATCAAAACTATATCAGTTTTATATAATATAGCATCAGAGTATACACCAGAGAACACATAACATACAACTGGACAATAACCATATCATGTCCTCAATACAACAGAGTACAACAATCAACACAGCGGAATATATATATATAAACAAGTACGGGAGATACGTCTCGCCATCCAGCTCATCTCCTGAGCTCCACAGCATCAATCTGAACCTGTAACCTATAATACTCGGTCTGACCCGAGCATCATATAAAACAATACCCGAGTCAGTCTGGAATACCAGCGTGAGAAAATCACACTCAATTGATTATTAAAGTTTCAAAAATCCTTTTGAAAATAAAAGCATCTCGTAAGACCACGCCACAAATAAACATGTCGGGTTTTTACCTTACGATAGCTAAACACTTTTTATAAAATCCTCTGATATTATAATAGTGTCTATTCACAAATACTTATTAAAATAGCTGAAATTGTTACATGATTAAATTCCAGCATACTAGGTATACAAACAAATACCGTACAAGGCACGTAGGGAGAATGGATTTCCAACGAATGACTAGGCACTGGGGTACCACCTGTCACAGTACGTGGCCTAGATCACAGTATCGAGGAGTACGCCCGCTCCCCTGCAACACAAGGCCGGAATCATCCCTTACTGGATAATTCCAAATAAGATCACCCCATGGTTGGGATCAGCAACCGCAACACTAAGCCGAACTAAAAGGGACATCTAGACAGGGATGACCTTACTCTCAAGTGGGGGCTACCCACGAAGCCTTGCTGCATAACCCCTGATTTTCAGTCATTCCCGGTTGATGAGGTTCGAGGCTAAACGATACCTTTATAGCACATATCCCTTAGAATGCCCATCGTCCACCTGACGATGTCACGAAAGCATTCGCCCATACAAGTCCGTCCCGGGTCCGAACGGAACCGAAGGCACTATTCCTACTACATCCATTTTGGAAATATCCTCAGGATTAGTAGCGACTAGCCCTTGCACTTCATTGCTCCATCTTCAACTCCGAACACGTTACACGAAACGTACAAACCGAATCGAAGTGGTATTCGAGTCTCCAGACCTAGAATCCCGGTATACGGAAACTCGATCCCGGTCTCTTCGAAACGATCAACGCATTTGGCCAATATTGATAGTCGGTTGTTTAACTATCAATTAACATCCATAACATCCATCAACAATCAATAATTTCTCCAAATTATTTATATCCCTCAAAATATCTTCACAAGATATTATTTTCATTTCAATTCCCATTGGAAACAATTTCAAACTATATTCCTCTCACGGAATAATTTCCCAAATATTTATTTTCACTGGAATGCCCAGTACAAAACTATTTTAGGTTTTTAAAATCATTTTAAAACACTTTATTATGAATATATTTTATAAAACACCCTTTGAAAACTACTTTAAATACTTAAGTTAAAATATATATTTAAAAATATCTAAAATAAAACCATTTTAAAAATATAAACAAATTTCCTTTTTAAAACATTACCAAATCACTTTTATGTTTACTACAATAATAGGTTGAAAAATACTTACTTTTGAAATTTAACATTTGGAAATAATAGATCTTCTAAAATATAATTTTTAAATAACTATAAATCTTTTTAACAAGTATTTAAAATTTGCTTTAAAACGAATGTACTTGGCTGTCCAGGAAATACTTCTCTTTTACAACCTTTAAAATAAATCTCTGTTTATTTTTAAAACAGATTCACAATCCTTTATAAATTCACACCTTGAATTTATATTAAAATCCGCTTCACTCTATAAACTCAGTTTATAGATCTCAAAATCTCATTCCTCTTTAAAATTTCCCAGTTTCAATATTTAGACCAATTCTACAATTTTATTTCAAATTTGCTTTATCTTGAAATAAAATTCCCTTATTTACCTTATTTATTTCAAATACAATTATTCGGGTTTTTAATTTTTAATTTCTAGTTAAAACCCCTTTAACTGAAAATTCCTATTTTAAATTCCCAACATTCCTTATTTACACTTTTAATTAAATTATTAAATTAAAAGTAATTCATTTATTTCTCTAAACCAACATTACTTGAGTTTTCTAATCTTTATTTCTCCTCCGTAAATTTAAATTTCTTTTTCCTATATTTACTAAAATTCCAATTCTCTTTATTTTATCTTATTTTCAATTCACTTTTAAATTTATTCCAATTTACTTAAATTATTATTCTTTATTTTCTTCAAAAATTCAATTCCATAGATTTTCAAAATTTATTATACTGGGAATTCAATCAACCACAACATCCAATATCAAATCATCACAGGATGTCAATATTCAGATCACAGAATAATAAAATAAATTTTTGAGGAATCCAGTTGGATCCCTCCAACCTGTTTCCCTGCATCCACAGACGTTAGCACAATACCAATTCCACTTCGAGGTGGAATATCGCGGTATATGGGATTTAAATAAATATCATCCGCTATTATGCGGCGCATAGGGTCTCATCCGCTATATAATGCGGGAATATCAAATCCAATATATACATATGCCAATATATATATATTGGTATACACTACTATACATAGTATCATATCAATCAGTCCAAACAATCATTCAATCAATTATTTAAATTTAACCAATTAAATTAAAATTAAAATTTAACCGAGTGAGATTAACTCACCTTAGATTTTTGTTTGCAGTCTATTCCACTCCGGTTCCATTCCGACTTGTTTTCACAAATTTTGGACCTTGTATAAATAATTTATACAATTTATTAAATTATTTAATCGACTAAAAATTTATTCAACCGATCATTTTTCATCATTTTTTTATATAAAATCCAATCAACTAATGATTTAAGTTTAACCCTGTACAATATGATTTATTTACATCTAAGATAATCTACTAATAATTTACCACTAATTAAATTAACTAATAATTTAATTTAAACTATCCATCTGGTTTTAAACTAATAACCTGATTTTAGACTAATCTTCCTTTTAAATCCATAGGCTTCTAAAAATCAATTTATATAGATTTAAAATTCTCAAGATGTATAAACCCTTCACATTTTATTTTCAATTCCAGTATATGTACTAAATTAAATTAAAGATAAAACTTAATACCTAACAGCCTAACCCCCAAAGTTGCATCAACGAAGACGAAATCCCTCCAGCCTGCCTCGAGCACGTGAATGCCAGCACTCCTCCACTGCCGTGACCTCCCTGCAATTCGCCATTCCAATGAGCTGCTCACCCACGCGATACAAAATCGCGCGACTAACCCAGACAAAACGAGCCTCCACACGATGTTACTTCCTGCTGTCACTTCGTCACTCGACCACGAGGCCATCGTGTCTCGTCCAGCTTGAACCCCTAGTCGCGCTCCTTTGCCCTAACCTCGAACGAATGAAATCGGTTTGAACTAAGGGTAAAGACTTGCGTTTTTGGAAACGGGATTCGAGAGGAAAAAGGGGGATTTTGATCTCGTGAATCAAATGAGAAAATGAGGGAGGGAGCTTGCGAACGAATTAAAGAGAAGGGTAGCGTAATTAATTTTTTTCTTCAATTGTTCGGCCATTTCTGATTTCGTTTGAGGAGAGGGAAGATTTTGATTTTGAACGATAAAGGAAGAAAGGGAACGAGATATTTAAAATCGAACGAGGCATGCTTTGCACGATTTCTTCCCGTGATCTTTGGCGTGATTTAGGGAGACAACGTGCTGATGATAAGCCCCCCCTTTTTTTTATTTTTATTTTTAAATTAAATTTGTTTTCGATATAAATTTCAAAGTGTTTATGTGTCGTATGCTCGCACAACAACTCCAAATGCTACGAAAATTGAAATCCGATAATAATTCAATATTACGGATCAAATGAAACTGGTTTCGTCGAATTCCGAGACTGTGCCCCAGAAGGCTATTTTTAAATTCAATTTAAATAATATTTTTTTTCAAAACATAACAAACCATTTTTAAAGCTGATTCCAACACTTCTACCATTTCAGTATTATCTATATAAATTTTATAAGTCTTCAAATTATTTTTAACAGGCTTAAAGCTCCAGATTCAATAATTTACCAATTTCAAAAATTTAAATTCAACAATTACTTGTCTAATCAATAATGATATTTGAAATTAAAGTCAATAATTATCTTTTGAATATTTAAAATTAATTAAATATTCCTATTTCAAATGCTCAAAAATTCCGGGTCGTCACATTCCTCCCCCCTTAAAAGAATTTCGTCCCCGAAATTACCAGTTAGGAAGAATGATCCATACCCCATTAACTATTTCCCAAATTCAAACAGTTTTAACAATACCCAAACAATCTTCTATTAATGATACTCTAATCATCTTTTAACTTCCCAAACTTATTCATAAGTTCAACCCATACCACCTACTTATCCATTCAAATTTAAATTTGAATTCAAATTTTGAATTATCAAATATTTCTCAAAATTTTTCTAACTCCCTAAATTTCCGAAAAATTTCGCCAGCGTCTCCTTTGCGCGGCTAGCTCGGTACTACTACAAAATGGCTCTACGGCCTCCCAATCTCAAAAAGAAACAAAAAGCCAAGTGGCTGGATCAAAAACCCAATCAAATTTCATATAGAAATTCAAATACATACCTTTTTGTCGGGCCATTAAATTTTATCTTCTAAAATCAAAAATCCCAATTTATCCATTGCTTTTATATACCTGTATATCCTACTAAGCAATAATATTCAATCACAATTCCAAAGTCATTTTATACTTTCCTTTACAAATTTCCAATATTTGTTTTACTTAAGCCCGTACGATGCACATATATCATCCGTACGCAATATCACATTCGATCGCTCAATCGATCACACAATTTCACTTCCGAACTAGTATTGTCCACCCGACTTCCTAGTGCGGACTCAGATCTGGTTTCTTGATCAGAAACCGTCGTTCTCCTTGCATAGCCACCAACTATGATAGAGAATATCCAGAATCAATCAATAATCCATATCCAGGTTCGCCGTCGAAAATCGAGTGAAAAATCCTAATTCGGATCGATAAAACTATCTCGAAATTCTGTGTTCGACATCTGGACCAAATAGCTATGCGAATAAAATAATATACGTACATCTTACGTATAAATTTCAATTGATTATCAATTATATCAATTTCCTTTCTATTCACATTCATTTGATTGTTATTCACTTATCACACTTATCCCATTCACATCTTCATATTTTAATCGTCATTCAATTATTCACCTAGAATAATTTTCCTCCATACCAAATTTACTTAAGAATTTACCATATTTCTTAAGTTCAATATAAATATTTTACATACTGCTTATACTTATTTTTACTTCAATATCGTAGTTCATATCCATTTCTATTTACTTTCGTCTTTACAATTCCATTTGATTTCAATTTGGCTTCCACTCGAATATTTAATTAGTTGCACTTACTAATTAATTTAAATTTCGATTAACAGTTTATTCGCAACATCACTTCTTTAATTCCTTCGACTTCACTTTAAATTCACATTTGAATTAGATTTCAATATCTAGTTTCAATTTTATTTGCTTAGAAATTTAAATCATTTATCGTTAATGAAAATTTTCTAACTCCCAAAATTTATGAAAATTTTTGGCAAAGTCTCCTTTGTACGGAGGGACTTCTGCGATATCGCAGGATGCACAAATATATATATACATCGGCCTGAGGCCGAAAATCACAATATATATCAATATAAGCAGTTCATATTTCCTATTTTGAATTTTTGCGTAAGCGTACCTCATTTTTAGCATTTTAAAGAAAGCAGCTATTTAATTTAGCATTAAGCGCAGTCAGAATCAGCCAAGCGGCTCCCAAAAACCTGTACTTACTCAATTCAAACGTATAAGTGCCAAATTCATGAAATTTAACAATATTCAACATATTTAACTATCAAATTTACAAGCTTGTATAAACAATGCCAGTTAATCAATATTTATAAGTCACTTATAAGGTTCCAATATAAATTTTAATTGTTTGCAACTCAATTGTTTACATTCGATTCTTATTTAACCCAACGACTCACATTTACTACAATTGATTCCAAAATAAATTTTATTTCCTTTCTATCAATTCATAGAATTTTATTTAACCTCGTTTTACCTCAAACGATCCATTTTCTAATACAATTCGACAATATCAATGTGAATAAATGATTACTTCTGCTTTAGAACCATTTAGGTTAAATCCAACTAAATTTACATTTAACCTATTCCATTTTAAATTTATTCACAACTTTCATTGTATTTCTTCCATATCCAAAGAGTTTGATTCCAAACCATTTTATTAAACTCAACCACCAATATATCAAATAACCATCACAAAATTTTACTCAAGTTATTTATTTTCTTCAAACAATTCCACCCAATAACTTAAGTTTATTTTATTCAACAACTTCCGTTCAAATCCTTGATTTCATTTTCTTTTAATCAAATCCCATATTTGATTTTCCTTTCATTTAACTTGAAATCCATTCTATTTGATTTCCTTGAGTTCAATCTTATTTTATATCCCAAGTTTCGATTTTCACATTTATTTGTTTGAGTAGAATTTTATTTCATTAAATATTATCTATACTCGGCTGAATTTATTTCTATCCAATTTAATTCAATTTCGATTTCAATTTATATAACTTACTTCAAGTTAAATTCAAATATATTTCCTTCACTTCCATTTACTTAAGTTAAATTTTAATTCCTGGATTACAATTTCCCAATTTCTTCTTATTAATATCAACTTCACTTTATAAGTACAATAGTTGATCCATTTATTCATTCACCAATTCTTTAGTTAACCAATGAATTTTAATTCCAAACATTAATTATTTTTAGTCCATCTTGACTACTTTTTCCCATTCACATTTTACCCTTTACTCCAGATTATACATTAAATTTTAGTCAAGTATATATTTTTCATTATTATTATTCTATAAATATTCCAAAATAAGATTCCAAAGTATACACAAATTTTCAAAATTTCAAAATCCCTTTTTGAAATCAACTATATCCAAACTCCTTTGGTAAATTCCATTATCTTTTTGAATTCTTAAATCAAACCCAGTTCGCAACAATTTCAATTTGAAACAATTCGGTAGCAATTTCTCTTTGGAAACTCGAAAATGAACACCGATGATGTCGCGATCATCATCGGAATTATTTTCCAGCGACCAAAGAGAGTTTAGTGCTTTTATCACTTTAAATCATTTCAAATATTTTTGAATACCCAATCTCATCAGACTTCGAATCCAACTTAAAATATTTCCCAAAATAGTATCACTACTATTCCTCCCACACCCTTGAAAACCGTTTTCAAATCCAAAGGAAATTTAAGTCCTTTCTCAAAAATTCCAAATTTCCAACCCATCCAATTAAATTTAAACCTTTCTCTGGAATTCTATTTTAAATTACTATCTCATTTGGATATGGAGTTTATTCCAATTTATAAATTACATTTATAATCTATATTTCAAATTTTATTTTATTATAAAATTTGATTCTTTACTTTGGTTATAAATTTCAATTTCTAGTTAAATTTCCATATAATAATGATAATAATCCAATATTATCACATCTAACATCCAAACAACCACATATATATTAACTAGAAAATCTCAAAACTTTTCTTTATATACAAAAATAATTTGGGTAAAATTATTCCATTTGCCCTATTTTTAAAATAATACTGTGTCGGTTTATCTTGTTTAAGAGTTTAGAAACCCCTATCGATATTGTGGCGTCCCACACATCGACCAGAATTCATAAACACTCAACCGATAAGTCAACACAATATAAAACCATTTTATATTCACTAACAAATACGCGCTCATATCTATTAATACTCTCAAAATTCCCACCAGAGCCAAGGTTATCGCCAACCTAAGCTCTGATACCACTGTAACAACCCGACTTTCCAGACCCGGAAAATCGAACCATTTTAGTTAAGAAGAAGAGGTAGAAGAAGAAGAAGAATAGAAAACAACAACAGAATCTAACCATCGCAGCGGAATAAAATATAATATATTAACAGATCTTTACACAAATCAAAACTATATCAGTTTTATTAATATAGCATCAGAGTATACACCAGAGAACACATAACATACAACTGGACAATAACCATATCATGTCCTCAATACAACAGAGTACAACAATCAACACAGCAGAATATATATATATATAAACAAGTACGGGAGATACGTCTCGCCATCCAGCTCATCTCCTGAGCTCCACAGCATCAATCTGAACCTGTAACCTATAATACTCGGTCTGACCCGAGCATCATATAAAACAATACCCGAGTCAGTCTGGAATACCAGCGTGAGAAAATCACACTCAATTGATTATTAAAGTTTCAAAAATCCTTTTGAAAATAAAAGCATCTCGTAAGACCACGCCACAAATAAACATGTCGGGTTTTTACCTTACGATAGCTAAACACTTTTTATAAAATCCTCTGATATTATAATAGTGTCTATTCACAAATACTTATTAAAATAGCTGAAATTGTTACATGATTAAATTCCAGCATACTAGGTATACAAACAAATACCGTACAAGGCACGTAGGGAGAATGGATTTCCAACGAATGACTAGGCACTGGGGTACCACCTGTCACAGTACGTGGCCTAGATCACAGTACCGAGGAGTACGCCCGCTCCCCTGCAACACAAGGCCGGAATCATCCCTTACTGGATAATTCCAAATAAGATCACCCCATGGTTGGGATCAGCAACCGCAACACTAAGCCGAAATAAAAGGGACATCTAGACAGGGATGACCTTACTCTCAAGTGGGGGCTACCCACGAAGCCTTGCTGCATAACCCCTGATTTTCAGTCATTCCCGGTTGATGAGGTTCGAGGCTAAACGATACCTTTATAGCACATATCCCTTAGAATGCCCATCGTCCACCTGACGATGTCACGAAAGCATTCGTCCATACAAGTCCGTCCCGGGTCCGAACGGAACCAAAGGCACTATTCCTACTACATCCATTTTGGAAATATCCTCAGGATTAGTAGCGACTAGCCCTTGCACTTCATTGCTCCATCTTCAACTCCGAACACGTTACACGAAACGTACAAACCGAATCGAAGTGGTATTCGAGTCTCCAGACCTAGAATCCCGGTATACGGAAACTCGATCTCGGTCTCTTCGAAACGATCAGCGCATTTGGCCAATATTGATAGTCGGTTGTTTAACTATCAATTAACATCCATAACATCCATCAACAATCAATAATTTCTCCAAATTATTTATATCCCTCAAAATATCTTCACAAGATATTATTTTCATTTCAATTCCCATTGGAAACAATTTCAAACTATATTCCTCTCACGGAATAATTTCCCAAATATTTATTTTCACTGGAATGCCCAGTACAAAACTATTTTAGGTTTTTAAAATCATTTTAAAACACTTTATTATGAATATATTTTATAAAACACCCTTTGAAAACTACTTTAAATACTTAAGTTAAAATATATATTTAAAAATATCTAAAATAAAACCATTTTAAAAATATAAACAAATTTCCTTTTTATAACATTACCAAATCACTTTTATGTTTACTACAATAATAGGTTGAAAAATACTTACTTTTGAAATTTAACATTTGGAAATAATAGATCTTCTAAAATATAATTTTTAAATAACTATAAATCTTTTTAACAAGTATTTAAAATTTGCTTTAAAACGAATGTACTTGGCTGTCCAGGAAATACTTCTCTTTTACAACCTTTAAAATAAATCTCTGTTTATTTTTAAAACAGATTCACAATCCTTTATAAATTCACACCTTGAATTTATATTAAAATCCGCTTCACTCTATAAACTCAGTTTATAGATCTCAAAATCTCATTCCTCTTTAAAATTTCCCAGTTTCAATATTTAGACCAATTCTACAATTTTATTTCAAATTTGCTTTATCTTGAAATAAAATTCCCTTATTTACCTTATTTATTTCAAATACAATTATTCGGGTTTTTAATTTTTAATTTCTAGTTAAAACCCCTTTAACTGAAAATTCCTATTTTAAATTCCCAACATTCCTTATTTACACTTTTAATTAAATTATTAAATTAAAAGTAATTCATTTATTTCTCTAAACCAACATTACTTGAGTTTTCTAATCTTTATTTCTCCTCCGTAAATTTAAATTTCTTTTTCCTATATTTACTAAAATTCCAATTCTCTTTATTTTATCTTATTTTCAATTCACTTTTAAATTTATTCCAATTTACTTAAATTATTATTCTTTATTTTCTTCAAAAATTCAATTCCATAGATTTTCAAAATTTATTATACTGGGAATTCAATCAACCACAACATCCAATATCAAATCATCACAGGATGTCAATATTCAGATCACAGAATAATAAAATAAATTTTTGAGGAATCCAGTTGGATCCCTCCAACCTGTTTCCCTGCATCCACAGACGTTAGCACAATACCAATTCCACTTCGAGGTGGAATATCACGGTATATGGGATTTAAATAAATATCATCCGTTATTATGCGGCGCATAGGGTCTCATCCGCTATATAATGCGGGAATATCAAATCCAATATATACATATGCCAATATATATATATTGGTATACACTACTATACATAGTATCATATCAATCAGTCCAAACAATCATTCAATCAATTATTTAAATTTAACCAATTAAATTAAAATTAAAATTTAACTGAGTGAGATTAACTCACCTTAGATTTTTGTTTGCAGTCTATTCCACTCCGGTTCCATTCCGACTTGTTTTCACAAATTTTGGACCTTGTATAAATAATTTATACAATTTATTAAATTATTTAATCGACTAAAAATTTATTCAACCGATCATTTTTCATCATTTTTTTATATAAAATCCAATCAACTAATGATTTAAGTTTAACGCTGTACAATATGATTTATTTACATCTAAGATAATCTACTAATAATTTACCACTAATTAAATTAACTAATAATTTAATTTAAACTATCCATCTGGTTTTAAACTAATAACCTGATTTTAGACTAATCTTCCTTTTAAATCCATAGGCTTCTAAAAATCAATTTATATAGATTTAAAATTCTCAAGATGTATAAACCCTTCACATTTTATTTTCAATTCCAGTATATGTACTAAATTAAATTAAAGATAAAACTTAATACCTAACAGCCTAACCCCCAAAGTTGCATCAACGAAGACGAAATCCCTCCAGCCTGCCTCGAGCACGTGAATGCCAGCACTCCTCCACTGCCGTGACCTCCCTGCAATTCACCATTCCAATGAGCTGCTCACCCACGCGATACAAAATCGCGCGACTAACCCAGACAAAACGAGCCTCCACACGATGTTACTTCCTGCTGTCACTTCGTCACTCGACCACGAGGCCATCGTGTCTCGTCCAGCTTGAACCCCTAGTCGCGCTCCTTTGCCCTAACCTCGAACGAATGAAATCGGTTTGAACTAAGGGTAAAGACTTGCGTTTTTGGAAACGGGATTCGAGAGGAAAAAGGGGGATTTTGATCTCGTGAATCAAATGAGAAAATGAGGGAGGGAGCTTGCGAACGAATTAAAGAGAAGGGTAGCGTAATTAATTTTTTTCTTCAATTGTTCGGCCATTTCTGATTTCGTTTGAGGAGAGGGAAGATTTTGATTTTGAACGATAAAGGAAGAAAGGGAACGAGATATTTAAAATCGAACGAGGCATGCTTTGCACGATTTCTTCCCGTGATCTTTGGCGTGATTTAGGGAGACAACGTGCTGATGATAAGCCCCCCCTTTTTTTATTTTTATTTTTAAATTAAATTTGTTTTCGATATAAATTTCAAAGTGTTTATGTGTCGTATGCTCGCACAACAACTCCAAATGCTACGAAAATTGAAATCCGATAATAATTCAATATTACGGATCAAATGAAACTGGTTTCGTCGAATTCCGAGACTGTGCCCCAGAAGGCTATTTTTAAATTCAATTTAAATAATATTTTTTTTCAAAACATAACAAACCATTTTTAAAGCTGATTCCAACACTTCTACCATTTCAGTATTATCTATATAAATTTTATAAGTCTTCAAATTATTTTTAACAGGCTTAAAGCTCCAGATTCAATAATTTACCAATTTCAAAAATTTAAATTCAACAATTACTTGTCTAATCAATAATGATATTTGAAATTAAAGTCAATAATTATCTTTTGAATATTTAAAATTAATTAAATATTCCTATTTCAAATGCTCAAAAATTCCGGGTCGTCACAGGATAATTGCGAGTTAGAACCATAACTTAGTCATTGGTATAATTTCGGGGATGAAATCATTTTAAGGAGGAAGAATGTAACACCTCGTAAATTTTACGGTTAGTTGTTTAATTAGTACTTAGTTAATTAGGCTCCAAAAATGGAATTTGTGCAAACAATGGAATTTGATCACGAAACTTGCACCATTGTGTTCGTGGCAGAATTCTGAGCAACTTTCATATTTGGAGTTTTGCGATCGGAGTCCAAACGAAGAAGTTACTGACAAAAATGACTTTGAAATGAAACAAATTAGATCAGAAAAATTAACATTTATATAATAACTCACGGGACCCTCAAGTTGACATGTTCATTGTGACTGGTCAACATGTAGTGGACGACTGGTGCAATTAAATGGCCGATCGATCAGGACCGTGGTGGCTAGGGTTTGCCATGGCCAAGCGGTCCAGATTTTATTTAATTAAATATAATGGTTGTGGTTGATTCAAGTGCCTATAAATTCAGGCCGAATCCTCTCTTCTCTTATCGTATTTTTCTAGAAACAATAGTGAAGCTTTGTCATCATCTCTTCTCCACTATTTTCTAAATTACAAAACATAATATTTATATTTGTATATATACAAATTAAAGAAGAATAGAAATCAAATAAGAGGAGAAGAGAAGTGAATCAACACTACACGATAACGGGGTTATATATATATATATACTTTCCTTCAACCCCAAATCTCTTCTTAGGTAGGTAATTCTAATATATGTATATGCCCTTTTTATACCTATTTCTTAGAATAAGAAGGAAATGGAATTGAATCAAAGGCTTTACTTCAAATCTAGAGATTTGGACCGCTTTTAGAAAGTGGGTGGGAAATTTATAAATTGTTTATGATATTGAATTTATTCCATTGGCATACGTTTGATTTTATGCCTAAATAAGCATATCTAAATTGTAGGCTAAAATTGAATGTATTAAAATTGTCTACATATTCTTAGAAGATCTGATTGGAATTATTGTTAAACCTTGATCTGGAAATCGGTCCAAAAGGTTATAAATATGAGTATTGATTTGATATGCAATTATACCAGATCCGAAATTGAGTTGTGGATTGTTAGTATGATTTTGATTATTACCCTAATTACATTGAATTAGGAATTTTCTGAATTTTAATTTATGGGAAGAACATCTGTTTGATCTTTATAAAATTGTGTGTATTTCAAAATTGCATAGAAAGTAGCATTTGATTTAATAAGAATATATACAAATGAAAAGGAAGAGATGTGTAAAGTACAGATTTATTCTACGTAGTTTACACTATCTATTCCAATAAAAAGAAAAAAAATCATTCCTTGTAATTTCGAACGAAGCAAATCTTTCCTTCTATTCTTGATCTTTTGTTTTAAATAATTTATAGACTCATAACGGAGAAGCTTCCTAAGAAATGTAATTTCAGCAAATTAAATATGGAAAATAATATTCCAGTTAAAGATTGTGACTGGAATATATATTATAGGAGTAGGTATTTATACATATTAATAAGCGCTAATAAATATGACGATTTATGTGTAACGCTCACATAAGATATTAGTTATACGTAATAATAAGATTGATTAACGAATATGAAATAGGAGGAAAGTTTGGAAAGGTTGTTACTCCAATTAATAGATAATAATTCTGAAATAGTTTTGAGAGTTACAAGTATTCAATAGGGTAAATGGATTAATGGGACTGATAAATATAGAATTTAGGTTAATAACTATGGAATAGTTAGGAAAGATTACTAATTGGAAAATTATTAAACATACATAAATGTCTTAGGAAATGTCCGTTAAGATGATATTATTTATCATGGACAAATAGACATTTATGGAAGAAGCAAATAAAGGGAATTTATATGTAATTGAATATTTTAAGATAAATTATATAGCTTTAAATAAATAAAAGGAGGTTAGTAAGCTAAGTCCAATATCTAATTTAGGATGATAAAGCTTAGTAATAATATAGCTTAGGATAATATGGCATAAGTTACTAAATCTTAGAATAATTAATTGGACTTAGTAGGTTGGGATGCAAGGTCGATAGAGTTACACTACAGAATTATGCCCTTCACTTTGAGATTACCAGCAGTTGTGTACACTTCCTACTGATGTGAGACATCTTTAACCATATGACCCATAGAATAATTGTGCTTAGAAGATTGGGATGCAGGGTTAGTTAAGTGACCCAACAGAAGTCCGCCCTTCACTCAGAGGCTACTAGCAGTTGAGTACACTTATTACTTGTAACGACCTGGAGTTTCAAAAACATCGTATTTAAATATCTGAATTATTTAAATAATTGTGTCCAAGATTTAATATGATTAAATATGATTTTATAACCTCGTTAAACACTTTTTAATTAATAACTAATGTTAGAAAACTTATTTTTGAGATGTGTTTACAAAAATATACACTGGATAAATACTGAAAATGTGACCGGAAAACATTTTATTTAAAAATTAACTTTTTATACAATAAAAGTTATGTAAATATGTTGCAACTTGAATAGTTGTCATATGTAAACATATGACAAGAATGAAAACACATCTTTTTACTAACTAAAGATTAATTAAACTAAAGAGTTAATTAGAAAAAGTAAGCATGGACATTTAGTACAAAAAGACCCTTAAATTACTCCTTGATTTAAGGAAAGCATGCATATGTAAGAGCACGATCTTACATGCTTAACTTCACGGCTAAGGAGAGGTTTATTCACACTTATCCATCCATTTCCTAAGGCTATAAATAACAATGCAAGGCCACTTCATTTTCTACAACAAATCCACTTCTATTACATATGTCTACACTCCTTTCTCTTCTCCATTTCATGTCTTCTCCCCTAGGCCATGAGCATGAGGGAAATATGGCCTATGGCCATAAGTTAGGGTGAGGGAGGAGGCTTTGGCCGTAAGTTTTATAGGAGGAAGGAAGTGATGGACGTGAGCATTGATGCCTTTCTAGGCATGGCCGTGAGCAAAGATGGATGGAGGGAGGAGGACAAGTTGTTTTTGGAGGTAGAGGAGAGGTTTAGATGATGTTTTAATGAAGTATAAGGTGTTAGTAAAGTGTTACTTGAAAAGAATGTTGGTATTAAGAAATATGGTTGAAATAAAAGTGAGTTAATCTCACTTTGAATCAAATTATTAACTTGATAGCATTACTTGTTAAATTGCTTGTTATATCACTGAATAATTGCTTGCTAAATGACATGTTGATATGCTTGTGATATATTAATAATAATAGACATTAACTACTTAAAGTTAAACCCTTGATTATATACTTTACAAAGTATATAATTTTTTTATAGTTTTCTTACTAAACCATTGAATTGTGATAAGTTAATATGGACATTGAAATGGACAAATAGTTTAAATACATATGTTGATATATGTTATAAATGACATGGTTTGAATTTGGAATGTCTAAGTGTTTAAAAGTGGATAACAACAAATATTGGATTGAATACGGAATTGTCCGTATAGCGATAGTTGCTATAAATGCACTTTAAATCCCTTAAACTATAACTTGCGAAAATGGAGATTTAATGACATATCTTAATAATAACTTGTTTGGTAATTATCTACACTTCTATAAGTGTTTTGAAAAGTAAAGAATCTGTTTTGGAAAGTTATAGAAAAAGTAAATCAAAGTAACAAAAGATTGAAGTAAAAAGGTCGCTATGGTGACACTTTTAAAATAACCTGTTTTTGAAAATAACGCGTATTTTTGTGGAAACTTTCTTAGAGGTTTCTTTAGCAATTGATAAAGTAAATATTATCCTATTCTTATTGGGAAAGTTTTGAAGCTTAATTCATTTGATAGCTAGTTGAACGAAGTGCAAAAAGTTATAGTGAAATAGTCGCTATAAGTGCAATTCGATAAAATACTTTATTTTTGGAAAATTCTCTAAAATAAATAAAAGATATCCTTTGGGATTTTTCTACATGATTTTCAAGTACCCAAAGTATACTAACTAATGTAAAAATAATGGATTAAAAATCATTTGTTAAGACGTCGAAATCTAGGCGCAAAGTTGTAGCAAATTCTCCTTAAACGACAGTCCCGGACTTTTTGTAGCTCTTCCGAAGTGCTATCTTTGCTTCTGAGACACTTTTGAGCTGCTGCGAATTATTTTGGCAGTATTTGCAGAAATGCTATCTTTGGTGTTTGAAACTATAATTTGTTTAAAATTGATATTTAAATTATGTCTTTTTCTCTAATATTTTTAGGATTGTTTTCTAACTTACAATAGAGAGTTTCAAAATTAGTTTTAAGTTTAAATATATTTTTAACAGTTAATTATGAATTTCTAAACTAAGTAGCTTTTAAAATTAAAACTTGTTTCTCAATTTTATTTCAAAATTCCTTATTTTTATATAATATTCTATATAAATAATTAGCATGTATTTTAAGTAGTTTTAAAAGTATTTAACCTATTAATAAGTATTTTAAAGATATTTCTATATATATAAGATTTAAATATTAAATTGTGCATTTTATAAATATAATAAAGGGAGTTTGGAGTTTGACACTTAAGTCAAAATAAATTATTTTATGGAATTAACTAAAGTGTATTGCCTTAATTAATAAGTGTGGATATGCTCTGATCTTTAAATAAATGTTTAAATTTATTAATGGATAAATAAATAGTTTTGGGTTATTGTACATAGTGTTTTTAGCAACACTTGTTTTTAACCCTTATTATTAATTATACTTGGGAATATAATTAAATATTTACTGATGGATATTTAGTAGAAAATACAAGTAAATGGTTTTGGGTTTGTTGTGACAAATGTTTTGAACAACACTTGTCTTTAACCCTTAAATATAAATAATTCTTTAAGAAGGGAGTTTTAAAGAGGAATGTCTTCAAAGTATAAAATATTTGGTTTTGTTGTGACAATTGTTTTTAGCAACACTTTTTTTTAACCCTTAAATGTAATTAAACCTTTAAAAGGAGAGTTTTAAAAATAATGATTAAATGAAATCGTTTTGGGTTTATAGTAAACAATGTTTTAGCAACATTTGTTTTTAAACTCTTGAATTATATTTTGGAAGAAATATTATAAATCTATAATAATGGAATTTTAAAGATAATAACAAGTATTGAAATCTTTTATAAAGAGATAGAAAATGTTATATGTTTAATTTATAAAAGAAAAGGAGTTTATTATAACAATATTTGGGTAGTAATTGTTTTAATCTCTTCGACCATACTTCAAGTAAGTAAAACTTGTTAAGTAATTTGTGAATACACTTATACCATTGGAAAAAGTATATGAATACTTTTTAAGTATTAAAAGAATAAATGAATAGTAAACTATTTTTATAAAGACAAGTATATATCTTTATAAAGAATCCAATATATCTATACAAGTATATAAAGGAAGTTTTAATTAATAAAGGAAGTCTTGATTTATAAAAGAAGTTTTATTAGATAAAAAGATGTTTTACCAATAAAAAGGGTTTTAATTAATAAAGGATAAATTAATTATAAAGGGATTAAAAGTCATTAATGTGACTTGATTATACTTGGATGACAAGCAAAGACTATGTAATGACCTTAGTTTGATTGTTTATGGGATGTTAGTACTAATATGCTTAACACTAAAAGTCGAAGGAGTAAGCTTCTCTATTTATGAGAGTCAAGACTAATGTTTAGGTAGGGACAGAGCAATAGAGCTCTAACCTATCGGCATTCTTCTAGGCTGAGGAATAGTTAAGCAAAAAGGTCGAAAATGTATAAAGTGTGGAACCTTGATTCCCGTAAGCAAGCGTTCAAGACTCGATAGTCGATTAGTCGACTACAATCTTGACCCAAATTAAACTTAGGAAGTATACGGGATGCTTCGTGGATTATACCAATAAGAACCCCCGGGGAGGAGTATTGGTATGAAATGCCTTTTGCTTTCGATTACTTCTAAATGAACCGAAATTGAGTTAACCGAAAATTCATCGATTGGTTTTGAAGAGTCCAGGATCGGTAAGTGTTTTACTTACCGAATACCACTTTAAAACTATTATACAGGTTCTATGATTTGGAAATGGAATGATGGAAACCATTAGGGGTGGGCATAAACCGTACCGCTATACAGAAACCTCCCGCACCGGACCGCAAAAATGGTGCGGAAACCCACACCGAATCTTCTAACCGAAGCAGATACCCCGAACCGGACATACCCACATCGATACAGTACAGTTGCGGTTTGGACGATTGAACCAACCATATTAAACCGGACCGAACTGAAAATTAACATTAATAATCTTATGATAAAAATATAAGCAACTTCTATCTTATTTTAGATTCTAACGATGTACATTTTATTTTTAGCGTATGTTGTTGTTATATTAATAATAAACGTTGTCATAAAGGAAGAAATTATAGTTTTGGTATAATATTTTCATCTCATTTTTTTTGGATAAATGCTAATTATAATCCTAGCCATTTTCCTTAATGATTATGCATTGACTAATGTTGATGTTTGGTTAATCTACCAAAGAAATCTCACTTGTAGGTAAATGTCAAATTGAAATATTCATACAATTAAGAACTAATCTTTCATTTCAATATAACATTGTGTGTTTAACCTTTAAGTGTAAAAGTTTAACACAGTTGTCTTCGTAAATTGATTGTTGATGAAAATAATTCTCTTATTTCATATTTAATATGGGTTCAAACCGGACCGAAACCGAACCGTTTAAAAGATTAGTATAATGGTTTGTATTTTTGATTAACCGTTTGATGCGGTACGGAAGCAGTTTGGACTCCAAACCGCACCAAACCGATCCGCGCCCACCCCTAGAAACCATGTGTGGTTCTGAAATCTGTTGAGATGATAGAATCCATGTGGGATTCATTGTTTGGTCAAATTTTGTAGAAAACTCGTGTGAAGATGCCGATGGTAGCCTCGACATCGGAAAATGACTAAAGATAGAGTAAGATGCATGATCCCGGGTTTAGCTAACCCAAATTGGGGGTTCATCAACTCCGTTATCTAAAGTATGCTTATCAATATGTTACGCATGAGGAGTTGATGATACTCGGTTCACGTGTTTGGGCGTGAGATGGTTGTTTCTACCTTATGGTATATTTTATCTAGAGATATACGATGCTCAGAAGGTAGTTTCTGACCCTTGTCATAGGTGATCGGTCTCAGTATGGCTTACGAGTATACTGGGGTGGTCTCCATGGAAAATCCATTTATACGAACGTCCTTAGCGGTTTCGTTTGTATACTTGAATATGTTTTCAAATGTAATCAATGTAACCATTTCAGTTATGTTATATTTATATTAAGCACCTTAGACATTATTATAATATCATAGGATTTTATATATAAATGTTTTGGTTATCGTAAGGTAAAACCCGTCCATTTTTATTTGCGGTGTGGTCTTACTAGATACCTTTATTTATAAAGGTTTTATAAACATTAAATAATTCAAATTTCTTAAGTTTTTTCATGCTAGTTTACCAGATTGATCCAGGTGTTATTCTTCTTATAATGCTCGGGTCAGCCCCGTGTATATTTTCAGATTTCAATGATGATCATTGGAGCTCATGAAGAGAGGAGCTGGATGGTTCCCTATTGTAGATTTTATTTCCGCTACATTACTTTGTTTATTTTTATATCAGCAATTATGAGGACAGGTTGTTATAACTGTCCAGGCTAACGATAGGTTAGTTTACTCTGATTATTGTATCTATACAGTTTTTCTTTGTAAAAGTATCATTTTTATATTATATGTTATCTTTCCGTTTTGAGATTCTGATATTGTGTTCTCTTCTTTCCTGTTCCTTTTCTTTTCTTCTTTTATTTTACCCTAACGTTCTGCTTTTCCGGCACTTGGGTGCTCGGTACGTGAATACCGTGCATGTATTAATGTCGATGTCTGAGGGTCAAAAAGGCAATTCGTTACAGTCTGGTATCAGAGCTGAAGGTTAAGCGAGAACCTTGGCTTTGGTTAGGTATAACTCATTAAGAGATAAGGTAATGGAATGTCTTATTATGAGTTTGAGTGTATTATGCATATGAGAGTACGTATTTATTAGTGTTATAATAATGTTTTGTATTGTGTTGATTGGTCTGCCTAGTGCTTATGGATTCTGGTCGATGCGTTTGATCAGCGTTATCGATAGGGATTCCTAAACACTTAAACAAAACAAACCGACATAATATTATTTTCAAAATTGGTAAATGAAATAATTTTACTTAGGATTATATTTTATATAAAAGAATAATTTTCAAATAATTAATATAGTTATTTATAAGTGAATATTAGGCTCAGGTCCCTAATAAGTTTCAAAATACACAAAAACCCCAGTAAAAAAAGTATTTAAATTAGGTCCCTAGAATTAAGTTACTAAGTAATTGCATATAGTTATGCAATTATTCACCGAATAATTGTAGACATTTATGCAATTATATCCAAAAGTTGCATAAATTTATGCAATATTTTCGGTGAATAATTGCGGAAATTTCCGTAATTTTTTTGGTGAATAATTGCGGAATTTTCCGCAAATTTTGAAAAAATTGCAAAAATTTCCGCTATTTTTCAATGAATAATTTTGGAAATGTCTGCAATTTTTTGATATAATTGCATAAATGTCTGCAATTATTCACTGAATAATTGCATAAGTGTATGCCATTATTCGGTAACTTAATTCTAGGGACCTAATTTACAAACTTTTTTTACTGGGGTTTTGTGTATTTTGAAACTTATTAGGGACCTGTGCCAAACTGTCCCTATTTATAATGTATTTGTTTGTTAGGAAATGATAATATTAAATTATTATCTTTTATTGTTTGATTAGTCATGCTTGACCAGTTTATGGGCATTTACTATTGTTTATTGAATTTCAAGTAAATTACCTTTTCATAACATTGGTTGGGTAGATATTAATTTATAGTAACATTAAAATGAACATCTTGTGAATTAAGTTTCACAATTTGACAATAAGGCATTCGATGAAAATGTTAGGTTAAAAAAAGTTCTTAGCATAACCTAAAAGAAGGATAAGATATTTCAAAGATAAATACTTATGAAATGATTTAATATTAGAAAGTAAACTTATATAAATATGGTTTATATAAATATGACTTATATAAATATGGTTTGTATAAATATGATTTATAAATAAGAAGGATATAAATCGAAAATTTGTGAACTTAAATCCTGGTGTTTTTGGAAATGGTTTCTAAGGGTTTTTGAGAAAATAATAATTGTATGATTTGAAACTATTCTAAAGGACTAATGTTATTAAAAGAGCTTTAAGATTTGTTCGAGTCCGAGATTACTCTCGAAAACAACAAGTCGATTCGGGAAAAAAAGTATTTTTATGTTAGCTAGTTCGAGTGGCTCGAAAGTGACTAAAATTGGGCAGGAGATGTGTTTAGTTGGAAAGCACTTCTCATGAGTATTACCCTTCTTAGTATAGGGAATATATGATACTATTTGGTAGAACCTGGTTCCTTGTTTCATTTGCTCAATCTATATTAATAATTTCCATGGATTTTAAAGAAAATATTTTAGAAATTGGTTTTAAAAGAAGATTTTATTTCAATCCCAAAAGGTATTATTTGATATCTAAAAGATATATGTATATATTATTATTTCAAATGACTTGAACTAAAACCCGGAGTTTAAATTCTTAAGTTTTCAACAAAGATATATATATATATGGTTACATGTACCCTTTGCATTAAGGTAGTTTGATTGTGCATCTTATTATGGTATGTTATTAGTTTCAATTACTGAAATAAAATAAATTTTTCGGCAATTCTGGATAGTCGGAAACTTCTAAATTAATACAATTGAAGCTAAGTATGTTTGTGAAAATATAAAAGTTAAACTTTTATAACTCTTAATTTGAAAAGATAGTAAATTAAAACAAGTTTAAAAAGTTGTATAGCATCTTTGTTAAATAAGGCACTCGATGTTATTGGGCCAACAAATAAACGTATTTACTTTAGGGCTGTCTAAGGAAAGTAGACCCTAGTCTTGAGTTTGGATACCAGAGTGCTACTCTACCTAGCTACTTGCCTAACCCGATCGTTAAAGAAGTTTAGATGGTTGACTCAATTATAAGATCCAAATTTATTTTTGGTCTTCATCGAAATTTTAGAAAGTAAAAATGTAAACGAATGTTTTGTATATACTCTTAGGAAGTAGTAGAGTATTATACTAGTAATAGACTTAAGTCTTGAAATGTTTCCAAAATAAAAAAATTTGTTTTAGTAAAATGTAAAAAATAATAATAGATAAATAAAGTTGAGTTGTTATAAAAAAATTATGAACTTAGTCAACATTTTATGAAATGTTTTATAAATAATTTGAGTAGTAAAAGAGAATACTATTTGAGTAAATGAATATGAACTTAAGATAATGATATGTTTTATAAATAAAGTTGTGGCTTTTTGAAATGATTGTATAATTGAGTGATATTTTATATAAGTAAAGGTAAGTCTTTACATAATGTTTATAAGCTTAAATATATGTTTTAAGGAATATTGCATAAATGATTTTAACATTACATGAGAAATGATTTTGTGCAAATAAATGAGAGTTGGAAAGAAATTGGTGTGGTTATGTAACCAATTGAGTTAAGTGCGTGAGTTGCATGTAGATCATTTTATTCGCATGACAGTTCTTGATCTAGGATTTGAGTATATGATTTCAAGGTAGTATACACCGACACGAACAAAGATTTTTCACTAGATTCTTGATGGAAAACACTTGATACGGATTCTTAAGATGACCACTAAGTTTTATATCGTAGTTTATTGCTACATAAGGCGAATGGAGGTGTCCAATCAAGGAATCAGATCGGAGTCCGCACTAAAGAAGTTAAGTGCGATATACTAGTTTGGAAGTGAAACTTATGTGATCAAGCAAGTGTTAAGATTGATATTGTGAATATATGATATATGTACTTCATATGGCCTTAAGTATGATTGTGTACAATGTTTTTGGCCTATGGAAAGTTTGGGGAAAAGACTCTTCGAATTGTTTGAGGAAGTTTGAATAACCGACTAGGTAATAATCCGAGGCGGTTGAGCAAAAGGTGCACTTGGTAGTTTATTTGTCATTCTTATGCGATGAGAAGGTTTTGACCTAGGCAAACAATAAGCTATATTGCTATTGATTATAATACTGTTAAGTATTATTGTATGGTTATTTCTTGGATTGTTTGTGTTGCACTTTCGAGGATGAAATATTCTAAGGGGGAGAATGTAACGACCTGGAATTTCAAACACTTCGTATTTAAATATCTGAATTATTTAAATATTTGTGTCCAAGATTTAATACAATTAAATATGATTTAATAACCTTGTTAAATACTTTTTAATTAATAACTAATGTTAGAAAACTTATTTTTGAAATGTGTTTATAAAATTATACACTTTGGATAAATATTGAAAATGTGACCGGAAAACGTTCTTTTTAAAAATCAACTTTTTATATAATACAAGTTATGTAAATGTGTTGCAACTTGAATAGTTGTCATATGTAAACATATGACAAGAATTAAAACACGTCTCTTTACTAAATAAAGATTAATTAAACTAAAGAGTTAATTAGAAAAAGTGAGCATGGACATTTAGTACAAAAAGACCCTTAAATCACTCCTTGATTTACGAAAAGCATGCTTGTGTAAGAGCATGGTCTTACATGCTTAACGTTATGGCTAAGGAGGGATTTATTCACACTTATCCATCCATTTCCTAAGGCTATAAATAAGCATGCAAGGCCTCTTTATTTTCTACAACAAATCCACTTCTATTACATATGTCTTCACTCCCTTCTCTTCTCCATTTCATGTCTTCTCCCTTAGGCCATAAGCATGAGGGAAATATGGCCTATGGTCGTGAGTTAGGTTGAGGGAGGAGGCTTTCTACGCATGGCCGTGAGCAAAGATGGATGGGGGAGGAGGACATGTAGTTTTTGGAGGTGGAGGAGAGGTTTAGGTGATGTTTTAATGAAGTATAAGGTGTTAGTGAAGTGTTATTTGAAAAGAATGCCGGTAGGAAGAAATTTGGTTGAAGTAAAAGTGAGTTAATCTCACTTCGAATCAAGTTATTAACTTGATAATATTGCTTGTTGAATTGCTTATTCAATTGCTTGATAGTTGCATGCTAAATCACATGTTGATATGTTTTCTATAAATTAATAATAATAGACATTAACTATTTAAAGTGTATTGCCTTAATTAATAAGTGTGGACATGCTCTATTCTTTAAATAAATGTTTAAAGTTATAAATGGATAAATAAATAGTTTTGGGTTGTTGTAAACAGTGTTTTTAGCAACACTTGTTTTTAACCCTTATTATTAAATATACTTGGGAATATAATTAGATATTTGATGATGGATATTTAATAGAAAATACAAGTAAATGGTTGTGGGTTTGTTGTGACAAATGTTTTGAACAACACTTGTCTATAACTCTTAAATGTAAATAAATCTTTAAGAAGGGAGTTTTAAAGAGAAATGTTTTCAAAGTATAAAATGTTTGGGTTTGTTGTGACAATTGTTTTTAGCAACACTTGTCTTTAACCCTTAAATGTAATTATACTTTTAAAAGGAGAGTTTTAAAGATATTGATTAGATGGAATGGTTTTGGGTTTGTAGTAAACAATGTTTTAGCAACATTTTTTTTAAACTCTTGAATTATATTTGGAAGAAATATTATAAATCTTTAGCAATGGAATTTTAAAGATAATAACAAGTGTTGAAATCTTTTATAAAGAGATATAAAATTTTATATGTTTAATTTATAAAAGAAAAGGAGTTAATTATAACAATATTTTAGTAGTAATTGTTTTAATCTCTTTGATTATATTTCAAGTAAGTAAAACTTGTTAAGTAATTTGTGAATACACTTATACCATTGGAAAAAGTATATGAATACTTTTTAAGTATTAAAAGAATAAATGAATAGTAAGCAAAATTTATAAAGACAAGTATATATCTTTTATAAAGAGAAATCTAATATATTTATACAAGTATATAAAGGAAGTTTTAATTAATAAAAGAGTTTTAATTAATAAAGGAAGTCTTGATTTATAAAAGAAGTTTTATAAGATAAAAAGATGTTTTACTAATAAAAAGGGTTTTAATTAATAAAGGATAAATTAATTATAAAGGAATTAAAAGTCGTTTATGTGACTTGAGTATACTTGGATGATAAGTAACAACTATGTAATGACCTTAGTTTGACTGTTTATGGGACGTTAATACTAATATGCTTAACACTAAAAGTCGAAAGACTAAGCTTCTCTATTTATAAGAGTCAAGGCTAATGTTTAGGTAGGGGCGGAGCAATGGAGCTCTAACCCATCGATATTCTTCTGGGCCGAGGAATAGTTAAGCAGAAAGGTCGAAAACATGTAAAGTGTGGAACCTTGATTCCTATAAGTAAGCGTTCAAGACTCGATAGTCAATTAGACGACTACCAATCTTGACCAAAACTTAACTTAGGAAGTATATGGGATGCTTCGTGAATTTATACCAATAAGAACCCTCAAGGAGGAGTATTGGTATGAAACACCTCTAGCTTTCGATTACTTCTAAAAGAATTGGAATTGAGTTAACCGAAAATTCATTGTTTGGTCTTGAAGTGTCCGGGATCGGTAAGTGTTTTACATACCGAATACCACTTCAAAACTATTATGGGTTCTATGATTTGAAGGTAGAACGGTGGAAACCATGTGTGGTTTCGAAATCTGTTGAGATGATGGAATCCATGTGGGATTCATTGTTTGATCTAGTTTTGTTGAAAACTCGTGTGAATATGCCAAACATAGCCTCAACATCGGAACATGACTAAAGACGGAGTAGGATGCATGATCCCGGGTTCAACTAACCCAAATAGGGGGTACACCAACCCCATTATCTAGAGTATGCTTATCGATATGTTACGCATGGGGAGTTGATGATACTCGGTTCACGTGTTAGGGCGTGGGCTGCTTGTGTTTAACTTATGGTATATTTTATCTTGAAATATACAACGCTCGGAAGGTAGTTTCTGACCCTTGTCATAGGTGATCGGTCTCAGTATGGCTTACAAGTATACTGGGGAGGTCTCTAAGGAAAATCCATTTATACGAACGTCTCTTAAAGGCTTCGCTTGTATACCCGAATATGTTGTCAAATGTAATCAATGTAACCATTTCAGCTATGCTATATTTATATTAGTCACCTTAGACATTATTATAATATGACAGGATTTTATGTATAAATGTTTTAGTTATCGTAGGTTAAAAACCCGTCCGTTTTTATTCGCGTTTTGGTCTTACGAGATACCTTTGTTTATAAAGGCTTTATAAACATTAAATAATTCAAATTACATGAGTTTTCTCACGCTGGTTTACCAGACTGATCCGGGTGTTATTCTTCTTATAATGCTTGGGTCAGCCCCGTGTATATTTCCATATTTCATTGATGATCATTGGAGCTCTAGAAGAGAGGAACTGGATGGTTCCCTATCGTAGATTTTATTTCTGCTACATTACGTTGTTTATTTCTATATCAGCAATTGTGAGGACAGGTTGTTATAACCATCTACGCTGATGATAGGTTAGTTTGCTCTGATTATTTTATCTATACAGTTTTCCATTGAAAAGTATCGTTTTGATATTATATGTTATCGTTCCATTGTGAGATTCTGATATTGTGTTCTCTTGTTTCCTATACGTTTTCTTTTCTTCTTTTATTTTACCCTAACGTTCCGCCTTTCCAACACTTCGGTGCTCAACACGTGAATATCGTGGATGTATTAGTGTCGACATCTGAGGGTCGAAATGGCGGTTCATTACATTACTGATGTGGGACACAACCAATCATAGGACCCATGGGAAACAATTATTTAAACTGTAGGATCTGCTTTAGAGTTAGAGGTATTAAGTGGTTGTTTGAGTGTCCGCCTCTTTCCTAATTAAAAAGTATTATATGGTCCAAATTAACAGTTATGAGCATTAGTGGATATTTTAGGAAGTGTCCGCTTTGGGTTTGAGGTATTAAGTGACTGATCTAGGGTCCGCCTCTTTCCGATAAAGAAATATTAAGTGTCCAAGTGAGATTCCAAGCGATGTTAGCTAGATAGTACTAGTGAGGATTCCACCTTAGGGTTGGGGAATTAAATGACAAAGGCCTACCTAGAATATAGGTATTATATTATCAGAGGTCTGCCTAGTCCTTATTAATACGATATTAAGTGGCTTGGGTACTGTCTCTCACATGGCTAAAACTTCAATAAATTATAGATGCGTTAGTAGTAGGGCTATTATATATATATACATACATACATATACATATACATACATACATACATACATACATATATATATATATATATATATATATATATTATAAAGCCATAAATAATGGTCAAAGGTCTCTGTAGCTAGAACCAATAGACCAATGATGACAATGCTTGGAGCCTGCTACATATTTGGCAGTATTAAGTGGTTGATAGTATTTTGTACCTTGGGAAGGGTAGGTTGGTGAATTGTGCTATGTAGGAATATCGTGTGTGCAATATTAGGTTAATTCAATTGACTTTAAAATAATAGACATAACAGTTAAATGGATACCGATCGATACACATTTATGTTATCGACACTGTATAGATTTTCCAGTCACCAGAACGTTGTTCTGACCTCCTTCTCACTACAACCCACAAGATGGATTTAGAGAAACAGGTCACTGGAGCTCGATTTGATTGATTGTTGGAGAAGTCTTCTTTTCCCTCATGCTCAATGTTGATGTGGGAATCAGATATCCAAGGAATACCATCAATCCCAAGGTAGTAGCCAGAGTCAGTATTTATATCCTATTATTGTTTCCACTATGAGTTTTGATTTTTATCAATCTCTGATAATGCTCATGCTTATTTGCAGGTACCAAATCCAATGATCTATGCTTTGATGGACTTTGGTTTCGATTCTTGTTGAAATTTAGGCTCATTAAGGTGTGGGTTGTTACAAGTGTATGCCTTCTTCATGTGAAGAGACCCAATTTTTATTTGACATCCATAAGAGTCCTTCTGGGGGTAATTTTAGGTTTTATTATGCCCAAGCAAAAAAATCAGTCCTTACATCTGTTCACCACAAGACCCAAAGATGGGTTGATCAATACTTCTTTATTTCAAATCTCAACAACTTCCCTTCTTCCTTCCAACCGCACCTTAATCGCCTTTTCTTATGATCAAGCCGCTAGTTTATATGAATCTTGTAGGAGCTACATCCTGGGTCTAGGTGAAGTTGAGAGGAAGATGAAATTATTTTTTACCGAGTTGGTGTTGCAAAAGTATAATTTCCTATGCACTAATCACCACTTTTCTCTATCCATTTTTAAGTTCTCCTCGATTTTGGGTGAACCTAGGCGCATCACTCAATTAAAATAGAGACAAAAATCTTATTTCCAGTTCTTAGCCCTTGCAAGAACGTTTATGCAATAGTTATCCGTTAATTACGTAAATTGAGATAAATAAATATTCGCGCCTAATAAGTTCTAAACGCATGAATTTTATGGTCTAAACTAGCGTTAAATGCCAACTCCCTAACCAATTATTATTACAAGTCCTTTTTCTTCAATTTCCCAAAATTTCATGGAATTCTAATGCCCAAAAAAGGGATTGAATACTCATAACAAAAACTGCAATTATAGACATGTAAATGAAATAGAAACTCAATTTATTACACCAATTCAATGGAATATCCTAAACAATAAGAATTGCAATCTAAACCTCATATTCTATTCAACTCCACTTTTTACAAAGAAATAGATAAGAATAAGTGGTGTAAACTATGAATAGAATTCGTAGCCTAAATCCCTTATTTTATTGAAGGATCGTAATTTAACCCAAAGGAGAAGGAGAAGTGGAATAGACTATGAAATTATCAAAGATTTCATAAACAAAACAAATCCCATCAAATTAATGTAAATAATTAAGAATCTCAGCACATAATTGACATATCGAAATAAAAAGAAATTTTGGGGGATTTTATCTATCATATTTTCGAAATCCGAAAATCCCTAAGGCATATTCAAATCTAAATGAAATATACTAAACAATTGCTGAAAAGAAATACTAAGGTTTCCACTCACAGATTAGCTTTAGCATTACTCAAATGGATTTGTAGCCTTTTGATCTCTTCCAGAATCTCTCTCTTTTGATATATATACATGCAATAGGGAGGAGCTATATATATATTCATTAGATTTAGAATAATTTGAGAAGAATAGGATAAGAAAAGATTGGAGGAAGAAAAAACAAATAGGAAATATATTGAATCCTTACCTGAATTCTCTACGGAGTTTTTGAATCTTATTAGAGAGATAGCAATGGCAGAGTTTCATTGTGTTCCCCAAAATAATATGAATAAAAGTGGAGATGATAGGGTTCTATTTATAGGAGTTGAAATGCACCAGAACCGCAAGATGAAAGTAGGTAGGAAACGGGAAAATATGGAGCGCACAACCGAATAAAACATAATGTAAAATCCTAGCCACTATTGGCAACTGCTATTGCCAAGTAGTCAACCGCCCTTGGGTGATCAATCGACCGCTACAGTTGACCTATTCTGGTCGACCGCTCCTTTTATTCAGGGACGTTTACTTATTTCTATTACCGTATTATTTTATTTTCTAACTAACTTTTTAACGTTAAGCGTTAATTAAACATTTATATAGCCCCCAAGTTGATTTTTAAAATTTTAACCCTAAATTTGGTTTCACATTTGAATTTGAATTCAAACTAAATTAATTTAAATCTGAGAAGTTCAAATGCCTATAACTTCTTTACGTGAGCTCCGTTTTCAGCATATTATATATGGAAAAAGATAAGAATTTCACCTCGAACGCAACAAAATAACTTCTGCGGTCAAATTCCAACTTTTATAAAATTTCCATATCCAACCCTTATCATATTTAATTCGATTTACTTTATTTATTTATGGTTCATTTTATGGGGTGTTACATTCTTCCCCCCTTAAAATGGATTTCGTCCCGAAATCTTCCAAGGAAGAAATAGCGTAACTCGCAATACATCCATATTATACAACCATGTTCTCTACACAACCAACTACTCAACCAATAGTGCAATGTGATTATGTACTATAGATATGCTAAAATGAGCTCAATCCTAGCGTGAGTGTGTAATCGTGTCACGTAAGTATGTATGCAAATATCCTAAACATGCATAAAAATTTCTATATGGGTGTAAAGTGATTGTGGAAAAATGTACAATCATCCCCTACCATCCAATCTAGCAACTGAGATGCAACCAAAATCCAAATTTTGGAGAGAAAAATTACCAGTGAAAAGCTTTGGGTGAGTGTTTTTCATCTTCTCCTCCGTCTCCCATGTGCTTTCCGCCGGACTGTTCCCCCATTGTACTCAGACCAACCTAATTGTTTTATTGCGGAGTGTCTTAGTACCTTACTCTACAATGCGTGTGGTGGCACAAGGCACAGTCGGCTCCATCTCAAAACCCCCCAATTGATCAGGCTCTATTCTACTAGCGGTATCATGAAGGTATTTCCTAAGGTGAGAAACGTGGAAAACATTGTGCACCCTGCTAACTTGTCAGAAAGCTCCACATGATATGTCAATTTTCCTATTCTTTTTAATTCTGAATGGCCCAATAAATCTAGGCACCAATTTCCCAAACTTGTCAAACCTAACAACTTTTATAAGAGGGAAGATTTTACCAAATACAATATCTCTAACCTCAAATTTAAGCTCTTTCCTTCTTTTATCCGCATAAGATTTCTGACGAACTAGAGCTACCTTCATCCTTTTCCTGATCAACTCTACTTTTTCCATGGTATCACGGATCAAATCGGGTCCAAGCAATACTTTGTCGGTGGTTTCCCACCAACAACTAGATGATTTTCATGACCACCTATAAAGTGCTTCAAAGTGGCCGTACCAATCATAGTTTGATAGCTATTATTATATACAAACTCAACCAAAGGTAGATGCTGCTCCTAATGTCTTCCAAAATCCAAGAGACAAGCTCTCAACAAGTCTTCCAAAGCTCTATTCACCCTCTCTGTTTGTCCGTCAGTTTGTGGGTGATATGCCATGCTAAGGTTCAAAGAAGTTCCAAAAGCTGCTTGTAGGCTCCTCCAAAACTTGCTAGTGAACAAGGGATCCCTATCACTGACTATGCTTACAGGAATTCCATATAAATGAACTACCTCCTTAATATAAATCTAGATGAGAGATGTGCTAGTCCTCTTTTTCTAATCAGAACCAAATGAGCACTCTTGGTAAGTCTATCTACAACAACCCGAATAGCCTCATTTTCCTTCTAACCTTTAGGCAATCCTTCCACAAAATCCATTAACGTATGTTCCCACTTCCAAGTCAGAATTTCCAAAGGTAATAATAATCCACCAGGCTTTCCTTGCTCGACTTTTATCTTTTGACATGTCAAACACCTAGCGACAAACTCCGCTATGCTCCTCTCCATCCCATTCCTAAAGAAAATTCTCTTCATGTCCTTGTACATATTATCTCCTCTGGGATGAATGGTCATCCTTGAGTGGTAACACTCCATAAGCATGTCTCTTATCAAATCATCAATCATTGGGATGTAAAGACGTCCATCTCTTCTCAAGTATCCCTTCTCATCAACTGAGTACCTCCTAGCATGCAGAAAATGCTTTCCTTTTCTTAAGTTTTCTAGAATCTTTGCAAACTTCTCATCTTTTACTTGCTCGTGCCTATAAGATTCTTCAAGGCTGATCTAATCTCTATAACTGATAGAAAACCTTGGATGGGTTCTGTTGACGGTTGGAGGTTAAGATTCAAGAGAAACTCCAACTGTCTCCATTCATACATAACACCTAGGGCAGCATGTATCCTACTAAAGGCGTTGATGACTACGTTCCCTTTTCTAGGGGTATATTGAATACCAAAGTCAAAGGATACTACATACTTCATCCACCTCTACTGCTTAAGATTCAAATCTTTTTGAGAAAATAGGTACTTGAGTGATTTATGATCATTGAATAACTCAAACCTTCCCCCAAGAGATAATGCTTCCACATCTTTAAGGAAAAAACAATGGCTGCAAATTCTAAGTCATGCACTGGATACCTCATGTCATGGCCCTTTAGTTGTTTACTGGCATAGGCAACTACCTTCACTTCTTGCATAAGAACTGCTCCTAATCCCATGCCACATGCATCTATGAAAACTGTAAATGGCTTGGTTCCAACTGGAATAGTGAGCACAGGTGCATTAGTCAATGACTCCTTAAGCTTCTCAAATGCCTTGGTGCATCTATCATCTCAAACAAAAACTAGATTCTTTTTAGTCAATCAGGTTAAAGGGGCTGTTATTTGTGCAAAGCTCTTGATGAACTTCCTATGGTAACCTGCCAACCCTAGAAAACTCCTAACCTCTTATGCGTTACTACGAGTCTTCCATCCTTGGACAGCTTCCATTTTAGCAGGGTCCATGGCTAATCCTTGTTCCAAAACAATATGCCCAAGGAACCTAACATCATTTTCCCAAAAGTGGCATTTAGAAAACTTGTCTTTGAGTTGGTTTCTTCTTAAGGTCTCCAATACCTCCCTAAGGTGGTCCTCATGCTGATTCTTTCCTTTGGAGAAAACCAAGATATCATCAACAAACACTATGACAAATTTATTAAGTTGCCCTCTAAATACTATACTCATCAAATACACAAGGTATGGTGAGGCATTCATTAGTCCAAAAGGCGTTAGTTCCCACTCATAGAGCCCATCTGGAGTATGGAATATGGTCTTCGGCTTGCTTTCCTTTGCAATCCTCAACCGATGGAATCCCGTTGCTAAGTCTAATTGGGAAAAGACTTTAGCCTCTACAAGTTGGTCGAACAAGTCATCTATTCTAGGTAGAGGGTACCTATTCTTCCTTATCAACTTGTTCAACTCCCTGTAATCGACACAAAATCTCAAAGAACCATCTGCCTTAGTAGCTAAAACAACAGGGGCTCCCAACTCAGAAGTGCTCAGATGAATCCTTTCTTCAATAGCTCTAAGATATGCTTATCCAATTCCCTTCTTTCTTTGGCAGCCATATATTTTAAAGGCAGAGCAACGGGTCTTGCATCCTTCTCCAAATCAATTCAGAACTCAATCTCCCTATGGGGTGTGAGACCCGAGACCTCCTCGAAGACATCAAGAAACTCATAAACTATGGGTACAATAATGGCTCTCGAACAATAGATAGATTTAGTAAGTTTAAATGGCTTAAATCAACTAAAGTTTTGGGTGTACAAAGAACTTCTAAGTCATGACATCCATGACTCCTTAATCGTACTACCTTTTTACCACAGTCAAGAATGGCTCCATAATATGACAACTAATCTACCGAAGATAAGTCCATACCCCTCGAAATTTAGAACGTACACTGTACATATGATATCAACATCGCATATGTCTTAGACTAGGTCTTTGCAAATAAGAGAAAGATGGGTAATGGGATTGGAAACCTCTATTGGCCTATTGACTATCTGGATTTTAAGGTTTAAGGAGTTTACTACATCCCTAGCTATAAAGAATGAGATGCCCCAGACTCAAATAGGGTACAAATAGTAACCCCAAAAATAAGAGCTATACCTTCTAAAGCTGCTTTTCCTTGGTCTCTTGGTGGCTTACTGGCAATAGGGACAGCTTCAATAGTGTAGGCATGTCCACTTGGTCCTTCCTTAGCCATCTTAGGACATTGATTCTTGTAATGCCCTTCCTCGTGACAGTTAAAGCACCTTCCTTTAAAGGCTTGCTTCATCGGATTCACCCTGTAATCTTTAGCTTCATGACCCTTCCTTTGGTATCTCTTACACACCTTTACATCCTTCTTAAACTTCCCATTCGACTTCTTGTTGGTCCAAAAGCTCCCCTTGTTAGACCCTCCTTGCTTTTGTGTCAGTGCAGACTTCTTTTTCTTTCTCTTATCTTCC
Source organism: Allium fistulosum (assembly GCA_030737815.1). Taxonomy (NCBI): domain Eukaryota; kingdom Viridiplantae; phylum Streptophyta; class Magnoliopsida; order Asparagales; family Amaryllidaceae; genus Allium; species Allium fistulosum. Next base: position 317,332,140 of record CM060904.1, read on the forward strand.
TCATTGGCCACATGTAGCATTGCCGTTTGTACCAACATCTCATATGTGGCCCCCAAGGTACTTGGTTCAACAACATTTCTCTTAGCAGGGAATTTAAGCCCTTCACGAACTTCATGGTTTTTTCCATAGGTGTGTTTATCAGGCTCATCTCGAATTTAGCCAATTCATTAACTTAGTTATGTACTCCTTAAGGGTAGAATCTCCTTGTCTCTGCTAAATGAACTTTTCCAATTGCAAGCTAACCTCTGCTTTAGACATGAATCTCATCTCAAATCGGTCCTTGAATTCATACCAAGAGAATATCCTTCCCAGGTGCTCATCAGTGACAAAGTTCCACCAATTCAAGGCTTCTTCCCTGAGATGCCAAGCTGCCATTCTTCTTCTTAGGTGATCATCTCAACCAAGCTCTCTAAATATCTTCTTGTGGTTACCAATCCATGCTTTGGCTTTTGAATATCCATCAATTATAGAGTATATCTTCCCTTCCATATTCAGAATGTCCTTAAATAGCATAGGAAAGTCGGTAGGAAGGGGTGCTGCATTAGCGGCCGGGGCAGTGGGTACTATCGGTGCAGCTGGAGGAATAGGAATCTGGTCGATAGTCTAAGATATTATTTAAACCATTCGGGCATTGCACAGATGGGTGGTCTTCCGCAGGTAGGGTTCCCTTGTTCGAAAGAAGATTGATTATCAGCCATATTAACTATATGTAGGTTAAACCTTTAGTGAGGATTTCCAAAGAAAGTATTTATATGTTGAAAGAAAAGAAAAGTTTGCCTAGTGTATGTGTGTATGTTCAAGAAGAGAGGGTATATATATTGTAAGAATTCTTTTCAAAATTATTTTTGAAAAACCTTTTTCAGAATAACAAATACATCTCTTATACATATAGTTTTTCCCCGTTGATCAGGTAACCAAGTGCTCTGATACCAAACGTAACAACCCACCCAAAAACAGACCTAAATTTTGACCCAGAAAAGGCCCATCGAAACATAGATCCATTCTAAGGCAAGCTGTTGGTAGTAAAAAGAAATAACATTGCAGAGCCATAACCAAACTTTCAGAACTCATAGCGGATGGAACAAAATATAATAGTAAAGTGTACCCACTTATTTCAAAACCATTAAAAAAATTCATAACACAAAATCCCATAAAAACCATAATATAATATCTGTTACAACAATTGTTTAAATCCATGGGTACACATGAAAGAAATAATAATAAATACTGCCACTAGCCAGGCTTCTCCATCTTTAAGTGTCATCACCGCCATCACTCCGTCTTTTACTTGTGTTGTGACGAGGAGGTAGTCAGAACAACAAGTGTTTGGTGAATAAAAACCTCGAGTCTTACCTTTACTTGGGCAGTATATTTCAAAATAAGAATATGACTATGAATATAAAATCATTAAAATCATTTGATACTCCTTTATAACGAAAGGAGGCGAGTCCAACCACTTAATACCTTCCATTCCAGAAGTAGATTTCTAGAATCCTATATCCTAATCATACGTCATAAATTGCTAATAATGTGAAAGATGGTACCCAAGCCACTTAATACTTCCCCATGGAAAATAGGCAGACTCTGGTCATTTAAGACTTTAATTAAGGTGGACCCCATCATTTAAGACCTATTTCTAGAAGCGTGCTCCTCAATAGTACTATCTAACTAACATCATATGGGATCTCATAGACCACTTAATACTTCCAAGTAGAAAATAGGCAGACTCTGGTCATTTAAAACCTTAATAAGGTAGACCCCATCATTTAAGACTTATTTCCAAAAGCAGACCCCTCTAGAGATACCACCAAACATAACCCCTTAGCCATTTAATACTTTATCTGGGGAAAAAGGTGGGTCCAACCACTTAATACCTCAAACCTCGAAGCATGCCCTTCATTTTATGGCCCATACCCATAATAACATCTCGCATAAGTTCTCTATTCATAGGACAGGTAGATAGATTAGCTAGGCAGATTTCCCCTATAGAATTTGGAACTAACCTCGTGTCATTACAAATATTTATCATAAGGATATCTCACGTCGATAAAAGTGTACACAACTGCTGGTTTCCTCAAAGTGAAGGGCAGACTTTTGTCATGTAACTCTATTGACCTCGCATCCCTATGACTTAGCCATAAATTAATTACTCTATATACATACATACATACATACATACATATATATATGTATGTATGTATGTATGTATGTATGTATGTATGTATGTATGTATACCCATCTCACCGTTTCATAAATAAGGCCTTATAAGGAACCTTCCTTATTACGCCTTAAAATAATAATTAGGCTATATAAGAGTTTCCTCTTATTTTTGCCTCAAAATCAATTACCTTCCTAATAGGGGAAAATAAATGTAAATAAATGTCTAATTAACTACACCATATACGTAATAGTTATAAGTTAATTACGTAAATAGAGATAAATAAATATTCATGCTTAATAAATTCTAAACGCACGGATTCTACGCTCTAAACTAGTGTTAAATGTCAATTCCCTAACCAATTATTATTACAAGTCCTTTTCTTCAATTTCTAAAGATTTCATGGAATAGTAATGTCCAAAAAAGGGAATAAATATTCATAACAAACTGTAGTAACAAACTTGTAAATAAAATAGAAACTCAATTTATTACACCAATTCAATGGAATATATTAAACAATAAGAATTGCAATCTAAACCCCATATTCTATTCAACTCCTCTTTTTACAAAGAAATAGATAAGAATAAGTGTTGTAAACTACGAATAGAATTCATAGTCTAAACCCCTTATTTTACTGAAGGATCACAATTTAACCCAAAGAAGAAGGAGAAGTGGAATAGACTATGAAATTATCAAAGGTTGCATAAACGAAACAAATCCCATCAAATTAATGTAAATAATTGAGAACCTTAGCATAGAATTGACATATCGAAATAAAAAGGAGTTTTGGAAGATTTTATCTATCATATTTTAGAATCCTAATATTCCTAAAGAATATTCAAATCTAAAAGAAATACACTAAACAATTGCTGAAAAGAAATACTAAGGTTTCCACTCACAAATTAACCTTAGCTTTACTCAAATGGATTTGTACCCTTCCGATCTCTTTTAGAATCTCTCTCTTTTGATATATACACACACAATAGGGAGGAGGTATATATATTCATTAGATTTAGAATAACTAGAGAAGAATGGGATAAGAATAGATTGGAGGAAGAAGAAACAAATAGGAAATAAGTTGAATCCTTACTTAAATTCTCTACTGAGTTTCTGAATCTTATTAGAGAGATAGCAATGACAGAGTTTTCGTCGTATTCTCCAAAATAATATGAATAAAGGTGCAGAGGATAGGGTTCTATTTATAGGAGTTGAAATGCACCAAAACCTTAGGAAGGAAGTAGGTAGGAAATGGGTAAATCTGGAGCGCACAACTGAAAAAAAACATAATGTAAAACCTTAGCCACTACTAGCAACTGTTGTTTCCAAGCGATCAACCGCCCTTGGGCGACTGGTCAATCGCTAGGTCGATCAGTTGACCTATTCAGGTCGACCGCTCCTTTTATTCAAGGACATTTACTTATTTGTGTTACTGTATTAATTTATTTCCTAATTAACTTTTTAACATTAAGCGTTAATTAAATGTTTACTTTGCCACCAAGCTAATTTTTGAAATTTAAACCCTCAATTTGATTTCTCATTTGAATTTGAATTCAAACTAATTTAATTTAAATCTGAGAACTTCAAATGCTTATAACATCTTTGCTTGAGCTCCATTTTTAGGATATTATATATGGAAACAGATCAAAATTTCACCACGAATGCAACGGAATAATTTCTATGGTCAAATTCCAACTTTTATAAAATTTCCATATCTAACCCTTATCATATTTAATTCAATTTATTTTATTTATGGTTCATGTTATGGGGTGTTACATTTTCCTAACCAATTTTCATCACATTATTTTTATTTTTATAGCGAGTGCCTTGACGGTCGAGGGCTAGAAGAGCAAAGAAGATAGCGCCACTTCCTGCACTGTTGAGCTGGAGGCTTGTTGCAGCAGCTTCTAAGAAAACCAAACTTAAGGAAGAACTTAAAGCTCGGTAAGAAAGAAAAATGGCAGAGGAGGCGACGAAGGCAGTGAAAGAGGCCACAGCGTTGAAGGGTCGTGAGTTGGGGGAGAAAGAGAAGGCCATGGAGGAATCTTAGGATAGGCTTTCACAGATCACCTACCGAGTGCTTTATAAATTATACACCGCAGTTAAGCGTCAATTTTATGCTGATTGCTTGGAAGATACTTCCGCCGAGGTTGACCTTAGTTTTCTGGTGGATCTCGAAAAGATCAAAGATGCTCTTGCTTATTGTCGGGCTGAGTGGGCTAAGGAGCTAGCTATGAAGAAAGCTTTTCCTTCTATTTATGTGCAATGGGATGGTGAGGATGTGGGGTGTAAGGAGACTGAGGCCACCTCAACTTCTCAAGTTCATGTAATCACTTAAACTCTTATAAATGAAGTTACTATTTCTTGTTCAGTAAAAGTACGTTTGTTTCTTCAATTTTGTTGTGGACAGTCACTTTAGTTGTCATATTGTTTTGTTACTATACAATGAATGACCGTGTCACCTTTGTTCCATTGTTCTTCATAGTCTTCTAAGGAAGTATTATTTTCTAAACTCCTAAAGGAAAGCATGGATGAACTCTAAACCCAAACCTTAGATCGTCTAGGTCTTAGTGCGGCGGCGATTTGTAAGTGTGAGATGGAGTTATTTAAGTCGTTCACAAAAGTTAGAAAGGAAACAAAAAGGTTGCTTTCCAAAATTAACAAAATAGTTGAAGAAAAAGAAGCCCTTAGTAATTTTGTACTGCGTCGGTGGAAGTATACCTTAGACCTTCCCTCCCGATAGCTCTTACTTGGAGTGGTTTAGGCGTAGGCTTAGAAGTCTAAATTGAGAGTGAGTGCTATGTATTATTATTATATTTTGTATGTGAATTTTTAGGCGTATAAATTTCTTCCTTATGCGATATGTTTTTTTTCTAGTTTTAACTTTATGTATCTTGATTTCCTTTCGAGTCAAACTTTATGTGCAATGAACTTCTAGCTCATATTGTTTATGACTCGAGTGATACCGATGCTCTTGAGTTTGAAGTTGCGGCCACGCCTTCTACCAAGGTCTTGGAGGAAGAAAATTTTCATTTAATGCTTACTAACGAATGGCTTGATAGAGAATTGAGGAATGCACTTTCTGAGCTCACGGAAGCTAAAGATGCTCTTGAATGTCAGTAAAAACATAATGTCAAACTATGCACCAAACTTGAGGCCGCAAATTCAAAGGTGGCTTAATTACATCAATCATTGAAGGAAGGTGAGACACTTTATGGGATAGTTTACGAAGCAGAGATAAAAGATTTGAAAAATACTATAGAGAAAATGTCTTTTCAGGCTGCTAAGAAATACAAAGGAAAGGAAGGTATCGAAGAAGGAGAAGCGGCTAAAGGGCTTAGCCTAGGTTTGGCCACTGGTCCTCTTATAGGTTTGGATGCCTCGCTAGCGGATGAGTGGAAAAAAAATTGGAGTCGTACTATCTAGGTAAATTCAGAGAGTAGGATGATCGTCACAAGTAGCAGTTGGAGCGGCTAAAGCCAAGGGCGCTCCCCCACACACAGAGGAGGGAATGGAGAACGGATATTCTTAGATATTTTGGTGGTTTTTCTAGAAACTCCAAAAAGAAAAGGGCTAAACTAATTGACACTTTGGAAAAAACAACAGAGATTGTTGTGCTTAAAATCTATGAACTTGAGGATTTACTATGAGATGCTCAGGCTGCCCCTTATGCCGCATTAAATCCTATTAACGTGCCTGGGTAGGACGGAATGTTGAACTTGTATAGAAACTATAACATTCCCTATTCAGAAGCCCAAAACTAAATGTTACAGTGCTGCAGTCATCTATAGTCATTAATTCTCGACAACAAAATACGGCTATGTTAATCAATCAATAATCAGAAGCACATGAATATGAAAAAAATTAAACAGAGTTTAATAACAAATTTTCACATCTCATTTCACAAATGATATTTCATATTCATTACATAATCCCATCCCTAATTAGGTTATTTCCCATTAAAGTTATAACATTTCAAAGTGACATACATTAGTATCCCCAACTGTTTCATGTTGAACTTATTAAAAATAAACAATGATATCCCCAAGGTTCAAAGTCGAAGTCAAAAACATATGGCTCGCCACCATTAACCAATTTAAATTTAGATCAATGTCGAAGTTCATCTACATTGGTTTCTCCAATGATAGTGTCGAAGTTTACAAATTTTAAAATGTCACCGGTATCCCCAATGACAACTCTGAAATGGAAAACATAAGGCTCTCCGCCATTGATGAAGATATGCGACATTCAAGCCGCAATATTCCTCATCGACCCTCTTTCGAAGGTGAAACTAAACTTAAATTCTTTTAAGTATAAATTCGTGTCGAAGATGACGTTTTCAACTTCCATAAACTATAGGCTATTCACTTATTAAAATAAAATTTTAACTTTTATAAGTTATATGGCTATCTACTGAAGTTATAAGGTCATTGACCCTCTTGAAACATATGCTTCATTGCCCTTTTAAAATATTTTAGTCTATATAGAATAAGTCACTTCGGCATTAAAGAAAGAGATGCGGCAACGTTACCATGCAGCATCGACATTAAAGCAAAGTATATAAGGTCATCGACCTTAAGGCACAATGACATCAAGACCATCGATGTCATTGTAAAAATCTTGGCTTAACTTACTTCGGCTACTATACCGTCAAAGAATATAAATAGGGTTGAAGTCAATATAGGCGGCATCACTGCCTTAGTAATGAAAACAGTCGAAGAGATAAGATGCAGCGCTATTTATAACACTTCGATAATCACGATAAGGCTATGTCGTTAAGGATAGGTTGCCGACAATATCGGTGTTGACACTGATGAAACCAATTCATAGCTACCTAAGCAGTCATCATAAGCTTCCATCCTTATCGACGTCAACCTTCATGGAAGTGGCATTCCTTTAGGCTCGAAGAGAATACATGCGGCATGGCACCATCGTAATTAACATGAAAACTAGTTTATTTCTATTAAAAGTAAATACTTTTCACCAAATCATTCTCTTTGTCAAAATCCTATTGGATAATAAAATCCCTTTATCCAAATATTTTTAGAAATCTGCCGCACTTAGATTTTAAAGTCCCAAACACACTTCAAATTAATTAATTAATATGCTTAATTGATTATTCTTTTAAATGCTTATCTAGCACAATAAATTCAGAATAACTCATAATCACTTAGGAAAAATCCCAAAAATCCATTAAACTTCGAGAATATCTTTCTCATTATCACATAAAAGTTTCGAAGACAAAAACTATATTTTATTATTTTAAATAATTAAAACCCGAAATAATACAATTTCCTCCTTAGGAAATTCATAAAATAATATTTATAACTTGAAAAATTATGAAATTAAAATCCATCTCCAAAATAATGTTTTATACAACATATCAGAAAATCAAAGCATTTAGAGATTAAAATCTTAGGTTTTACCCTCAAAACCTATTTAAGTAATTCCATAAAATTCCAATAATCTTTATTCTTTCCAAACAATGATTAAACAACCAAATGTTGGAAAAACAAGCAACAATAATTTGGGTACTATCCATAACCGAATTTGAGATAAACAAAAGAGATAGTTCTTGTATTATTCACCTTAAGTTTAATGTTGGATTTGAGATTTGTTGTTACTTTAGTCTCCCTAAGCTTCTTATCCCTTGAATCCCCTTGATTTCGTGATTTATTCCCTAGGTAATGGACGACCTCTTTTGTTCTTTCTTTTGATTGTTTTGTTTGAGTAAAATGTGAATGATATGAGGGGGACAGGGTTTAAGGCAAAGGATAGGTCGATTTCCTAAATTGCCCCTCTCATATATTCTCTTATATGTTAAGTTTAAACAACCTTAATTAATTAAGTATGGCGCAACCTTATTAAGTTTCAAATCTCATTCTCCTTAGCCCTTTACATTATTTTATTTAATCTATCCAATTAAATGTCCTGAATAATGTTTAACTAAAAATAGGGGTGTTACAATACTCAGAAGGGAGAAGGTAAAAAGCAAGATGGGTTAGATTGCATTGCAATGAGCTGTAGATGTTTTTAATTCTTCTTATCCCGCACTTGACCTGAACTTCCTTTATAATAAGGAATGCTTCTTGGTGATCATGGAAGACCCAACAGACCCAGAGGAAGGTGCTAATTATGACCCAAGGAAGACCTTTCATGTCAGAATAGACCCACCTTTGACTAGCATGCCTTAGATTAGGTGTTTCATGATCATAGCAGTATTGTAAGATTTATACTTTTTGTAGGAACACGTTATAAGGGGAAAAAATTTTGTAAACAGTTATAAGTGCTTTTGTGAGCTTTTACTAGATTACACTTTCTTTTAATTTTTGTTTGTCTGAACTTACTTGATTTTCAGCCTAACATTACTAATCGAGATTCAGAGATAGCCGATTTAGAAGAGAAGCTCAAGTTTGCTCTTACTCGAATTACTATACTAGAGGGTTTATTAAAAAATGTCGAAAGCATATATAGGGTCTTTCATAAAGATAAGATTAGGATGCTGAATGACAAAGTTGAAGAGTTATCCCTTCCTCTCCACTAGGGGCTAACTCCAATTTTGTTTCCAATGAAAGGAAAATTTGAAGAATTATTACAAGGCCAAATTTTATGAGTTAAAGAATTATTATACAAAGGGCTCACTTTCAGCCTCTCAAGCTAGGAGTGGTTCTAGCCAACGTCCTTTATCGAATGACCATAAATCTCGACATTGTAAAAGGATCATAATTGATGATTTTCCTAAGGGCGAGTCATAACCATAGCGTAGTTTGTTTTATTATGAGCTGAAGTTTCGAGCTCAACTTTTGATGTAATTTTGCATGATGGATATTTTATTTTCACTTGTAATGTGTGTGCAACTATAAAATCCATCCAGATATGGATAAATCTTAATAAGTATTAGTAAATCTTAGTTTTTATTATTTATTTGGCCAGCTTTATGTACTTTCTGGAATTGCACCTGATTTGTAGGTTGCACCACATTCCATGCATTATCTTTTCTTGCCATTCTCGATTAATTCTTTGCGCAGTTCATGCTTTCTGAACCTGGTTTCTAATGTACATGCTTTGTCGTGCATTTAGCACGGTCTACCTCACTGTCAGGGGCAGACTGTTTTTTTGTTCATGAGCTCAATATGGTCTGCCCTGTTATTTGGGGGCATACTATATTTTGACTGTGAAGTCAGGTTACATGCTTTACAATGTTTTAATTCATGGGCATGGTTTTTGTATTGGTTTAAGCCATCTAATATTTTAAATCCAATGTAATTTTTCAGCTGAGAAGCCGAGTTATGTATTATACAACCCAATGTTATTAGCTAAGTTAGTGAAATTAACACAGAGAGATTTTTATACTGGTTCGGGCTGTCTAAAATCCCTATGTACAGTTCCTTGTATTACGATTTTTCATAATAATTACAATGTTCGTTATACAAATAACATTGATCATATAAAATAAGGCCTGAGGTGCTCTGAATTCCAGTTCTCGAAACTAGATTTATCAGGTTTTGATACCCGATATGCCTCATTAGCTAAGACTTCTACTACAACGAGATGACCTTCCCAATTCAGGCCCAAAGCCTCATCTGCTTAGTCTTTGGTGTTGGCCATTACTCTTTACAGCACTAGGTCTCCCTTGTAGAAGTTTCTCTCCTTGATCCTAGCATTGTAATTTTTTGTCATCCTTTGTCAGTATGCAGCGGATTGATCTGTTGCCTCATCTCTTTTTTCTTAAAAAAGACCGAGAGCAGTTTCTTTTAATTCTTTGTTCCGCTCTGCCGTATATGATAATCATCTATGTGATGTGATGGGACCTTTGCTTTGACGGGGAGCATGGCTTTGTAACCATAGTTAGGGAGAAGGGTGTATGGCTGGTTAAGTATCTGTATAAGGCCCTATAGGCCCATAGTACTAAAGAGAATTCCTCCGACCACTTCCCTTTTGCCTTTTGTAGTCTTTCCTTAAGAAACATCTTGATAGTTTTGTTTGCTACTTTGACCTGCCCGTTTGCCTGTGGGTATGCGACTGAGGAAAAGCGTTTTATCATTCAGTTCATTTCTCAGAGCTCTGTGAACTACTTGATTTCAAAATGGGTTCCATTATCTAAAATTATTTTTCAAGGAATCTGGAACCTAGTGATTTTGTTTCTTACGACAAAAGTGACTATTTTCTTTGCAATAATAGTTGCTAAGGGTTCTGCTTCCACCTATTTTGTAAAGTAATATATCGCTACTACAGTGTACTTCGCCCCTCCTTTTGATAGTGAAAGTGGACCTATCAAATCTATGCTCCATATGTCGGACGGCCAGGCTAGCTAATGGTATGAGCTCATGGGAAGGTTTCCTCTATATCCTCGCAAATCTTTGACATTTGTCACATCTTCTCACATATACCTTTGCATCATAAAACATAGTGGGTCGGTAGTAACCATGCCTCGGTACCTTCTTGCTAATTTAGCTCCTCTAAAATGATCCCTACACTGCCTATTACTTCGCTCATGACATATATTTCCTCTTCTTTAGAAACACACCTAAGATAAGGGGTAGAGTACCCTCTCTTGTATAATATGACATCAAAGAAAGAGTAATATAGAGCTTAATATCTTATTTTTGTGCTTTGTTTCTATTTAGGGGTAGGATTCCGTTTATTAAAAATTGTTTAATATGAGTCATCCACGAGTTTCTTCTGCCTGTTGAGGTGTAGGCACAGTCGAAGACTACTCTCGATTTTCCTCTATATCCCTTGTTCCGAGGTTCTTGAATTGTGGCTCATTAGGCCCCAGTTAGGACTAGTATTTGATTAGCTTCGGTGATGCTTGGTACAACTTGATACTCTATTAGAATAGTATTCATTTCATTTGCTACTTTTATGCTACCTAGTTTGGCTAATGAGTCAGCAAGAGAGTTGTTCTCATGCAAAATATGCTCTATATCTAACTTTTTGAACCGATCTATAATTTTTTAGAAAGTTCCACATATTTAGCTAAAGCTGGCTCTTTCGCTTGGTAATTACCATGCGCTTGGTTTAAAACCGAGCCATCCTTAAGCCTGCAAGGAGAGCCTCATATTCTGCCACGTTGTTGGTAGCTTTGAATCCAAGCTGCACTGCTTTGTATAGTTTCTTCTCATCTGGAGTAATCAACACATATCCAGTTCTTGCCCCCTGTTCCTTTGATGCTCCATCCACGAATAATTTCCATAACTATGGAGTGGGTGCCTCTTCCTTAGATTGGGGCTTAGTAGGTAGTGTGCATTCCATAATGAAGTCTGCCAGTGCTTAACCTTTGATTGTTGTTTTTGGTCAATCGGAGCTATCATACTGATTGAGCTCTATTGCCCACTTTAGCAATCGACTCGATGTCCCAAGTTTTTGTAGTATTTTGTTTAGTGGTTTGTCTATAAGGACTTTGATGGGATGTGCTTGAAAGAAGGGCCACATTTTCCTTGCCATGAGAAGTAGGTTGTAAGGTAGCTTTTCAATGACCGAATAGTTGAGTTCTGCTTCTGATTGACATTTTCACATGAAGTAGATAGGTCCTGGGTTCCTTCGTCCTATCAAACCACTGCAGCACTAGTAGCTTTATCAGTTACAGCTAAATACACATACAAGTCCTCACATGTCAATAGTTTTGATAGATTTGAGTGTTGACCAAATGGTCCTTTAGATTTTGGAATGCGATTTTGCATTCCTCGGTCCATTCAAAAATTCGCCCCTACTTGACTTGGTCAAAGAATAGTATGCACCTGTCGGTTTCTTCAGAAATGAACCTGCTTAGAGCAGCCATCCTACCATTTAGGCTCATGATATCTTTTAGTTTCTTTGGGACCCCATATTCATTATGGCTTCAATCTGCTCTGGGTTTGGTTCGATGGCACGAGCGCTCACTATGTATCCCATGAACTTCCCCGATTGAATAGGAAAGGTACATTTCAAAGGTTTCAACTTCATATTATACTACCTCAACACTACAAACGTTTCATCCAGGTCCTGTACATGAGTCGATGCCGCTTTTGAATTAACTAGCATATCTTCTACATATACTTCAACGTTTTTGTTAATCTAATCTACAAACATCAAGTTAACTAACCTCTGGTAGGTTGCTTCCGCATTTTTAAGTCCGAATAGCATCACTTGTAGTACAAGCCTTTTTCTATGACGAAACTCGTATGCTCCTAATCTTGTTCAGCAATCTGATTATAACCTGAGTATGCGTCCGCGAATGATTGCAATTCGTGCCCACTAGTTGCATCCACTAATTGGTAAAATTTGGGTAAAGGAAATCTATCCTTTGGGTAGGCCTTATTTAGGCTGGTATAGTCTATGCATATTCTCCACTACCTATTGGGCTTCTTCATAGAAATAGGGTTGGCAATCCACTTTGGGTAGTATACTTCCCTGATGAATCGTTTACTTTTAGCCTTTTGACTTCTTCATACAGAGCGTTATACCTTTCCTAATGTAAAGTTATGTGCTTTTGTTTGATTAGATGAGCATCAGGATCAATGTTGAGTGAGTGACAAATGATGGCTGAATCTATCCCTACCATGTCCGTGTGGGCCTAGGCAAAAACATCTGCTAATCTCTTCAAGAAGGCTATCAATTCGATTTTGGCTTCTACGTTGAGGTTCTTTCCTATTTTGAGAACCTTTGTGGATCTTTAGGTTCTATTTACATCTTCAAGATCGTCTACTGGCTTCAATTCTCTCCTTGTTGCACCTAATCATGGGTGTATTTTACTTTCTTCTTTCTCTTCGGGTTGAGAGGCAGCGGAGAAAATATGCTTCTGAGCTTCTTTAGAAAAATATTGTGCGTAGATCAAGTTATATTTGTCAGTGTCGATCATATGCATATACTCCCTATTTTTCTTCCTTACTAATGTTGTGGTTGCAGAATGACCTATTTCAGCATCTGTCTTGGTAATTTGTACCATTGCAATTCTAGGAACTGACTTGATTTCCTTTTCATTACTATTATTATAGATGTTAGAAGAGACAATAGAGTGGTTTTGAACAATTTTGTTGCTAGAGTTAAGGTTTACATTGTATAATTCCCTAGCTAACAATTGTTCTACTCTTATCGATCTTATCTCGATAGGGGTGTAGAACTTCATAAGCATATCTTTTTGAGAAATAACTGCCCCTAAGTCCATCAGTGTGGGTCTTTCCAGGAATGCATTATATGGCGAAGGTTGATTGGACCTTACATAGAATTATTTGTAAAGGGGTATAGTTTCGGTAGTGACAAGTAAGCGTGCTGCTCTGATAGGCATGGTTGCGGTATTGTTGAAGCCATAGATTAGCTTAGGGCTTGGCTTCAATTTCTCTACCGGAAGCTTCGTTTGGTCGAATGCAGATTTAAAGAAGACATTAACAGAACTACCAGAATCCATGAAAACATTCTTCATGGTGTAGTTGAGATCTGCACTGTGATAATGAGTGAATCTTGATGAGGGAAAACAAATCCAATGGTGTCAGTTGCTGTAAAGACTATGTCCTATGCCGACTTCTATTTTACATGGAAGAAGGTCCTTTGCTCTACTTTGGCTTCTTGCCCATACCACTCTTGTGCTTTCTTACTTTTTCCTGCAAGGTATTGCCCTTCATGAATTGTGGCTATAAGGTTAAAGGGGTTTCTGGCTATGTTTTCATTCACATATGGAATGGGTTTCTGTCCTTTCCCCATTGTTTTCCTTCTGGAAGCTACCTAAGTATCCTTTATGAATTAGTCTTTCTATTTCATTTCTCATGTGTCAGCAGTTGTCTGTGTGATGGCTATTGGCCCTATGGAAGCGGCAATATGCCGCACCCTGTTCTACCCTACCTTTTTCCCTTTATTTATGACATTATAGGCTAGCTCGGTTTTGGTTTTCTCATATATCTGCCTAAAAGTATGGGTGAGGGGAGATTTTGCTATGAAGTTAATTCCTCTGTCGCTTCGTGGTGGATGGTATCCTTCTTCCCTCTTTTCTTTTCAATATGGGGAGCAGAAGCTCTTCCAAATTATGCTACAAACCCAGCCTCATCCATTCAAAAATGTAGACACTAGTCCTTTCATATAAGGCCTTCATATTGTAACATGGCTTCCTACTATTCTTTTCCCACAGGTAGTATCCCTTCTTATCTCAGCATGCACTACCATTAGTAATGCCTCTTCACAAGTTACCTCGATCTGGAGTGCTTCAGATTTGAAATGTTTGATGAAGTTTTACAAACTCTCATTTTCACCCTGCTTTACGTAGGACTTAGTATTTACATCTAGGGAAGCTTCTCTCCCCGAGTTTAACTCTCTTAGAAAATCTGAGGGTAGCTGCTGCCAAGAACGGACCTCCCTTGGTCCATATCTCCTGAACCATCTGGAGGCTACACCAGCCAAATAGACTAGGAAGATTTTGCACCGTGTCATCCTCCTTACCTTTAAGATATCCATATAGTACTCAAAGGAGTAGATATGGTCATTTGGGTTTGTGTTTCGGTCGAATTTATCAATCGACGGAGCTTGGAAATTATCGGAAAAATCTGCTTCTATGTGGTTTCACTAAATATGGAAGAACTTTCATTCCTTAACTCTTCTCCATTATTTATCCAGTAGAGTTTTGCTAACTGCTTTACATGAGCCTTCAACTGATGAATCTTCTCTTCTTTGGGATCCATTTAGGACAAACTGTCTCCATAGAGTAAAGTAACATCAGTGTCATCGGGAGTAGTTTGTAGCTCCTTTTTTAGTAATAGTGGGTTGATATTTGCAAGATTTGATTTGATCCAAGGATTTATCTAGATTTTAGGTTTGATTTTAGCATCGGTTTTGAGGCCAGCTTCATTGTTCTCATGTCTGAGAGTACCCTTATCACTCACATGGTGCATCACTAGCGCAGTCGGTGAGTGATGGCGGTGAGCTGTGGATGGTTGAGGGGAAATCGGCCTTAGAGCAGTATATTGGGCTATAGATCTCTCTAATCCCACTTGGTTGATTCATTTGGGTTGTGAGGGCTTGAAGAGCTGCTAGGATAGAATCTGAGGTAGGCTCTATAGAGGCACTTGCCTCGAGTTGGGTTATAGAGGAGAGGAGTGACCTTTTAGACATTTTTGAGGTAAGGTGAAGTAGTTCTTGGGGAGGAGGAGTAGTGGAATCTATGGGATTAAGGTATTGTAATGGTATATGAAGAAAGTGTAGGTAAGTTTTGCTAAAAGGGAAATTAGCCCTCCTTCTAGCGCCAAAAATGTTAATAAGAATTTTCATATCAGAAACACCCAAGTATATTCATGAAGTAATCACAATGCTGAATGCTTTCATAATTATGAATAAACAAAATTAAGTAATATTAATCTTGCCTTTAAGAAGAGCAATTATAATATTCTAATGCTTACGTAATTATGATGTGGAAATATTTAAAGTATTAGGAATTAGTTTGTTGTCTCAATACAAGTGCAGATAAAATAAAAACTATAAAGTAAAGCACTAAAAATAACAAAACGATACAAATAATTTAGGGGCATTTCACTAGAAGGACAAACTTTGCAGTCCAATTAGTTTCTAGGACACACATCCATAGAAATCAATTTCAAGGCCAAAGTCAGTAGAATAATTACTTTTAAGGACAAAGTCAGCAGTACAATTACTTTCAAGGATATAATTTCATAGGTTTTTAGGCCTTAGAAACTAATTATTTTGCATTTTGTCCTTAAAAGTAATTATTTCAGTTGTGTGTCCTAGAAACTAATTGCACTTGCTAAAGAGGCCCTTGTGGCTAATTTCCACAATAATTTATGTAGTTTGGATATTAAGGGATCATATGTCCATGGGTAAAATGTCACTTTCTTCTCTCTTGATTCTTAGTAGAAACAAAAATGGCATAGAGTATAGATTATCATTTTTTATGTCCAAAAAGAGTAACGTGAAAAATCCCCCCTATCTGGTACAGTGCCATATTCATTTATAGTACATAGAGATTCACGTCGATTACCAACATCATTCTTCCACCGTTTCAATTTTTGCCTTTGGATTGTACCATTTATCGATCATTCGCTTTGCTTAATTGATATTCACGGATTGCTGACGTGGTTCTCGATAGGAAATTGTAATTTGAGAAGTTGAATTCTAAACATAGGCTGGAAGTTTAAAATTGAAGCAGGAAAATCTAAATTTGAATAGACAATGACTTTATGATTCTGTAAAGCAAGTAGCTTGTGGCTTGCACATGTGCGTTGATGTAGCCATAGTGAGAAACTGCCTCATGTTTTGGGCAGAACTACACCATTGTCATCACTTCAAAACTTCGCTTTAGTTTACTGGGAGTTGTGTCTCCTTTATGCTCGAGGTACTAATGTCATTTGACATTCGAACTGCATCGACCATTCCAAATTCGTACTGCACTGCTTAATATTTTCAGAGCATAGCATTGAGGACATCTGAGGTTGCACGGTATGACTTGGTAAGAGGAACTACACTTTTATTCTGAGGGGTAATTGTCTCGCCTGAATCTACCATGATCCGTTCGTATTAATAATGGACTACACCTTTGCCCTTGTCTCTAAGTTGGGCTTTAATGAACTTAAGGGTGAAGTTAGGAGCTCCCGGCTTATCTTTGAGGAATAAGGTTTGGCTTTTGGTCGTGAAGCAATATTGCTCCATCGCCTCGCCCCTTGGATTCTTATGCTTACGGTTAATATCTTTCAAATTGCAGCACAGTTTTGTCACTTTAGTGTTAAATCAGAATAGCAGTGCGTTCTTATAGTTTCTATGTTGGTGTAAGATTGCGGTGTAGACCTGTCACTTTAGATTTTAGTTTAAGATTATGGCGCAACTCCATTAGCATATAGCAACTTTAGTGTTTGCACAGTAGTTCTATATTCTTAGTGTTGTTTTTGCCTGGGGGCCAAAGCACAATCTTCGTGCTTCGTTGCTATTCATAGATTATGCGATGGCTTTGGCTCATGAAGGCTTACTTTTGGGATTGTAGTACAACCTTTATATTTGATATTTGGGAGTTATGCGATTTGAAGGTTGTGTTCAGTTCCACCCCTTGAGAGTTAAGGTTATAAGCCTATCCTTGCACCATTGTGGCCATCTTTGGTTTTAGGCATAGTACTTTGTGTCTTAACCATGCTAGGTTGAAGGGTGTGGTTTCCAAGTCTTGCTACCATCTTGAAATTTTGGCGCGATGCTATCTAGATCTTGCTCTTGCTTTCTCTCCGTACTTTACCTCTTATTGTGGGAGCAGTTCTTTTGGCCCAGTGTTCGTTTTAATTTCCCTTTGACAACATTAGGAAAATATGAGGGTAACAAATAACTCAAATCCAAAACCGTTTGACAAAAAGAATAACTCTCATATCCACATCCTTTTTAATTTAAGCCATATAAGACTTTGGCTGAGAAGATGAGAGGTTGGATATGGAGGAGCAATAAAAAATTGAAGAAAAAGAGGAAGAAGAAATGAGGATGGACATAGAGGAGGAGGAGGAGGAGGAAGAAGAGGAGGAGGAGGAGGAGGAGGAAGAGATGGACACATCTCATAAAAGTTTTGAATGAAAAAATAGGCCAACAAAACAAGTAATCATTAAAAATTAGGAGAAGCTTCTTAAAAATCAAAAGAAGCTTTAAAGGTCAATGAGCAAAAAGTTTTCAAAATTTTCCAATAAAATTGATAACTTCTTTGGAAAGGTGATAAGAAAGCTTGGACGAGGTTCATCACCAACTTTATCATCCTTCTAGATTTATTATGGCCTGCCTTTTTATGTATCTTTGGTACTTTATTATTTTCATGCTTATGTATTAAGTATTATTAATTAATGAAACGTTGGTTACTTTTACATACAATACATATATTATACTCACTAGAAATATAAGTAAAGATAAGAAAATGAAATAAATAATTATATTAAATAAATAAATAAATAGAAATTAAATAATAATAAAAACAGAAAATACATAAGTATGTCGACATACATTGAAAACATATGTCGACGTAGCACTGAGATATATGTAGACATATACAATGGTAATTTCAGATTTAAAATTTAAAACATAAGTTAGATAATATATTTGGTGGGAATGATTTTTAATTCGACTTAAACGCTGTATAAACACTTTTTTAAACTAAAAAACTTAACCATCTTCTCTCTAAATGCTTTCACTGTTTCTAAACTATATTCTTTAAAAATGGGCAAGGGAAAGAGCATTTTTAAAGAATAATTGAGTGAAAATATTAAATGTCTATTCTTCAAGAAAGCATTACATACCATACTTAGTGTTAAATAAACATTTAGTCAACCTTGGAATTGGACTAATGCATTTGTATTAGCAAAGGTTACTTACTATTACTAGGAGTAAAGCAAGCAAATAATGTAAATGGTATTGGATATATGTGGTTCGGCAGAAGCTTGCCTACGTCCACTATGAAGATCTCTTACTATGTTTATCTCTTATAATTACAAGGAATCATAGGAGAATAATAAGAAATTTAGCATTTAAGCTTAAAATGATACTAAACTTAAGAGCTTGTAAGGAGTTGTTTGTTGGAAAATGAATACTGAGCTTAGAGATTAGCTAAATTAAACTAGAAATCAAACCCTTTGACTTGTATGGAAGGGGTTATTCATAGCAGCTGATATGGGCAGTGGATGGCTGAGATTACACAATGAAATAAGAGGGAACCACTCTTGGCCGTTTATCTGGTCGCATGGGTTGATTGAGAACAGCAGTAAAGATGATATGAATTGTGGCTGAGAAGCATGCATCTATAATCCCATACTAGGGGCATGTTTTGTGATGAGAAAGGCGGCATGCTACAGTAGTTGGTATGCTTTAGGAAGGCATGCTGTAGTAGTAGGTGTATAATGTCATACTAGATTGTACTTTTTTACGTCTAGCACACTTCTCTAAGCCGTGAGGCTGGAGAGAAGCTTATTACACAGTGACTGTCAGTTACTTGCTGCCGAAGCTTGTTGAGAATAAAGGTGAAAACACTAAGGTCGAAGTGTGAAGGATCAGACCAAGACATAGTGATGAGGTAGGCTCCTTAAGACTGATCGTAGGCGGGCTAAGATAGTCGAGCCTTACAGTGGTCGCTTTTGAGCCGAATCAAGTCAAATGAGATGGATGTGTCAGCAAGTGTCAAGCCAAAGCCATGCTTAAGAGTCCAGGCTGGCCTATCTATGACTTGCTTGTTGGATTTGCTGAGTTGGATTCAGGTTGAATGTAGGCCAGCTTGAATTGGGTCGAAAGTGCTAGTTGACATGGATTTGTGTCGGGCTCGAGTTGCTAGCCGGTTTGTTTTTGATGGCTTGACTTAAGTTGTGCAAATTGACTTGAAATGGGTTGGGACTTGTTGTGCTATCTAATTAATCATTGTGAGAAATTTGAGTGACACTTAGAAATCAAAAGCATTTGGAAATGAATCAAAAACAAATGGTTTATGAACAAGAAATTTTATTCTCTTTGTTGCTTCATTGCTTATATCCTTAAGAGAAGAAATGAGAATTTCCCTAAAGATTATGATGTTATTCTAAGTGATTACATATTGAGTACAAATGACGGCTGGGTAAGGATCTAAGAAACTGTGAAGTTTGTTCTTGTCTACTTTGTAATTATGTATGTTGTTCATTGCAATTTATATTAGTGTTCATGTAATGTTGTTTGTATATATTGAAATAGTTAGATAATTTTTTTTAAGGAAAAAAGGTTCTTTATTAATGACGAATGAGAACCAGAAGATAGCAGGATTTGCCTCCTTAAAAAATCTTACCATTGTGGTAAGGAAAAAGAGCACGACATCCCCTATACAGATAGCCTATAATACAGGTGGTTATAAATACAACTAAAATCACAGGAAAGAAGAAAAAATACAAAAGATAAACCAAAAAGACAGAAACATACTAAAGGCCGGGCCTAAAATACAACAGGCCAAGACACAACACCTCTACGTACGTAAATCAACCCGATCCAGCCCATATACTCGAACAAAAGAAAACCCTTATACCCCCAAAATCCTCATTTCGCGCCGCCTTCACCAAGTATCTCCCAAGTCAATTCCCCATCGGAGCAAAAGCTGTCTCTCTATAAAACTCGCTTTCTAGTGGTGGATCTGCCGAGATAATTGTAGGCGAACATCTACCTCCAACAGTTTACATCACGCCTCCTTCGAGCAACTCCTATGTTCGAATCGACGCCGAACACGCTCCAACCAGATGTGATGTATAAGGGTGGACGCCGCCACAGATCCTAGGTCTTGTATCACTGGTTTTGATCTGAAATTGAGTCATGTTGTCGAGAGTCGTTCATGCGGTGAGTGGGAAACAGCCGATTGAATAGCCAGATTAAGAAGAAGCGAATCCCACAAATAAGTGCTATAATCACAACTTGAAAATAAATGGTGATGATTTTCATTCTGCTCATTGCATAGTACGCAACGTAAATCAGTTGAAATAGTTAGATAATTATGTATGTTTAATTTTGAATGTTAATTATTTAATAAATTGTTTTATTCATAAATAAAATACTTTATTTATCTATGGTTAATTTTGATGAAAAATATGTAGTTATACACACACCCTAAAGGTTAACACCCTATACACTTTTTATACACATATTTTTGTTGATGATAAAGGGAGAGAAAAGTTATAAGTAGTACAAAATATGTAACAATTAATATTCAAAACTGTAAGGGGAGTAATAGATGCATTGACTAAGTGGGAGTTAACATATTTAAGGGGAGTAAAATTAAAATTAAGATAACATTATTATGTTCTATATCAAATGTATTTAGATGGTTTTCATCATCAAAATGGGGGAGATATAAATACCATAGGTATGGATTTTGATAACAACATCTTATTACTAATAATGTTTCAAGTTGAGTAGGCTATAGTGCAGGAAATAAAGGTAAATTATGCATAAGTATTACAAGGATACAGATGAATGAAGGAGACCAAGAGGAATCAAGGAGACCGAAAAGAATCAAACAGAGCAAGGAGACCAAAAGGAACCAAGAAGATCAAGGAGGCTAAGTTAAGATAAAGGCTAGGAGGATAATAGAGATTCAAGAAACGAAGACCAAAAGAGCATTAGACATTCAGTCAATCAAAATTGTGTGCATGGAGTCTTACAAATATTTATTTAAGACCCCATAGAACATTTTGGAAATCTCTCTTTTATAAGATATTTATTTTCTTCTTTAGAACCTTTTTATAGAGGACAATTGTAACATCCCCTACTTAAAGGCCCGAAGCTAAGCGGTACAGATGCTGCAGTCAACCATAGTATAAACTTCCGGTGACAAAATACGGTAATGTTAATGGTATCCATAATATCAGAAGCACATGAAGATGAAACAAAATCACAGATTTCAAAAACAACTTTTCTGATTGCATTACATAAAATGCGTTTCATATTCCATTACATAATCCCGATCGTTTTCCAAGTTCAGATCAAATATAGTTATTACAAAATACGCCAAGAGAAACATATGAAGATGCCTCCTTGTATGACCAGAGTACTAAATAGTCATAACTGACTTAATACAACACGGCGGAATAAAACAAAATAAAACAGCAACTCCTAAATAGTTATCTATCAGCCACCTGCTTGTCTCCGGAAGCTTTATTCGCAAACCTACTAAAACCTGAAAATCCTCAACCCTCAGTCTACTCAAATCAATTTTGAGCACCTAAGAGTTTGAAGGGAAAAACATAAACTTCAAGTTAGACATAAAGCCTGGTGTGAATAATACTATACATCTCGGTTATTTGATATTAAGTGAGACCACACCGCTTAGCGGAATGGGTTTCCCCTCACCAATATCCTTTCAAAACTTATCTTTTGCAAATCATAATCCTACAACCAAAACTGGTTTAAAACTGTAAAGCAATATCATGTAAACTTACATGTCAGGTAACAAATGAACTATCTATCCGAGCACTATAGTTTTGTTTGGCTAACTACAAACCTTTAGCTTACTCAGGCCTACCAGATAATATAAACAAATAATCTAACATCTGTTAGATACTCCTCTTCTGAACGGTCTATCCCTAACTTACTTTTTCCAGGTCAACTGATTTTAATGGTTTTGCGGGCTCACCAATAACCTACCTCTATACAAATATATTCGCTTCTGTGTTTAACATCATTTTAGTCTTACCTGTGACAAACTCCTACACATCAGAATTTTGGCCTAAATTAGCTGCGGCTAATAGCTAATGTATAAGGCGCGACCCTATACCAGTCCCATCTCGTATAAAAAAATCTAAGTCATTTTACTTAGGGTAATCTTCCCTTAAGTTTTCCTTGAAAACCTTTTCTTCTCAAAATTGATTTAAAACCTTTTAAATCAAAACAAGGAAAATATATACTATACGCTTTACTCAAAATCACCTTGCCATGTTATATATACTTTACACAAATCTTTGTTGATGAAAACATTTAAACCTTTGAAAGTACCTCTTTCGAATCCATTGAAAGTACCCTTTTTGAAACCAAGTAAACCCTTTTTTATAACCTAGGCAGAAAGGCCAAAACATTCCTTTCGAAACCATTCATATATACCTTTCGAAATCATTGAAAACCCTTTCCTTCGAAAGCTATAAAACCTTAGACATCCTATCTTTAAAACACTTAAACATTGCCTTTCAAAAACATTGGAAAACCTTTCCTTTCAAACCTTTCGGAACAGTTGGAAAACCTTTCCGTTCAAACCTTTCGAAACCATTGGGAAACCGCTCCTTAGAAACCTTTCTTTAAAACCTTTCGAAAGCATCAAAACCTTTATAAAAGCAACCTTTCGAAAGCATTTGGGTTTAATTTAACATGTGGAAACCTTTCGAAAACATTTAAAATTTACTCTTTCGAAATCCTTGGGTTCTACCATTAACTGAGAAAAAGGGTCATAAAACATTTATGTCGAAAGCACTCTTTGGAAAGCTATTCCTAAGTAAAGAAGTGATGGTGTCGAAACCAATCCTTCCGAAAGCGTTGGAGAAGTGGCTTGGATTTTAAAACAAAGTATACCTTCTGAAACCATTGACTTCGAAATGTAGAAAAGCAGCAACAAGGGGTTTCGACCCCATCGAAAGCATATACTTAAAACAAAAGGCGCAACCCATTCAAAACATTTCCGTTAAGATATTTTGACCCAGCCGAAAGCCAACCAGGTTGAAAGCACTTCCTTCGAAAGCAAAGCATGCACATTTTCAGTTTAAAACAAAGTCATGCTTCGACCCCATCGGAACCTATGGTCTTGACCCAATTCCTTCCGCCTTTGTCCAATTCACTATGTACCAAGTTATTGGTTTCGATGGCAATGGAAATGGAAGCTCTCAATCGAAACCCCTGTGCCGAAAGACGCGAAACATGCCAAAAGCATGTAAAAACTGATTTTTACTTAAAAAGAAATTCTTTTCAACTAACCTGCCTTGTTTGTTAATATATTATTGGTTGCCAAATTTCTTTTCTAAAAGTGCTGCCAAAATTTCAGAATTAAACATTTTAAATAATTTACAAAATACCCCTTATCCTTTTATAAATATATAAAACATTTAAGTCCCATACCTTAAATAATTTTATATATCTATTAAAACACTTAGGAAAATTCTACAAAAATTCCAGAAAATCATTCCTAATATGTTTCCCAACATATATTAATTTCAGACCCAAAACATAATAATTTAGCCGTAAATTATTTTAAACCCAAATAATCATTTTCCTCACTAGAAAATTAATATAAAATCCACATTAATTCAGAAAATTATGAAAATTGAAAACCATCTCTAAAATATCATTTTTGATCTAAATCTAGAATTGCAAGGCATTTGGATGTCATTTAATAGGGTTTTCACATTAAAAGATATCATAAAACCTATATGAATAAGCATAAATCATCAACAAGCATATATAAACATTTAATCCTTCAAAATCACGGCATAACATTACAAAATACTTCGAATTCATCTTAAAATCGAAAATAATTGGAATAAAGAGATGTAGTCTTTATTCACCTTAGCTTTGAGATTAAGGAGTTGAGATTTGATCTTGAGTTAATTGCTTAAGTTTATTCCTTTGATTGCTTTCTCTTTCTCTAGCTTGTCTAATGGTGGCCGGCCTCAAATGTTGTTTAGATTTTGAAATGAACGTATGAATGAATTCCTAAGGGTTTAGGGTATAAGAAAATTCTTACTCCAACTTTGCCCTCACCTATTACCTTTATCTATTTTAATTCATGTAAGCTCATTTTAATTTATTCATTAACATGGCACGGTTACCCCTATTAATCACAAATCTCAATCCCCTAATCATCACATTATTTCATTTAATTTAGCTAATTAAATATCCTAAATAATGTTACTGAAAATTACGGTCGTTACAGACTCCCCTCCTTAAATAATTTCGTCCTCGAAATTGCGATAAGGTACACAACAAATCAATCAAAAAGTTAAAACATACCATCAAACAAATCAGGATAAGCGTCTCTAATCTTGCCCTCAGTCTCCCAAGTACAGTCTCTCTCATCGTCGCTCCATTAGACTTTAACCAAACTGACTGTCTTATTCCTTAGCCTCTTCTCATCTCCCGTGACTATACGAATTGGCTTTCTAACTATAGTCAAGTCTGGTCTACTACTAAATCATCTAACACAGTCGGTGCTATATAGTCTCCAGGTTTCTTACACACTTCCTCAGATGAGAAACATGAAACACATCATGGACTCCTGCCAAACTGCTCAGTAACTCTACTCTATATGCGAGTTTATCAACCCTCTCTACAATAGGAAAAGGTCCAACGAATCTCGGTGCTAACTTCCTTGATTTCCCGAATCTGATCACATCCTTCTTCAGTGACAACTTAATAAACACATGATCTTCAACAAAGAACTCCAAGTCTTTCCTTTTTCTATCTGCATAAATCTTCTACCTAGACTGAACCTCCTTCACCCTAGCTCGAATCAACTCAATCTTCTCTGCAGCTTCTCTAACAAAATCTGGACCAAGAACCAACCTATCCCCGATCTCTAACCAACAAACGGGAGATTTGCATGGCTTCCCATACAAAGATTCAAATGGTGCCATCCCTATACTAGCCTGATAACTATTGTTATACAAAAACTAGACTAAGTGTAGATGGTCTTCCTATGATCCCCTAGCACACAAGCTCTTAACAAATCCTCCAAGGCTTTGTTAATTCTTTCCATATGCCCATCAGTCTAAGGATGGTAAGCAGTACTCATCTTGAGCTTGGTTCCTAAAATATCCTATAGATTCTTCCAAAACTCGCTAGTGAATAAGGAATCTCCATCACTTACTATACTACTAGAAATTACATGAAGTCTAACTATATTCTTCATAAATAACTTAGCCAAAACAGATGTCATCCTAGTTGACATAACTGGAATGAAATGGGCACTCTTGGTCAATCTATCCACTACGACCCATATACTTTCATTTCCTCTACCAGATCTTGGCAACCCGTCTATAAAATCCATAGAAATATAATCTCACTTCCATACCGGAATATCTAATGGATGTAGCAATCCACTTGGCTTCTGATGTTCGGCTCTTCTGATGTTTGGCTTTTACCTGTTGACAGTTCAAACACTGCTTCACCCATAAGCCAACATCCCTCTTCATACCATCCCAGAAGAAACTTCTCTTCATGTCCTGATACATCTTAGTTCCTCCTGGATGAATAGTGAACTTCGAACTATGGCATTCCTCCAAAACTTCCTTCCTTATGTCTCCCACATTTGGAATACATAATCTTCCTTTCTTTCTTAACCACCCATTCTGGTCAAGACTGAAATCTTTCAAGTCATCGCTCTCAGTTCCATCCCTTAACTTCCTGATCCATTCAACCAATATTGGATCCTCCATCTGTTTAGAAGCAATCTTTTCGATCATTACCGGTCGAACTTCTAAACAAGACAACACAACAGATCCTCCAATAGACCCAGCCTCAGATCTCCACTACACTCTGCAAATCGAAAACGCTTCCAAACCTTTCCACTCTGCTATCATTGTCAACACCGCGTTCTGATGCTTTCTGCTAAGCGCATCTGCAAACCTATTACCTTTGCCTGGTGTGTACTCAATTCCAAAATCATAAGCAGCAATAAACTATAACCATCTCTGTTGTTTCATGTTCAGCTTCATCTAAGAGAACAAATACTTCAACTACTTATGATCCGTATATAACTCAAATCGCGCTCCCAAAAGGTAGTTCCTCCACACCTTCAATGCGAAAATCACCGCAGCTAACTCCAAATCATGCATATGATATCTAACCTCTCCGCATTAACACAGCTCCTAATACTATTCCACATGCATCTGTATAGATTACCAGATCCCGATTCCCTTCTGGAACAACTAGTATAGGTGCATGGGTCAATAAGTGTTTCAAGCTCTTAAATGCTTCCTCACACTTATTGGTCCAAACAAACTTCTCATCTTATCGCGTTAGCTTGGTCATTGGTGTTGCTATCCGCGAAAAATCTTTAGTGACCTTCTATAATATCCAGCCAATCCAAGAAAACTCTTTATTCCAATCACTGTCTCGAGTCTCTTCCAATTATTCACCATTCAATCTTAGTCGGATCTACAGACAACCCTTTCTCTGAAATTACATAACCAAGAAACTTAACTTCCTTCTTCCAGAAATGACACTTTGAAAACATCGCCTTCAGCTGATGCTACCTCGGCGTGTCAAGCACAACTCTAAGATGAACTTCATGCTCCCTTTCATCCTTAGAGTATATCAAAATATCATCTATGAACACCAATACGAACCTATCCAAGTGCTCTCGGAAAACTCGGTTCATCAAATCCATAAAGCATGTTGGCGCATTAGTTAGTCCGAACGGCGCCACTAACCATTTGTACGATCCATATCTAGTTCTAAACGCCACCAAAGGAATACTTTCTTCTGCTACTCTAAGCTGATGGAACCATGTCGCCAAATCCAACTGAGAAAATACCTTAGCTCCACTCAACTGATCGAACAAATCGTCAATTCTAGGCAGCAGATATCTATTCTTTATCGTTTTCTCATTCATTTATGATAATCGATACATAACCTTAATGATCCGTCCGACTTTTTAGCAAACACTAAGGCTTCTCCCCAAGGTGAACTACTAGGTCTGATAAAATTCTTGCCTTCCAGATCCGCCAACTGCACATTCCGCTCTCTCATCTTTGTAGGTGTCATCCTACTTGACGGCCTACTCACTGGTTCTGCTCCAGGCACCAAATCTATCCAAAAATTAATGGCTCATTTCGGTGGCAATCCTATCGGTTCAAAAACATCCACGAATTCTCTAACCATGAAAACTCGACCCAACTCTTCTTCTACCTCCACAACATCCAACAAAGCATTCACCTCACAACTAGGGTTTTTTACAGTATATACAATCTGATCACTACAGTCAGGGTGTCTAAGTGATATTTTCCTATCATGGCAAAATATCCTAGCATCGTACTTACTTAACCAACCCATACCCAAAATGATTTTGAACCTTACAAAGTCAAATACATGCAAACTGCAAACAAAGGTATGACCTAACAAATCAAACTCTAGGTTGTCACACTTCATCCCAAGTGTCGCACACCCTACTATCGGGTTTGCAACCCTTGAGGAAGTAACTAAGTATGAGGGTTCTAGGTTAAGCTTATCTACCAAACAACGAGATACAAAAGAATGTGATGCACCAGTATCAAACAGAAAGCTAAAAGACATACCATGGATCTGAAGCGTACCTCCCAACACTGCTTTCCCTTTCTCCTGAACTGTTGGTGCTGATGTAGTAGGCTCCAATGCAAATACTTTGCCCCTTCCATCCTTAGCAGGTTCTTCGCATTGATTCTTATAATGACCAATCTGACCGCAGTTGAAGCATCTGATGTTCTTCTTCCCGATCACTTCCTTCGCCTTTCCAATACGACACTCATTAGCAAAATGCCCCTTCTTATCGCACTTGAAGCAAACAACCTCAGACTTTCCTTTCTTCGCAGCACCACCCTTCTGAGCACCCTTTTTATGAAAGAACTTCCTTTTCTGACTCTGCCCCACCTGGACCTCCTTTGCCTTATTCTTCTCCAGAGAAGCAAGCATCTTTTCGTATCTTAAAGCCATTTCCACCACAACATCACAAGGATCTCTGATATGAGGTAATGTAGCCCTTGCCAACTTAGGCTTTAAACCCCTGATGAAACCCTCATTCCTCTTCATCACAGTATCCACAGTGGCATGTCCATACCTAGGCAACTCCTCAAACCTTCTAGCATACTTCAACACAGTCATCTCCCCTTGTTCTAACTCAGTAAACTTTCTGATTAAGGTAGACTTCGCCATCACAAACATGAACCTCTCCTCGAACCTCCTCTTAAATTCAGCCCATGTCATCATCTCTTCATCCACTTCAGCCGTCACACTATTCCACTAGAATAAAGCTGCTCCTTGAAGCTGTTTCGAAGCTAGCCTTCTCTTTTGCTCATCATTAAGCCCCAAGTCTGCAAAGATTCTCTCACAATGCAGCAACCAGTTCTCCACTTCAATAGCATCTTCAGTTCTAATAAATGGCTTCCTTCCTAGCCTAACATCGTCTCTACTCAAGATAGCATAATTATCAACCACCGGAGCTTCCTGAAATCCTACTCCAGCATTTCCTCCAACCACTCCATCGGAAACACCTGCCTGTATTATGTTGACAAAGAACTAATACATTGCTCCCATGTCCACTTGTGGGAATCCAGCACTAACATTTCCTGCTTGTGCCTAACCTTGGTTCCTTCTAGTATTCGGTCTGGCATTTCCATTTGTGGTGGTGCTTCCTCCAAGATTCACTCTTCCACTTCTAGCATCCATATCTGTATTCAAGCCTCGTGAGATACAGAAGAATAGTCTAAAAGAGATAGGAGAATAGAGATATAGCATATACTTATATATAGCAAATACAAGTACGTTACTATAGCGTTATCCCATAGCCCGATCTTATCTCTAATTCCTTAGGATTATGTTTTCAAAAATCATTTTAGTTTAATGTTTTTCATAAACCTATGCTCTGATACCAAGTTGTAGCATCCCCTACCTGGAGGCCTGAAGCTAAGCGCTACAGATGTTGCAGTCATCCATAGTATTAACTTCCGGTGACTAAATACGGTAATGTTAATGGTATCCATAATATCAGAAGCAAATGAATATGAAACAAAATCAAAGATTTCAAAAACAACTTTTCTGATTACATTTCACAAAACATGTTTCATATTCCATTACATAATCCCAATTGTTTCCCAGATTTAGATCAAATAGAATTATTACAAAATACGCCAAGAGAGACATATGAAGATGCCCCCAAGGATGACCAGAGTACCAAATAGTCATAACTGACTTAATACACCACAGCGGAATAAAACAAAATAAAACAACAACTCCTAAATAGCTATCCGTCAGCTACCTGCTCGTCTCCGAAAGCTTTATTCGCCAACCTACTAAAACCTGAAAATCCTCAACCCTCAGTCTACTCAAATCAATTTTGAGTACCCAAGAGTTTAAGGGGAAAAACATAAACTTCGATCAGACATAAATCCTGGTGTGAATAATACTATACATCTCAGTTATTTGATATTAAGTAAGACCACGCCGCTTAGCGCAACGGGTTTCACCTCACTAATATCATTTTAAAATTTATCTTCTGCAAATCATAATCCTGCAACCAAAATTGGTTAAAAACTATAAAGCAATATCATGTAAACTTACATGTCAGGTAACAAATGAACTATCTGTCCGAGCACTATAGTTTTGTTTGGAAAACTACTAACCTTTGGCTGACTCGGGCCTACTGGACAATATAAACAAATAATCTAACATCTGTTAGATACTCCTCTTCGGGACGGTCTGTCCCTAACTTACTTTTTCCAGGTTAACTGGTCCTAATAGTTTTGCGGGCTCACCAATAACCTACCTTTGTATAAATATATTCCTTTTATGCGTAACATCATTTTAGTCTTACCTCTGAAAAAGCCCTACACATCGAGATTTTGGACTAAATTAGCTGAGGCTAATAGCTAATGTAAAAGGCGCAACCCTATACCAGTCCCATCTCATATACAAATATCTGGGTCATTTTACTTAGGGTAATCTTCACTTAAATTTTCCATGAAAACATTTTCTTCTCAAAATTGATTTAAAACCTTTTAAATCAAACTTAAACAAAGAAAATATATACTCTATGCTTTACTCAAAATCACCTAGCCATGTTATATATACTTTACACAAATCTTTGTTGATGAAAACATTTAAACCTTTGAAAGTACCTCTTTCTAATCCATTGAAAGTACCCCTTTTGAAACCATCTAAACCCTTTTTTAAAACCTAGGCCGAAAGGCCAAAACATTCCTTTCGAAACCATTCATATAAATCTTCTGAAACCATTGAAAAACCTTTCCTTCGAAAGCTATAAAACCTTAGACATCCTATCTTTAAAACACTTAAACATTACCTTTCGAAAACATTGGAAAACCTTTCCTTTCAAACCTTTCGAAACAGTTGGAAAACCTTTCCATTCAAACCTTTCGAAACTATTGGGAAACCACCCTTAGAAACCCTTCTTTAAAACCTTTCGAAAGCATCAAAACCTTTATAACAGCAACCTATCGAAAGTATCTGGGTTCAATTTAACACGTGGAAACCATTCGAAACCATTTAAAATTAACTCTTTCGAAACCCTTGGGTTCTACCTTCAACTGAGCAAAAGGGTCATAAAAATTTTATGTCGAAAGCACTCTTTCGAAAGCTATTCCTAAGTAAAGAAGTGATGGTGTCGAAACCAATCCTTTCGAAAGCATTGGAGAAGTGGCTTGGATTTTAAAACAAAGTATACTTCCGAAACCATTGACTTCGAAATGTAGAAAAGCGGCAGCAAGGGTTTTCGACCCCTTCGAAATCATCACTTAAAACAAAAGGTGCAACCCATTCGAAACCTTTCCTTTAAGACATTTTGACGCAGTCGAAAGCCAACCAGGTCGAAGCACTTCCTTCGAAAGCAAAGTAGGTGCATTTTCAATTTAAAACAAAGTCATGCTTCGACCTCATCGGAACCTATGGTCTCGACCCAGTTCCTTCCGCCTTTGTCCAATTCACTATGTACCAAGTTATTGATACTATGTGCATTGTTTTCGATGCCAATGGAGGCGGATGCTCTCAATCGAAACCCATGTGCCGAAAGAGGCGAAACATGCCAAAAGCATGTAAAAACTGATTTTTACTTTAAAAAGAAATTCTTTTCAACTAACCTGCCTTATTTGTTAAAATATTATTGGTTGCCATTATTCTTTTCTAAAAGTGCTGCCAAAATTTCAGAATTAAATAGTTTAAACAATTTACAAAATAGCCCTTCTCCTTTTATAAATATATAAAACATTCAAGTCTCATACCTTGAATAATTTTATATATCTAATAAAACACTTAGGAAAATTCTACAAAAATTCCAGAAAATCATTTTTAATATGTTTTCCAACATATATTAATTTCAGACCCAGAGCATAAATAAATTAGCCGTAAATTATTTTAAACCCAAATAATCATTTTCCTTGCTAGAAAATTAATATAAAATCCACATTAATTCAGAAGATTGTGAAAATTGAAAACCATCTCTAAAATATCATTTCTGATCTAAATCTAAAATGGCAAGGCATTTAGATGTCATTTAATAGGGTTTTCACATTAAAACATATCATAAAACCTATATGAATAAGCATAAATCATCAACAAGCATATATAAACATTTAATCCTTCAATATCATGGCATAACATTGCAAAATACTTCAGATTCATCTTAAAACTGAAAAAAAAATAGAAAAAAGAGATGTAGTAATTATTCACTTTACCTTTGAGATTAAAGAGTTGAGATTTGATCTTAAGTTAATTGCTTAAGCTTCTTCCTTTGATTGCTTTCTCTTTCTCTAGCTTGTTTAATGGTGGCCGGCTCAAATGTTGGTTAGATTTTGAAATGAACGTATGAATAAATTCCTAAGGGTTTAGGGTATAAGAATATTCTTATTCCAACTTTACCCTCACCTATTACCCTTATCTATTTTAATTCATGTTAGCTCATTTTAATTTATTCATTAACATGGCACGGCTACCCCTATTAATCACAAATCTCAATCCCCTAATCATCACATTATTTCATTTAATTTAGCTAATTAAATATCCTAAATAATGTTACTGAAAATTAGAGTCGTTACAACAATGTTGGTTTTAAATATTATAAACTTTAAAATGGTTTTTTTTAATTGTTTTTCAAAATAAACTAACATAGGTCAACATACCCTACAAATATATGTCGACATAGTAGCTGCTTATATGATTTTTTTAAATCGACACACATATTGACATACTTTTTGAACATTTGTCTACAAGCCTTTGTTGCAACATTTGAATTTAAATGAATAGACACATCCTCTCACTCCTTTGTCAAAAGATACTTCTCTTCATCTTTT
Source organism: Allium fistulosum (assembly GCA_030737815.1). Taxonomy (NCBI): domain Eukaryota; kingdom Viridiplantae; phylum Streptophyta; class Magnoliopsida; order Asparagales; family Amaryllidaceae; genus Allium; species Allium fistulosum. The sequence continues at coordinate 317,364,765 of CM060904.1, forward strand.
ATATAAAGGCTCTGGAAAACGAATTTATATAACAACTCTCATTCTTTTCTCTCCCTCTTTCTTCTCTAATGGTTTATAAACAAGTTCTCTTACTGTAATACACATATGCTTTGTGGATTTATATTCTTTCACTTTCATGTTTCATGAATTTGCAAACTACAAAATATCAGAGTTCTTACATGAATACTTTATTATTCTATCTCTGATTTAATCCTATTCCTTAAAGGTTTCAACTACAAACTGCAACTGAAGGTTTATACGATCGTTGTACTGAAGACTATGAGATTTTGTAATCGAAAGATACGATCTCTGTAACGACCTAAAATTTTCAACCATTCGCATCCATACATGTCGGATTTGAATTGCTCAAAATATCAGATTGTAAATTTAAATTTGGCAAAACTCAGCATATACAGTAAGTAAATAGCCACAGAATCACAGACACAGAGTAATATAACAATAATGCAGCGGAAAAAAAAGAATAGTAGTTCATGAAGCTACTATATATATAACAGAGTTAAACAAGATTCAACAGAAGTCACAAATACATAGATGTCTCAATAAAATAATCAAATACAAGATCTGAATACATCACTGGAATCAACTGAACAACTGAAAGTAGGATAGATGGATGGATCCCCAAGAGAAGCTCCAACTCCAAAGGTGAGTCTCGAATACTGTATCACTCAGTCTGACCCGAGCGTAAAGCAAAACACAAAACACTCGAGTCAGGATTAACATTCTTATATCAATAAATCCAACTCAAGTGAAATATCAACTGAAATACAAGTAACTTAAAGGATGTTTGGGATAACCATCCTCTAAGGATCCGTTAAACTATCTACTATGTAGTAATATTCGCTATTATAATAATGTCTATAATAAAATAATCTTACTTTTAAATAGCGTTAAGGCTTTACATTTTCCACCTTAACACATAATAGTCCCAGTAGTCTATCCAGTATTAGCATACCCCCATATCGGGAGCTACCCACAATACTCCACAAGCTACGGCACAAATCCAAACTCGTAGTAAAGCTCAATATGGTAGGTGACATGGCACAACTAGGCAATGCCAGGGTAGATATACCAATTACGCATCCGGGCTGGTGGAAACGCATAACAGCCACTACCACCCACCTCGGAACACACTCCTAATCAAAATCGAAGGGTGGCCACCAAATCAATCACAAAGTAATAGAATGGTATCGAAGAAATGCGTCCGATCAGAGGTGCTACCTCATTGGCCCGTCAATCGCTCCTATTTTAGCCACCTTATGCCAACTCACGGGAGTTGGGTCCATGTATATACCTCAATAGGATCGTCGCCACCATCCTACTTCATTCTGGAATCTCTACCGTGTACATAGTTGTTAAAGTGGTTTTCGGTATCGACAGAGAGTATGCCCATATCTGATCCCGGTCTCTTTAACAACCAAACGTTATTATAACACCGCGGTCATTTCAAAATAGTTTATACTTCAAAACCAAAATATCATTTCATTTCAAAAACGAAATCAATACGATATCATTTTTACTTTAAATATATCCATTACCAAAATCATATCACTTTCCAAAGTTATAACGCTTTCTAAATCATAAGTCCTTTAAAAATCAAAACATTTTGGAAATCGAAACCTTGAAATTCATAACACTTTGCAATCATAGCTTGAAATCATAACATTTTGGAATCCATAACACTTTCCTCTTTAACAGTTTAGATATTAAAATTAGTATATATAGTAAAATAGTTTATAAAATAAAATAGTTTATGTAAAATAGTTATAAGTTAAAATAGCTTATAATAAAATAATTTATATTGAAAATGATTTATATTAGAATAGTTTAAATTAAAATAATTTATAAATTAAAATATAAATAGTTTTAGATATAGTTTAAAAATACTTTATATAAAAATAGCTTCCTCAAATTCCACAAATCGATTCAAATCAACCCGAATTCCAAAATTCAAATTTAATCAAATCTCAAATCATCAATTTCAATTCGATTCAGTTTCTAAATAAACCATTTCAAATTATTGATTTCAAATACATATTTAAACCATAAAATAAGCCATTTCAATTTCAATATGTTTCAAAGCTTTAAATATTCAACATTTCAAAACTAAATTCGATAATTTCGTATATATATATATATCAAATTCACTTTACTATTATTTTAGTTTTTAAATATTCACTTAATAAATCCAATATGTATTAAAACAAACCCCAAATTACAATAAACTAAATATTTCCTTCAATTTATTTAAACTTGAAATATTCATTTAAATCACTTTAAATAAAAAATCAAGTTATAAAAATTATATCTTTAAAATTTCAAATTTAATAAATTTCAAATCAAACTTATTTAAGTATAATTCTTAAATAAATAAAATTTCAAATCAATTTCAAATTTATCTTTCCAACCTGGATCATTATAAACTCTATATTTGAAAATATAGATATTAAATAAATACTTAAACATATTATATATCAACTTTATTAAATCAACTTTAATAAATCTTTTAAAAATCAATATTTATTAAAACCATATATTTCTTTTTCAAAGCCATAGAAATCGTTTTCAAAATATTTATATATAGACCAACGATGTTTGTATATAATTTTCTATCCTATGGTCAAGTGATACGGATAATTATCATTTCAATCCGCAATTTAAATATATATGGGTATATATCATTTCAACCCGCAATCCCAAATTCAATCCAATTGAAAATTTCTTGGGTTTATCATTTCAACCCATAACGATTTTATCATATTCTACAAATCGTTCGGGTATGTATCATTTCAACCCATAGTGAATTCTATAATAACAGGGAACTTGCAGTGTGATAACAGATATGATAAAATATATAACAGGCAGATATCATCAATATAAATAACAGATAATGGTGTCAGATGTCACAGGTGAACAGATCAGATACAGATAACAGCATATATATAGCAATGTAAATAACTAACAACAGCATATTTCAATTGTCGTTTCAATTGAAATCAAATTTAATAAATATAAGAACTTTAATCGTGAGTGATTGTTCACCTTTCGAGGCTAGAGAAGTTCGACAAATGAAACGAGTTATGAATCCAAGCACGAATTCCAAAGCAAAGCTAGATGGACATGATTCGACGAACAAAGTTGATGGATAGAAATTGACGAAATCAAATCAGAACTGAATCGATAAAGAAAATTGGTATAAGTGAACTTATATAGAACTATATATAACTACATATAACTATATATATATATATATCAAATTCTAAATTCAAACATATATTAAATTAAATTTATATGCATTTCAAAATCCCCTGTTTTAAACTAAAACTCAAATATTAAAGTCAAACGTATATATATATACACACACACACACATATATATACATATATATATAATAATAATGATTTTTGAATCAATACATTTAAAACTTAACAGTAATGAAAGGTTTTAAAAATCTATGTATAATATATTATATAACTTACTTAAACAATATACGTATAGGTTGACAAAATACATATAAAGCACATATATGATACTGCATATATAAATTACAACAACCAATTCAACAATAAGCAGTGCTTACCACAATGTATATTAATTAAGCCATATAACCTATACAATATCATATATAACAAAACCTATATATATATATATCTTCACTTTCTTTTCAAATATATACACAGCACATAAAAGAATATATATTTTCAAAAGTCCATTTTAGAATATATATATACTAAAAAAATCTATATATTACATTCAAGTAAACCTTTAAACATAATATATGTATAATAAAGCTATTACAACATTAATCACTGCTATTACAAGATTTATATGTATACATACGTATAACATATATAGGATACATAACTTATATACATATAATCAAAATGACTTTATATAGAAATAACATCAAAATGGCTACATAATATATGTTTAAAACTCTATACACTTCCACAACAGAACACTACATACATATATACTTATTAAAATGCAAAAATGCTTACATATAATTAAAAACAAAATTTTATAAAAATCAATATAACTTAACCTATATACACGAACTCAGCACATCTTATAAGCTTATAAACGACTTTATATATGTATATATATTCATACATATATGCACTGTAAAACATAACATACCATCCCCATATTGTGTTATATATACCATAAGCATATATATATTAAACATATAACTTACATTACTTCCAGTATAATCACTGTAATATATAGTTTAAAACATACACAAAACATTGTATACATATATATAAACTGTTGATATAAAACATATAAACGGTGTAAACTTATATATATAATGCAGACCGTAACTAATGTATGAAACTGTTACTATATATTTATAATCAGCAACAATATATATATATATGAGTATATACCTCTTTGAGGCTTAAGAAATGAGGAAAAAGGTGGAAAAACGTGGATCATGTCTGGCAGCTATTGGGGAGTATGAGTGCTCGGAGGCGGTTGGACTCCAGGGAGGGGCGATGATGCATCTGACCTGGAACAAGGCAAGCAAGATGGGAGGGTCACGACCACACGTGGATTTAAAATTTTAGGATTCATTTCCAAAGGATAGAAACGAGCAGTCGTATAAACTAAGTTTATATTATATAAGAGTAAACAGACGAACGATTGTTTAGGAAACAAGGGGACGTGGAGAAAAATATAAAATTTCCTCTGTTGTTTCAAAATGTAGAAGAGTGTAACGACCCCGGATTTTATATAAATTTAAATTGATAATTAATTGAATTTTTGAATTAAAATTGTATAATTAATTGTATATTGAAGCGAGTTTCCCCAATTTCCAATAGAATATATATATTAAATCATATGAATTTAAATTTTGTATATATATGTGAATATATGTATGTATATGTAATATATGAGTAAATTTGAAATTATATATATATATATATATATTGAATTTGAGTTTAAATCTAAAATAAATGGTTTAATAATAATAATTTGAGTTTATATAAAATATATGTGTATATAAAGAAATATAAAACAATAATTTTTAAAAGTAAAATTTATGATAAATATTTAAACTAAAAATAGAAGTAAAATAAATATTTGAGTTATAAATAGAGATAAATAAATAAAAGATAAGATATAAAATACAAAGTAGAACATTTGCTAAAATTTTAACAACAAAAATAAAATATAGTAACTCATCTATATTTCAAAATAAATTATATCGTTTTATGCAATATAAAGTAAATATATAAATTTTAATCTCATAAATCCATACAAAATAATATAAACAAAATAGACTACAAAAAAATAAATATGAGAAGTAAAATATAATACCAACAAAAGTACTAACAGCATAAATAAGAAATGTATACAAGATTAATTAGATAAGTATGTAGGCTGGTAAAACAAACAAGAATAGATAAGTAAAAGTTGCAAAGGAAGATAAGTATGTACACATGAAAAATAAAACAAGCCACCAAACATCTCCATATACTTTTGTACAGCCGAAAGAAAATAATAAGATAAGTGTATTGTACAATGCTAATTAATGTAGCACCCAAATTTTTCTCATCAGCCTACAAACAAAGAAAAAATCCCTGCTAACCCTTGTACAAACAAGAAAAAAATATACAACCTGTACAAAATAATATCATCACCAATACAAACAAATAACAAACCCTGTAACTTCATTTATTTATCCATCACCTTCATCTCAGTTCATCCATTTTAACTGAGAAAATATGAAGTAAACATCATCTTAAAAAAAAATTAAATAAACTTAGTCAGCAATTAGAAGATTGAAGAAATGATTTTAAAGCAAGCAAAGAGGATCAGGCTTATGGCTTTTCAAAGCAGAAGTGTGCTCTGTTCTTCCTTTTCTAAACTGTGAGTAACATTCTTTTTAAAAATCTTAAGTATGATTCTGGTTGTGTGTTAAATCTCTGTGATAAATGGCCATCTAAAATATATATATATATATATATCTGGATATATGATGTGCTTTGAATTTCTCTGTTTAAATGTGTGTGTGTATATATATATATATATATACAGTCTGTCTCTGTATATTTCACAGGCTCAAACAACTTTCAAAAAAATAATCCAAATCTCTTTACTCAATCTCTTATAGGCTATGATGTATAAAGGAAATATGTTTGTATTAACCAGATGCTATTTTTAAAAATATTTATAAGTAAAATCAATAAGTTATTTTACTGGAATGAAAAGATACAGTGATGATCTAAATATAAGTTGAAAATCAAATATCTTAATTTTAGAATTTGATTATAGAACTAGATTTGTGTTAGAAAATGTTGAATTTAGATAGTAATTTCATGATTTTAAAGTATATGTATGATGAGATATTCTGAGTTGATCAGAATTTGGATATTCGTCGATTATCGACGAACGGCGTGATGATAGTGGCCGTGACTAAGGCAGGAGGAGGCACGAGACTCGAGGGTCATGGGAAAAATACTCGGAGTATTTTTAGGTCGCTATGGTGGTCAGGGGACGTCGCACTAGGGTTCGAAGCCTAGTTTGGGTCGAGGAGTTAGTTGAGACTTTTGCATCATCATTGGATCATCGGACTAGTTCGCGAGGGTTGGGAGCGTAGCATGGTGACGTGATGTAGCTCTGGACGTGGTAGCACGAGCTCCGGTGGTCGAGTTCATCGTCGGCAAGGGGTTTTCTGAAATTGGGTGGTTTCCAGTTTTGGGTCGACTCGTTCGATTTTGATTCGCGAGGGGAATGGTCAATCTGGGTGATTGTACGTGACGAGATGGTAGTCATCGACGTGTGGGTGGTCTTGGCAATGGTTGGAGGGCGTTGGACCAATGGTGCACGTGCACGCATGTGTTTGTATGTCTGAGTTTCGTTATGGATTGGGGAAGAAGGGTTTGCTCGGGTTTGGCTCGAAGATTTTTGTTGTTTGTCTCGAAGCAGTGGGATGGAGCGAGTGTCACGGGTTGAGCTCGGGAATCATGAGTGTTGGGCTCGAGTATTTCAAACGTTGGCTCGGGTCTGTTGATTTTTATATTAAAACAGTTTTTAACTTTAAAACCAGATCGAGTTGTATTTAAAACGATTTTTGTAAAATAGTTCTTTTGCAAATGATAAATGTTTATCCGGGTTTTGAGTTGGTTAAAATGGTTTATTAAATAAAGTTTTTTAATTGTTAATTTAACTTAAAGGTTTTAAGATAATAAGTTGATGATGAATTTATTTCAAAGAGTATTAATAAAGATTTTAAATGATAAATAAAGTGATTAATAAAAGATAAAATGGGTTATCTTAATATTAATTAGGTAATTAATGACTTTTTAATATTAGTAATTAAAAGATAATTACTTAATGATTAAAGGTTGATTACTCAAGTGATTAGACAATAATTAATTAAGGGCTAATTAATTAATGTGAAAAATTAAGGATAATTAATTAATTAAAGGTTAATTAATTAATGAAGGTGATTAAGGAATGATAATTAATTGAGGGATAATTGATTAAAGTAATTAATTAAAGATAATTAATTTAATGGTGAATTAAATAATTAAAGGTTAATTATTTAATAATTAAAGGTTGATGAATTATAATTAAAGGTTAATTAATTTATTATTAATGGTTAATTAATAAATGATTAAAGAATAATTAATCAAAATGATCTGTAATTTATTGATGTTAATTAACCAGGATTACTAATTCATAAGAAATTAATCTGATTTGAATTAATCAGACAATTAACTGATCTTACTTATGAATGTTTGGATTATATTGGATGGTTGAATTGTTTGATATTACCTACTGTGTGATACTGTGTGATATATTCTGATTTGTGTGTGATCTGTACTGTAGCTATTTATCTGGGATGAATGTAAATTATTATCTGTAATATTTATATATCTGTGATCTGTGATCTGTGAATGAAAAGATAAGCGTTATCGTTATACCGCTTATCAACTATATTTCTGTATTGTGATATGTGATGATTGAATGATGTTGCACTACTGTGTGAAACCCCTGGACCACACTTTTACACACACAAATATGGATTTCACGAGGAAATCGGTTAAGTCACAGATAATTTAAATTTAATATTTTTGAAATTGAAATTTTAATTTCAATTGATTTTGGAAATGGATTTGGGTTGAATATTAAAGCTTTTGAAAAGGAGTTTTGAGAATAAAGTTATTTTAAATAACTTGGTAAAGTTTTCAATTTAAATAATTTAATTTGAATTTGAATTCAAAATTTTGAATTAAATTCCATGTTTGGAAATTATGGTTAGAGAATGTGTTTATATGAATTTGAACCATTTTAAAAATATTGTTTTGAGAATTTGGATTTAACCCAAGGACTTTAACTCGTATAAATGAATCAGATTTTCCGAAAAGAAAACTGTTTGTTTTCAAATGATAAAAGCTTTCATATAAGAAATGAAATTCCAATTTAAGTTAAATGAATTTCAAGTTTGAATTGAAAATGGTTTTTCCAAGTTATGAGTGAATTCTTTTTGAAATCTATGAATTGAATCTGTTTATTTTTAACAGATTTAAAATGATGATTTGTTTAAACCATTCGAAATGGAATTGTTTTGAAAGCTATGAGTTAAATCTTTGATTTAAAGATTTAACGAGTTAATCCAATTGAAATGGAAATTGATTTGGAAAATCTGTGAATGAATCTTTGTGAAACTGAGTGAACTTTGTGAGATGAATCTTTTTGTAAAAGATTAAAATGGTAATGTGTTTAAACCATTTGAAAGAAAAGTTTTGGGTAATAAGTTGTGACTTAACTGAAATCCCAATATCCATATATTTTTTAAATATTTTGCTCATTATTCGGTTCAGCTGGGAGAGGACCTTTGTGTCATATAACCCATTCCGAATAATGATACGTCATATATGGATTGCAACTGAAGACCGGGTATTTGCGAGAACGATAAGATAACCTATCGATTGTCTCTACACCGAGTAGCGCCCGGTATAGAGATTCACTAAGTGATGGGAAATTCGATCGGGATTGTGAATACCCGGATTGCAAGGGCTTCTTTGGAAGTGCCTTCGGTTCTGTTCGAACCCGGAACAGACTTGTATGGTTGTATGTCTGACATTACACTTTGAGATATAAAGCTGATTTCTTTCAAATACATTTCTGTTGGTGGCGGAGAATTTATTCTCTTAGCTTAACACCTTTCTTTGAGACGTACGAGCTCAGAGGTTATGTAGTTGAAGGTTATCAGTGATATACTCCCAATTTGGTAGTGTGGCATGTTGAGTGTTGCTGTGTGTTGATGATCATTTGTGATCAAAGCACGGCTTTGTGAAAAAGCGTAGCTTTGTGGACGAGACTTCGTCGAGCCTCACAACCCGGTTCGAAACAGGAATGTTGCGACAAGGTTTTTTAGGGGTCGCGCCCCTAGGGTATGTCATTTCCTTCTGGATAAAAGGTGATATCATGGTATGGAGCCCAGATATTTTACCTATGTTGATGCTGCAAATTTATTATACTTTTTGGTTGTTGCTTTGTGATCGAGGTACCTTGGATAAAGGTCGGTAACGACCGGGGGATGGCATAGCTTGTGTGTTAGCTACCTAGTTACAGTTGTACAGCGTGAGGTAGCATCGGCCTTGTGTTAGCAGAGATCCGGTTAGGTTCTCGGGGACATCCTTCCAGAGGCATTCCATTTCAGTGTAAGGAAGTTCCTTTGCCCGACCATTTGTTGGAAATCCAAAGAAACAATACGAACCTTGTACGGTTTTAGTTGTAGAACCTGCCATTTAAAATGGCAGCTATAGCAGGCATAATATAATGGTACCTATACTGGCTAAGATTAATATTATATTTTCGAAAGGATTTTCACACTATGCACTAGTAATAATATCAAAAGAGTTTTCCTTTTGCGTAGTAAGCATGTTTGACTATCATAAGAAGAAATCTCTTCCAATTCTGCGTTTGCATTGTGTGTGTGGCGGGAGGTCTTATGGTAGTTTCATTTTCCAAAAGCCTTGCGGGTTTCAATGTTTAAAATTCTTTTGTGGTTTGTTTAAAGATAAACTGTTTTTGTTACTCACACCAGTCCCACGACTGACTCGGAGTTTATTGTTCCCTTCCTAAACTCTGGGTGCCCACAATTTTCCACACGGGCATTCTAGAGTTGGGTTTTTTCCAGATATTCAGGTTTCATAGATTATCTGGATCTAGTTCAGTTTTGGAGTTCATGGCTGACGTTGCTTCTCTTGGTGCAACGTGGTGGTGGTTCGAGCTGATGTTGGAGTTGTTGGACTCATTCTCTTTTGAGGATCATTTGGAGTTATCACTTATATTTCTGTATCATTATTTATCTCTGATATTGTTGTATCATATTGATATCATTGTTGTATATCATTCTGGATATTGTATTCATTGGAGTTGTATATGATATCATCTATTTCTTTCTTCCGCTGTGTTGTTATACTTAATGGTGTTATAAGCTCCGGGGATCCAGATTCGGCGTTTCCCCTCACCAATATCCTTTCAAAACTTATCTTTTGCAAATCATAATCCTACAACCAAAACTGGTTTAAAACTGTAAAGCAATATCATGTAAACTTACATGTCAGGTAACAAATGAACTATCTATCCGAGCACTATAGTTTTGTTTGGCTAACTACAAACCTTTGGCTTACTCAGGCCTACCAGATAATATAAACAAATAATCTAACATCTGTTAGATACTCCTCTTCTGAACGGTCTATCCCTAACTTACTTTTTCCAGGTCAACTGATTTTAATGGTTTTGCGGGCTCACCAATAACCTACCTCTATACAAATATATTCGCTTCTGTGTTTAACATCATTTTAGTCTTACCTGTGACAAACTCCTACACATCGGAATTTTGGCCTAAATTAGCTGCGGCTAATAGCTAATGTATAAGGCGCGACCCTATACCAGTCCCATCTCGTATAAAAAAATCTAAGTCATTTTACTTAGGGTAATCTTCCCTTAAGTTTTCCTTGAAAACCTTTTCTTCTCAAAATTGATTTAAAACCTTTTAAATCAAAACAAGGAAAATATATACTATACGCTTTACTCAAAATCACCTTGCCATGTTATATATACTTTACACAAATCTTTGTTGATGAAAACATTTAAACCTTTGAAAGTACCTCTTTCGAATCCATTGAAAGTACCCTTTTTGAAACCAAGTAAACCCTTTTTTATAACCTAGGCAGAAAGGCCAAAACATTCCTTTCGAAACCATTCATATATACCTTTCGAAACCATTGAAAACCCTTTCCTTCGAAAGCTATAAAACCTTAGACATCCTATCTTTAAAACACTTAAACATTGCCTTTCAAAAACATTGGAAAACCTTTCCTTTCAAACCTTTCGGAACAGTTGGAAAACCTTTCCGTTCAAACCTTTCGAAACCATTGGGAAACCGCTCCTTAGAAACCTTTCTTTAAAACCTTTCGAAAGCATCAAAACCTTTATAAAAGCAACCTTTCGAAAGCATTTGGGTTTAATTTAACATGTGGAAACCTTTCGAAAACATTTAAAATTTACTCTTTCGAAACCCTTGGGTTCTACCATTAACTGAGAAAAAGGGTCATAAAACATTTATGTCGAAAGCACTCTTTGGAAAGCTATTCCTAAGTAAAGAAGTGATGGTGTCGAAACCAATCCTTCCGAAAGCATTGGAGAAGTGGCTTGGATTTTAAAACAAAGTATACCTTCTGAAACCATTGACTTCGAAATGTAGAAAAGCAGCAACAAGGGGTTTCGACCCCATCGAAAGCATATACTTAAAACAAAAGGCGCAACCCATTCAAAACATTTCCGTTAAGATATTTTGACCCAGCCGAAAGCCAACCAGGTTGAAAGCACTTCCTTCGAAAGCAAAGCATGCACATTTTCAGTTTAAAACAAAGTCATGCTTCGACCCCATCGGAACCTATGGTCTTGACCCAATTCCTTCCGCCTTTGTCCAATTCACTATGTACCAAGTTATTGATACTATGTGCATTGGTTTCGATGGCAATGGAAATGGAAGCTCTCAATCGAAACCCCTGTGCCGAAAGACGCGAAACATGCCAAAAGCATGTAAAAACTGATTTTTACTTAAAAAGAAATTCTTTTCAACTAACCTGCCTTGTTTGTTAATATATTATTGGTTGCCAAATTTCTTTTCTAAAAGTGCTGCCAAAATTTCAGAATTAAACATTTTAAATAATTTACAAAATACCCCTTATCCTTTTATAAATATATAAAACATTTAAGTCCCATACCTTAAATAATTTTATATATCTATTAAAACACTTAGGAAAATTCTACAAAAATTCCAAAAAATCATTCTTAATATGTTTCCCAACATATATTAATTTCAGACCCAAAACATAATAATTTAGCCGTAAATTATTTTAAACCCAAATAATCATTTTCCTCACTAGAAAATTAATATAAAATCCACATTAATTCAGAAAATTATGAAAATTGAAAACCATCTCTAAAATATCATTTTTGATCTAAATCTAGAATTGCAAGGCATTTGGATGTCATTTAATAGGGTTTTCACATTAAAAGATATCATAAAACCTATATGAATAAGCATAAATCATCAACAAGCATATATAAACATTTAATCCTTCAAAATCACGGCATAACATTACAAAATACTTCGAATTCATCTTAAAATCGAAAATAATTGGAATAAAGAGATGTAGTCTTTATTCACCTTAGCTTTGAGATTAAGGAGTTGAGATTTGATCTTGAGTTAATTGCTTAAGTTTATTCCTTTGATTGCTTTCTCTTTCTCTAGCTTGTCTAATGGTGGCCGGCCTCAAATGTTGTTTAGATTTTGAAATGAACGTATGAATGAATTCCTAAGGGTTTAGGGTATAAGAAAATTCTTACTCCAACTTTGCCCTCACCTATTACCTTTATCTATTTTAATTCATGTAAGCTCATTTTAATTTATTCATTAACATGGCACGGTTACCCCTATTAATCACAAATCTCAATCCCCTAATCATCACATTATTTCATTTAATTTAGCTAATTAAATATCCTAAATAATGTTACTGAAAATTACGGTCGTTACAGACTCCCCTCCTTAAATAATTTCGTCCTCGAAATTGCGATAAGGTACACAACAAATCAATCAAAAAGTTAAAACATACCATCAAACAAATCAGGATAAGCGTCTCTAATCTTGCCCTCAGTCTCCCAAGTACAGTCTCTCTCATCGTCGCTCCATTAGACTTTAACCAAACTGACTGTCTTATTCCTTAGCCTCTTCTCATCTCCCGTGACTATACGAATTGGCTTTCTAACTATAGTCAAGTCTGGTCTACTACTAAATCATCTAACACAGTCGGTGCTATATAGTCTCCAGGTTTCTTACACACTTCCTCAGATGAGAAACATGAAACACATCATGGACTCCTGCCAAACTGCTCAGTAACTCTACTCTATATGCGAGTTTATCAACCCTCTCTACAATAGGAAAAGGTCCAACGAATCTCGGTGCTAACTTCCTTGATTTCCCGAATCTGATCACATCCTTCTTCAGTGACAACTTAATAAACACATGATCTTCAACAAAGAACTCCAAGTCTTTCCTTTTTCTATCTGCATAAATCTTCTACCTAGACTGAACCTCCTTCACCCTAGCTCGAATCAACTCAATCTTCTCTGCAGCTTCTCTAACAAAATCTGGACCAAGAACCAACCTATCCCCGATCTCTAACCAACAAACGGGAGATTTGCATGGCTTCCCATACAAAGATTCAAATGGTGCCATCCCTATACTAGCCTGATAACTATTGTTATACAAAAACTAGACTAAATGTAGATGGTCTTCCTATGATCCCCTAGCACACAAGCTCTTAACAAATCCTCCAAGGCTTTGTTAATTCTTTCCATATGCCCATCAGTCTAAGGATGGTAAGCAGTACTCATCTTGAGCTTGGTTCCTAAAATATCCTATAGATTCTTCCAAAACTCGCTAGTGAATAAGGAATCTCCATCACTTACTATACTACTAGAAATTACATGAAGTCTAACTATATTCTTCATAAATAACTTAGCCAAAACAGATGTCATCCTAGTTGACATAACTGGAATGAAATGGGCACTCTTGGTCAATCTATCCACTACGACCCATATACTTTCATTTCCTCTACCAGATCTTGGCAACCCGTCTATAAAATCCATAGAAATATAATCTCACTTCCATACCGGAATATCTAATGGATGTAGCAATCCACTTGGCTTCTGATGTTCGGCTCTTCTGATGTTTGGCTTTTACCTGTTGACAGTTCAAACACTGCTTCACCCATAAGCCAACATCCCTCTTCATACCATCCCAGAAGAAACTTCTCTTCATGTCCTGATACATCTTAGTTCCTCCTGGATGAATAGTGAACTTCGAACTATGGCATTCCTCCAAAACTTCCTTCCTTATGTCTCCCACATTTGGAATACATAATCTTCCTTTCTTTCTTAACCACCCATTCTGGTCAAGACTGAAATCTTTCAAGTCATCGCTCTCAGTTCCATCCCTTAACTTCCTGATCCATTCAACCAATATTGGATCCTCCATCTGTTTAGAAGCAATCTTTTCGATCATTACCGGTCGAACTTCTAAACAAGACAACACAACAGATCCTCCAATAGACCCAGCCTCAGATCTCCACTACACTCTACAAATCGACAACGCTTCCAAACCTTTCCACTCTGCTATCATTGTCAACACCGCGTTCTGATGCTTTCTGCTAAGCGCATCTGCAAACCTATTACCTTTGCCTGGTGTGTACTCAATTCCAAAATCATAAGCAGCAATAAACTATAACCATCTCTGTTGTTTCATGTTCAGCTTCATCTAAGAGAACAAATACTTCAACTACTTATGATCCGTATATAACTCAAATCGCGCTCCCAAAAGGTAGTTCCTCCACACCTTCAATGCGAAAATCACCGCAGCTAACTCCAAATCATGCATATGATATCTAACCTCTCCGCATTAACACAGCTCCTAATACTATTCCACATGCATCTGTATAGA
Organism: Allium fistulosum; assembly: GCA_030737815.1. Lineage (NCBI taxonomy): Eukaryota > Viridiplantae > Streptophyta > Magnoliopsida > Asparagales > Amaryllidaceae > Allium > Allium fistulosum. Next base: position 317,379,817 of record CM060904.1, read on the forward strand.
TTACCAGATCCTGATTCCCTTCTGGAACAACTAGTATAGGTGCATGGGTCAATAAGTGTTTCAAGCTCTTAAATGCTTCCTCACACTTATTGGTCCAAACAAACTTCTCATCTTATCGCGTTAGCTTGGTCATTGGTGTTGCTATCCGCGAAAAATCTTTAGTGACCTTCTATAATATCCAGCCAATCCAAGAAAACTCTTTATTCCAATCACTGTCTCGAGTCTCTTCCAATTATTCACCATTCAATCTTAGTCGGATCTACAGACAACCCTTTCTCTGAAATTACATAACCAAGAAACTTAACTTCCTTCTTCCAGAAATGACACTTTGAAAACATCGCCTTCAGCTGATGCTACCTCGGTGTGTCAAGCACAACTCTAAGATGAACTTCATGCTCCCTTTCATCCTTAGAGTATATCAAAATATCATCTATGAACACCAATACGAACCTATCCAAGTGCTCTCGGAAAACTCGGTTCATCAAATCCATAAAGCATGTTGGCGCATTAGTTAGTCCGAACGGCGTCACTAACCATTTGTACGATCCATATCTAGTTCTAAACGCCACCAAAGGAATACTTTCTTCTGCTACTCTAAGCTGATGGAACCATGTCGCCAAATCCAACTGAGAAAATACCTTAGCTCCACTCAACTGATCGAACAAATCGTCAATTCTAGGCAATAGATATCTATTCTTTATCGTTTTCTCATTCATTTATGATAATCGATACATAACCTTAATGATCCGTCCGACTTTTTAGCAAACACTAAGGCTTCTCCCCAAGGTGAACTACTAGGTCTGATAAAATTCTTGCCTTCCAGATCCGCCAACTGCACATTCCGCTCTCTCATCTTTGTAGGTGTCATCCTACTTGACGGCCTACTCACTGGTTCTGCTCCAGGCACCAAATCTATCCGAAAATTAATGGCTCATTTCGGTGGCAATCCTATCGGTTCAAAAACATCCACGAATTCTCTAACCATGAAAACTCGACCCAACTCTTCTTCTACCTCCACAACATCCAACAAAGCATTCACCTCACAACTAGGGTTTTTTACAGTATATACAATCTGATCACTACAGTCAGGGTGTCTAAGTGATATTTTCCTATCATGGAAAAATATCCTAGCATCGTACTTACTTAACCAACCCATACCCAAAATGATTTTGAACCTTACAAAGTCAAATACATGCAAACTGCAAACAAAGGTATGACCTAACAAATCAAACTCTAGGTTGTCACACTTCATCCCAAGTGTCGCACACCCTACTATCGGGTTTGCAACCCTTGAGGAAGTAACTAAGTATGAGGGTTCTAGGTTAAGCTTATCTACCAAACAACGAGATACAAAAGAATGTGATGCACCAGTATCAAACAGAAAGCTAAAAGACATACCATGGATCTGAAGCGTACCTCCCAACACTGCTTTCCCTTTCTCCTGAACTGTTGGTGCTGATGTAGTAGGCTCCAATGCAAATACTTTGCCCCTTCCATCCTTAGCAGGTTCTTCGCATTGATTCTTATAATGACCAATCTGACCGCAGTTGAAGCATCTGATGTTCTTCTTCCCGATCACTTCCTTCGCCTTTCCAATACGACACTCATTAGCAAAATGCCCCTTCTTATCGCACTTGAAGCAAACAACCTCAGACTTTCCTTTCTTCGCAGCACCACCCTTCTGAGCACCCTTTTTATGAAAGAACTTCCTTTTCTGACTCTGCCCCACCTGGACCTCCTTTGCCTTATTCTTCTCCAGAGAAGCAAGCATCTTTTCGTATCTTAAAGCCATTTCCACCACAACATCACAAGGATCTCTGATATGAGGTAATGTAGCCCTTGCCAACTTAGGCTTTAAACCCCTGATGAAACCCTCATTCCTTTTCATCACAGTATCCACAGTGGCATGTCCATACCTAGGCAACTCCTCAAACCTTCTAGCATACTTCAACACAGTCATCTCCCCTTGTTCTAACTCAGTAAACTTTCTGATTAAGGTAGACTTCGCCATCACAAACATGAACCTCTCCTCGAACCTCCTCTTAAATTCAGCCCATGTCATCATCTCTTCATCCACTTCAGCCGTCACACTATTCCACTAGAATAAAGCTGCTCCTTGAAGCTGTTTCGAAGCTAGCCTTCTCTTTTGCTCATCATTAAGCCCCAAGTCTGCAAAGATTCTCTCACAATGCAGCAACCAGTTCTCCACTTCAATAGCATCTTCAGTTCTAATAAATGGCTTCCTTCCTAGCCTAACATCGTCTCTACTCAAGATAGCATAATTATCAACCACCGGAGCTTCCTGAAATCCTACTCCAGCATTTCCTCCAACCACTCCATCGGAAACACCTGCCTGTATTATGTTGACAAAGAACTAATACATTGCTCCCATGTCCACTTGTGGGAATCCAGCACTAACATTTCCTGCTTGTGCCTAACCTTGGTTCCTTCTAGTATTCGGTCTGGCATTTCCATTTGTGGTGGTGCTTCCTCCAAGATTCACTCTTCCACTTCTAGCATCCATATCTATATTCAAGCCTCGTGAGATACAGAAGAATAGTCTAAAAGAGATAGGAGAATAGAGATATAGCATATACTTATATATAGCAAATACAAGTACGTTACTATAGCGTTTTCCCATAGCCCGATCTTATCTCTAATTCCTTAGGATTATGTTTTCAAAAATCATTTTAGTTTAAAGTTTTTCATAAACCTATGCTCTGATACCAAGTTGTAGCATCCCCTACCTGGAGGCCTGAAGCTAAGCGCTACAGATGTTGCAGTCATCCATAGTATTAACTTCCGGTGACTAAATACGGTAATGTTAATGGTATCCATAATATCAGAAGCAAATGAATATGAAACAAAATCAAAGATTTCAAAAACAACTTTTCTGATTACATTTCACAAAACATGTTTCATATTCCATTACATAATCCCAATTGTTTCCCAGATTTAGATCAAATAGAATTATTACAAAATACGCCAAGAGAGACATATGAAGATGCCCCCAAGGATGACCAGAGTACCAAATAGTCATAACTGACTTAATACACCACAGCGGAATAAAACAAAATAAAACAACAACTCCTAAATAGCTATCCGTCAGCTACCTGCTCGTCTCCGAAAGCTTTATTCGCCAACCTACTAAAACCTGAAAATCCTCAACCCTCAGTCTACTCAAATCAATTTTGAGTACCCAAGAGTTTAAGGGGAAAAACATAAACTTCGATCAGACATAAATCCTGGTGTGAATAATACTATACATCTCAGTTATTTGATATTAAGTAAGACCACGCCGCTTAGCGCAACGGGTTTCACCTCACTAATATCATTTTAAAATTTATCTTCTGCAAATCATAATCCTGCAACCAAAATTGGTTAAAAACTATAAAGCAATATCATGTAAACTTACATGTCAGGTAACAAATGAACTATCTGTCCGAGCACTATAGTTTTGTTTGGAAAACTACTAACCTTTGGCTGACTCGGGCCTACTGGACAATATAAACAAATAATCTAACATCTGTTAGATACTCCTCTTCGGGACGGTCTGTCCCTAACTTACTTTTTCCAGGTTAACTGGTCCTAATAGTTTTGCGGGCTCACCAATAACCTACCTTTGTATAAATATATTCCTTTTATGCGTAACATCATTTTAGTCTTACCTCTGAAAAAGCCCTACACATCGAGATTTTGGACTAAATTAGCTGAGGCTAATAGCTAATGTAAAAGGCGCAACCCTATACCAGTCCCATCTCATATACAAATATCTGGGTCATTTTACTTAGGGTAATCTTCACTTAAATTTTCCATGAAAACATTTTCTTCTCAAAATTGATTTAAAACCTTTTAAATCAAACTTAAACAAAGAAAATATATACTCTATGCTTTACTCAAAATCACCTAGCCATGTTATATATACTTTACACAAATCTTTGTTGATGAAAACATTTAAACCTTTGAAAGTACCTCTTTCTAATCCATTGAAAGTACCCCTTTTGAAACCATCTAAACCCTTTTTTAAAACCTAGGCCGAAAGGCCAAAACATTCCTTTCGAAACCATTCATATAAATCTTCTGAAACCATTGAAAAACCTTTCCTTCGAAAGCTATAAAACCTTAGACATCCTATCTTTAAAACACTTAAACATTACCTTTCGAAAACATTGGAAAACCTTTCCTTTCAAACCTTTCGAAACAGTTGGAAAACCTTTCCATTCAAACCTTTCGAAACTATTGGGAAACCACCCTTAGAAACCCTTCTTTAAAACCTTTCGAAAGCATCAAAACCTTTATAACAGCAACCTATCGAAAGTATCTGGGTTCAATTTAACACGTGGAAACCATTCGAAACCATTTAAAATTAACTCTTTCGAAACCCTTGGGTTCTACCTTCAACTGAGCAAAAGGGTCATAAAAATTTTATGTCGAAAGCACTCTTTCGAAAGCTATTCCTAAGTAAAGAAGTGATGGTGTCGAAACCAATCCTTTCGAAAGCATTGGAGAAGTGGCTTGGATTTTAAAACAAAGTATACTTCCGAAACCATTGACTTCGAAATGTAGAAAAGCGGCAGCAAGGGTTTTCGACCCCTTCGAAATCATCACTTAAAACAAAAGGTGCAACCCATTCGAAACCTTTCCTTTAAGACATTTTGACGCAGTCGAAAGCCAACCAGGTCGAAGCACTTCCTTCGAAAGCAAAGTAGGTGCATTTTCAATTTAAAACAAAGTCATGCTTCGACCTCATCGGAACCTATGGTCTCGACCCAGTTCCTTCCGCCTTTGTCCAATTCACTATGTACCAAGTTATTGATACTATGTGCATTGTTTTCGATGCCAATGGAGGCGGATGCTCTCAATCGAAACCCATGTGCCGAAAGAGGCGAAACATGCCAAAAGCATGTAAAAACTGATTTTTACTTTAAAAAGAAATTCTTTTCAACTAACCTGCCTTATTTGTTAAAATATTATTGGTTGCCATTATTCTTTTCTAAAAGTGCTGCCAAAATTTCAGAATTAAATAGTTTAAACAATTTACAAAATAGCCCTTCTCCTTTTATAAATATATAAAACATTCAAGTCTCATACCTTGAATAATTTTATATATCTAATAAAACACTTAGGAAAATTCTACAAAAATTCCAGAAAATCATTTTTAATATGTTTTCCAACATATATTAATTTCAGACCCAGAGCATAAATAAATTAGCCGTAAATTATTTTAAACCCAAATAATCATTTTCCTTGCTAGAAAATTAATATAAAATCCACATTAATTCAGAAGATTGTGAAAATTGAAAACCATCTCTAAAATATCATTTCTGATCTAAATCTAAAATGGCAAGGCATTTAGATGTCATTTAATAGGGTTTTCACATTAAAACATATCATAAAACCTATATGAATAAGCATAAATCATCAACAAGCATATATAAACATTTAATCCTTCAATATCATGGCATAACATTGCAAAATACTTCAGATTCATCTTAAAACTGAAAAAAAATAGAAAAAAGAGATGTAGTAATTATTCACTTTACCTTTGAGATTAAAGAGTTGAGATTTGATCTTAAGTTAATTGCTTAAGCTTCTTCCTTTGATTGCTTTCTCTTTCTCTAGCTTGTTTAATGGTGGCCGGCTCAAATGTTGGTTAGATTTTGAAATGAACGTATGAATAAATTCCTAAGGGTTTAGGGTATAAGAATATTCTTATTCCAACTTTACCCTCACCTATTACCCTTATCTATTTTAATTCATGTTAGCTCATTTTAATTTATTCATTAACATGGCACGGCTACCCCTATTAATCACAAATCTCAATCCCCTAATCATCACATTATTTCATTTAATTTAGCTAATTAAATATCCTAAATAATGTTACTGAAAATTAGAGTCGTTACAACAATGTTGGTTTTAAATATTATAAACTTTAAAATGGTTTTTTTTAATTGTTTTTCAAAATAAACTAACATAGGTCAACATACCCTACAAATATATGTCGACATAGTAGCTGCTTATATGATTTTTTTAAATCGACACACATATTGACATACTTTTTGAACATTTGTCTACAAGCCTTTGTTGCAACATTTGAATTTAAATGAATAGACACATCCTCTCACTCCTTTGTCAAAAGATACTTCTCTTCATCTTTTATATAAAGGCTCTGGAAAACGAATTTATATAACAACTCTCATTCTTTTCTCTCCCTCTTTCTTCTCTAATGGTTTATAAACAAGTTCTCTTACTGTAATACACATATGCTTTGTGGATTTATATTCTTTCACTTTCATGTTTCATGAATTTGCAAACTACAAAATATCAGAGTTCTTACATGAATACTTTATTATTCTATCTCTGATTTAATCCTATTCCTTAAAGGTTTCAACTACAAACTGCAACTGAAGGTTTATACGATCGTTGTACTGAAGACTATGAGATTTTGTAATCGAAAGATACGATCTCTGTAACGACCTAAAATTTTCAACCATTCGCATCCATACATGTCGGATTTGAATTGCTCAAAATATCAGATTGTAAATTTAAATTTGGCAAAACTCAGCATATACAGTAAGTAAATAGCCACAGAATCACAGACACAGAGTAATATAACAATAATGCAGCGGAAAAAAAAGAATAGTAGTTCATGAAGCTACTATATATATAACAGAGTTAAACAAGATTCAACAGAAGTCACAAATACATAGATGTCTCAATAAAATAATCAAATACAAGATCTGAATACATCACTGGAATCAACTGAACAACTGAAAGTAGGATAGATGGATGGATCCCCAAGAGAAGCTCCAACTCCAAAGGTGAGTCTCGAATACTGTATCACTCAGTCTGACCCGAGCGTAAAGCAAAACACAAAACACTCGAGTCAGGATTAACATTCTTATATCAATAAATCCAACTCAAGTGAAATATCAACTGAAATACAAGTAACTTAAAGGATGTTTGGGATAACCATCCTCTAAGGATCCGTTAAACTATCTACTATGTAGTAATATTCGCTATTATAATAATGTCTATAATAAAATAATCTTACTTTTAAATAGCGTTAAGGCTTTACATTTTCCACCTTAACACATAATAGTCCCAGTAGTCTATCCAGTATTAGCATACCCCCATATCGGGAGCTACCCACAATACTCCACAAGCTACGGCACAAATCCAAACTCGTAGTAAAGCTCAATATGGTAGGTGACATGGCACAACTAGGCAATGCCAGGGTAGATATACCAATTACGCATCCGGGCTGGTGGAAACGCATAACAGCCACTACCACCCACCTCGGAACACACTCCTAATCAAAATCGAAGGGTGGCCACCAAATCAATCACAAAGTAATAGAATGGTATCGAAGAAATGCGTCCGATCAGAGGTGCTACCTCATTGGCCCGTCAATCGCTCCTATTTTAGCCACCTTATGCCAACTCACGGGAGTTGGGTCCATGTATATACCTCAATAGGATCGTCGCCACCATCCTACTTCATTCTGGAATCTCTACCGTGTACATAGTTGTTAAAGTGGTTTTCGGTATCGACAGAGAGTATGCCCATATCTGATCCCGGTCTCTTTAACAACCAAACGTTATTATAACACCGCGGTCATTTCAAAATAGTTTATACTTCAAAACCAAAATATCATTTCATTTCAAAAACAAAATCAATACGATATCATTTTTACTTTAAATATATCCATTACCAAAATCATATCACTTTCCAAAGTTATAACGCTTTCTAAATCATAAGTCCTTTAAAAATCAAAACATTTTGGAAATCGAAACCTTGAAATTCATAACACTTTGCAATCATAGCTTGAAATCATAACATTTTGGAATCCATAACACTTTCCTCTTTAACAGTTTAGATATTAAAATTAGTATATATAGTAAAATAGTTTATAAAATAAAATAGTTTATGTAAAATAGTTATAAGTTAAAATAGCTTATAATAAAATAATTTATATTGAAAATGATTTATATTAGAATAGTTTAAATTAAAATAATTTATAAATTAAAATATAAATAGTTTTAGATATAGTTTAAAAATACTTTATATAAAAATAGCTTCCTCAAATTCCACAAATCGATTCAAATCAACCCGAATTCCAAAATTCAAATTTAATCAAATCTCAAATCATCAATTTCAATTCGATTCAGTTTCTAAATAAACCATTTCAAATTATTGATTTCAAATACATATTTAAACCATAAAATAAGCCATTTCAATTTCAATATGTTTCAAAGCTTTAAATATTCAACATTTCAAAACTAAATTCGATAATTTCGTATATATATATATATATATATATATCAAATTCACTTTACTATTATTTTAGTTTTTAAATATTCACTTAATAAATCCAATATGATTTAAAACAAACCCCAAATTACAATAAACTAAATATTTCCTTCAATTTATTTAAACTTGAAATATTCATTTAAATCACTTTAAATAAAAAATCAAGTTATAAAAATTATATCTTTAAAATTTCAAATTTAATAAATTTCAAATCAAACTTATTTAAGTATAATTCTTAAATAAATAAAATTTCAAATCAATTTCGAATTTATCTTTCCAACCTGGATCATTATAAACTCTATATTTGAAAATATAGATATTAAATAAATACTTAAACATATTATATATCAACTTTATTAAATCAACTTTAATAAATCTTTTAAAAATCAATATTTATTAAAACCATATATTTCTTTTTCAAAGCCATAGAAATCGTTTTCAAAATATTTATATATAGACCAACGATGTTTGTATATAATTTTCTATCCTATGGTCAAGTGATACGGATAATTATCATTTCAATCCGCAATTTAAATATATATGGGTATATATCATTTCAACCCGCAATCCCAAATTCAATCCAATTGAAAATTTCTTGGGTTTATCATTTCAACCCATAACGATTTTATCATATTCTACAAATCGTTCGGGTATGTATCATTTCAACCCATAGTGAATTCTATAATAACAGGGAACTTGCAGTGTGATAACAGATATGATAAAATATATAACAGGCAGATATCATCAATATAAATAACAGATAATGGTGTCAGATGTCACAGGTGAACAGATCAGATACAGATAACAGCATATATATAGCAATGTAAATAACTAACAACAGCATATTTCAATTGTCGTTTCAATTGAAATCAAATTTAATAAATATAAGAACTTTAATCGTGAGTGATTGTTCACCTTTCGAGGCTAGAGAAGTTCGACAAATGAAACGAGTTATGAATCCAAGCACGAATTCCAAAGCAAAGCTAGATGGACATGATTCGACGAACAAAGTTGATGGATAGAAATTGACGAAATCAAATCAGAACTGAATCGATAAAGAAAATTGGTATAAGTGAACTTATATAGAACTATATATAACTACATATAACTATATATATATATATATATCAAATTCTAAATTCAAACATATATTAAATTAAATTTATATGCATTTCAAAATCCCCTGTTTTAAACTAAAACTCAAATATTAAAGTCAAACGTATATATATACACACACACACACACACATATATATACATATATATATAATAATAATGATTTTTGAATCAATACATTTAAAACTTAACAGTAATGAAAGGTTTTAAAAATCTATGTATAATATATTATATAACTTACTTAAACAATATACGTATAGGTTGACAAAATACATATAAAGCACATATATGATACTGCATATATAAATTACAACAACCAATTCAACAATAAGCAGTGCTTACCACAATGTATATTAATTAAGCCATAAAACCTATACAATATCATATATAACAAAACCTATATATATATATATATATATCTTCACTTTCTTTTCAAATATATACACAGCACATAAAAGAATATATATTTTCAAAAGTCCATTTTAGAATATATATATACTAAAAAAATCTATATATTACATTCAAGTAAACCTTTAAACATAATATATGTATAATAAAGCTATTACAACATTAATCACTGCTATTACAAGATTTATATGTATACATACGTATAACATATATAGGATACATAACTTATATACATATAATCAAAATGACTTTATATAGAAATAACATCAAAATGGCTACATAATATATGTTTAAAACTCTATACACTTCCACAACAGAACACTACATACATATATACTTATTAAAATGCAAAAATGCTTACATATAATTAAAAACAAAATTTTATAAAAATCAATATAACTTAACCTATATACACGAACTCAGCACATCTTATAAGCTTATAAACGACTTTATATATGTATATATATTCATACATATATGCACTGTAAAACATAACATACCATCCCCATATTGTGTTATATATACCATAAGCATATATATATTAAACATATAACTTACATTACTTCCAGTATAATCACTGTAATATATAGTTTAAAACATACACAAAACATTGTATACATATATATAAACTGTTGATATAAAACATATAAACGGTGTAAACTTATATATATAATGCAGACCGTAACTAATGTATGAAACTGTTACTATATATTTATAATCAGCAACAATATATATATATATGAGTATATACCTCTTTGAGGCTTAAGAAATGAGGAAAAAGGTGGAAAAACGTGGATCATGTCTGGCAGCTATTGGGGAGTATGAGTGCTCGGAGGCGGTTGGACTCCAGGGAGGGGCGATGATGCATCTGACCTGGAACAAGGCAAGCAAGATGGGAGGGTCACGACCACACGTGGATTTAAAATTTTAGGATTCATTTCCAAAGGATAGAAACGAGCAGTCGTATAAACTAAGTTTATATTATATAAGAGTAAACAGACGAACGATTGTTTAGGAAACAAGGGGACGTGGAGAAAAATATAAAATTTCCTCTGTTGTTTCAAAATGTAGAAGAGTGTAACGACCTCGGATTTTATATAAATTTAAATTGATAATTAATTGAATTTTTGAATTAAAATTGTATAATTAATTGTATATTGAAGCGAGTTTCCCCAATTTCCAATAGAATATATATATTAAATCATATGAATTTAAATTTTGTATATATATGTGAATATATGTATGTATATGTAATATATGAGTAAATTTGAAATTATATATATATATATATTGAATTTGAGTTTAAATCTAAAATAAATGGTTTAATAATAATAATTTGAGTTTATATAAAATATATGTGTATATAAAGAAATATAAAACAATAATTTTTAAAAGTAAAATTTATGATAAATATTTAAACTAAAAATAGAAGTAAAATAAATATTTGAGTTATAAATAGAGATAAATAAATAAAAGATAAGATATAAAATACAAAGTAGAACATTTGCTAAAATTTTAACAACAAAAATAAAATATAGTAACTCATCTATATTTCAAAATAAATTATATCGTTTTATGCAATATAAAGTAAATATATAAATTTTAATCTCATAAATCCATACAAAATAATATAAACAAAATAGACTACAAAAAAATAAATATGAGAAGTAAAATATAATACCAACAAAAGTACTAACAGCATAAATAAGAAATGTATACAAGATTAATTAGATAAGTATGTAGGCTGGTAAAACAAACAAGAATAGATAAGTAAAAGTTGCAAAGGAAGATAAGTATGTACACATGAAAAATAAAACAAGCCACCAAACATCTCCATATACTTTTGTACAGCCGAAAGAAAATAATAAGATAAGTGTATTGTACAATGCTAATTAATGCAGCACCCAAATTTTTCTCATCAGCCTACAAACAAAGAAAAAATCCCTGCTAACCCTTGTACAAACAAGAAAAAAATATACAACCTGTACAAAATAATATCATCACCAATACAAACAAATAACAAACCCTGTAACTTCATTTATTTATCCATCACCTTCATCTCAGTTCATCCATTTTAACTGAGAAAATATGAAGTAACCATCATCTTAAAAAAAAATTAAATAAACTTAGTCAGCAATTAGAAGATTGAAGAAATGATTTTAAAGCAAGCAAAGAGGATCAGGCTTATGGCTTTTCAAAGCAGAAGTGTGCTCTGTTCTTCCTTTTCTAAACTGTGAGTAACATTCTTTTTAAAAATCTTAAGTATGATTCTGGTTGTGTGTTAAATCTCTGTGATAAATGGCCATCTAAAATATATATATATATATATCTGGATATATGATGTGCTTTGAATTTCTCTGTTTAAATGTGTGTGTGTGTATATATATATATATATATACAGTCTGTCTCTGTATATCTCACAGGCTCAAACAACTTTCAAAAAAATAATCCAAATCTCTTTACTCAATCTCTTATAGGCTATGATGTATAAAGGAAATATGTTTGTATTAACCAGATGCTATTTTTAAAAATATTTATAAGTAAAATCAATAAGTTATTTTACTGGAATGAAAAGATACAGTGATGATCTAAATATAAGTTGAAAATCAAATATCTTAATTTTAGAATTTGATTATAGAACTAGATTTGTGTTAGAAAATGTTGAATTTAGATAGTAATTTCATGATTTTAAAGTATATGTATGATGAGATATTCTGAGTTGATCAGAATTTGGATATTCGTCGATTATCGACGAACGGCGTGATGATAGTGGCCGTGACTAAGGCAGGAGGAGGCTCGAGACTCGAGGGTCATGGGAAAAATACTCGGAGTATTTTTAGGTCGCTATGGTGGTCAGGGGACGTCGCACTAGGGTTCGAAGCCTGGTTTGGGTCGAGGAGTTAGTTGAGACTTTTGCGTCATCATTGGATCATCGGACTAGTTCGCGAGGGTTGGGAGCGTAGCATGGTGACGTGATGTAGCTCTGGACGTGGTAGCACGAGCTCCGGTGGTCGAGTTAATCGTCGGCAAGAGGTTTTCTGGAATTGGGTGGTTTCCAGTTTTGGGTCGACTCGTTCGATTTTGATTCGCGAGGGGAATGGTCAATCTGGGTGATTGTACGTGACGAGATGGTAGTCGTCGACGTGTGGGTGGTCTTGGCAATGGTCGGAGGGCGTTGGACCAATGGTGCACGTGCACGCATGTGTTTGTATGTCTGAGTTTCGTTGTGGATTGGGGAAGAAGGGTTTGCTCGGGTTTGGCTCGAAGATTTTTGTTGTTTGTCTCGAAGCAGTGGGATGGAGCGAGTGTCACGGGTTGAGCTCGGGAATCATGAGTGTTGGGCTCGAGTATTTCAAACGTTGGCTCGGGTCTGTTGATTTTTATATTAAAACAGTTTTTAACTTTAAAACCAGATCGAGTTGTATTTAAAACGATTTTTGTAAAATAGTTCTTTTGCAAATGATAAATGTTTATCCGGGTTTTGAGTTGGTTAAAATGGTTTATTAAATAAAGTTTTTTAATTGTTAATTTAACTTAAAGGTTTTAAGATAATAAGTTGATGATGAATTTATTTCAAAGAGTATTAATAAAGATTTTAAATGATAAATAAAGTGATTAATAAAAGATAAAATGGGTTATCTTAATATTAATTAGGTAATTAATGACTTTTTAATATTAGTAATTAAAAGATAATTACTTAATGATTAAAGGTTGATTACTCAAGTGATTAGACAATAATTAATTAAGGGCTAATTAATTAATGTGAAAAATTAAGGATAATTAATTAATTAAAGGTTAATTAATTAATGAAGGTGATTAAGGAATGATAATTAATTGAGGGATAATTGATTAAAGTAATTAATTAAAGATAATTAATTAAATGGTGAATTAAATAATTAAAGGTTAATTATTTAATAATTAAAGGTTGATGAATTATAATTAAAGGTTAATTAATTTATTATTAATGGTTAATTAATAAATGATTAAAGAATAATTAATCAAAATGATCTGTAATTTATTGATGTTAATTAACCAGGATTACTAATTCATAAGAAATTAATCTGATTTGAATTAATCAGACAATTAACTGATCTTACTTATGAATGTTTGGATTATATTGGATGGTTGAATTGTTTGATATTACCTACTGTGTGATACTGTGTGATATATTCTGATTTGTGTGTGATCTGTACTGTAGCTATTTATCTGGGATGAATGTAAATTATTATCTGTAATATTTATATATCTGTGATCTGTGATCTGTGAATGAAAAGATAAGCGTTATCGTTATACCGCTTATCAACTATATTTCTGTATTGTGATATGTGATGATTGAATGATGTTGCACTACTGTGTGAAACCCCTGGACCACACTTTTACACACACAAATATGGATTTCACGAGGAAATCGGTTAAGTCACAGATAATTTAAATTTAATATTTTTGAAATTGAAATTTTAATTTCAATTGATTTTGGAAATGGATTTGGGTTGAATATTAAAGCTTTTGAAAAGGAGTTTTGAGAATAAAGTTATTTTAAATAACTTGGTAAAGTTTTCAATTTAAATAATTTAATTTGAATTTGAATTCAAAATTTTGAATTAAATTCCATGTTTGGAAATTATGGTTAGAGAATGTGTTTATATGAATTTGAACCATTTTAAAAATATTGTTTTGAGAATTTGGATTTAACCCAAGGACTTTAACTCGTATAAATGAATCAGATTTTCCGAAAAGAAAACTGTTTGTTTTCAAATGATAAAAGTTTTCATATAAGAAATGAAATTCCAATTTAAGTTAAAGGAATTTCAAGTTTGAATTGAAAATGGTTTTTCCAAGTTATGAGTGAATTCTTTTTGAAATCTATGAATTGAATCTGTTTATTTTTAACAGATTTAAAATGATGATTTGTTTAAACCATTCGAAATGGAATTGTTTTGAAAGCTATGAGTTAAATCTTTGATTTAAAGATTTAATGAGTTAATCCAATTGAAATGGAAATTGATTTGGAAAATCTGTGAATGAATCTTTGTGAAACTGAGTGAACTTTGTGAGATGAATCTTTTTGTAAAAGATTAAAATGGTAATGTGTTTAAACCATTTGAAAGAAAAGTTTTGGGTAATAAGTTGTGACTTAACTGAAATCCCAATATCCATATATTTTTTAAATATTTTGCTCATTATTCGGTTCAGCTGGGAGAGGACCTTTGTGTCATATAACCCATTCCGAATAATGATACGTCATATATGGATTGCAACTGAAGACCGGGTATTTGCGAGAACGATAAGATAACCTATCGATTGTCTCTACACCGAGTAGCGCCCGGTATAGAGATTCACTAAGTGATGGGAAATTCGATCGGGATTGTGAATACCCGGATTGCAAGGGCTTCTTTGGAAGTGCCTTCGGTTCTGTTCGAACTCGGAACAGACTTGTATGGTTGTATGTCTGACATTACACTTTGAGATATAAAGCTGATTTCTTTCAAATACATTTCTGTTGGTGGCGGAGAATTTATTCTCTTAGCTTAACACCTTTCTTTGAGACGTACGAGCTCAGAGGTTATGTAGTTGAAGGTTATCAGTGATATACTCCCAATTTGGTAGTGTGGCATGTTGAGTGTTGCTGTGTGTTGATGATCATTTGTGATCAAAGCACGGCTTTGTGAAAAAGCGTAGCTTTGTGGACGAGACTTCGTCGAGCCTCACAACCCGGTTCGAAACAGGAATGTTGCGACAAGGTTTTTTAGGGGTCGCGCCCCTAGGGTATGTCATTTCCTTCTGGATAAAAGGTGATATCATGGTATGGAGCCCAGATATTTTACCTATGTTGATGCTGCAAATTTATTATACTTTTTGGTTGTTGCTTTGTGATCGAGGTACCTTGGATAAAGGTCGGTAACGACCGGGGGATGGCATAGCTTGTGTGTTAGCTACCTAGTTACAGTTGTACAGCGTGAGGTAGCATCGGCCTTGTGTTAGCAGAGATCCGGTTAGGTTCTCGGGGACATCCTTCCAGAGGCGTTCCATTTCAGTGTAAGGAAGTTCCTTTGCCCGACCATTTGTTGGAAATCCAAAGAAACAATACGAACCTTGTACGGTTTTAGTTGTAGAACCTGCCATTTAAAATGGCAGCTATAGCAGGCATAATATAATGGTACCTATACTGGCTAAGATTAATATTATATTTTCGAAAGGATTTTCACACTATGCACTAGTAATAATATCAAAAGAGTTTTCCTTTTGCGTAGTAAGCATGTTTGACTATCATAAGAAGAAATCTCTTCCAATTCTGCGTTTGCATTGTGTGTGTGGCAGGAGGTCTTATGGTAGATTCATTTTCCAAAAGCCTTGCGGGTTTCAATGTTTAAAATTCTTTTGTGGTTTGTTTAAAGATAAACTGTTTTTGTTACTCACACCAGTCCCACGACTGACTCGGAGTTTATTGTTCCCTTCCTAAACTCTGGGTGCCCACAATTTTCCACACGGGCATTCTAGAGTTGGGTTTTTTCCAGATATTCAGGTTTCATAGATTATCTGGATCTAGTTCAGTTTTGGAGTTCATGGCTGACGTTGCTTCTCTTGGTGCAACGTGGTGGTGGTTCGAGCTGATGTTGGAGTTGTTGGACTCATTCTCTTTTGAGGATCATTTGGAGTTATCACTTATATTTCTGTATCATTATTTATCTCTGATATTGTTGTATCATATTGATATCATTGTTGTATATCATTCTGGATATTGTATTCATTGGAGTTGTATATGATATCATCTATTTCTTTCTTCTGCTGTGTTGTTATACTTAATGGTGTTATAAGCTCCGGGGATCCAGATTCGGCGTTTAAATCTACGGCATTTGAGTACAAGTGAAGTACGGGTGCCGATTTTCGAAGGCCGAGTCCAGGATCTTTACAAAGAGCAACAAATTTGACGGTAGAGAAATGAATTAATCATGACATAGGGAATAATAACCGTCTCCACATTGATTTCCTCCAAATATTAAAGGAAATAGACTGTTTATTTTGTAAGTTACAGAATCGAATGGTCACGGGAAAGAAAGGACTGAAACGATGATCGGTATGGCTATCGATTGCCGTTTCACCATGTACCTGACCTCAATACATAGAATTGGATGTACCGTAGAGATCAAAACGACGAGACGATCAAAACAGTATAAAAATATCGGTGGTACGATCATCCTATCAAAAGTCGATATCGGTACCGAAATGCTGTTAATCTGTCAGAAATAAGATAAATGGAGCAATATAAGTTCAAATTTGAAGAAACGAAATATGACGTCTCACTTAGAAGATGATTTACAAATTTATTGTATAAAAATATTTGGGTTTGGAAAACATTTTATTATCATCAATTATTAACTTATTTGAATTGAAATAAAATTACACAATAAAATAAACTTCCATATCATCAGATGAAAATTTACCGGTTGTTATGTTTAATTAGACGTATTCCAAATATCAAATTTTTATTTCAAAATTTTATTGTTTAAAGTTTCACAAAATTCTAATTAATTACGTTATTAAAACAGTTAAAATTTACGGGTCGTTACAACTCTCCTCCACTCAAAACTTTTCGTCCCCAAAAAGGAAGGAGGTAGGAGAATAGAAACAGCTAGAAAGAAAGAATAGATTTTGATATTCAAAATAAGCAATAAATTTAAAATCATATAAATTTCAAATTAAACTAATTAATATTCAACATTTTGGTTTAATCCATTTGAGTTCACTTAAATTAAATAAATCCATCTATTTCTAAATTCATTATCTTATTGTCTAGTCATCCTCAATTAACAATTTCTAATCATCAATTTGTATAATCATTTATTATGCTAATATTTTATTCAACAAATTAAATCCTTTTATCCCAAATTATTATTAAGTTTATTCCACTTAATATATCTTATCACATATATTTTAAACCATATAAATTAATTTAAATCATATAAATTTCAAGTTAAATTAATTTATATTCAATAATTGATTTTAAATTCAAGGTATTTCCATAAGTTAATCTAATTTCAACTTATTAATTCCTTTAAAACAAATGTATTTGTTTCATCTATTATTCAATTAACTTATTATTCTATTTATCTCTATTAACATCTTTATAATAAAATTTAAGTGTATAACATTTATTATAAACACTCAAATTTTATTTATAAAGACATTTTATATTGTATATTATCTAATTACATATTCAACTTCTGAATAATTTAGGTAAGTTGTATTAAAATGGAATTAGGTATTATACAATTAGATTTTTCCCAACTTAATTATTTCAAGTTTAAATATATCTTAAAAATTTTGGATTTATTTATAATTAAATCGCCCTTTAACATAAATTTAAGAATCAAATTTCCGATTCACTTCAAACCATTTAGAGATAAATATATATATATATATATACACTATATATATCAAATCAAATTTATAAATATATACCTATATATATATAAATCAATTCATACTTAAGAAATTCAAATCAAATTAATTTCTAAAACAAAAGTGTAGCAAAGCTACTGAATAGTCTCTCCACTTCGAAACTCAAAAATTAATGTCAATGATGCGGCCGCCATCACCGAAATTATTTTCCAGCGACAATGTAGGAGAGTACTGATTTAAACTTTGAAAACCATTTCTATTCGAAAATATTTTCAAATAATATACCTTTTAAAACTTTAAAATCAAAGTTTGAAATCACCGGAAATTAAATTCTCAAATTCCTGATTTAAATTCATTTCAATTCCAAATCAATTTATAAACCATATTTATAAATTCATTTATAGAACAATAAATGAAAAATCAAATATTATCATTTCAAACAACAATTCAATTAACTTATTAAATTTCAGAAAAATTTACTTATATATATAATATAATCATGCCAATTTATTTCATTTACCAAATTTGAAAATAATATTGTGTCAGTTTGCTCTATTCAAGTGTTTTGGAAATTCTATCGATATCGTTGATCGGACGAATCGATCGAAAACCCAAATCAACATCAACAACTCAAACAACAAAATATAAAACATTTTTAATATAAATTTACAAATACACACCCTCACTCGAATGATTCCAAAATAGATTTCAAAATAAGGATAGAGATTCAAATTAGAGAGATTCTAATCAAAAGAATTCAGACTAGAAGATAGACTCGATAGGGAGATAAGATGATTGAATTTTCAAACAAGGAAGATGGATAGACTTATATAAATCACGGGCAACTTTAACTGGGTCAACCCTGACTTCAAGATACGATCGAGGTAGAATTCCGGAGCAAACCGACATTCGATCGCCAGAGATAGAATTCGGGTACAGCAAAAGATAGCAGCATCGTAAACCGAGGATAACGAAATCTCCGGTGAATCAATACCGATTGTAATGGAGTTTCACCCCTTTACAAATCATTCAAAGATTGGCGAGACCGCCGATTTATTACAGATATCATTCGAAGTGGAGTTATGGGATACCCCAGAATCGAGAAGACATGAATAGGGGAGACAAGAATGGACTTTGGAACCGAAGGGAACGTTCCAAAATTCAAAGAAAACTGAGTCAAAGAAGAAGGAATTCAAGCATGAGCGAAAGTGATTCTGTAATCGAATTTACTACATATGCTAAGTTTTTCCTAAAACCAGAGCTCTGATACCACATGCAACGACCTGAAATTTTCAACCATTCGCATCCATACATATCGGATTTGAATTGCTCAAAATATCAGATTGTTAATTTAAATTTGGCAAAACTCAGCATATACAGTAAGTAAATAACCACAGAATCACAGACACGGAGTAAAATAACAATAATGCAGCGGAAACAAAAGAATAGTAGTTCATGAAGCTACTTTATATATAACAGAGTTAAACAAGATACAATAGAAGTCACGAATACATAGATGTCTCAATACAATAATCAAATACAAGATCTGAATACATCATTGGAATCAACTGAACAACTGAAAGCAGGATAGATGGCTGGATCTCCAAGAGAAGCTCCAACTCCAAAGGCAAGTCTCGAATACTGTATCACTCAGTCTGACCCGAGCGTAAAGCAAAACACAAAACACTCGAGTCAGGATTAACATTCTTATATCAATAAATCCAACTCAAGTGAAATATCAACTGAAATACAAGTAACTTAAAGGATGTTTGGGATAACCATCCTCTAAGGATCCGTTAAACTATCTACTTTGTAGTAATATTCGCTATTATAATAATGTCTATAATAAAATAATCTTACTTTTAAATAGCGTTAAGGCTTTACATTTTCCACCTTAACACATAATAGTCCCAGTAGTCTATCGAGTATTAGCATACCCCCAAATCGGGAGCTACCCTCAATACTCCACAGGCTACGGCACAAATCCAAACTCGTAGTAAAGCTCGATATGGTAGGTGACACGGCACAACTAGGCAATGCCAGGGTAGATATACCAATTACGCATCCGGGCTGGTGGAAACGCATAGCAGCCACTACCGCCCACCTCGGAACACACTCCCAATCAAAATCGAAGGGTGGCCACCAAATCAATCACAAAGTAATAGAATGGTATCGAAGAAATGCGTCCGATCAGAGGTGCAACCTCATTGGCCCGTCAATCGCTCCTGTTTAGCCACCTTATGCCAACTCACGGGAGTTGGGTCAACGTATATACATCAATAGGATCGTCGCCACCATCCTACTTCATTCTGGAATCTCCACCGCTTACACAGTTGTTAAAGTAATTCGGTATCGATAGAGAGTATGCCCATATCTGATCTCGGTCTCTTTAACAACCAAACATTATTATAACACCGCGGTCATTTCAAAATAGTTTATACTTCAAAACCAAAATATCATTTCATTTCAAAAACCAAATCAATACGATATCATTTTTACTTCAAATATATCCATTACCAAAATCATATCACTTTCCAAAGTTATAACGCTTTCGAAATCATAAGTCCTTTAAAAATCAAAACACTTTGGAAATCGAAACCTTGAAATTCATAACACTTTCGAATCATGGCTTGAAATCATAACATTTTGGAATCCATAACACTTTCCTCTTAAACAGTTTAGATATTAAAATTAGTATATATAGTAAAATACTTTATAAAATAAAATTGTAACGACCCACTATTTTGGACCATTCAAATCGACAATAATCCACGCATGTCTGACTTGAATAATTCAAAATAACAGATTGTAATAAAATTTGGAGCAAATAAAAATCAAATACATAATCACAGACACAGAATATCAGAATAACTCGCAGCGGAATATAAAAACCATAGTAGTTCATGAAGCTACTATAACAAACTCTCAAAACAAAATACATAATATCTGTTTGAAAACATATACAATAGAAATCTCAAATACATAGAAGTTTATAATACCAGAGCTGAAATAGAACAACTGAAACTGGAATGGATAGATAACTAGATAAGCAGAATCTCCAACGATTCCTAGCTCCAGAAAGAGATCCAAATCTAAGCTGTAAATACTCAGGCTGACCCGAGCGTAAAGCAAAATACAAAACACTCGAGTCAGGACAATATATACTTATATAATGTAAACCAACTCAAGTGAACTGTAGCAGTAATGCATAATAACTTAAAGGATGCTTGGGATCGCCCATCCTCTAAGGATCAGTTAAACCATAAATTAAATACATCCCGTGGTTAAAATTTCAAAATTGGTATTTTATGTTTCGAAATCAAATATCATTTCAAAATTCAATATCATTCAAAAATCCAGTTCAAAATATCAAAATATCATATTTCAAAATAGTTTATATTACGAAACAAATTACTTCATTTTAAATCATAAAATGAAGTTATTATATTAAATAATTAAATTATTAAATTTCCAAAATTTTAATCTTTCAAAGTTCATTCGTTCACTTAAATTAATTAAAACAATGAAAATTCAACTTTCGCAACATTTAGAAAATGCTATGGAAAGTCACATTTAAAACAGTTCAATTTAACAAAAGACAGCATTTAAAATGCTGTAATAGGGTTACATTAGTTTCAAATAAACTTAGTTAAATTCAACCATTATAACATTTACAAAAATGCCATAATAGCCTTTAATTAAATTCAGCCATTTGGTTCATTATTATCAACTACAACATTTACAAATGTTGTATTATCATTTACATTAGAATTAATAGCATTTCAGACATGCAGTTAATTAACTTCAAATATTTAGTATAACTTCACAACAATTATATTTTTATATAAATCATTTTTAACTTATAAAATCATATAATTTCACTTTTAAAACAATCATTCAAATACCCTTATATTCATGATTTTATAAAGTTAAACCTCCATTCAAAAATCAAAATTTAATAATAATTCACTTATTAAATTCCAATATTAAATTATAAATTCATTAAATTAAATTAACTTAACACTTAAGTTTAAATTTTCAAATATAACTTAATTCCATTTTTATTTACTTAACTTAAAATTCATTTTAAGCCAAATTCACAAATTTCCAATTTTAGTTATATTTCAAAATTTCAACTTAAATATTCATTCATTTCACATTTTAACTTTATTCAAAATCATTAATATAAAATAAAATCATTTAAATTCACTTTAATCCAAATTATCATGAATGTATCACATTTCATATTTAATTTAAATTCCAATTATCACCAAATTAAAATTTCCCAAAATAACTTACATTTCAAATTTTCTAATTTTACCATTAATTTATTTCACTTATAAATTTTCAGAAAATCAATAATGCTTTACAAAGATCATTTTTATTTAGTTTAAGTCAAAATATTATAATATTTACATTTCTAAAATAATTAAAAAAAATTATAAAACATATTTTAACAACGGGTCTGTATTTCATTTTCTAGCCTAGGTAAAGTGATACGGGTAATTTATCATTTCAACCCGTAATTTACAAAGATACCCGGGTTTGATCATTTCAAACCCGCAATCCCAAACAAATGAAAATAATTGAAAATCATTCAGGCCTATCATTTCAGCCCATAATGATTTTCTCTTATTCTAAAGTCCGTTCGGGTATGTATCATTTCAACCCATAGTGATTCTAATCTAAAGGGAACTTGTAGTGTGATAAACTGATAAAAATAACAGAACAACATAATATAACAGTAACATATGATATAACAGGTGTTTAAGAATGGGTGAACATCATATAATCATAACATAGCAGATATAATATGGTGATGCATTTTACAGATTCAAAAGTGGTCAATTTACTAGTTATATAGGTATACACTGTCTGGTGAGAATAACTCACTTGTTTAAAGCTGGAGATAGCCACAAAAGCACACAATACTGACACTACGAAGGCACGACAACACGGGAATGACTTGAGAGTGGAGAGCGAGATCCAAGTTATAGATCTTGTGTTACAACCCAAAAACAAAACCAAAATAATAGTTAAAAATCAATACGATTGAATTTGAATAACTTTGAAACAAAAAGCAGTTTGAATACGAAACTTTTTACCTTGCTTTCTCTACTTGTTTGCATGGCCTAGGGGATCAATTAGGTCAGGTTTGTACTTGGTTTGGATCAGGTATGGGTCTGGAAAAGGTAAGGCTACAAGGTAGAACATGATGGAGGAAGTTACAACACAGGGATGTGAAGGGGTTTAGGCTAAAACATGGTTTTTGGCAACCAAAAGGGCTCGGTCATGGGGTTATATGCTTGGCCAGTCAAGCTCAGGTCTGGACAGAGGTTAGAGTGGTGTGGGGAGGTCTGGAAAAGGTGGTGGTGGCAGCCTATGGTGGTGGTGGTGGTGTAAAATGAAGGGAAGGTTGCATACATGGCTCGGGTAGGCGATAATTGTAGAGTTTTCAATGTTTTTGTGGAGTTTTTCTCAAGGGGAGGCCATGGCACTTTCATGTCAGTGGAGAATGATGGTTTGGCCGTGGATTTAGTGGGGAGGAAGGGATGGTGGTCGATGGTGGTGATGGTGAGGCTATGGGCCGAGCAAAGCATGAAGATTTCAAGGCAATTTACAAAGGAAAATCAATAAAAGAAGGTGAAAAAGAATAGAAAAGAGGACGACATTACAATTCTTTTTCTTCAGATCTGAAAACATATGTGAATGAGGAATGAGAAAGTGATGTTTTCACGTGAATTGCAAAATGAGATATGCAGCTGAAAGAATGAGGAGTTAAGGCCAATTGAATGAAAAGTAATGTTGAAATGTGAAAAGGTGGGAATTCAAAAGGCCTTAGGAAATAAAAAGCCACAAACCTTTCAAATCACTTTTATTTCTTTTTAATAAGTTTAAATAACTGAAAATAATTAAAAATTCAGTTTCAATTCGAAAATGTAACAAATATACAAAATATAAATAAATAAATATTAATTATATATGATTAAAATAAGAAAATAGTACAAAATGAAAACTAGTCTAGAAAATTTGAAAATAAATGAAATAAACTTAGGGAAAATTGTATGGACTTGGAAAAATATTTATAAATAAAGATAAGAACATAAAATAAAAATGCATTCACAAAAATAAATAAATAAATTTTAATTAAATAAAATTTAAATGAAGAATATAGTAGAAAAATAGAAACTAGTCTTTAATAAATGCAATAAATTTTGGAAAAGTTTTATTATCACTTCAAAAATATTAAAAGACAAAAATATACATAAAATAACATATTAACACATTTTAAAATAAAATATGACAAAGAAAATATGATTTATAAAATTTAAAATAGGCAAAATTGCAAAATAAAACAAATTATACTCAAAATTGAAATGTACATAACTTTTACAATTTAATTCCGTTTTCAACGAAACAAAAAGCAGTATTCATGTTATTAAGTCTATTTTCATAATAAAAGATAAAATTTAAGATTTTAAACAATTTAAATTTGAAGTTTTAAAAGTCAAAGTTTGACCAGTTTGACCAGAAATCCCTTTTTCAGGAAATGTTCAATTTATACCAGTTTGAAATTAAAAGTTACATAATAATCAACATTTATATTTAAAAATGAAATGTTTGAAATAAAACAAGTTTAAAAATAGTTTTCAAAATATAATAAAGTCAAATAAAATATATACAAAAATCTAGGGCTGTTACACTCTCCCCCACTCAAATCTTTTCGTCCTCGAAAAGAAATGAAGTATGGAAAACACAGAAAAAGATAGAATGGAATAGGATTAAGACAAGATGACAAGAATATTAAAATTATACCTGATAACTGTTGTTATAGGTAAGTTTAACAAGGTGGAGAATAGGAATAGCAAGAAGGGAAAATAGGATGAAAGACAAGGATGAGCCATTTATTAAAAGTGTTGGTTAAAGAGCTAAAATATTTAAAACACTTTAAAATCCTTTAAAAAGGAAATAACTGATCAAAGTATCATTTATATAATATTTTATCAAAATACTTTTATAACTCGATGTCTTAACAAGTTTATCCTCATTCCTGCAGACTCTGGTAGTGCGTTGATCAGGCGCAAAGCTAGAATTCTCCAGGTACTTAGTAGACTTGTTTCAACACCTAGTGAAAATACTGGGAAAACCTTTAAAAACAGATATGGAAAGTACAATCCAAACAAAAACGAATCAAATCATGGATCGCAGATACACAATGGTTACGCCTGGGTCCCCCAGGAAACATCCGTACCTTTTAAGCATTCACTGCCTTGCGAATTTCGCCATGCAACAAAACGGTGGACCGTAGGATACATAAAAATGGTTACGCCTGGATCCCCCAGGAAACATCCATACCCCTTAAGCAATCTCTGCCTTGCGGATTACGCCACTAACACGACCATAGATCGCAGATACACAATGGTTACGCCTGGATCCCCCAGGAAACATCCGTACCTTTTAAGCAATCACTGCCTTACGAATTACGCTATGCAGTCGAGTTCGTAAGACCATGGGTAACGCCATGGAATTCGAAGGACACTCGAGTATCATATCCGGAAAACCAAAAATCAGAGAGAATAATATCGATAGAATGAATCCAAGATGTGGCCACAAATCGGATATCAAGCAGAAGGCACTTTCCATATCTTTACTTCGAAAATATGTATCATATAGTACCTTTTCAAATCACTTTCAAATATCGTACTTATATAAAATCCATTATATATAAGATTTAATTTTCAAATCAAATACTTTCCAAAGTCAATAGTATATCAAATCATACTTATATAGACTTCAATTATATAAGATTTCACTTTCAAATTGAGTACCTTTTCAAATCTATAGTTTTCGAATCAATTTTATATAAGTTCGACAACTCCCAAATCAAGTGTTTAGTAACATAAGGTTCTCAAATTTAAATTTGTTTCAATATCAGTTCAATTTCAAAATCATATACAATTTCACCAAATTATTTTCTTCTCAAATTAAATATCTTTAGTTTCAAAGTTTCCAAAATAATAGATTTTTGAAAATAAATCCAAATTTCCAAATCAATATAATTTAAGTCAACCAATTCATTTCCAAAATCAAATGTTTTCAAAATCATCTTATACTTTCGTAAGGTCTATCTTACATAAGGATCAAATTTTCAAAATAATTTCGCTGTATGAAGAGCCATATGGGATTGAATATCTTTGCTTTTATGGGTTATGTATCTTTGTAATTTAAATTGGAAATTTTCTTTTAGTAAGCAAAGATATTCTAACTCGACGGCTTTCAATTTCAGCGTCAAAATATATCAAAGATATTAGAATATAAGATGTACATATGTCATCATTTCGCAAAGTCACATTCGATCGCTCGCTCGATCACACAAGTTCGCTTTCGAACTAGTATTGTCCATTCACTTCCCTAATGCGGATTTCGATATGGTTTCTCGACTAGAAGCCATCAGTCTCCTTGCATAGCCATATACTATGATAGAGAATTCTAGAATCGAGCCCAAAATCCATATCAAATATTCGTCATCAAGAATCGAATGAAAAATCCTAACACGAAATGGTGTAATTCACCTCGAACTTGTGTACTCAAACATGGATCAAATTAATTATGCGAATAAAACAGCATACGTACAACTTATATATTTATTTCAACTTGTTAAATATATAGTTTCATAAAGATGTTACTAAGTTAAAACATTTAAACTAAATTTTATTCAAAATATTTTGAAGACCAAATTCTTTTCAAAACATTTCAAATCTAAATTTCATATTAGAAAATTTTAAAATTGCTTTATTCATTTACTTAACCAAACAGTTTTAACTTATTTAAATCATATTACGTCATACTTAAACATTCAAAACAAACTTATATACTTTATCAAATTACTTTTCAAAATTTCTTAGCTTTGAAAAGTTAACCTTGATTTGGAAGTGCTCGAACCTTTAAAATAGTTGAAGAAATCATATTTCAATCCAAGAGTTGGAAATCACAATTAAATCAGTAAATCCATTCCAAAAATAGGGTTATATCAAATCAAATCCAAAACTCAAGGACTGAACACCGGCTCATTTCAAATTTTACAAATATATATACATATATCTTTCGAATATCACATCACACTTCGGAATTTGAAATCTAAATTGGTTTCACAAATCAATCGCATAGCAATGCTACCGAAGTGGCCTCTCCCTCACTCAGAAACTCAAAAATCAATGTCGATGATGCGTGCACTCATCACCGAAATTATTTTCCAGCGACACAAGTGAGTTCTGGACTTCCATTTACTTTGAAAACTTCTTTGAAATTCCTTCAAAATCATTAAAACCCATTAAAATCATTGAAACATTACTTATTCGGAAAAATAATTTCAATCATATTATTTATTATTTCAAAATCTTAAAACCAGTTCCAAAATGCCGGAGTTCAATCACTTAAATTCAGATTCAAAACCTTCAGTTATAAATCATTTTATATGAAACCATTTCTTATAAAATTTTCACAATTTCAAATCCTTTCAAAACTTCAAATTCTCATTTTTTTAAAAGGTATATAATCCTTATCAAAAACATTTCATCTTTATATAAATATATGGTCATCCTTATCAAAATAAAACTACGATGAATACAAAATTTTTAAAAGACAATCAACCACAAACTTTCCAAGGGACGATTCAAGGATGGATTTCAAAGCAAAACAGAGATTCAAATTTAGAAGGACTCTAATCAAATAGAATTCTAATTCAAAGATAGGCTCAAACGAAGATAAGATAATTAAATTACCAAATAGAAGATGGATAAGCCTATATGAATCGCGGGCGACCTTAACTGGTCAACCGTGACTTCAGGAATATAATCGATGCGAAAATCTAAGGCAAATCGACCTTCGATTGCCAGAGATAGAATCTAAATATAGCAGAAGATAGAAAACATCGTAAACCGAGGATACAGAAATCTCCGATGAATCAATGCCAATTATAATCATTCAAAGATTGGCGGAATCGCCACCCTATAAAGGTCATACAAAGTGGAGTGATGCAATGCTCCAAAATCAAAAGAATACAATTAGGGGAGACAGGAATGGATTTCAGAACAAGTGGGAGCGTTCCAAAATTCAAAGGAATCTTATTCGATAAGAATCCAAACGAAGATTAGAGATATATAACCTATATCGATATAGAAAAATTCCCATAAAAATTTGGAAAGACTCGAATTCATAACATACGAAAACAGAAGCATAAATATCTTTAGTTGGGCAACTTTAGCTAAGCAAAAGATACAACAGAGTTTACTCAAAACAACTTAACAAACTACTGATTTTGCCATACTCAAAATAGATTCCTATCAACAATGGATCTAGATCAATCAAGAGAGAAGTTCAAAATTTTAGAGGATCCTAATCAAAGAAATTACTAACAAGGTGGATACGAAAGGAATGAAGTTTAAGAAATATTTTACTTTCAAAGCAAGGAAATTTATATCAAAATAATCTTTGAAAATTCTTTAAAAATCATTTGAAAATCATTTTATACTTTGAAAATACGTTCTCTCACAAAGAAATGATTCTGAGATTGATTTCACTCATTCTAGGGTATTTCTACCCTATCTCTAATGAGTTTTTGCTCCGTAGGCTAAGGTTTGCCTAAAACCAAAGCTCTGATACCAACTGTAACGACCCACTATTTTGGACCATTCAAATCGACAATAATCCACGCATGTCTGACTTGAATAATTCAAAATAACAGATTGTAATAAAATTTGGAGCAAATAAAATCAAATACATAATCACAGACACAGAATATCAGAATAACTCGCAGCGGAATATAAAAACCATAGTAGTTCATGAAGCTACTATAACAAACTCTCAAAACAAAATACATAATATCTATTTGAAAACATATACAATAGAAATCTCAAATACATAGAAGTTTATAATACCAGAGCTGAAATAGAACAACTGAAACTGGAATGGATAGATAACTAGATAAGCAGAATCTCCAACGATTCCTAGCTCCAGAAAGAGATCCAAATCTAAGCTGTAAATACTCAGGCTGACCCGAGCGTAAAGCAAAATACAAAACACTCGAGTCAGGACAATATATACTTATATAATGTAAACCAACTCAAGTGAACTGTAGCAGTAATGCATAATAACTTAAAGGATGCTTGGGATCGCCTATCCTCTAAGGATCAGTTAAACCATAAATTAAATACATCCCGTAGTTAAAATTTCAAAATTGGTATTTTATGTTTCGAAATCAAATATCATTTCAAAATTCAATATCATTCAAAAATCTAGTTCAAAATATCAAAATATCATATTTCAAAATAGTTTATATTACGAAACAAATTACTTCATTTTAAATCATAAAATGAAGTTATTATATTAAATAATTAAATTATTAAATTTCCAAAATTTTAATCTTTCAAAGTTCATTCGTTCACTTAAATTAATTAAAACAATGAAAATTCAACTTTCGCAACATTTAGAAAATGCTATGGAAAGTCACATTTAAAACAGTTCAATTTAACAAAAGACAGCATTTAAAATGCTGTAATAGGGTTACATTAGTTTCAAATAAACTTAGTTAAATTCAACCATTATAACATTTACAAAAATGCCATAATAGCCTTTAATTAAATTCAGCCATTTGGTTCATTATTATCAACTACAACATTTACAAATGTTGTATTATCATTTACATTAGAATTAATAGCATTTCAGACATGCAGTTAATTAACTTCAAATATTTAGTATAACTTCACAACAATTATATTTTTATATAAATCATTTTTAACTTATAAAATCATATAATTTCACTTTTAAAACAATCATTCAAATACCCTTATATTCATGATTTTATAAAGTTAAACCTCCATTCAAAAATCAAAATTTAATAATAATTCACTTATTAAATTCCAATATTAAATTATAAATTCATTAAATTAAATTAACTTAACACTTAAGTTTAAATTTTCAAATATAACTTAATTCCATTTTTATTTACTTAACTTAAAATTCATTTTAAGCCAAATTCACAAATTTCCAATTTTAGTTATATTTCAAAATTTCAACTTAAATATTCATTCATTTCACATTTTAACTTTATTCAAAATCATTAATATAAAATAAAATCATTTAAATTCACTTTAATCCAAATTATCATGAATGTATCACATTTCATATTTAATTTAAATTCCAATTATCACCAAATTAAAATTTCCCAAAATAACTTACATTTCAAATTTTCTAATTTTACCATTAATTTATTTCACTTATAAATTTTCAGAAAATCAATAATGCTTTACAAAGATCATTTTTATTTAGTTTAAGTCAAAATATTATAATATTTACATTTCTAAAATAATTAAAAAAAATTATAAAACATATTTTAACAACGGGTCTGTATTTCATTTTCTAGCCTAGGTAAAGTGATACGGGTAATTTATCATTTCAACCTGTAATTTACAAAGATACCCGGGTTTGATCATTTCAAACCCGCAATCCCAAGCAAATGAAAATAATTGAAAATCATTCAGGCCTATCATTTCAGCCCATAATGATTTTCTCTTATTCTAAAGTCCGTTCGGGTATGTATCATTTCAACCCATAGTGATTCTAATCTAAAGGGAACTTGCAGTGTGATAAACTGATAAAAATAACAGAACAACATAATATAACAGTAACATATGATATAACAGGTGTTTAAGCATGGGTGAACATCATATAATCATAACATAGCAGATATAATATGGTGATGCATTTTACAGATTCAAAAGTGGTCAATTTACTAGTTATATAGGTATACACTGTCTGGTGAGAATAACTCACTTGTTTAAAGCTGGAGATAGCCACAAAAGCACACAATACTGACACTACGAAGGCACGACAACACGGGAATGACTTGAGAGTGGAGAGCGAGATCCAAGTTATAGATCTTGTGTTACAACCCAAAAACAAAACCAAAATAATAGTTAAAAATCAATACGATTGAATTTGAATAACTTTGAAACAAAAAGCAGTTTGAATACGAAACTTTTTACCTTGCTTTCTCTACTTGTTTGCATGGCCTAGGGGATCAATTAGGTCAGGTTTGTACTTGGTTTGGATCAGGTATGGGTCTGGAAAAGGTAAGGCTACAAGGTAGAACATGATGGAGGAAGTTACAACACAGGGATGTGAAGGGGTTTAGGCTAAAACATGGTTTTTGGCAACCAAAAGGGCTCGGTCATGGGGTTATATGCTTGGCCAGTCAAGCTCAGGTCTGGACAGAGGTTGGAGTGGTGTGGGGAGGTCTGGAAAAGGTGGTGGTGGCAGCCTATGGTGGTGGTGGTGGTGTAAAATGAAGGGAAGGTTGCATACATGGCTCGGGTAGGCGATAATTGTAGAGTTTTCAATGTTTTTGTGGAGTTTTTCTCAAGGGGAGGCCATGGCACTTTCATGTCAGTGGAGAATGATGGTTTGGCCGTGGATTTAGTGGGGAGGAAGGGATGGTGGTCGATGGTGGTGATGGTGAGGCTATGGGCCGAGCAAAGCATGAAGATTTCAAGGCAATTTACAAAGGAAAATCAATAAAAGAAGGTGAAAAAGAATAGAAAAGAGGAAGACATTACAATTCTTTTTCTTCAGATCTGAAAACATATGTGAATGAGGAATGAGAAAGTGATGTTTTCACGTGAATTGCAAAATGAGATATGCAGCTGAAAGAATGAGGAGTTAAGGCCAATTGAATGAAAAGTAATGTTGAAATGTGAAAAGGTGGGAATTCAAAAGGCCTTAGGAAATAAAAAGCCACAAACCTTTCAAATCACTTTTATTTCTTTTTAATAAGTTTAAATAACTGAAAATAATTAAAAATTCAGTTTCAATTCGAAAATGTAACAAATATACAAAATATAAATAAATAAATATTAATTATATATGATTAAAATAAGAAAATAGTACAAAATGAAAACTAGTCTAGAAAATTTGAAAATAAATGAAATAAACTTAGGGAAAATTGTATGGACTTGGAAAAATATTTATAAATAAAGATAAGAACATAAAATAAAAATGCATTCACAAAAATAAATAAATAAATTTTAATTAAATAAAATTTAAATGAAGAATATAGTAGAAAAATAGAAACTAGTCTTTAATAAATGCAATAAATTTTGGAAAAGTTTTATTATCACTTCAAAAATATTAAAAGACAAAAATATACATAAAATAACATATTAACACATTTTAAAATAAAATACGACAAAGAAAATATGATTTATAAAATTTAAAATAGGCAAAATTGCAAAATAAAACAAATTATACTCAAAATTGAAATGTACATAACTTTTACAATTTAATTCCGTTTTCAACGAAACAAAAAGCAGTATTCATGTTATTAAGTCTATTTTCATAATAAAAGATAAAATTTAAGATTTTAAACAATTTAAATTTGAATTTTTAAAAGTCAAAGTTTGACCAGTTTGACCAGAAATCCCTTTTTCAGGAAATGTTCAATTTATACCAGTTTGAAATTAAAAGTTACATAATAATCAACATTTATATTTAAAAATGAAATGTTTGAAATAAAACAAGTTTAAAAATAGTTTTCAAAATATAATAAAGTCAAATAAAATATATACAAAAATCTAGGGCTGTTACAAAAATAGTTTATGTAAAATAGTTATAAGTTAAAATAGCTTATAATAAAATAATTTATATTGAAAATGATTTATATTAGAATAGTTTAAATTAAAATAATTTATAAATTAAAATATAAATAGTTTTAGATATAGTTTAAAAATACTTTATATAAAAATAGCTTCCTCAAATTCCACAAATCGATTCAAATCAACCCGAATTCCAAAATTCAAATTTAATCAAATCTCAAATCATCAATTTCAATTCGATTTAGTTTCTAAATAAACCATTTCAAATTATCGATTTCAAACACATATTTAAACCATAAAATAAGCCATTTCAATTTCAATATGTTTCAAAGCTTTAAATATTCAACATTTCAAAACTAAATTCGATAATTTCGTGTGTGTATATATATATATATATATATATATCAAATTCACTTTACTATTATTTTAGTTTTGAAATATTCACTTAATAAATCCAATATAATTTAAAACAAACCCTAAATTACAATAAACTAAATATTTCCTTCAATTTATTTAAACCTGAAATATTCATTTAAATCACTTTAAATCAAAAATCAAGTTATAAAAATCATATCTTTAAAATTTCAAATTTAATAAATTTCAAATCAAACTTATTTAAGTATAATTCTTAAATAAATAAAATTTCAAATCAATTTCAAAATTATCTTTCCAACCTGGATCATTATAAACTTTATATTTGAAAATATAGATATTAAATAAATAATTAAACATATTGTATATCATCTTTATTAAATCAACTTTAATAAATCTTTTAAAAATCAATATTTATTAAAACCATATATTTCTTTTTCAAAGCCATAGAAATCGTTTTCAAAATATTTATATATAGACCAACGATGTTTGTATATAATTTTCTATCCTATGGTCAAGTGATACGGATATTTATCATTTCAATCCGCAATTTAAATATATACGGGTATATATCATTTCAACCTGCAATCCCAAATTCAATCCAATTGAAAATCGCTTGGGTTTATCATTTCAACCCATAACGATTTTCTCCTATTCTACAGATCGTTCGGGTATGTATCATTTCAACCCATAGTGAATTCTATACTAACAGGGAACTTGCAGTGTGATAACAGATATGATAAAAATATATAACAGGCAGATATCATCAATATAAATAACAGATAATGGTGTCAGATGTCACAGGTGAACAGATACAGATACAGATAACAGCATATATATTGTAATGTAAATAACTAACAGCAGCATATTTCAATTGTCGTTTCAATTGAAATCAAATTTAATAAATATAAGAACATTAATCGTGAGTGATTGCTCACCTTTCGAGGCTTGAGAAGTTTGACAAATGAAACAAGTTATGAATCCAAGCACGAATTCCAAAGCAAAGCTAGATGGACATGATTCGACAAACAAACCTGATGGATAGAAATTGACGAAATCAAATCAGAACTGAATCGATGAATAAAATTGGTATAAGTGAACTTATATAGAACTATATATAACTACATATAACTATATATATATATATATCAAATTCTAAATTCAAACATATATTAAATTAAATATATATGCATTTCAAAATCCCCTATTTTAAACTAAAACTCAAATATTAAAGTCAAACATATATATGTATACATATATATATATATATATATATATAATAATAATTTTTGAATCAATACATTTAAAACTTAACACTAATGAAAGGTTTTAAAAATCTATGTATAATATATTATATAACTTACTTAAACAATATACGTATAGGTTGACAAAATACATATAAAGCACATATATAATACTGCATATATAAATTACAACAACCAATTCAACAATAAGCAGTGCATACCACAATGTATATAAATTAAACCATATAACCTATAAACTATCATATATAACAAAACATGTATATATCTTCACTTTCTTTTCAAATTTATTGTATAAAAATATTCAGGTTTGGAAAACATTTTATTATCATCAATTATTAACTGATTTGAATTGAAATAAAATTACACAATAAAATAAACTTTAATATCATCAGATGAAAATTTACCGGTTGCTATGTTTAATTAGACTTATTCCAAATATCAAATTTTTATTTCAAAATTTTATTGTTTAAAATTTCACAAAATTTTAATTAATTA
Organism: Allium fistulosum; assembly: GCA_030737815.1. Classification (NCBI taxonomy): domain Eukaryota; kingdom Viridiplantae; phylum Streptophyta; class Magnoliopsida; order Asparagales; family Amaryllidaceae; genus Allium; species Allium fistulosum. The sequence goes on from CM060904.1 coordinate 317,414,833, forward strand.
CGTTATTAAAACAGTTAAAATTTACGGGTCATTACAATCTCTATAGAGTTACTCTACTACTTGAATTGTAAAGATGTATCCTGCCATCTGTAGACATTAAGATTGTATACGTTTTCTTGCCACCCGTGGAAAGACAAGAGGATAGGTGTGTCCTGCCACCCAAGGTAAGTCTGGAAAGGTATGCTTGCCACTTGATTCAAAGCCAAGTTATATAGATGTACTGGCCAACTACGGAATATCAAGTTTGTTATAATGGAAATTCTATACAGGGTACACGACTTGATGTAGGATTAGGAATTGAACTAGCATAAAAATTCCTTATGTCACTCATTTGATTTACTGCTTTTTATATTGGATTTATATTATTATCTGCATATCATTGTGATTCTGAATTGATAAGTTTGAAAAATACAAGTTAAAGCATTAAGAAGTTTAAATACCGGCTTTAGTGTTATAACAGCCTTAAGATCCATTCCGCACAAGTATTAGAGTATCTCATATAACCAACACATATAAGTAATTTTGGTATTGTACATATTTCAAGATTTATTGTGTATAATTAATAGTTTTAGTAATGTACACATTTTCCTATTTATTGTGCATATTATAAAGTTTGGACATGGATTGAGATTTAGAATATTAATGGATTATCTCTAGAAAATAATCGAGTAAACAACTTGATATTTGAATAATTAATTTAGTGATTGAGAATTAGGATACTATGTAAAGTGGTAGATAGACTTCTAACATTTGATAGTATGAGTTGTCTATGTGTTAGTACTCTATCTACACTTTGCTTTGTAATATGATGATCTATCAATTGTGAATTAAATATGATGACATTATTACGAGTAGTGAAATCTCGTAAGCTATGTAAGTTGTCTAACTTATAGCAGTCATAGGAATTTATATGGTAATTAAGGTTTTAAGGGATAAGCTACCAGTATGGATACCTATGTTTACTTATTAGTGCAATATGAAATACGATGACTATGATAATTGAATAAGTGCACACTTGATAATGTTGATACTATCAACACTAGGGTTTAATATATGTGTCTTGCTTATATTGAAAATATATTACTATTAGTAATAACAATTGTTAAGATATTACAGGAAATTAGCCCTTCTTGTTATTAAGGCACATAATATGTTTATTTATCACTTTAGTGTGATCTTATTCACTTTATATGTTTAAGCTCTATTCGTTTCCACCTTTAGATTATTTATAAGTAGTTAATGTTATATGATTATTACCATTCTAATATTTAATGGGTTTGGGTAGTGATTACGATGAGATAGACTCTGTGTGATTAGAGTTGCACCTAGTAGATCTTATGAGATCCATTCGATGTAATACCGGAAAGGCTAATATCCATCTTAGCAGACCGATCGCGGGTTAGCGTAATGGCTTTGTGACTAGTTAGTCTTATTATCACTAGTCAAACAGTCTGCTACATGGGCTTTTTATAGGGTTTTGGATCATAATTTTAGTGCAATATATTTGATTCGGATGTTGTTATAATTTTGAGTGTGATTTGGGGTAACATGGAGACTATATGGGGACCCCCACAATTGAGTAACTGAGTACTTTCTCCCATTTGTATACTCGGTTTCTAGTATAGATTTATAGATTTCCAATAATAAGATTTTGTATTGATTTTGGAAAAGAGAGATTTTGGGAAAGTTAAGGAATACGTTTTGTAAATCTTTTGGAAAAGGATTTTAAAAATGACAAAGCAAATATAATATGATAGCCGAAATGAATAGGTGTGGCCACTAGAGACAACAAATGGGTATTATGAGAAAAGTATGGTAGAATAGCATGTTGTGTGACATTTACCTATATACCCAGATGATTTACGTATGCATTGATTATCTGCATCATCATAGTGCTAACCTGGATTAGAGTGGAATGTTAAATTATAATTACTCCAATTTTGGCCACGCTAATAAGTGTGACTTTGATATTGTATCAACATACTTCATTTGGTAGATGTTGTATGATTATTTAAACCACGGTGGTTTGGCTCAGTTTGTGTTAGGAGTCCAGCAAGCCTTTGTGTTCCATGCATATCATGATAGTAAAGCATGTGTAATGACCCATAATTTCGCTACTTCGAAAATAAGAGATTTTATTTATTTTAAATTTAAAAGGGTTTAAAACTTAAATAAATAAGTTATATATAATAAATAATAATGGAAAAATTATTTATTCATATAGTTAATACTTAAAAAGTATAAAATTTGGATTTTAGAACAAATCAGCAAAAGTTAAGTTTTGTTAAAAATAAATAAATGCTTAAATAAATAGGTTTAAATATTTATTTGAAAAGTTAAATCTTATCAAAATCACTTAATAAAGATAATAGAAGTGTATTAAAGGGTTTAAAAATATGTTTATAATCGTTTTACAAAAATGTTCAAATTTTGTTGCATTTTGTCAGTTTTACATACACTGTAAAACGGAGATTTTGATATTATTTAAATATGGTTTTATAATATGAATAGACGTGTTTAAATTTATTTAAGGAAGTAAGAAGTTCATTTTTTTAGTTTGGTTTACTTAAATATATAGTTTAACAAAAACGTCAAATATTGACTGTAAAAAATATGTCAACAAAAAACAATTTTTTCAACCAAAACAAGTTGTCGTTAAGTTGTTGCAATATGATATGTTTCCTAACATACTTTTGAACTTAACAAACTATGTTAAATGTTATATTTATCATAATAAAGACAAAAGTGGTTTAAATAAAGTTTATGAAACATGATTTGACTAATATAAATTTAAATTTAACTTTATAAAACAACATTATTACCTTAAGTACATAAATCAAATCAAACCATCTCTCTCACCATTACTGTCATTACATCCTAAGTCATATCACTTATGGAAAAGGAGCAAAATTTTATTTAAGTATTTTGTAAATTTAGGAAAAGAGGCAAAATTATTACATAAGTACAAAAGTCAAATCCTAACCTCATTTCACATTTAATACCATCTCCTCTCCATTAAGCAAAGGTTAAATCATGGGTAAAAAGGTAAATGAAAAGTCAAAAAAATAGAGAAGGTTAGTATGGTCATTTGCCAAGCAAGCTTCATGTATAAATAGGACCACCCTTTCTTCATTTTTCTCACAACATTTCCTTCCCATTCTCTTCACTTTCTCCACCTACTTCCTCTCTTCCTCTTCCATTACTTCCTCCACCTTAGTTGTGCCCTACATCCCTCCACCCAAGCTCCACCTCAACCCAACACCCCTTCCCTAAGCCGTACCTACCTCCTACACCACCTACCTGCCTCCTCCAAGCCTCCAACACCTCACACCCACCACCTATAGCCACTGCCGAGCCCTGCAAACCAACACCCAAACCTGAGCCTACACTAAGCCACAACCCTAGCCGAGCCTATACCCTCTATATGCCCATGGCCAAAATAAAAAAAAGAAGGAATAAAAAGAGAGAAGAGAAAAAAGAAAAAAGAAAAAAGAAATTCAAAGCGGTAAGTTCGAAACGTGGAAGAAGAGAGCGCGTTAGTTCGTGAAGCATGCTAGTTTGCAAAAAGATTGATGGAGCGGAAATGAAGGTGAGAAATTCTCATCGCTATTTGAATAATATTGATTATCAAGTTTAATTGTTATGTTAGATAATCATCATTTGATGATATGGATATTTGATTGATTGTTTGAATATGTTGGTTGAATAGTTAAGTCATGATAATTACCCATTTATGGATAATCACTATGCTATAAGAATGGATGTTGTGTTAATCATAAATATTGAAAGTGATTATGTGATGTGATTGGTTGATTTGGATGTGGTAGTGGTAATTATAAATAGTGATTATGTTTATTTCACCCAAGTAACCACCTTTGTTAAAAAGACCAATTTTTAGTGATATGATATATTTAGAAATTTTATAAGTCTCTTTTCAATAAAGTGAAATTGAAATTAAAGTTAAAATACAATAGAATTTGAATTTAAAAGTGAAATTGAATTTGAAATCGAAGTTACATTGAAATTGAGCTGAAAATGAAAATGAAAATGAAATTGAAATTTAAGTTGAAATTGAAGATGGATTTGAAATCAAATTTGAAATCGAAGTTTTAATTAAGTTTAATTTGAAGTTAGAACTGAAATTGAATTGAAATTGGATTTGAAAATTTAATATTAAAATAATAGGAATAAAATAATATTATAATATGGAAATAGTGAAAATACACTTTAGATACTTTAAAAAGTGAAAATATTAATTTAAAATGATTTATAATGATTCTATAAGTAATTATATTCAATTTAGAGAATTAACATCAAATATCGTAAATCAAGATAAAACTAGGCGCGTCGCGTAACGATGGTTCGCGATTTCGTGCCGAAAAGTTCAAACAAGTGTACAAAGTGGAATATAGCTCAGAATTCTTCGAGATAATAAAATTCTGGACTATTATATCCATATCTTTTAAATGAAGAAAGAAAATCAAGATTTCATTAAGTAGATTTTGAATTATGTCCAAATCAATTTCCTAGAAAAATCGCGCTTGTGCAGTTAAGGGACCATAACGTAAAATCTGTTTAAATGAACGTTTTTAATTATGGTAAAATATGAAATAAATTTGATAAATCTATTTAAATATTTTAGAAGAGATTTGTAATGGAAGATATGAATTTTCAAATATTAAAAAGTTGTTTAAATCAAATAAGCTTATATAGCACTTTCCGCAGCACTTTTTCTACTGCGAATTCTATATCTTTTGAAATATGAGGTTTAAACTTAACGATTTTTCCTAGGAACAATTACGAATGTTTTTAAAAGGAAAATTAAGCATTTAAAAGATAATTTGGAATCTTTATAATCAATTCTAAAATAAAAGCTAATAACTGAGTATGCGGAAACGACTAGTACATTTGTCCCGTCTGTGAGATCCAAGAAGATAAAACAAGGTGTTTAACTAAGTTTAGGAATGGAGCAACCAGTGCCCTGAACTTACCTGGCCTATGCTTTATCTTCTTAAGCGAGGGGTGGAACAGATCGAAAGGAAAGCCTGGATGCTCTAAAAGGTTATATTAAGTTTTTCCAAAATAAAAGAGAACTACTATTTTCCAGAAGTTAAGCAATTTAAGTATAAAAAGATTAATATCCAAAATGAATAAATTACAATTTGGATTACATAGAGATAATCTCCTTATACTTGGTATTAAATTCCGAAGAGGGAACTCATCCTATTCGTGGAATTTAAATGGTGATTTCACCGTTATTCCGTCCATAGCACTTGTTGAATACGGAAATTAATGTTGAGTAAAATTAGAATGATTTCTATGATCCTATTTACTCAATAATGTTTGCTAAGATTGTTTTTAGGGTTTAAAGTAAACGATGTCTTAAATAACATTGTTTTTGGCCCGCCTAAAAGTTAAGAAATTCTGGATCGATGATAAGTAAGAAAATAGGAAATGTTTTCCCAAGTAATAAGTGAATTAACAAATTACTCTAAGATTAAAAAGGGATTTGTAATTAAAAAAAGAATTAAAGTGAAAAGAGACTTAATCAATCCTGTGTACTCATATTCACTTTTTTATCGATAATTGGATTTTAAAGGAACCGGGGTCGGATTTGGGTGATTCCTATCCGAAAACCACTTCGAACCAATTTATGTGTTCGAAGAATGAAGCTGTTTGAAGACGGAGATATTGAGATGAATAATAACGAAGGACTACTTGTTGATTAATTGGGGATAAACTCCCGATTTACTTATTGTAGTAGTGGTCTCTATGTTTTGAAAAACCTCAGAAACACAAGGGCTTGTCGCCTAGTAATGGCCCAGGAAAGTACCTTCGGATTTGTTCAGTCCCAGAACAAACTTGTATGGATGGATGTCTAACAGTGCATTTTCTGAGATTACGTACATTGGTTTTACAAACATACATATGTAGTGGCGGGGAAAGCTACTTCTCTTAGCTTAACACCCTCCTTGAGATGTACGAGCTCAAGGGTTGTATTTTTTTGGAAGGCAATTAGTAGTCAACGGAAATGGCAATGTAGCTTCAAAGATGATGTGATATGTGAAAAGTTAATCGTTGCTTCAAGCCTCATCACCCGGAAATGATAGAACATGGTAGAAGAAGCAGGGCTTAGTGGGTCGCTCCCAAACGGAGATGTCATCACCATTCTAGATTACTCTACACATGTCTAAGTATGTGGTGAATGTATAACTCGAGATCTCTTTAAAGGTCGGTAACGACCGGGGTGATGACAAATTCGGTACTATCCAGCGAAGGGGTAGGCCTGTTCTATGTTGGTTTAGGCGGGCAGTATCTGCTCCCTAGGTGCATCCCTCTACAGGTGTACTGTACGGAAGGTAGTCCCTTACCTTGTCATTTGTATGGAATCCATTCTCTAATAAGTGCCTTCAGATTTGTTTGTAGAGCCTAGTATCCAAAATTAAATAATGGTAACAATTTCGGCTAAGATTAATAAGTTTATTTGCAAATGTTTTCAAAGAATGTCATTAGAAATAATATCAAATGTTTTGATATAAAAGTGTTTTAGTTATCATAAGGTAAAAACCCGTCCCTGTTTATGTGTAGGCGTGGTCTTATGAGATACTCTTTCATTTCAAAAGGATTGCATTTAAAGGCTGATATATGACACTGTCATTTATTATTGAGTTTTCCTCACACTGGTTTACCAAGCCAGATCCGGGTATTTTCAATACTCGAGTCAGATCCGAGTAGTTTCATGATTAGTTGAAGACTGTTGGAGTTTCCAGAGGAGAGCTGGAGATATTCATCTACGTGTGGACGTATTCTATTATCCACTGCAGTTGTTTGATGTTTGTCAGCATTTGTAAGGACAGATGTTTATAACTGTCTAAGCTGAATTTAGATTAGACTCTGATATATGTATTTTAAAATTTTCCGCTGTAAAGATTATTGTTCAATATTATATGTTATTCCATTCGTGTGAGATTATGTTCTATCTTTATTTTCTTTTTCACCCCCTAAAGATCGATCTTTTCATTCAATTTGGGTTGGGCATGTGTGGTTTATTGTTGACTCAAAAGGGTATGGAAAAGCGGGCCTTTACAGCATGCATATAGGAGGTTCATAACTAGTGTTGTTGTTACCAACATTACGTTGTTGATATGATATTTATTGTGTATATTTGCTAACTCTATGATATAAGCGAAGAGTAGAAAATCATACAGTTGCGAGTTTTCTAGCGCATTTGGTTGTTATCTACTTGTACATTAGTTATGCTCCATTATAATTACATTTTGTGAATACTAACTTTGTGATTGCATGCACCCTTTATGTCACATCCTGAAATTTTCGACTTTCGAAAATTCGACATCGATACTCACTTTATCGACTACCGAGAAATCGACTGCCGGAAACTCCAATAGTGAGGGTTTTAGAAAGAAAAAGTAGAAGAAAAGATAGAGAGAAGAAGAAGAAAACAGAAAAGGAAAGAAGAACAACCGAACAACACATCAGAACAGAAACAGAAAACAATATCAGAATCTCACATATCGCAGCGGAACAATATATAATAGAGAAATGAATATCATTTAAAAACAAAAGAATTATATCTGTTATTACATTACATCACATCATATCATCAGAGTCAATAAACAACAATGGACAGTTATGTAAACCTGTCCACATACAGAATACACAGCGGAATAAGTACTATCAGATACAAATACTACGTCTCGTCATCCAGCTTGCTTCCAAAGCTCCAGAATATCCAGAATATCCTGATAATATAACTCTAGGTTGCCCGTGTGGAAATTGGTGGGCACCCAGAGTTTAGAAGGGAAACAATAAACTCCGAGTCAATCATGGTGACTGGTGTGAGATCGTAAAACAGTTATTCTTTAAAATAAACAACAGGATAATTTTAAAGTCAATTCGAAATGCTTTTGGAAAATGAAACTACCATAAGACCTCCCGCCACACACACAATGCAAACGCAGAATTGGAGGAGATTTCTTCTTATGATAGTCAAAGATGCTTACTACGCAAAATCAAATCATTTTTGATATTATTATTAGTGCATAGTGTAGAAAACATTTCGAAAGTAGAATATCAATCTTAGCCAGCATAGGTACCATTATAGTATGCTTGCTATAGCTGCCATATTAGATGGCAGGTTCTACAACTAAAACCGTACAAGGCTCGTATTATTTCTTTGGATTTCCAACAAATGGTCAGGCTAAGGAACTTCCTATCCACGATGGGTACGTCCCTGGAATAGACGACCCGAGAACCTAACCGGATCTCTGCCAACACACGGGTTACCTCTGCAAAAATAGGTAACTACTGACACGCGTATGCCATCCCCCGATCGTCACCGATCTTCCCGAGGATCCCCGATTCGCAACAACCACAAAGAAATAAATTTTTGCAGCAACCACAGAGGTTAAGTATCTGGGCTCCATACCATGATACCACCTTTATCCAGAAGGAATGACATACACTAAGGGGCGCTACTCCCTAGAACCTTGCCGCATCCTTCCTGTTTCGACCATTTCCGGGGTGTGAGGCTCGACGAAGTCTCGTCCACAAAGCTACGCTTTCTCAAAAAGCCCTGCTTTGGGTCAAACAAAATGATCAACCTATGATCACAAAGATATAAGATCAAACAAATGATCATATCACAAATGATCAAACACTGATCATTTCACAACAATACTCAGTATGCCACGTTACCAAATTGGGATATATCGCTGATAAATTTCAACTACATAACCTCTGAGCTCGTACGTCTCAGAGAAGGGTGTTAAGCTAAGAGAATAAATTCTCCGCCACCAACAGAAATGTATTTGAAAGAAATCAGCTTTATATCTCAAATTGTAACGTCAGACACACAATCCATACAAGTCTGTTCCGGGATCGAACAGAACCGAAGGCACTTCTCACGAAGCCCTTGCATTTCCGGATAATTTTCTAATCACGTCCGGACTTCCCGTCACTAAGGGTGATAAAACCTCTAAATCGAAGATCAGTCGATGTAGAGTAACTCGACGGTAATCCTTCCATTTTCAAAAATATCCGGTCTTCAACACCGGTCTTCGAATGCAATTCATAACGACGTATCACATATTCGGAATGGGTTATACGACCCCATGGTCCTTTCCCGGCCAACCCGAATAGTGAGCGCTTATTCAAAAATAAGTGTGGCATTCAAATTCATCCAATTCATAACAAATACCTATCTAAAGGTAATTATTGATAGTCGGTTATTTAACTATCAATAAAGATGCGCAACATCATCAGATTCCAAATAATTTTCCAAATTATTTTATCTCCCAAAATATCTTTTACTAGATATAAAATTTCCACACTTAACCATTTGAAAACAAATTCAAATATCCACTTTTCAATTTATCTTTAAAAGATAAAAACTCAAACAGTTCATTTCACATTGGAAAAGCATTTCCATACTTATTTAAAAATAAGTAATTCACAAATCATTTATTTTCAACACTTAGAAAATATTCGATATACTTAAATCAATATTAAGTATACATTTCATTCTTTAAGGAAATCATAAATTTTAACATCTATTTGAGTCAAAACGAATGTTGCGTAAAACATCGTTACGACGACTCGAAATCAATAGTATATTTAAAATCTATCTAAATTTCGAATCCCTATACTATTGATTTCGAGTCGTCGTAACGATGTTTTACGCAACATTCGTTTTGACTCAAATAGATGTTAAAATTTATGATTTCCTTAAAGAATGAAATGTATACTTAATATTGATTTAAGTATATCGAATATTTTCTAAGTGTTGAAAATAAATGATTTGTGAATTACTTATTTTTAAATAAGTATGGAAATGCTTTTCCAATGTGAAATGAACTGTTTGAGTTTTTATCTTTTAAAGATAAATTGAAAAGTGGATATTTGAATTTGTTTTCAAATGGTTAAGTGTGGAAATTTTATATCTAGTAAAAGATATTTTGGGAGATAAAATAATTTGGAAAATTATTTGGAATCTGATGATGTTGCGCATCTTTATTGATAGTTAAATAACCGACTATCAATAATTACCTTTAGATAGGTATTTGTTGTGAATTGGATGAATTTGAATGCCACACTTATTTTTGAATAAGCGCTCACTAATCGGGTTAGCCGGGAAAGGACCATGGGGTCGTATAACCCATTCCGAATATGTGATACGTCGTTATGAATTGCATTCGAAGACCGGTGTTGAAGACCGGATATTTTTGAAAACGGAAGGATTACCGTCGAGTTACTCTACATCGACTGATCTTCGATTTAGAGGTTTTATCACCCTTAGTGACGGGAAGTCCGGACGTGATTAGAAAATTATCCGGAAATGCAAGGGCTTCGTGAGAAGTGCCTTCGGTTCTGTTCGATCCCGGAACAGACTTGTATGGATTGTGTGTCTGACGTTACAATTTGAGATATAAAGCTGATTTCTTTCAAATACATTTCTGTTGGTGGCGGAGAATTTATTCTCTTAGCTTAACACTCTTCTCTGAGACGTACGAGCTCAGAGGTTATGTAGTTGAAATTTATCAGCGATATATCCCAATTTGGTAACGTGGCATACTGAGTATTGCTGTGAAATGATCAGTGTTTGATCATTTGTGATATGATCATTTGTTTGATCTTATATCTTTGTGATCATAGGTTGATCATTTTGTTTGACCCAAAGCAGGGCTTTTTGAGAAAGCGTAGCTTTGTGGACGAGACTTCGTCGAGCCTCACACCCCGGAAATGGTCGAAACAGGAAGGATGCGGCAAGGTTCTAGGGAGTAGCGCCCCTTAGTGTATGTCATTCCTTCTGGATAAAGGTGGTATCATGGTATGGAGCCCAGATACTTAACCTCTGTGGTTGCTGCAAAAATTTATTTCTTTGTGGTTGTTACGAATCGGGGATCCTCGGGAAGATCGGTGACGATCGGGGGATGGCATACGCGTGTCAGTAGTTACCTATTTTTGCAGTGGTAACCCATGTGTTGGCAGAGATCCGGTTAGGTTCTCGGGTCGTCTATTCCAGGGACGTACCCATCGTGGATAGGAAGTTCCTTAGCCTGACCATTTGTTGGAAATCCAAAGAAACAATACGAGCCTTGTACGGTTTTAGTTGTAGAACCTGCCATCTAATATGGCAGCTATAGCAAGCATACTATAATGGTACCTATGCTGGCTAAGATTGATATTCTACTTTCGAAATGTTTTCTACACTATGCACTAATAATAATATCAAAACTGATTTGATTTTGCGTAGTAAGCATCTTTGACTATCATAAGAAGAAATCTCCTCCAATTCTGCGTTTGCATTGTGTGTGTGGCGGGAGGTCTTATGGTAGTTTCATTTTCCAAAAGCATTTCGAATTGACTTTAAAATTATCCTGTTGTTTATTTTAAAGAATAACTGTTTTACGATCTCACACCAGTCACCATGACTGACTCGGAGTTTATTGTTTCCCTTCTAAACTCTGGGTGCCCACCAATTTCCACACGGGCAGCCTAGAGTTATATTATCAGGATATTCTGGATATTCTGGAGCTTTGGAAGCAAGCTGGATGACGAGACGTAGTATTTGTTTCTGATAGTACTTATTCCGCTGTGTATTCTGTATGAGGACAGGTTTACATAACTGTCCATTGTTGTTTATTGACTCTGATGATATGATGTGATGTAATGTAATAACAGATATAATTCTTTTGTTTTTAAATGATATTCATTTTCTATTATATATTGTTCCGCTGCGATATGTGAGATTCTGATATTGTTCTCTGTTTCTGTTCTGATGTGTTGTTCGGTTGTTCTTCTTTCCTTTTCTGTTTTCTTCTTCTTCTCTCTATCTTTTCTTCTACTTTTTCTTTCTAAAACCCTCACTATTGGAGTTTCCGGCAGTCGATTTCTCGGCAGTCGATAAAGTGAGTATCGATGTCGAATTTTCGAAAGTCGAAAATTTCAGGATGTGACAGCGAATTTGAAATCCGGCAATAATTTAATATTACGGACCCAATGGAACTGGTTTCGTCGAATTCCGAGACTGTTTGAAAAATGACTATTTTTAAATATCGGCTGAACGATATAATTTTCAAAACTGAACAAATAACTGTAAACTTCAATTCTGAAGCTTCTATTATCTTCAGTGTTATCAATACGAATTTCAAAAGTTTTCGAAATATTTTTCTTCAACTTTAAATTGAAGATTCAAATTTTTGTTCAACTTTCAATAGATTAAACTTTAATATTTAATCGTAAAATTCAAAGTTATATCGAGGATTCAAATTAAAATACCGTTCAAATATTAAAAATTAATTAAATATTTTCAATTTAATTCGTTCAAAATTCCGGGTCGTTACACTTTATATTTAGTTATTCTTAAGTGGTTGTTAATTAATGTTAAAAAAGCTATATGGGCTTGATCCAGTAATGGGTACTTAAGCAGTCAAATTAGTACCATAACACAGGCCATCCTTTCAGATAATATACCCTACTTTTGTGTATATATATTGGTACGGTGGGATTGGAAGACATGTTGATTTTGATTACTATTTTGGCAAAGATAAGCAAGGAACATCGTTGTGATTATTACTAATGATTTTATATTAAGAGATAATTAAAGTATGTCTAATAAGTCAATAACCATATATGACTCTGATATATATTACATTAGTGACTATATACATCCTATCACATCTTATGTGACTGCTTTATAGGTAATATTATATCTCACGGTTGTTTTATGAGATTAATGGGTAGTTGAATATGTTGCTCTGGTTAACACTCTCAGTTTTCGACACTTCAAACGTGGTCAAAAATTAAGGCATTACAAAAAATTTAAATTAATTTATGAAATCATTGAATAAAAACTAACATTAATGAGGAAATGGATGTAAATTTAATAGGAGAAATCAAAAATAGAGTTTAGAAGTGTTTGGAGCAAAAATGGTATGATTGAGCAATGGTGGAAAGCAACTGGTCAGGGTTTGGAGTTTCCAGAATGAAGTAATGAAAGTCTATGGAAAATGGCTAAGTTATAAAAGTATATATATGAGAAACCAACATCGATCGGGTTGGACCAACGGCTAGCGATCCATATATAACTGATCCAACTAACGAAAACCACAAAAGTTCTCAATTTTCTTGATTTCTTAATGATCCTTCTCTTGACTACAAAGTTGACCTCTTCAATGTGAATGTGGACTGTGTTATTGAAATAAGTTTTCAAGAGGATGTTGTTTAATTCATATAAGCTAAGGATGATGATCATTCAATTTTAGATGGATATTAATTCTCAAATAACACTATTGTTTACAAAAATACGTCTTTAAGAAAGATATGTTTACCTTTGAATAGAGCATGCTTTGTGTACACGAAAATATGTTTTGGGGGGAAAGTGTTGTGGGTGAATTTACTAACAGATGTTTGGATAAACTAAGAGCAAAGGAAGATTGGGACTTTTAGCAAAATTCAGAATAGCTACTGAAAAGAAGCTACAGAGATGAACTAGAAAGTATGCAGATGGTTAAATCAAAGTTAAAGAATGTGAAGGGATGTAACGACCCGAAAGTTTTAATAGTTTTAAAATTTTATTTAACTGAAAATTTTGTGAAATTTTTAACAATTGAATTTGAAAATAAAAATTTATTATTTGAAATACGTCTATTTTAATATAACAACTGGTAAATTTTCATCTGATAATATTGAAGTTTGTTTTTTGGTGAAATTTTATCTCAATTTAAATCAGTTAATAACAGTTGAATTTAAAAGTATTCCGAAACCTAAATATGTCAACATGAGAAAATTTATTTGGAACACTCTGAATCTGACTGCAAAATTCGTTTTGCGAAATTCGGACGTTTCTAGCTCCGTTTGGATTTTTCCGTATGGAATAGCAACGTATATCGGTACCGATTATCGACTTTTGATAGGATGATCGTACCTCTAATATCTGTATACCGTTTTGATCGTCTCGTCGTGCTGATCTCTGCGGTATGTATTTTGAAGTCCGGTACGCGACAGAAGTGATAATAACGACCCGTTGTAACGGTATAAAATTTATGACTTTACTCTTTCCATTGCTTTTCAAATCTATAACGTGCAGCTAAAAAAAACAATTAATTGCCTCAACAATTTGCACGAAATTAAGGGAATTGACTATTACAATTAATTTATTTTCTGTCTATTCAAATTTTCCCTCAGTTAAAAACCAATCAATAGCTTACCTTTATTACTCCTGGATTCACATGCTGTAGCTATTTAATCTTCTATCTGTTGCCACTTCACATTCATCTTTTTCTCTTGCTTTTCTGGCATTATATACTTGTATATATTAGCCTTTACAGCTTGCTCCTATGTCATTACTGTTGGTACGTTTTCCCTCTTTCACGTTTCTTTCTTTTGTTCACATTTTTAATAATCATTCTTAGACAAAGTTGTATATAATAATAAGACAGGTGAAGCCTGCTTTTCTTCCCCTTCTTCTTGCCATGCCCATCACCCTTCATTTTTCTCCGCCCCTTTTTCTCTTCATCTCATGCATCCCCAAACAGCCTGGCATCGGCCGATCCCACCTCCACATAAACGCCAACCAACACCGGCCTTGCCTCCTTGAATCGCCGCTCCTCCATGTTGAAGGCCGTGAACCACTCCAATACCCGCTGGCGACAGCCCCTCCTCATCCCGACCTCGTCTCCGACCCGACATCTCCTCCATCCTCCGCCGCACCACATCATCCCGCCTTTCACCACCTCGACAAGCAACCTTCGCCTCCCCTTTTGCAGCCCTGTTTCTTTGACAGTAAGAATATATATATAATAGGGGCTATTATTTTTTATGTATTTGAGTTTATATATATATGGGTTTTTATAAGTTTAGTTTATACAATTTTACAGTATTGTATATTATAAAATATATTTATGTGTTTTATATTAAAGCATGTTTATGTATATAAATGGTTATGTGTGTATATATTTTAATTTTATATGTTGTTTATATGATAAGATTTTGTACAGGCATTCAAATCTGTGGTATGTATTTATATAGTTAGTTTTGGAAAAAGTATATATATACAATTGCATATATCAAGCTGTTATATATTAATGTATGTAAGTTAATATACATGATTTTATATTAGTCTATGGATATATGAGTATATATGAGTCTGCTTTTTGAATAAATGTATACATTATTTAAATATGAGTTTAAATATATATTATCAAAATATTTCGATCTTTATAATCTATTGTTTACATAAGTTTCGTGAGTTGTTTACATACATGTATGGTCATTTTAAATTTTGGAATATACATGACTGCCTGGTTATAATTATAAGTGATAGGATGCATATATATTTTATGTTGTAGACTATGTCGATTGGGCATTCTGATCTGTGTATATATTTGTATAGCAATAAAGATTTTATATTGTGAAAATATATGTATATTTAATATGGAAATTGGTTCGCATATTTGTATGTAGGTATTACACACAAAAAAACCGGTTACGTTTAAAGTATATATGAGTTATTAAGTTATAGTATGTATATATACACATATATAAATTTTATTAGTTCTTATTTTGTTTACGGTATATAGATTTAAGTATATCCAGGTTAGTTATAAATATTCATACAGACAGTATGTATATTGGTTTATTCCATTTGCTTGGATGTTAGTGATATATATTGTTGATTTCAAAGTATATATATAAGTATTTATTTCAAACTTTATTATGGATACATGTTGATCTTTATATATGTATTGAATGGTAAACGTGAGTTTTAATTATTTATGTATTAAGTATTGTTTGAAAATATAAGATATTTTTGCCTTTAAGTTATATGGAATTTAACTTGAATATTGACTTTTAAATATAAGTATTGATTTAATATAAAAATGTGTTTGAACTTAGAATATGATTTATATATGTAAATAGTTATATATAGTTATATATATACCTTTTATCTTCATCAATCCAATTCTGATTTGATTTCGTCTATTCCTTATCTATCAGCCTTGTTCGTTGAATTGTGTCCATCATGCTTTGCTTCGAAATTCGTGCATGGATCCGTAACTCATTCCATCGTCAAATCTCTCTAGCCTCGAAAGGTGAGCAATCACTCACGATTAACGTTCTTATATTTATTAAATTTGATTTCAATTGAAACGACAATTGAAATATGTTGTTGCTAATTATTTAAATTATTATAGATGCTATTATCTGTAATTGTTCACCTGTGGGATATGACACCATATCCTGTTGTTTATATTACATTGTTATTGATGATATATGCCTGTTATATATTATTATATATGTTATCACTCTGCAAGTTCCCTGTTAGTATATGATTCACTATGGGTTGAGATGATACATACCCGAACGGATTTAAGAATATGAGAAAATCGTTATGGGTTGAAATGATAGACCCAAGCGATTTTCATTTGAATTGAATTTGGGATTGCGGGTCGAAATGATATCTACCCATATATATTTAAATTATGGATTGAAATGATAAATATCCGTACCACTTGACCATAGGATAGGAAATTATATACAGACACCGTTGGTCCATATATAAATATTTTGAAAATAATTTCCATGGTTTTGGAAAGAAATATATGGTTTTAAATAAATATTGATTCTTAAATTATTATATATAAATGGTAATGATATAGATTTAATAACAATATTTAGTTTAATTAAGATTGAGTTAATACATATAATATGGTTAATTATTTAAATTTATATTTTAAAATAGATTTTGGTAATAATTTCAATAAGTTAAGGTTGGGAAGATAATTTTATTTAATTAAACCGATTTGAAACTTATTGAATTTGAGATTTAAGATATGATTTATAACTTGGGTTTGATTTAAGTAATTTAATGAATATTTCTTGTTTAAATAAATTTAAGGAAATATTTAGTAAAAATGCAATTTAAGGCTAGTTAAATGATTTTTAATTTATTAAGTGAATATTCCCTGATTAAATAATAATGAATTTAAATCAAGAGCTATATGAAACTATTAAATTTAACTTTGAAATGTTGAATATTAAAGCTTTGAAATATATTGAAAATTTAAATGGTATATCTAGAACTGAATTGAATTGATGAGTTGAGCTTTGAATAAATTTGAATTTGGAATTTGAAGTTGATTTGAATCGACTTGTGAGACTTGATGAAATTATAAATACTTTACTTTTTAAATTATTTAACCTATATATACTATTTTGGAAAATAGATATATTTGAAATGAAATGATATTTTGGTTTTGAAGTATAAATTAATTTGGAATGACCACGGTGTTATAGTGTATATTTCTACATTGTAGATAGTTCCACGGATCCTTAGAGGATCGTTATCCCAAACATCCTTTAAGTTACTTGTATTTCAGTTGATATTTCACTTGAGTTGGATTTATTGATAAAAGAATGTTAATCCTGACTCGAGTGTTTTGTGTTTTGCTTTACGCTCGGGTCAGACTGAGTGATACAGCATTTGAGACTCACCTTTGGAGTTTGGAGCTTCGATTGGAGATCCAACTATCGATTCAGCTTTCAGCTTCCTAGTTGATTTGTTCAGAGAGGTCATCTGTTGTACTGGAGACTTCACTGCATTTGAGATATTCTGTTGTATTTTATTTCTAACTCTGATGTTTATATAGTAGCTTCATGAACTACTATTTATATTCCGCTGCGTATTATTGTATTACTCTGTGTCTATGATTCTGTGATTGATTTATTTACTGTATATGCTGAGTTTGCCAAATTTTAAATTAACAATCTGATATTTTGAACAATTCAAGTCCGACTTGTGCGGATGCGAATGGTTGAAAATACCGGGTCGTTACAGTTGGTATCAGAGCTTTGGCTCTAGGCAAACTTAGCATGTATGGTAAATTTAATTACGGAATCACTTTCATTCGAGCTTGAATTCTTTCCTCTTTGATTTGAATTTCTTTTGAATTTTGGAACGTTCCCTCAATTCCGAAATCCATTCGTGTCCCTCACTATTTGTATTTTTCTTGATTCTGGAGTATCCCATAACTCCACTTTGAATGATCTCTATAAGAATAGGTGATCCCGCCAATCTTTGGAAATTGGCATTGATTCACCGAAGATTTCTATACCCTCGGTTTAGATGCTGCTATCTTTTGCTATGTCGAATTCCATCTCTGGCGATCGAATGTCGATTTGCCTCAGAATTCTACA